>CM038145.1:504880230-505567444 GCA_021437245.1 Aegilops speltoides
GCGATACTCAAGTCCCGAAACCAGACCTCGTCTTCCTTACCTTCATCGGCGGCTCCGGCGCCTTTCTCATCGTCTTTCCCGACACGGGCACTCATTCCATTTTTCAACAGCTCATCGATTTGGCACCGCTCCGCTTACGTGGAGGTCCTCGATGCTCAGCGTGACCATTGAATAGATCTCCACGGTTTCTCCACGGGTCGTCTGTTCAAGCCATCTTGATGCCCCATGTACATGATTTTCCCAGACCGCCATCTTTCCTTGGCGTTAGCTGGCTCGAGGCGTTGTATCATCCATGCACCGCGTGCATCCATAATATCCTGGCCTGCCACATATCCAGTAACGAGATAGTCCTGCCTTTGTCGTGATCAGTGCTTGGCTCTCATGTTGAAATACTCACCTTCTTTGGCGTCCCTTGTCTTGGCGGTGTTTTCCATAACGTGTCTAACTCCTCTTGAAGTAGCCCCGGATACAAATTAATATTATTACCTGGTTGTTTTGGCCTTGAATAAGCATGCTCATGTGAATGTACTTGATTTCATGCACAACCAGGGGGAGGTTGTACATCCATACAAACCACGGGCCATGTACTATGGTTGGTGTTACGGTTTGCCAAACGGATTCATGCCATCGGTACCTGGCGAGCATGATGTTCCTTGCATCACATTCAAAATACCGATAGAAGGCTGTTCAACGCTCTCCAGCTTCCATCCTTCACGTGTCTCGGACTTGGATCATCTCCATCGTGGGCTTCTTCCTCTCCGCGTGCGGTAGCATTAGCTTTGCTTCCTTGGGATCTACAAAATACCTCGGAGCGGGGAGTGATCGGTAAGTACCATACAACTTTACGGGACATTTCTTCCCGGCCTTCTTGTATCAAGAAGCATTGCACAGGACAGCTTGTTTTTCAGCGTGCTCCTTCCGATAAATTAAACCGTCGTTGATGCATGCATGGTATCTAACGTGTGGCGGATCAAGAGAACTACGATCTTCTTGGCCTCATCAACACTACTAGGACATAGATTACCAGCGGGAAGAACATCCTTTAGTTACTTGAGATGCTCATCGAGGCTAGTGTCGGTCCATTTGTTTTAGCCTTCGTCTTGAGGAGTTGGAGCGTGAAACTCAACGGGTCACCTCGAGTTGCAACCATCATACAATGGAGTGTTGAGTCTACCACAGTTGTTCCAGCTTAGCCTCCTCTCTAGAAGCAGCTCTCTCGGTACTTTGCGTCTCCTTGCGAAGCAATGCTTGAACATGTGAGGTCCCACTGGTGAACTTGAAATGCCAAGCGAACTCTGCGTGGAGTCCATGATGCGTTCTCTGCCGCCATGTCGGCCCTTCTCCTCCGCCATGTCCGGCCCTTCTCCGCCCGCCATGTCCGGCCTCTTCCCCGCCGCCATTATCGATCATCTCTTCGTCTTGCCCGTGTCATCATTGCACCTTGTCGGCATCCTCAACATCGTCATCCTCATCTTCAATTATCCACCTAGTATAGCCATCCATGAAACCAGTCATGAGCAAGTGCGCCCGACACCGACCATCGTCATGGGGTGAGCCAAACTATTCCTTTGCATTTTCGACACGGACATAAAACCTCTGTCCGGTTATTTTCTTTCATGTCTTACCTTGCCGATCGCAACCACATCCACCATCGTTCCACGACCATCGTCAACTCTCGTGGTAATAATAAAAAAATTGATTGTAAAAATGCATGCATGCATCAAAGTCATAAAAAAATTTGGCATGACCTTCCCTAAAAATAGGACATATATGGATCTAGAGTTTGCCCGGAATTCGCCGAAACGGAAATAAATCGACATTTCGGCAAAACATAGGCAACTCAAAAGCACAATTTGGCGGCGTCAACTCATGCCACACACACAATTTACACAAACATATCACACACACATAAACACATTTCCATTTTGAAAAAGCATGAAATTTTCATCACCTCTATCTCGATGGCCGAAGATGTTGTTGTAGGGAGATCAAAAGTGCATAAAGCTCTTCTTGACAAAGATAGATCTAGTTAGGCGGCAAATAGGTCACTTAACTAAATCCTACATCTACCTAGCTACCTAATTTGGAAGGAGACAACTTCAACTAGTGGAGGGGGAAGGAAAAAGAGAAAGGAGATGCATTAATGGAGGTGATGTGTAGTTATGTAGGAGTAATGAAGAGAGAGAATGTCGGAGTAATGGGCCATGGGTAGGCTGACCCAGGACCCAAGATCTTTCAAGACATCGAGGCGAGGCTCGCCCTCAGCGAGAATCCCGGCGAGGCGACCTCCGAGAAGGCGAGTCAGGTGGGCGACCTTGAAAACCGAGCCTCGGTGGCGACCTTCGGGAAGGCGAGTCCCAGTGGCGACCTTGAGGCGAGAGTCCCAGGCGGCGACTCTGGACCAAGCCGACTCGAGCCGACCTCTCAAGGCCGACTCGAGTCGGCCCGCCGACCTCCCACGAAGACCAGCGCAGGTACAGCCCGTCGTGGCTGTCCCCTCAGACCCACGGAAGGGGAGGCATGGCTACAGTGAGCCGCGTCATCGGGAGATCTCGGTGGTAGCAACCTTTGTTGCCATGCCACCTGACCTCAACTCCTGATGCCATGCCTTGTACCACGGCAATGTGCGTCTGGCCGGTCATGCGCGGGCCCTCCGTCGGTGAGATAGAGGAGCGGCGGGAGAGTTCGAAGAGCGGCCCTCTGAGGTCGGCCTCCCGAGTCGGCCGCCTGGCGTGGCCCCCAAGCCATAAACAGTTGGATGGGGAGTGGCAGCAGTGATCACTCGACACGGCGGCCTTTGTCCCACGACCCGTGATGCTCTGCGTCATCGAGTCTTTGCCAGTGCCTCAGCTGTCGTGGGACCCGCGGTCAATGAGCCCAATCAGGCGGAGAAGGCAGTGCAAGAGAGGCCCGGCAGCCCAGGGGCCACGCAACAGATCAGTTACCTTTAACTGCCCGGAGAGGCCTATAAACCCAGGGCACCCATGCAAGGGGTTCGGCCTGAGTAGAGTTTCCTAGACATATAGCAAGAGGAAAAGCTAGCCTTGCTTCTCTCGCCTCCACACATCTCAAGGAGCACCCTTGTACTATCTCCCCATAGTGATCATGCACGGAGACCCCTTGAGCAGCGATGAGTGTATTATCTCCTCGGAGAGCCCGAAGCTGGGTAAGATTCGCGGCGTGCATGCCTTCGCCTCATCCGTTTCGAGCATCGGCGACGTTCTACTCGCCCCACCATGATAAGCCATCCGTTGGCATATGTCGCACCCAACCCCGACATTTGGCGCCGTAGGGGCGAGTGCACCGTCGTCCGGATCTGAGTTCAGACGGGAACCCTCTTCCTCCACGGCGAGCGCAGCCAGCCCGGCTCGCCGGATGGGGCTGCATGCAGGCAGGGCTGCGCGGCGTCGAAACCGTCTCACAAGCAGCCCTCGCCCGAACTCCTCGGTGGTGCGCCTCTCCACGAAACTGCGCCAGAGAGCACCGCGCGGGTAGCCGAAGCCCTCTTGCGGGCCTCACGGACCAGCTTCAAGTCATGGCGAGCCCGCCGTGAACTTGGAGTCCGTAAACTCCTCCGACCCGATCTTTGGTCGACTCCGGCGCGTGTAAACGATACCTTCCCCCAGCGTGGTGGTCACGACCGAGCACGCGCCGTGCGAGGAGAGCGATGAAGCGCCGTCACGGAGGTGCTGCGTAAATCGCCGGCCAGCGGCGCTCCGTAACGCCGGGACCAGCGCCTGCGGTCTGCGAGACTGTCTCGCGCCCCTCCGGGCGGGCGCGAGAGTATAGCTGGAAAACGCCGCCTTCAGCTTATCGAAGGCGCCAAAGTTGGAAAGCATGAGGCGCCTGTCGTAGCGTACCGGTAGCGAGGTGGATCGCGCTTTGTAGGTGCTACGCCGGCTCCGGTGGGCGAGAACGTCTTGCGCTGTCAAGGCCTTGGCAGCGACGTTCCGTCTGTTGAGCGGCGCCCGTCTCGCCACCCTGCGGAGAACATCCGCGCCGCGTAAGCGGCGGCGAAGCGAGGACCTCGGGCAGAAAAGGCGCCGTGTGTGATGAGTGGGTCAGCAGCTCCTCGGCTGCTACTCTTACTTGGTGAAGCGGCCGTGTGGCGCCGCCAGAAGAATGTGACTTGCCCCCTCGCCGAGTACAAAACCACGACCTCCCGTCGCCGGCTGGCGGAGTCCCGGAAGGAGGGAGAAAAGCGGCAGCGAGCCTGATCGGACTCGCATCTCCATCGGCGAACCAAGATGGCACGCCCGAGCGATGGGCGGCGTGATGATTATCTGCCTCCCCGCCTCGGAAAACGGCGGAGTCTCCCGCCGCTGTCGAACGCATCCGACTCTCGGAGATCGCCTAGTCGTAGAGAGAGTCGGAGAGCGCCCGCCACCGGATCGACCGACTCCACAGATCCTGGCGCTAGAAGAAAGAAGGCGAAGCTGGCCCGCCCTTGGCCCGCATCGAAGACGAGCCCTTCCCAAAGGTTCACACTCCCTCGAGACACGCCCAAATACCCGGCTCCGTGGGAAGCGGAAGATTGGTGATAGACTACTCCATTGTCAACATAATAGCGTCGACAATGAGTCGCCGTCAAGTATGTTCCCCTCATGCTCGAGGCTGGCCGGACATGGCTGAACAACCTGAAGCCCGCAGATCATCAGCTGGAGTCCGACTTCACGAGGCCTTCATTCGCAACTTCACCGGCGCGTACAAGCGACCTCAAAGCCGCCACTCTCCTTGTGCGTGCAAGGCCGAGGAATCGACGCACGACTATCTCCTGTGTTTGAAATGGCTCCAGAAACTCCTGCGAGGGCATGCACGAGTGCAGGCCATCGAGTACTTTACGGCGGGTGCAGGGCACCCTCCTCAAGCACAAACTCCTCTGACGAGCCGAAACCCTCGACGAGCTGCTAGTCATGCATGGGACAAATCGCCTACCGACTCCTCTATGAAAGCGGAGATCCAGTCGTCTGACTGGCAAGGTGATTCCCGGGCTCCCAGAACCCGGTGAGAGGCCTTGGCAGCGGCAGCAGCAGAGGCGACAACAAGCATAAAGCCCCCAAACGACTTCCAACAGCCCGGGGTGGCGTGATGAAGACCGGCACGCTGAGGGGCAGCCTCGAGCCCAGCAGGCGAAGGGTGGCAAATCAAGCTGGCCAGGCGGCTTTCTCCTATGAGCGACTCTGGATGGTCCTTGCAAGTTCCACAGCGGCGCAAGCCGTCGAACCATACCACCCGAAGTGCCAGCTGGCTCGTCGGGATCGCCAAGGGAAGCGGCCTCGCCCCTCCGCCGCCCTGCAGGGCGCCGCCTATCGCCGCCTCGCGCAGCAGCCACGGCCAGCCGTATGATCCAAATGAAGTTCCCGAGAAAACACGGAGCATATGTAGTATTCACGAGTCTACGAGATGGCCGTATGCGGCGCCAGACAAGACAAGAAGTTATGATGGTGGCGAAGCCCAAATTCATGCATTGGTCAGAAGCCTATCGGTGGTGTCAGGCGGATCACCCGGAGGTGATGCCGAGTCCGGAGCTCTTCGCCTTGGTTCTTGAGGCGACCTTGGCCTTGACAAAGCGGGCGCCCGCTTCTCGCGAGTCTGATGAGCGGAGCAGCAGCATAAACATCTGTACAAAGATACCATGGAGGCTTCGAATCGAGACGGAGGCATGCGCAGAGCAGCCGCACTATTTTCCATGGGATCGTGCCGGCCTCTCTGCTCGCGATTGGCAAGATTACGATAGATGTCCTCTTGGAGACAAAGACCACTTCATGAGAGCCGATCTGGTTCGGTGGTGAACAATGGTGAGCCCGTACCACTTCTGCTAGGCGGCCTGTCACAGCCAAGTTCATGGCGGTTCCCCTCGCCTATCTCAAGATGAAGATGCCGACTTGAAGGGATCTGACCGTTGCCGCGACTACAAGAAATCGTCACGCTGCTTGGCGAAGCCGTAGTCGGTGGCGAGTCTCTGGTGATCGCGTGCCGGCGGCTCCTTGGCCGGTCGTGGCGATGGCTGGGAAGCAGCGGAGATGTCGCCAGACCCCAAAAGTCGGAGGCGAAGGATCATTCAAGCCCGGACCGGAGAGACCAAGAAGATACCCTTGGACCCGGAACACCCGAGTCATTTGTCATGGGCCTTGGCCTTGGCAGCAAATAGGAAGGCGAGCTCGTCGATTTCCTCCGTGAAATCGGGACATCTTCGCATGGTCCCCCAGGACATGCCAGTGTACACGACGAGGTCGCCGAGCACAAGTTACATGTCGGGCGGATGTGAAGCGGTCGGGCAGCCTTTGCGCTGTCTGAAGAGAAGAAGTAGTTGGAGAGGAGATGGCCCGGCTCGGCAGCGGCTTCATCATGGAGGTGTTTTTCGGAGTGGTTGGCGAACCACATGCTAGTGTTGAAGAAAAACAAGCGATGGCGGATGTGCATCGACTACACCCGTCTCAACAAGGCCTGCCGAAGGATCCATCGCTCTGCCAGGATAGCGTCGGTGATAGACTCCACGTACCGGATCGAGCTGTTGAGCTTCTTGGATGCATACTCGGGATATCACGGATCAAGCTGAATCAGCAGACAGGCTAAAGACCGCATTAAATCACGCCCGTTTGGAGCCTTACGCTGCACGCGATGACGTTCGGCTTGAGGAATGCCGGCGCCACCTTTCAGCGTTGCATGCAGAAGTGCCTCCTCAAGCAGCTCGGCAGGAATGCCCATGTTTATGTGGATGATGTGGTGGTGAAGGCGGAGAAGCATGGGACGCTGCTAGAGGATCTGAAAGAGACCTTTGAGAATCTGCGCCGATTCCGGATCAAGCTCAACCCGGAGAAATCGTGTTGGTCGGCCACGGCGGCTCCTTGGTTTCTCGGTCTCGAGCGCGGCATAGAGTGCAACCTGTGAGGATCAAGGCCATTGAGAGGATGGAGGTACCCAACCATTTGCTGGGCGTCACGAAGTTCACCGGCTGCTTGGCGTCCATAAGCCGATTCATCGATCGGCTGGTAGAAAACCTGCCATTGTATCAACTAATGAAAGACCACTTTTTGAGTGGAACCACAAAGCGAGATGAGGCATTTCTCCAATGAAGAAGATCTTGTGACTCCCCCTGTCTTTGGCTCCGACTCCCAAAGAGCCCATGCTTTTGTACATGCCGCCACCCGGTCGAGGTAGTCGGCAGTTATTATGTAGTCGAGCATGAGGAGAAGGCAAAGCGCTCGATCCGAGAGACGGTATATTACTTGGCGAGTCTGTGTCGACCTCCAGCAAAACTACCCTCACTACCGGAAAGATGTGCTCTGGCGTGCATTTGCCGCCAAGAAGTGGCCCTACTTCGAGAGCATCAATCACTTGCATGGTTTACTGCCCCCTCGCCGAGATCATCGGAAGTAGGATCGTCCGGCCGGTGGCCAAGTGGGCTATCGATCTAGCTCCTACGATCTACTACCAACCTCGCACGCCATCAAGTCGCGTTGGCCGACTTCCTCGTCATTGGCCGAGACCCAATACTTACTTGCCTGCGCGGATTCTACTCATTGGCGGCTGCGCAGCCCGGCTCAAGATCGCTCGGCCTCGGGCGGCGTAATCTCACCTCCCCAAGGCGACAAGCTCAAATCGTCTTTGAAATCCGCCGCCGCCTCCAACAAGTCGCCCGAATATGAAGCACTTTCGTTCACGGGCTCCGGCTTGCCAAAGAACTTCGGCATTCGCGGATCTGTGCTCTGGCGACTCGACTTGGTGGTACAGCAGATCATCCGTATTGGGGCGCCAGGGCGCAAACATGGCAAGCTACCGCTTCTTAGTGCAGCAGCTCGGCGGATATTTTGAAGGATCACGAGTTCCTCCCGTGCAAAAGCGACAACGACCAGCGGATGCTTTGGCACGAGTCGGCTCTACTCGCCAGCGATTCCCTCCGGTGTAAGCGCCCTTGAGCGACTCCTCAAGCCGTCTATCAAGCCTTCACGAGTCAGACTCCATTTTCGTGCGGCTCCCCGAAATAGTCGGATCCGACTCCAAGACCCGACAAGCGACCTCAAAAGCCACGGTCGGCCGGGGACTCGCCCGGTCGGCCGGGGACTCGCATGATCGGCCCGAGATGCCCTCGATTCAGCAAGCGGCGCGAGTCCAACCGCCGCCTCCCAGCCCGGCCGCCCTCGTCAAGTCGCTGTGGTAGCGATCGAAGAGATAGCAGCACCCTCATGGGCTCAGCCCATCCTCAAGTTTTAGTCGACAAGGCTGCTGCGAGATGAGACCTTGGCTCGGCAAGTGCAACGCCAGCGGACAACCTACCATAGTCAGCAGAGAGTTAAATCGAGGCCTTGGCGTCACTGGTGTCCACCAGCTGCGTGGAATCGAGAACAAGGCAGGCGATCCTCAAGGACATCCATCGAGGCGAGTGTGGCAACCATGCGGCCTCGAGGCCTCGTGGCCAAAGCTTTTAAACACGGTTTCTTTTGGCCCCTTACTGGAAGAAGCTAAAGAATTAGTCAAAAGTGCAAGGGGTGCGGTGTTCGCTCCAAGCCCCTTGATGGCTTAGCCTGCTGAAGACAATCCCCATCGCTGGCCCTTTGCGGTTTGGGGCTGGACATGGTGGGACCTTTCAAAAGCAGCTCGAGGTGGCTGACTCATTTACTCGTCGCAGTGGACAAATTCACCAAGTGGGTGGAAGCAAAGCCCATCAAAAACTAAATGGGCCCAGCGGTGACTTTCATTGCCGACATCACGGTGCGGTATGGCATACCCACAGCATCATCACGGACAGCAGCGCCAACCGCCAAAGGCGCTTTGGCTCGTTCTGCAGCGGCGGAGACATCCGGCCGGACTTAGCGTCCGTTGCCCATC
This sequence comes from Aegilops speltoides, assembly GCA_021437245.1. Classification (NCBI taxonomy): domain Eukaryota; kingdom Viridiplantae; phylum Streptophyta; class Magnoliopsida; order Poales; family Poaceae; genus Aegilops; species Aegilops speltoides. The sequence goes on from CM038145.1 coordinate 504,889,060, forward strand.
CGCGATCAAGCGGCCAGTGGGCGAGCCAATGGCCTCATCTATCCGGGATCAAGCCTCGATTGGTCGAACCACTCGGCGCTTCGGCGGCTATTGGGTGGAAGAGCTGCCTGCCGTCCTCTGGAGTCTGCGCACGACTCGAACAGATCAACCGGCTTCACGCCGTTCTTCCTCGTCTCGGTGCGAAGCCGTCATCCGGCGGATATACAATTCGACTCTCACGAGTCTCCATGTACCGCGAAGAGGAGGCGAAGAAGCCGCCAAGGCGGCGTCGACTTCTTTGGAAGAGGCGGCTGTTGGCACTCAGCCGGTCAGCATCTACCAGCGATCTGCGGCGATACTACAACGCAAGAGTCAAGCCACGATCATTCCAAGAGGCGACCTTGTGCTCCGGCTGATTGAGAACAACGGTAAGCCCGGCCTAAGTTATCGGCGCCTTGGGAAGAATCCCTTCATCATCGACAAGGTCTTTGGGAAGCAGCGCCTACTACGATCGATGCTCGAAGCCTCGAGCACGCATAAGAGGCGACTCGGCAAGGAGGCAGGCGCGTGGAATGCAAATCTTCTTGAAGATTTTACGGTAATCTGATATGTATCGCTACTCCCTTACGTATTAAGCACCAAGATCTTGGGCCCCAAAGAGCTCGGGGACTGCCCTGATTATTTGTATGATATGAATCTACGCTTGAAATGCTTCCCCATTTCTATCATACCGTCCGGCACGGGTCCGACAAATCGGCCAGGGGACTACCGCCTTAATGCTATAAGCGCTCCACGAGTCGGACAAGTAATGTGCAGCGCTCAAAGCCGTCTCCTCTGACCACAGCTCATGAGCGTATGCCGATAAAAGCAGGCGGAAAGCAAGCGCACACATGAAAAACGGCTAAGGACTTAAGAGCTACGCATAGCCCAAGCCGGCTCCCAGTTCCCCCCTACTAAGCCAACTCACGAGCAGCCGGCTCATAGTTTCAACCTTTATTAAGAACGGCTGACTCCGATAGTCGGCCGGCCGATTTCCAGCCAAACTTGCTACGACTCTTTAAATGACTAAGTACTTGCCCCAAGGTAGCGAGCAGCTTGACCCGGCGACAGTCGAGCGTACCCGAATGGCAAGCGGCAACCAAAGGAAAGGCGACAAAGCGATCTAAAAGAGCCAAAGCAAGCGGAAGCGGAAACTTGATAAATATTTACATAAGGCCCTTGGCGAATACACCCCACGGGTGGAATTATTCATAACTAACAAGTTTTTCAAAAGAACAAAAAAAGCAGGTAAGGCTGATGCATCCTAGGGCGGCCTCCCGGGCCGGAGGAGGGGAGGCGGCGGCAGGCGTCTGGGCGGTCGGCTGGGCGGTCTCGGCTTGAGTCGCCCTCGGCGGATTGCCTTGTCCTTCCGAGGCTCGTTGCTGGAGGCGCGATCAGTGAGGCTGGTCGCCTTCTTCGTGCTCTGGCACCTCCTCCTCCTCGCCTCCAGATCCTCGGCTTCGCCCTCCCCCGGTCTTTGGAGCCGATTACCTCCATGAGTCTTCCTCGTACTCTGGGTGCATCCCAAACCACTCGGTGAGCCTCCTCGCCGTCGGCCAGTCGCTCGGGCACAAAGACACTAGTGTCAGTGTACTCGGCGATGGCCGCCTTGCTCGGCAGGCGCCTTCCCTGGCCCCAGCTCGGCTGGGCCTCCGGCCGAGCGCAGCCAGCGGTCGAGTCCAGCCAGAGTACCAGCCCTTGGCGAACTCCGGGGCCGGCGTGCTCCGGCCTGAGCGAGCCCTCAAGCCTCGGCGGCCGGCCAGGCGACCTCCAGCCCGGTCGGCCGTCCGGTAGCGATCTGAAGCGGCACCTCGGCCATAGGGCGGTGACGACTTAGGCGCCCGGCGTTGAAGGCGGCGCGTCGGGCCAGATGGCGGGCGGCGAGCCCGTGCTCAAGATCTGCTCGTCGACGGTCTGGAAGCGCGTTGGCGGCGATCACCGCCTGCGCCCGCCAGCTCCTCCCGATCCGCCTCGATGGCGGAATGGCGGCCTCTGAGTGGCCGGGAAGAAATCTGCGAAAGACAAAAGAGAAGCGGTCGAAAACGAGGAAGCAGTTCGACAAAAATCGAAAGACCAAAAAGAAGACAGGAGTTACCGTCGGCGACATCCTCGACGCGTGGTAGCGGAGAGTCGGCATCGCCTCGCGATCGGTCCAGGCGGCCGCTCCATCTCGAACTTCGGCTAGGAGGGCATCTTCCGCGCCTTGGCGTCCTCCGCGCTTTCGGCGGATCCCTCTGCTTTCGGCCAGCTGCGTCGCCCGGAAAATCGCGCTCTTGGGTGAGCTTGTCGCACTCTTCCTCCTTAAGCGGACAGGCGGCGTGGCTTCATCTAGCTGCCCTTGAAGGGCGGCGTTGGCGTCTGAAGCCCAAGAAGATAAACATCATCGGCAAAGAAGGTCTTGGGAGATCCGGGCGGCTGCTTTCGTGATCGGCCGAATCTCGAGGACTACAACCATGGTAGCTTCTAGCCTCCCAGCGAGAAGAAGAAGGAAAGTCGCAGAAGATCCGGCCCGACTACGCAGCGATCGGCGAATCTCGAGGACTACAACCAGTAGTGCGCCGCGCCCATGAAGGAAAAATCTGCCTACCTCGACTCTCGCCGGATCGGTGATCCGCTTCCTCAGCTCCTCAGCGTTGCGGTTGAAGGCGAGTGGCGCGGAGGTTGTGAAGTACTCCTGCAAGGCCGGCAAAACGAGCCAGCCTCGAAGATCGCTAAAAGAGTTCGAGCCGCTGCTTTCGATGGCCGACTCGAACTCGGGGACTACACCAGTGGAGTGCGCTGCGCCCGAAAAAGACAAGAAGCGAAAAAACCGTCGTGCGGGGTGAGGCCGCATGGCGGATCGTCTGGTGTAGAGCTGGAAGGCCTCGCCTTCCTTGCGCAACAGGTGAGCGTCGAGAGCGCTGGTTCAGCCGGACCGTTGCCGCGCCAGCGCACCCGGCGATGGGCGCAGCAGCTGGAAACCTCGGCGTCCAGTTCGCCATCTTTGGCGGCGTCCGTCTCCGAGCCAGGCGTATCGAGCTCGTCCTGACTTCGGCGGCGAGTCGGCTGCGACTCTGCGAAGCAGCTGCAGCGTCGGCGTCGTCGCAGCCAGCGGAGTCTGCGGGTCCACGGGCTGCTTACGTGCGGCCTCGAAAGCGGAGGTAGCGGAGGTGGCGGGCGGCGGGTGTCCGACCCAGCGTCGCCACCTTCCTCGGTGAGAAGGGTTGGCGGTGCCGACCTCCCGGTCTGCCCGTAAAGTCGAGGCGGCGCTGATGACAGCGGGGACAAGCATCGTCGTTGGCGATGAGCAGCCGCCTCGGCGTCCCGTTTTAGCGGCGCGGCCGCGGCAACCTCTTCCGGATGCTGCTGGGCATCAGCGGCGCCTTATCGGCCTGCGCCTTCTCGAGGCGTTTGGTCTCCTCCTCCAGCGCTTCTCCAGCGTTCCGCTCCGTCGCCTCCGGAGATCGGCGGGGGTCGACTCCCGCCAGCGTGTTAGAGGGCGTCGCCCCGACCCCATGTGCGGAGGCGACTCTCGAGGAGAGGGGCGCTGGAGATGAGAGGGGTGAGAGTCGAGCAATTCAAGCAAGGTCGAGAGAAGAACAAAGAGTAAAAAAACTACGAAGAGACAAGCGTGGCTTTTTCACTTCCTTCAGCGGTTGGCCTTGGCCGCCTCCTCCGCAGTGTGGCGGTCCCCTGGGCTTCTTCGGCCCGGCCGCCCGGCCTTCGTCGGCGTGGCGCTTCTTTGAGCGGCCTGGTTGGAGGGCGGCTCTCGGTTAATGGGCAGGGACAATTTCGCGTCGATGTCGTCCTCGGGCCAGTCGGCGAAATCGCCCGGCTGGCCTCCCTCTCCTCCTCCCGCCGCCTTGGCGTCGGCCTCTAGCGCTGGCTCCCAGGTCGGGGTCGTCAACGCCAGCGACCTCGCGGTCGGGGGCGTACCTGTAGCTCTCTCTGGGCGCCGGCAATGGCGCCAAGTGGGTTCTGCTCAAAAAACTAGCATGATCGAGCTCGAAGTCGGATCTGAGCAAGATTGGAACCTGAGATGGAAAACTTACCTCCGGTGGAAGGTTGTCGTATGAGTATGGCTCCTTGCGAACTGCCACTCGTCGGTGAACTTGTAGTGGGCGATGAGGTTCACCATATTAGCCACTTCCACGCGGCATGTCTTTGGTGCACAGCACGGTGGGATCGTGCGGCCGCTCATCTGGCGGATGAGATGGGGCGGCCTTGGGCGAAGCACCGGGCGCGCCACAAAAGCGCGGCAGAGGTCGGGCGGCGAGCCCCTCCGCTGCGTCGAGGACTCGAGGCGCCACGGCGCGCCGACTCCGGAGGCAGCGTTTTCGACCGTTAGGACCAGCTGGCGGCGGCCGGTCGGGCTTTCGAGGTCGAAGGCGCAGAGTTGACCCAGTTGCCATCGGTGGCAACATTCTTCCGTAAGTATGTCTTACGCCACATCTTCACCGACTTCACCGGTCGGATGGGCGGAAAGGGTTGTCGATGCGTCGTGCGCGCGCGCCGCGATGAATATGCCACCTGCGCGGCGTGCCGTAACTGCGGCCGAGCTTGGAAGAAGAACTCTCCCCAGCTTCGATGGTGGGGAGAAACGCCGATGTCGCCTCGCACGAGGTGGGGAAGCGGAGAGAGTACCACGCGTTAGGGGTAGGTGGTGCGGCTGCGGATGGTACAGCTCGGCAGCGGAGAACCCTTCGCGGAAGGCCATCCAGCGCATGAGGTGCGGCGGAAGATGCCCTTCGCTTTGCCTCGGCTGGGCGGATTCCCCACCGGCGTGAAGCGGGCCTGCACCAGTCGGCCTTCGGAAGCGGCGGGTCGGCGGAGAACTCGATGTCCTCGCGTCCACGTCCGAAACCATCCCATTTGCGGGCGCGAGGCGATGTCGGCGGCGGAGGAGAGCTCATTGTCGGCGGAGAGGAAAAGCAGCGGGCAGCGGCGCGATGCGAAACAAGAAGAAGGCGAGAGGCGGAGGAGGAGTGCGCGTGCTTGCCGCCGCTCCCCTCGGCCTATTATAGCCCCATGGGCTGAAGCCGAGGCGGCGTGGGGATGCTGCACCCACGACCCCGGCGCCCCGATTAAAAACCCCGCGATTCACGCCCGCGATAGCGGCGTGGAGATCTGCCGCCCTCGGCGCAGCGGATCGCTCGGGACTCTGGACCCTACAGCGGCCCGTCCGTCGCCAGCGTGGGCGGCAGGCTACTCGCCTCCGCGTGGCGTCCGCGATAGAGACCGTCGCGAGATGGCGAGAAGCGTGGCGATCGCGCGGCTTCCGCCATGGCCTGCAGGCGGCCCGATGCGCGACGACCGAATCTGGTCGGCGCGCAGATTAAGCTGCGAAGCCCACAATGGCGCCCGCCGAGCCGCCCGGCTCGGGGACTCTGTCGAATGTCGGCCATGGGTAGGCTGACCCGGGACCCAAGATCTTTCAAGACATCGGGCGGGCTCGCCCCTCGGCGAATCGGCGGGCGACCTCGAGAAGGCGAGTCCACTGGGCGACCTTGAAGAGCGAGCCTCGGTGGCGACCGGGAAGGCGAGTCCCAGTGGCGACCTTGAGGCGAGAGTCCCGAGCGGCGACTACGGACCAAGCCGACTCCGAGCTTGCGACCTCTCAGAGGCCGACTCACGAGTCGGCCCGCGACCTTCCACAGACCAGCGCAGGTACAGCCCGTCGTGGCTGTCCCCTCGGACCTGGAAGGAGGCATGGCTCAGTGAGCGCGTCATCAGGAGATCTCGGTGGTAGCGCCTGCCATGCCACCCTGACCTCGACTCCTGATGCTGCGCACCTTTGTACCCGCAACAATGGCCGCGTCTGGCCGGAGATCGCGGACCCTCCGTCGGTGAGATAGAGGCTCGGCGGGAGAGTTGAAGGCGGCCCCCTGAGTCGGCCTCCCGGTCGGCCGCCCCGGCGGGGCCCCCAAGCCATAAACCAGATTGGATGGGGAGTGGCTTGAGTGATCACTGACGGGTGCACTGTTCCCACGACCCGTGACCATGCTCTGCGTCATCAGAGTGCTGCACGATTACTCAACTGTCCATGAGACCCTTGGTCGGCGGCCCAATCAGTGGAGAAGGCGGTACGCAAGAGGCCCGGCACTGGGGCCACGCCCGGTCAGATTACCTTGTACCCCGAGGAGGCCTATCTAAACCCCGGGCACCCATACAAGGGTTCGACCTGAGTAGGTTTCCTAGACATATAGCAAGAGGAAAGAGCTAGCCTTGCTTCTCCTGCCTCCACACAGCTCAAGGAGCACCCTTGTACTATCTCCCCATAGTGATAATCACGGAGACCCTTGAGAGCAGCGATGGGGTATTATCTCCTCGGAGAGCCCAAGCTGGGTAAGATCGGCGTGCATGCCTCCGCCTCATCCGTTTCAGGCACCGGCGACGTTCTACTCGCCCCCACCATGATAAGCCATCCGTTGGCATATGTCGCACCAACCCAAGCAGGAGAAGGTGGATAGAGAAGAGAGTAATGGGGAGAAGTATTGAGAAGAAGAAGAGTGAGTGGGAGCATGTGGTGGAGGGAAGAGAGGAGAGGGGGAGGTAGGGGAAGGGAAAAAAGTGAGAGTGGGAGCATGTGGTGGAGGGAAGAGAGGAGAGGGGGAGGTAGGGGGAAGGGAAAAGAGGAAGGGGGAGGGGAGGGATGGGTTGGGGGTTGGTGGGGTTAGCAGTAGAGCGGGAGAGAAAACGCGCTGCTGCTAAGAACTTAACAGTAGCGCGCTTTTAGGTAAGGCGCTACTGCTAACTGGGACAAAAAATTGCGGCAATTTGAAACTTACCAGCAGCAATCTCGAGGAAACCGCGCTACTACTACTGCTACCTAGAGTTGGGGGAACACCGCCGGTCGATATTTGTAGCAGCGCGTTTCTGGTCGGCCTCTTTGCTAAATATTTATCAGCAGCAAGTTTATGTAACCCGCGCTGCAACTACTTAGCAGCAGCGCTCTATTTTGAACCGCGCTGCTGCTAAGATTCTGTGTATAGCCTTTTCCCTAGTAGTGTGTGGATGTAAGTGAATCTCCAACGCTGCCCCCCAAAATGGAGACACTATTTGTTTGCGGACAGTGATGCAGAAGGCGACCATCCAACTATGCATGCATTCATTCCATAACAAATTTTAACAAACAGGCTGAATATTATCAAGCACGATCGACTTCGCTAAAGTTCAAAGATAATTTGCATAAAACAGATGATAACTCATTTGTTTAACTAAAAACTAAAAGAAACTAGACTAACTTTTAGCAGACAATGACCTCGTACACGTGGCCGCCCTGGCCACATGCATTGCCGTCGCTATATGTGTCATCGTTTTCATCGTCAGAGTACTCCTTCAGGCTGCGAAACGGCATTGGGGGAGCGGCAGCCCTGTCGACCGTTGCCTGGCTGTCACGGAGAAGCTGTTCTGCTTCCTCCTAGACCATGCGAAGGGCCGTTGCGGCCAGTGTCGAACCTGGTCGCGGTAGCCTAGCTGCTGCCTTGCCCCTTTCGGCGGCAGAGATGCTGCACGGCCTCTCATTGGTTGTAAGAGACCAGTCGTGAGCGCAGGCCTCCGTGAGGTCAGGGTCCTCTGATTTGGCAAATGCGGAGCAGTGCGCAGCTCCTGCCGCACCGCTTGCCTCGCCACCCTGTCCTCGGCCAATATGATGGCCCATGACGACAAGGTGCGGTTGCCAGGGCCATCGAGGTAGTGGAGGAGGTGGTCGCACACCTTCATGATCACTGGTTGAAGCGGCTGAGTCATGACGACGACAACTTTTCCTTCACACGGTGTGTGATTTGGACGTCGTAGTTCCATGCAGGGGGATTGCGGCTCCGCCTTCACCCGGCGGAGAGGTGGTGTTGTCGGTTCCTACTTAACACGGTAGCGCGGCGAGGATGGCACGTCCTTCACGTGTACTGGCGACGCCGCCGGACCACGAGACGGAGCAACCGCTCCATTAGCAGCTGATTCTGCCGCAAGAACTCGTTGTCTGTGACCGTGGCCTTCGAGAGGAGGCATGACTGTTGTGGTGGCACCTGGTCCTCCTTGATGTCGGAGGAGATGACGATCTCCTTTGTCGGAGGAGCTGACTAAGGTGGAGGTCGAGAGCACCGGAGATCAATGCCGGCAGCGGCAAGATCCAGAGCCGCCACCACATGCGGGCACGAAGAACCATTACTTGGGTATTGTGCATCGGTGGTGGGGAACAAAGAGTTGATGACAATATGCTTGTCGGGGGAGCCGATGACTGTGGAGCTCAAGAGCCCCGGAGATCGACGAGGGCGGCGCCAAGATCCGGAGCCGCCGCCACCTGCAGGTGCGAAGAACCACGACTTGGGCATGATGGATTGATTATCGAAAGCGAAGAGGTGGCTGGTAGCGAAGAAGAGTTCAGAGAGCCGGGATGTGGATAGGACTGATTCTGATGGCACACCAGGTAGACAGTGCGCCACTACTATATACTAATGGCGCACTGGCTTCAGGTACGCCATTAGTGTGGCAGACACTAATGGCGCACGAGCCTCACGGTGCGCCACTACTATTGATTTTTTTCCCATTTTTCCATACAAACTAATGGCGCATGAAGACAAAGTGCGCCATTACTGAATTAGAACTAGTAATGCCGCCGCGGCCAAGGCAGTCGCCATTAGTATATATTTTTTTACTTTTTGAAACCTACTAATGGCGCACCGTATCACGATGCGCCATTAGTAATTAAACTACTAATGGCGCCTTTGTGATGCAAGTGCGCCATTAGTATCTATATATTTTTTACTTTTGCAAAAAGTACTAATGGCGCAACACTGCAGTGCGCCATTAGTAACAGGAGTTACTAATGGCGCATTATGTGGTGGTGCGCCATTATAACTTCTAGGACCAACAAGATATTTTGGACAGCCCACCTACCCACTCACTTTCCCCACTTTATTCTCTCCACCTCCTCCTCCAAGCTTGTCTCGGCTGCCTCCTCCTCCTCACCTCATTTCCACCATAAATTCATCAAAATTAAGTGGTGAAATTACCTTTTTGATAGGTAAGTAAGGAAAGCTATCTTCATGATGTAGATCTACTTTTTTAAGCCCTAGCTCGCTCCAACAAGCGTGCACATGCACTTTTGTGGCCTAGCTAGATCTATGTATGTTTGTGGTGTTGCATGTGTTTGTGGTGTTGCATATATGATTGTGTTTGAAGGTACGGTATTTGAAATGCGATAGTTGCCAATATTTTGCCGGAATGTTTTGATTCATTTCCGTTTCGGCGAGAATTTTGGCACTATGCATTCTTTTTAGTCCTATTTTTAGGGAAGGTCATGCCAAATTTTTTCTTGGTTCTAAAATATCGTTTTGCTCTACCCTTGACGACCATAGTCCGCATACGATGGTGAAGGCATCGTGAATAGGTTTGAGCTCTGCGAAGGCGAGATGCTTCAAAAGAGCGAGGCGGAGATAAGATGTCCGTGTCGAAGATGCAAGTGAAGAGCCTTATTGCGGACCGGATTAGGATAGGTGCGGGACCACCTGCTCTTGTGTGGTTTCATGGATGGCTATCGGTGGCAAGGTGATGAAGATGACTATGAAGTCGTCCATGGGGGCGGGCAAGAAATGAGGAAGGGCAACAAGACAAGTACCACCGCGGCGAGGGCGAGAAGGCGAAGAATGTCGAGGACATGATCACGGCGGTGATCTGTACCACAGTCATCATGTAGAAGATGTAAGTAAATGATGATGGGGAAGATCAAGGCGAAGGGCATGATCATGAAGATGAAGATGCGGAGCGGAGCGATGATGGAGGCTGGGTGCAGGACCCTCATATTCAAGAGCTGCTTCTCAAGCGAGGCGGATAACGCAAGAGCTGCCGCCCGAGAGAAAGCCAAGCTGGATCAAGCGGAGATAGAGCGGTTACTCCATTGTATGAAGGATGCAGGCCGAGGATACTGCTTTGAAAGTAGCGCTCATGGCTCGGAGATGAAGGTAAAACACAAAATGACCGGCGCGTGCCGGCGAGAACATGTCATTACAGCACGAACGTCTTCCCAAAGGGAACAAGTGCCCGACCAGTTCGAGGCGAAGAAAATCGTGTGTCCTCTGGATTTACCGCACGTGAAATACCATGTGTGCATGAACAATTGTATCATTTATGGGGCGAGCACGCGAGTCTACCATATGTCGGTGTCTTGGCGTCACTCGATACAAGAAGAGGAAGAAAGCTCCTTGAAAATCGGTGTGGTACTTTCCAATCACTCCTAAATGCGCAGCGGTATTTCGCGGACCCTAAGGTAGCAAAGCTCCTGCGTTGTACGCGGATAGGGAGGAGAAGAAGCGGGAAGATGGCGGAAATGATCCGAAGATAAATAAAAAGACAAGATCTGAGTCACCCTAAGGATGTGAGCTGTGTAGCGTTGAACCGAAGACCGAGAATTTGGGAAGGATCCAAGGAACATCATCTTTGGTAGCGAGGACCGATGGAGTCAATCCGTTTGGCAGCAGAGAAGCACACATAGCACCTGGCACTGTGTTTGTGTGGATGTACAACCTTCCCCCTGGTTGTGCATGAAGAGAAAGTACATTCACATGAGTATGCTAATTGAAGGGCCAAAACAACCAGGAGCGACATCAATCTATATCAGGGCTCTTTGAAGGAGGAGCTAGACACGCTGTGAAAGCGCCAGCCAATATGTGGGGCGCCTTGCAGAGAGAATATTTCCCTATGAGAGCCGCCTTTGCTCACGGCGGTGCAGGACTATCTCGATTCACGGATATCTCGCGGGGCAAGTAGTCCCGGATTTTACGGATCGTAAGGTGCATGGATGACACAATGTATCGCCACTAGATAGAGATCCGGGTCTTGAAAACCGTGTTCATAGGACATCGAAGGTGGCAGCGACGATGACCCCTGGAGAAGCGCAAGGATCTGTTCGATGGTGAAACCGAACCCAGCGCCGATGTACGAGGCGGCGAGAAATAGGCGAGCTGTTGAAAAATTAGAAACACGCCTTGCGGGAAAGAAGCAAAAGGCGCGAGCCGGAAAGAAGCGAAAGCGCTAGAGCAGCTCTGAAGGTATGGAAAGCGAGGTCTATTTTACGGGACTTGCCGTCTTGGAAGATCCACCGTGTGCCTCACAGCCTTGATGTCATGCATATCACGAAGAGCGTGTGAGAGTCTGCTTGGTACCCTGCTCAACATGCGAGAGAGGACCAAAGATGGGCGAAAGCAAGGGCGGACTTGAAATCAATGGGCATCGGCGGGAGCTTCACGCTAATGATGATGATGATGATGATGATGAAGCGAAGCAGGACCACGAAAAGTCGTCGCAAAGGCAAAAAGGCCAAGAAGACCGGAAATGACTACCCTCCGCGTGCTTCACTCTAAGTCGGGAGGAGATCGAGCAGTTTTCACCTGCCTCCTAGGAGTAAAACTTCCTTACTGATTCTGTGGGAAGATAAGCGGATACCTAGACCCAGTGAAGCGAAGTTCAGCGGGATGAAGTCTCACGGTATCACGTGTTGATGGCGCATATACTTCGGTTGCAATCTGTGGGATCATGGGCCGCACGTCCGTGAAATGCTATTTGGCCTATGCAACTTTTTCGGCGTCATCTCGGAAGTCGATTGGCGTGAGGCAACTCGAAGACTACGAGGAAGAGATCGTGGTGATACTATCGAGCTTGAGATGTACTTCCGCCGCATTCTTTGGCGTTATGGTGCATCTGCTGGTCCATATCGTGGAGGATATCATCCAACTCGGGCGACGCGTCCTGCACAAACATGATGCCGTTCGAAAGGATGAATGGTGTCATCAAAGGATCGTTCGCAACATGTCACGCCCGAGAGGAAGTATAGCGGGGGCTTTCGACCGAAGAGTGCATCTCCTCTGCATGAATTATCTAGGCATCGAGAACCCGTTGGTGCCGCCGTCAGCAGCACCTCGGCGGACTCAATGGATGGGGTCACCGTGAGGTTGCCGCGAAATGCATGTCGACTTCGGTCGACTCGCCGACTTTGAAAAAGCAAACCTAGTCGCGCTACAACACATAGATGTGGTCGATCCTTGGGTGGTAGAGCACAAAACCTTTATTGAGAAGACGTACAATGACCGAGGCCAACAGAGGACGGACGGAGATATACTCAAAGAGCACAACTCATGTTTCACGCGTTGGTTCAAGCAGAAGCTTCTGTCGTACCCTTTACATGAAGATTCTTCCGCGGAAGAACAACTCATATTCGCCTTGTCACAGGGCGCCGAGCACAACCTAATGACCTATGAGGTGTACGATATCAACGGCTACACATTCTACACGGAGGACAAGGACATGAAGAGCGATGGTTATCAGAACTCCGGGGTAACGATGGAATCCTACACGGGTAAGGACAAGGACAGATACTACGGAAGGATCGAGGAGATCTGGGAGCTGAGCTACGCTGGAGAGAAGGTGCCGATGTTCCGTGTCAGATGGGCCAAGAGCGTCCTAAAAGAAGACCGATATATCACCACCATGGTTATACCCGAAGCCAAATCCAAGACCGTGGGTGCAAACGTCACCGCGAAAAATGAGCCATGGGTACTGGCTTCCCAAGTGGACCAATGCTTCTTCATTACCGACCCGTCAAAGCCCAGTCGTGTTGTCGTGAGGAGAGGCAAAAGGAAGATCATCGGAATGGATGGAGTAGCCAATGAGCCAGACTTCGACAAGTACGGCGACCCGAAGATCGAACATGACGACGACGATGAAGTAGCAGCACACACCGCAAGAAGAAGCAGGACCACCCTACCTAAAGGACTTCCGTTCCACAGAAGAAATCCATTTGCAAAAAAGAAGGGCAAGAAGATTGTGAACAGATAGCTAGCTAAGATCGATTGTATTTAAATCGTAGTCTTCATTTCTCGATTGTATTTCAAGGGCACTTTTTGATATCATGAATATTTTTAAATTTCATGGGCACTTTTTGAATTCATGAGGACACTTGATCTCGACCCCCCTCCATCTCGATCTCGATTCCCCCTCCATCTCGATCTCAATTCCCCCTCCATCTCGATCTCGATCCCTGCACCCTCCCCCGCTCCACCGCCGCCGCCGATGATATTTTCAAGTAACAAATTTGAACATGTTTTTTAAAAAATTATTACTGTTTTTATAAAAAAATATTACTGTTATGATTTAAACAAGTTTGAAAATATTTAAACACAAATAAATATAAAAAACAGCATTTAAAATGCATAAAAAAATATTGGGGAGCCTGGGAATTGATCCCACAACCTCCTGGTGTGTGTGTTGCGTGCTGACCAGTCGGGCTAGTGGGTGGGTTCTGTTATAGATAGGGTTATGTGGTAGATAGGGCTAGTGGGCTAGATTAGAACAAAATTCTAATGGCGCACCGAGAGCTGGTGCGCCATTAGAATAGTAGTACTTATGGCGCACCGAGAGCTGGTGCACCAATAGAAAGTTTCCCCCCACACTAAATCCCCAATCTCTCTAATCTCTCCCGCTGCCCCCCCGTGTTCGCCGTCCCCCTCGCCTCCTTTGTCGTCCCCGAGCCGAGCGCCACCTCCCTCGCCGTCCCCGAGCCGAGCACCGTCCCCCCTCCGCCCGCGCCTGCGCCCTCGCCGTCCCTCTCACCCCGCGGCCCCGCCTGCGTCAACCTCCCTCCCGAGCGCGACAACTAGGGTTCCTAGCTGCCGCCACCGCTGACGACCTGCCGCCGCGGCGCGCCCAGCCGACCGAACCCTCCGCTGCCCCGCCTCCACTGCCTCCTCCTCGACGCGTCGCCTCCTCGACGCGCCACCTCCTCGACGCGCCTCCTCCTCCTCGACATGCCACCTCCTCGACGCGCCTCCTCCTCGACGCGCCGCCGCCCACTGCCTCCTCGACACCGGCGTCCTCCTACGGCAGCCTGCCGTTATCCCACAGGTGATTCCTCACCTCTCCCCCTTCCCCTCCTTCCCCCTCGTATTTGCTAAAGCTGAGATGTAAACAAAAGGAGTTCGTGATTTGCAGAAGCTGTAGCATACTCCAACAAGTGATAAATGCACTCAAAAGTTCACTAAGAAAATGCAGATGCTTCTCACTTGTTACTGAAAGTTTTCTGGAGTGATAAATGCATGCAAAAGAAGTTTAGTTAACTATTACTGTTGCTGTATGAATTCCAACCAGTTCAATTTGCAGAGTATAAGGATAGCGTAGAAGACAAGTAGCATAATAGCATAGAACACAACCAGGTCAATTTGCTGTATATAGCCATGTAGGATCGGAAGTATGTCTAGAGGGGGGGGTGATTAGACTACTTGACAACTTAAAAACTTAGCCTTTTGATTAGAGTAGGTTTTTAGCAAGTTCACAATGATGATCAAGTCAAGTATCACCCTACACATGCAATTCTAGAGTTATGGCAGCGGAAAGTAAATTTCACGTATAGTAAATGAGAGGTGGAGAAGAGCAAACGCAATTTGGAGACACGGAGATTTTTCTCGTGGTTCCGATAGGTGGTGCTATCGTCAATCCACGTTGATGGAGACTTCAACCCACGGAGGGTAATGGCTGCGAGAGTCCACGGAGGGCTCCACCCACGAAGGGTCCACGAAGAAGCAACCTTGTCTATGCCATCATGGCCTACGTCCACGAAGGACTAGCCTTACTCGGGGTAGATCTTCACGAAGTAGGCGATCTCCTTGCCCTTACAAACTTCTTGGTTCAACTCCACATCTTGATGGAGGCTCCCAAGCGACACCTAACCAATCTAGGAGGCACCACCCTCCAAAAGGTAATAGATGGTGTTGGTGATGATGAACTCCTTGCTCTTGTGCTTCAAATGATAATCTCCCCAACACTCAACTCTCCTCACTGATTTGGCTGTGGTGGAGGAAGGATTGAGTGGAAAGCAACTTGGGAAGGCTAGAAATCAAGTTCCATATGGTGGGAGTGGAGCAACTTGATCTCAACACAAGGGTAGGTAGTTTTCTTCTCAGAAATGTAAGGTAGGAGTGGTAGTACTTTCTGATGGCTCTCTCCACGAATGAAGAGGAGGTGGAGGGGTATTTATAGCCTCCACACAAAATCCAACCGTTACACACATTTGACCAATCTCGGTCGGACCGAAGTTGACAACTCGGTGAGACCGAAAGTTCAAATCTTGTGAGCGTTGGGATTTTCGTGGGACCGAAAATACAATCTCGGTTAGTCCGATTCTTCCAAAGTCTAGGGTTTGCCAATCTCGGTGGGACCGACTTTCTCATCTCGGTGACACCGATTTGAGTCTGAAGGTTCTGAAGCTTGGCAACACCAATTTCGGTATGACCGAGTTTGGAATCGGAAAATCCGAGAATCTTAGGGTTTGGGTATATGGCTGAGGTGGTTCATCTCGGTGTGGTGAGTTTGGAATCGGTGGGACCGAGATTACTTATGGGTTTATGTTGGAGTGAAAGATTGCGATAGTTTGAGAGATAAATCACTAAGCACATTGAGCAACCAGATCATCATCATAACCTCATCCCTTTTAATAGTATTGGCTTTCCTATGGACTCAATGTGATCTTGGATCACTAAACCAAAAATGGAGTCTTGAGCTTTTGCCAATGTTTTCCTTAGCATTTTGAGGGTCCACATCATCGGTCATTGCCATACCCATATCCTTGAACTTTCGAAATATTCTCAAGAAATGATTAGTTCAATGATATATATGTTGTTATTAATTACCAAAACCACCGGGATTAGTTGCACTTTCAATCTCCCCTTTTGGTAATTGATGACAACATATAGATCAAAACTTCGACAAATGATATAATCAATGAATAACATCGTAAACTGCGAAGTATGTGATAAGCAAGAGCTCCCCTAAATTTGTGCATTATTTAAGATTTGCGTTTGAATGCAAATGCACAATCGATTAGGATCATGGGTTACTCTTCCATGTCACATACATCTTGGTGGAGCGCACAAAATGATAAGAATGAATAACATGCACCCAATCACCAAGACATGAGTAGGTGATCATACAAGATATGAATGGAATATGATAAGCATCAAGCACACATTAAGCATAGTATGATCAAGCACTCATCAAGATAGAAACAAGCGTAGTATCAAACACACGAAATGTCTCAAAGAACTCAAAAGTATCTCAAGGAAAACCGCAAAGCGAAAGAGCAAAAACGAGCACTCTCTCTCGAAGTCCTATGATCTATACAATTTCTCCCCCTTTGGCAACAAGTTACCAAAAAGTTCGAAAGGTATAGAGCTAATCGTCACTCGGGACTCTGCTGGCGGCTCCTGTCTGCGTCGATGGAGTGGAGATAGCTGCATCTGCAAAAGCTTCTGCTGAAGTCTGTGGAGCTGGAGGAGTGGAAGCGAGCTGGTCTTTGGAACTAACGGAGCTGTAGGAGGTCTTGATGTAGTAGCCACAGGGTGCATCCTTTGGAATAGCAGCTGATCTGGGCTTTGTGGGCACTGCAGCAGGCTGCTCATAGTCATCCTGGACTAGATCATCTTCCATCTCCCTCATGAGCTCTGCCTTTTCCCTCTTAGCTTCCTCGATGTCTGCCTCAAGCTTGTTGACGGTGACTGCACTTGATCGACAACATCGAGCATGGAACTTATCTTCAACTATCCTCTCAAGGCTCTCCCGAGACGCACTATGCTGGCAGGCGTAGCTCAATTCTCTCGAGTGGCTTCAAGAAGTTGTTCTCAGCGCTCTTGGGCTTTTCTGCTTGCTTCCTTCTCAGCTTTAGCTTGTTTGGCAGCTTCAGACTTAGCATGTCCTTCGACAGATGTGGGAGCATCCTCAGTCATCACAACCTCATTATCTTCGTGTTCAGGCTGCAGTGGCAAGTGGGGTCTATCCAATAGGTAGGTGTCCGTGCCAAACTTGGCATTAATGAGCATCTGAATATGCGGAGCAAACCCACACGACCTCTTCTGGTCTGCTGCTGTCCTCTTGATAGTCTCTACTATCAGGTCCATCACCTTAAAAGGTGCCTTCTGATCTAGAATGTGCAGCATGTTGATAGAATACCCTCTTATCATGCGGTGGTCTCCTGACTTAGGCATCAAAGTATGCCTCAGAATGGTGTTGGTGGTTGGGAGACCTGCCTGAAGATAATAGACTGAACCAAGCTTCCATATCTTAACATCCTTCTCATTTACCTCATTGTACATGTTCTTCATAGACTCGTGATTCTTCTTCGGAATGCCATAGACATCAACATCATTATCCTTTGATACTGGTGCATTCAGCAACGCTCTCCATTCTTCAACAGTTGAATGGAATCTCTGCCCTTCTGTCATCCATACAATTCTGCCATCTGGATAAAAGTGTGCGGTGGCATAGAACTGCATGATCATATCATCATTCCAAGCAGTCAGTTTCTGACCAACAAACTCTGCAATCCCACAAGCAGTGAAGCTCTCATGCACATGTGGGAAATAGTCTCTGTGCTCTTCACTTGTCAATGTAATCCCAGTCTACATATCGGTGTCGGCAACAATTGGCTTCTTATCCATGAGCTTTGTCTCATAAAAGTCTTGTTGCTCTCGGTGTGGAATCTTGGGTCAAGCTGCTGTCCTTCTCCTGGTGGCATATGGATCAACTTGCCTCCATAGCTCGAGACCTTTGTCCTTTCTCTCCTTCATATTTTCAGCTCGAGGATGAGCATCATTATGAACAGCAACTTCATGCGAGCTTTAGCAAAACATGTGCCTCTTCATCGATTCGCGGTGGCACATTGTCCTTCTTCTTCTCTGAAGCGGTATATTCCTCACAGTCTTCTTTGGCTTAGCAGCAGGTTTGGCTT
Source organism: Aegilops speltoides (assembly GCA_021437245.1). Classification (NCBI taxonomy): domain Eukaryota; kingdom Viridiplantae; phylum Streptophyta; class Magnoliopsida; order Poales; family Poaceae; genus Aegilops; species Aegilops speltoides. The sequence goes on from CM038145.1 coordinate 504,906,824, forward strand.
GGGCTGCCTTTGCTTGAGCTGATGGCTTAGCTTTGTGGGTGCTCCTGCCTCGATGGCATCTCCCATCAACACGCTACGAGGAGGCTGAGATGCTTCCTCATCTGAGTCATCATCATCAGCTTCTTCATGAACTAGCCTCTTCCTCTTGGAAGTTTTCTTGATCTTGCTGGAGGTTTCTTCTTCCATGCTAAGCTTCTGTGCAACAGTGGATTTCTTCACCTTGCTTGTGCCTTTCTTTGTCTGTTTCCCTTGATAGCCCTTGGCAACCACTTGCCTTTTTGGCTTTGAAGTTATCTCCTCATCTGCAACAAAGTTAGAATCCTCCTCATCAGAATTCCTCTTCCTCCTGGCCCTGGTGGCAGCTGCAGGCAGTCCACTTGGAGTGCTTCTCTCTCCATCATCTGAAAAACTGCTTGCTTCAGGACTTGTCACTGCCTCAGGAATCTCAACTGGCAATTCAGACCTGTTCTGACTGTCACTTCCATCGACATGGTGACAACTTTGTGAAAAGAATAGGTATAGGCGAGTAGAAGAGTTATCACAAACTGCAGAGGATTTTGCAAAAGAATGAGTTCAAACATTAGTTTTAGGTTTTCACAGAATACATTTCGGTTCGACCGAGTCTATAAATTCGTGAATCCGAAGTGTCTAAACAGACCATATACACCACTTTCGGTTGGACGAAATGGGTTTGATCTAGCCGAGACCACTAGGGTTTCACTAAATCTTCACTTGGTCTTTCCGATTGCACAACTCGGTTTCACGAAAAGTGCGGTGCAATGACCAGAGGCCAAATCGGTCATCCGAGAATGTAGAATCGGTCACACCGAGATGTGTTCGGCGGAAACCTAACCCTAAAATTTTCACTCGAATTTTGTTCTATGATCTAATCTGCTGGATAGAAGGATTTCAATCTTGGTAGGAAACTAGGCAAAACCTATCGTGCATAGAATCAGCGGTTTGAAGCACGAGAGGGATGAAACTCACCCAATGCGGTGGAGCTTCACTACGGCGGCAACGGTGCGATGAGAAAGACCGTTGACGGCGATGGAGACCAGCGCAGAGGGTGACAGTGACGGTGGAGCGATCCAAAGACCAAGGCGACGGCATGAAGGGTTTGAGGCGGAGCGTTTGAAGAAGTAATCAGCGCTGTCCTCGGGTATATATACCCTTGGTGTCGGTGGGACCGAGTTGGAAAACTTCGGTGGGACCGAGATGGCTAACTGCGTGCGATTACACACCGATCACGCCCGAAATTTAACTTCGGTTTCACCGAGGTGAAAACCTAGATCAATCCAAGTGACTTGGTGCGTCCGATTTTAGTATATCGGTTTGACCGAAAGTACTTAGAAGGTTTTGGAAGTTTAGGCTTTTGACGGATCGGTGGCTCCGAGTGCTCCTCACTCGGTCTGTCCGAAAAAGTCTTGTTCAAAGTTTGTGATATAAGCATGAATAGAGTTTGAGACAAGAAAGCATAGATAGCTAGGGGAGGAACTTAGGCATTCTTGTCCATCCATTTGGTCAAAAAGGAAAAACCAAAAGACCAAAGCAACAAATGGATGTCCTCGAATGGATAAAATCATGCATCCAACATGCTCACACAATAAGATAGCAAATGAAATATGTGTCAAACATGCACAAACAAAACACTTAGCAACTAGCACACAATTTGGCGATGACTAGGTCATCTATATATGAGTATATTGACTTAGGAGTCAAATGAGAACATTTGATCATAGGTCATACTCATCGTTTAAGCACAAGTGGGGTTACCACTTTTCCATAAAGCATTAATGTGTTCACATCATTAGAAGATGCTTTAGCTCATTTCTTAGAGCAAAGCTCCCCCTTGATGTGAGAACCCCTTTTAAAGGGTCAAACTAACATTGGGTTGTCGTTGAAGACTTCATGTAGATGTTGAAGATGTGGATGCTCAATGTTGATGAAGATCATCAAGAGTTGGGAGCAATCCTTTGGATTCGGGCACTTTCAATACCTACATGGGTTAGTCCCACAAGGAACAAACAAGGATATCCATGGACATAGATTGAAGTACACAATAGATGATGTCCATAAAAGCAATGATTACCTTGTCCCTTGACTTACCAACATGAGGGTTTGTGACTCCATGAACTAGTGCAAGATGTGGAAGTTGATTGCACAAGTTCTTGCCAAAATGAATGTGAGTGAAGTATGTTGGCGGAGTCACCCTCAAGAACTCTCTAGTTCTTCTTCTTGGGATCCACATCATCTTGATGGGAATCCTTGGGGTAGTAGTTGAGCTTGTCAAGTAGAACTTGAAGTAGCCTTGGGAACCCACTTGACCATGGCCTTGGGTGCTTCAATGAATGCATCAATCTCCTCTTGAAGCTTGTCCTTCCTTTTAGCTTGTGGTCTTGTGGTGGAAGGTCATCTTGAGCTTGTTCTTCATTTGAAGAAGTAGGATCATACTTCTTCTCTTGAGAGACAAACTTTGGAGTGGGATATTGACCTTCTTCCCATTCAACACCCTCGGCGTTGAACTTTCGCTCAAAACCAATTCCTTGATTCTTCCGGTGTCTTCCTTGCTTGCGAACAATTTCCTCAAAGCTCTTGCTTCCGGCAAGACTCTTGTAGACACCTTTCTCTATAATCCCTTTCAATAGACTATTTTCTTGCTCAAGTGAAACTTGGCTTGAAACATTGTTAGTGGAATCAAGAGAATTACTAGAAGTAACAACATTTGATTTAGCATGATTATTGTTACTACTAGAGGAAGAGTTTTTCTTATGCTTGTCATGCTTAGTTTTGATAGGTGGCAAGAAATTAGACAAGAGAAGTCGTTTGGCAAGATATGAAGAACTCTTCTTTCGAAGATCGTCATTGATAGCTTTTAGAAACTCATGTTCTTGCTCTAGATTGAGCTTCTCGAAGCGTAGCTTCTCATGAGATCTTAGGAGCTCTCTATGATCTTCTTGAGTTGTTTCATGAGCTAACTTAAGAGTGTTTAGTTCTTTAGTTAGACGCTCAATCTCCTTCATAGCATTGTCATTCGACTCTTCTCGACTATAAAGACTATTAGCATGTTCATCATTACTAAGCTCACTAGATTTATCATGTAAAAGCTCATCTTCACCAAGTAAGTCATCCTCATCACTATCAAAGTCAATAAACTCAGGGTGTGATACCTTGGGGCCTTTTGCCATGAAGCATCTTCCAATTCCCTCATTTGGTGAATCAAATATGTCGTGGGAGTTGGAGTTGCAGGACACGAGAGCAAGACCGGCAACACCTTCATCTTGACTATATTCGGAGTTGGAGTGATAGCTTCTTTGGAGTGATTGTCGAGTCGGGCGGAGACCCATTCACCAACATGAGCTTGATGTTTTCTTCTTGTGTAGCTCCTTGATGACTTGTCTTTCCTTTCCGAATCCTTGCTTCTCCGAGAGGATCTTCGTTCATAACGATCATCTCTACTCCTTCTCTCTTTCGAGGCGACTCTTCTCTTGAGCTTCTTCTTCTTGGAGATTCTTCTCTTCTCTTGTGGGGAGTCGAACACTCATTTGAGTAGTGTCGGGTCTTCCACAATTGTAGCAGTTTCGATCACGACTAGAAGATCTCTTTTCATCATATGATCTAGACTTTGAGCTTCTTTCCTTGCTTCTACTCTTGTAGAATTTGTTGAAGTTCTTCACCATTAGGCTTATCTCTTCATTGGAAACTAGCTTGTCACTTGAGGTTGTGGGAGCTTCAACTGCAGCTTTGTAAGCACCACTTGACTTGTTGTGAAGCTCTTCCTTGTCTTTAAGTGTCATCTCATGAGCAACAATTCTTCCAATGACTTCGGTAGGCTTGAGATCTTTGTAGTTTGGCATCATTTGGATCAAAGTGCACACGGTGTCATACTTTCCATCCAAAGCTCTGAGAATCTTCTTGATGATGAATCGGTCGGTCATTTCTTCGCTTCCTAAGCCTGCCATCTCATTGGTGATGAGAGCGAGCCTAGAGTACATTTCAGCGACTCCTTCACCTTCCTTCATCTTGAACTTGTCAAGCTGACCTTGAAGAACATCTAGCTTTGATTCCTTCACGGACTCGGTACCTTCGTGCATTTCGACCAAAGTATCCCAAATCTCTTTTGCATTCTCAAGGCGGCTGATCTTGTTGAACTCCTCGGGACACAAAGCATTGAAGAGAATGTCACAAGCTTGAGCATTGTTACGTAACATCCGCAACTCATCCGGTAAGCCGCGATCCGGAACTTTTCCTTCCTCGAAGAACTCACCTTGCAAGCCAACACAAATAATGCCCCATGCGCAGGTTATGTCCAAGAATATGCATTTTCATTTTGTGCTTCCAACTAGCAAAATTTGAACCATCAAAGTAAGGACCTCTCTGAAATTACCCTCACTAGGCGCCATACTCTCCTAGGTTGTGAAACCAAGCTTATGGAGTCAATGCAATGAAACCAATCCAATGGAGACCAAAGCTCGATACCACTTGTAGGATCGGAAGTATGTCTAGAGGGGGTGATTAGACTACTTGACAACTTAAAACTTAGCCTTTTGATTAGAGTAGGTTTTAGCAAGTTCACAATGATGATCAAGTCAAGTATCACCCTACACATGCAATTCTAGAGTTATGGCAGCGGAAAGTAAATTTCACGTATAGTAAATGAGAGGTGGAGAAGAGCAAACGCAATTTGGAGACACGGAGATTTTTCTCGTGGTTCCGATAGGTGGTGCTATCGTCAATCAACGTTGATGGAGACTTCAACCCACGGAGGGTAACGGCTGCGAGAGTCCACGGAGGGCTCCACCCACGAAGGGTCCACGAAGAAGCAACCTTGTCTATGCCATCATGGCCTACGTCCACGAAGGACTAGCCTTACTCGGGGTAGATCTTCACGAAGTAGGCGATCTCCTTGCCCTTACAAACTTCTTGGTTCAACTCCACATCTTGACGGAGGCTCCCAAGCGACACCTAACCAATCTAGGAGGCACCACCCTCCAAAAGGTAATAGATGGTGTTGGTGATGATGAACTCCTTGCTCTTGTGCTTCAAATGATAATCTCCCCAACACTCAACTCTCCTCACTGATTTGGCTGTGGTGGAGGAAGGGATTGAGTGGAAAGCAACTTGGGAAGGCTAGAAATCAAGTTCCATATGGTGGGAGTGGAGCAACTTGATCTCAACACAAGGGTAGGTAGTTTTCTTCTCGTAAATGTAAGGTAGGAGTGGTAGTACTTTCGATGGCTCTCTCCACGAATGAAGAGGAGGTGGAGGGTATTTATAGCCTCCACACAAAATCCAACCGTTACACACATTTGACCAATCTCGGTCGGACGAAGTTGACAACTCGGTGAGACCGAAAGTTCAAATCTTGTGAGCGTTGGGATTTTCGTGGGACCGAAAATACAATCTCGGTTAGTCCGATTCTTCCAAAGTCTAGGGTTTGCCAATCTCGGTGGGACCGACTTTCTCATCTCGGTGACACCGATTTGAGTCTGAAGGTTCTGAAGCTTATAACGCCAATTTCGGTATGACCGAGTTTGGAATCGGAAAATCCGAGAATCTTAGGGTTTGGGTATATGGTGAGGTGGTTCATCTCGGTGACTGAGTTTGGAATCGGTGGGACCGAGATTACTTATGGGTTTATGTTGGAGTGAAAGATTGCTGATAGTTTGAGAGATAAATCACTAAGCACTTTGAGCAACAGATCATCATCATAACCTCATCCCTTTTAATAGTATTGGCTTTCCTATGGACTCAATGTGATCTTGGATCACTAAACCAAAAATGGAGTCTTGAGCTTTTGCCAATGTTTTCCTTAGCATTTTGAGGGTCCACATCATCGGTCATTGCCATACCCATATCCTTGAACTTTCTGAAATATTCTCAAGAAATGATTAGTTCAATGATATATATGTTGTTATTAATTACCAAAACCACCTGGGGATTAGTTGCACTTTCAAGCCAAGACAAGTAGCATCTGTCCTTAAGCAGAGTATAAGGATAGCATAGAAGAAATAGACAGGGTAGCAAGTAAGCTGAGATAAAAAAGTGTTTACTTTAAGTAATTATTTACAACAAGCATTGTGTAGGAAAATGTCATGCAGGCTGTAACTTCAACTTGAAGAACTCCTTAGATAGTTTTTTAGTCTCCTTATACAAAACAAGCTGAAGTTTGAAACCTATTTCTCCTAAGCAGACATAGAAAAATTGCAGATAAGTAGACACTGAAAATTGCAGCCATGTCAAAGTGTCATTTCATTTGGGAGCAGTAACTATAAGAAAATGAAGTGAGTTGAATTGCAAAAAAATGGAAGATGAAATGAAAAGAACATTGCTCTATGTGAAAACTGTATGTGCAATCTACAAATGTGAAAAACTGTATGTCTTTGTCATAGGTCTTTGTCTTTGTCAAAACTATATGTGCAATCTCGAACAATTACGCTTATGTGAAAACTGTATGTCCAATCTCCAAATGTATCATCATAATGTAGGTGCTGTGTTGTGTGATTCTTCATGCTGAGAACTTCAGCTTTTTCAACTTGCTGGACTATATGTTCATTGGTACTACTTGTGATGCTGCTGATGTACTACTTGGGAATTTTGTCAACTTGATTAACTTTCGTTCTGGGCCTTGAGTTTGCCGGAATGTTGATTAACTTCCGTTCCGGCAAATTCGGGTACTCCATATGTCCTATTTTTTAGCAAAGGTCATGCTGAAATTTTCCGTGAATTTTAGCATGACTTTGCTAAAAATAGGACATATGGGGTACTTGCGACTAATGCATGGGCCGGGGTATCTTAGTACTTAATTAAGTAGGATCAACTGCCCCTTTATTCTTGCTGCATTAAAACATAGGTGGCAATAGAGCCAAGTGGTTAGGCCCAACTTAGAATTCTCCTTAGCATCGATAAACCCTAGATGATAAACCCAACATAGGTGGCAATAGAGCCAAGTGATTAGTGCCAAGTGATTAGGCCCAACTTAGGGTGCCTCGGCATCGATAAACCCTAAATGATGAAAACTTAACTTGGCTGCCCCGGATGCCTCGGTGTCGATGAGAACCTAAATGATGTACGCTTAGGCTTTTAGGGTGCCTCGGCGTCGACAAACCCTAAATGATGAAAGCTTAGGCTTTTAGGGTGCCACGGTGTCGACAAACCCTAAATGATGAGACCATGATCTTGTTCCTTGACAATAACCAACTTTTTGACCAAACTTTTTTCCTATTTAGAGCGAAACATGGCCCACAACGATGAGGCCGGTGGTTGAGCGGCAAGCAATTCAGGAGCTGTCCCGGAGATGGAGGAACAACCTCACCGCTATGAGGACGCCGCGGAAGACACCGATCCTGATTACACAACCCATAGTGGCGTTGGGGATGACACCACTGATGGTGCCGCCGAGGATGCCACCACTGATGATGGCGGCGCACACAGAGATGGCAGCCAATCGAAGAAGCAAAGGAAGGACCAGCGTCCGAATGCGCTCCGCACCGTCAAGGAGGAATTTACTCAAGTGGACTCCGACGGGAATCCAACGGAGCCCAAACATATAGTCAAGGGGTACTCGGTTCAGCTCGGGTGCATTCTCTGGAGCACCGTCTCGATCAACACCGATAACCTTAGGAATAAGGACCACGGGAATTTGTGCAACCTCCTCTTCACGAAGCTGCACGAACGATACAAGTTCCCCGCCGAATTTGAAAACACACGCCTCTCAGGGAATAAAGTGAACAGTGCCGCCCTCACGAAGATGAGCACGACCCTGTCTACTTGGAGAAGCACGGTGAAGAGAATAATTGATAAAGGTGATAATTATGAGAAGATCAAGGCGAAATATCCTTTGATGAGCGAAGATGAGTACAAGGAGTTCAAGATCAAGTGCTCGAGCAGCGCAACCTCTGAATCAAGTCGATGGGGGAAAGAAATCACGGGAGTTGAACTTAGGGAACACAAACTCGGTCCCGCGGTTCTGAGTGGCTCCTATATGGGACAAGGAGGACGCGGGCGTGCCGAGCAAGGCCTACCGCCCGCTTCGAGAAATACAGCGGTAACAAGCGGACCGGGAACTATGTCGGGCCCGGTACAAGGAGGACCCGATAACAAAGGAGCTTACCACGGATCCGAAGACCAGGGCGCTTGAGCTTGTTCTGGTAATTAGCTCCATATGGTTGCACTCTAATTAATCCCCAATATTTCTAAATGGTTCACGTTCCTTTTGTAGGAAACTGAAAGCAGTAGCGCGGGGTCGTCTCAGAGCTCCCCTTTCGACACCCCTTTAAATAGGGCGTTGAACATAATGAAAAGCAAGGATAAGCTCACTAAGCCGACGTCAGCTGGTCGTGTGGCCGGCAAAGGCTTGTCCACAAAATGGGGGTCATACTATACCGCTGGTGTGCGGAAGGAGAAAAGGCCAGCTCGGAAAGCCGACGCGAGGTTGAAGCACTCAAGGCACAAGTGGCGCGGATTCGGAGCTTGTCCAAGAGCAAGTGGAACAACAGCTGGGAAGCGAAGCTCAACGCCATGGTGCCTACGTTGATTCATGGGCTGACGGCGTGGATTGCGGGCGGCAGCAGGGGCCTCCGGTTCCCGGCTTTCACGGCCCAACCTTCGCCTGACAACAAGCAGCGGCGCCATTGGTGTCTCGGCGGCGCCATTGGTGTCTCCGGCGAGGCGGTATTCGTGTCTCCGGCACCGCACGGCATTGGAGCTTAATGCACCGGGTGTCGCGGCGGCACCTCGCCAAAGAAGCGCCCCTCCGTCGATTACGCCCGCCGTTGGCGGTGCCTCGATATTAGCCGAGCTCGGCGGCATCACGGTAACTAAGCCTCTCGGCCGATGACTTCATCTCCTTGCCTTTGGTCGGGCATCCACGGCGCCTGTACATGTTTCGCAGGCACCGCCGGCGTTATTTGCACTCTTCGCGCCGTGGGCGCCGAGCTGGTTGATGTCGCCAAGGGCGAATCGTTCAACCGGCAACCGCATGTTCCACGGTAATCCGATGCCACCCACAATGTATAGGGTTGAAGTGGTTCGGGTGCTGCCAGGCTGCGACGAGCTGTTACCTCCGGTTCGACCCGCTGGGGCCGACGAAGAAGCTGAGATGACCCTCGGCGCTGCGTAATCAGCGCTGCTTTGGCGAAGGGCAGATTCGTTTAGGCGGGGACACCACCCCACAGACAAGACCACCAGTCGTGCCGGCGCCAAGCCATGGCAAGAACGCCGCAACACTACCGGACCTGCCAGGCATCCCTATGGCACAGGATCCGGACAGCCCTATGGCACAGGATTCGGACGACGACGACAACGACGACGGTACATTTACCAAAGTCGATAAGTACTTTGCCGAACATGGGTACGCTGGCGAATTCTGCGGGCCTCTTTCTCAAGAACCCAACGAAGACGACCGCAATCTAGCTGGTACGTCGGAGAAATCCAATTGCAATAGGTGTCGTCTAGCGTTCAGTTCTCAGGAGACACCTCCAGCTCCCGCCTTCACCGAGCCTCAGATAGCTGAGGTGCGAAATATTATCAGCCCCAACACGCTCAAGAAGGCGGTCTGTGAGCAGAACTTGGTCCCATTACAGGAGATCAAGAAGAAGGGACGGAAACGAAAGACTAACAAGGGTGCCAGTGCGAGCCAGCCGGCACCAAGTACGATCCGTGCTCAAGACGGGCCACCTTCACCTAAGGATATATCGAGGAGGGTGCATGTGGCGGGTAGGGCGATGCTACCGCCAAATATGCTGAATGCTGCAACCGGTGCTATGTGGAGTCTGCACGACAGTGTTCTTTCTTTGGAGAAGCGGCGTCTCAGAGAGAAGGATGTGGCATACCCGGTTTTCGTGGCCAAGGTGCCAGAGGGCAAGGTCTTTGTGGATGGCGACATCGGGGGTACGATCATCCTGCGGTTTGATGACATCTTTGCTATGTTTAACCTTCATCCGCTGCACTACACCTTCGTTCGGCTGTTTTCGCTGAGTATGGAGATGCGGATCATTAGAGACAAGACCCCGGACATCGTGATAGTCGACCCCTTCTACATGCGTGCCAAGCATTTGAGCAGCGTTGGGGACCGCCAAGTTGCGAGTTCACACCTCAAAGGCGTCATTCTGGCAAACCCATATAAGGATAACTTCCTTATGGCTTACTTTCCCGAGTAAGTCATACCTTAACCGCCCCGTAACATATGATTTCTTAGATTTCGATCGTTCTTTTTTTTCTAAAATTCCGTGTTCTGTGCAGTGACACACATTGCACACTCATCCTCTTAAGCCCGAAGAATTCCATGGCCACGTATTTCGACCCGAACCGTAACTCCAAGATAGACTACACAAATGTGAAGAAAGTTCTTGATGATGTTCTCCCGGCTCGCCAAATCTGGAGGCACCTTCACGGGACTGTTCGTAAGTCGGCAAGCACATGTTCTCACACAATCTGATTCTGCTGTGTCAAGCAGCCGCTTGGCGGTCGAAGGATACCTACTACGCCGTCCATCACATGCGAGGCGATCGTAAGGACCATCATCAACTTCGCTACCGGATAATCTCAAAGATTGGGCCGCGAACTTGTCGGCAATCCAGGGCGGACCTCGGACAAGAATTCTTTCGCATCCGGTCGGACTTTGCGGACATCATCCATCAAGATGTCCTTCATACGTCAGGCAGTTCTTCCTCGATATCAACCGTCCAACAATGAGATAGATGGAATGCTACAAATGCAGGGTGACAACGACCGCGATTTCATGACCATCGCGACAGACAACGGCTTCATCCACGCTCGTGTCCGATGAGTCGAGTCGAAAGTAGTGATGTGTAGTTCTGAAACATTGATTGGCTCATGTTGTAATTAAACTTTAATGAATTCGTATGTCTCTTTGGTTTGGACAGACGTTCAACTTAGATGTAATCGATGCTATTTATTAGTAGGACCATGAATCGTGCTATTAATGTCTTACTTTTCTCTTCCGATCCTTTTGTTGCATACTTACATATTGCTTATGTATTGTCTGTTGTTTGGCTTGTGCATAGAGATGCCGTCGTATGTCGTGTACAAGGGTAAGGTTCGAGTCTCGACAAGCTGGGAGGAGTGTCGGAGACAGGTTCACCATTTCAGCGATATGATTACAAAGGGTACACCACTAGGCGGAGGCGAATGTAGATACGCCCGCTATCTAGCGGGAGAGAGGAGGGAGCGTTGGAGGAACCGGATGAAGACTAGTTTGATCGCGATGATGCTCATCGTGATGACCACAACTCTCTTCTATGTGATGGTAGTTTAGATGGTCGATATCGACTTGTAATGTGAAGACAAACTAGCTACTCGCGGTCTCGAGACTTGTAATGTTCTATCTTTGTTCGGTCTTTTGAATTCAGAGACTAATACGATGATTTGTATTCGGAGACTAATCTTCTATTGTATTCGATGAATCTGCTGTTGCTGTGTGGTGTTGTCTAAATTTTGTCCAATAATATATTTTGTAACCAGTGAAAATGTCAGAAAAGAAAAAAAATAATCCCTAATATTTATACTAGTGGAGCACCACGCAAGACACTAATGGCGCACTATGATAATCACCCTAATGGCGCATCGCCCACTGGTGCGCCATTAGTATGCCAAAGCACATGGGTACATATGGCCCCCTGGAAAGAATTCTAATGGCGCACTGTGGGCAATACTAATGGCGCACTACGTGGTGCGCCATTAGAACACCAGATACTAATGGCGCACCAGTGGTGCGCCATTAGAATTTAATTATAATGGCGTGATGCTAGTGGCGCACCAGTAGTGCGCCATTAGAAGGCAAAACTGGTGCGCCACTAGCATGCCTTTTCCTAGTAGTGATGTGGTGCAACGACAGGAGTAGGTTTCTCGGTCGCCGTATCTGCATTGAAGTAGCATCGCCCGCTCTTTATGTCGCGTCGCTCTGACAGTCATCAATGCGACGGAGTCACGTCTGCTCTGGAGCAACTCTGCCCGATATGAATGTGCGGCAATCACTTCATGCGAAGAGGATTTTTGGACGGGAGGATTTTTGGATGGGATCGGGGTGGTGGATGCATGCGTGGTAGCGGCCCAGACACAAGCAAATTCCCCTTGGTTTGCGAGAAAATGGACGTTCGAGCCGTGCCATGGACCGACGGGGTAAGAGCATCTCCAGCCGTTGCCCCCCAAAAGGCATAAAAATCGCCGCCTGGGGGCGAGCCGGCCGCATACTCGGCTCTGGGGGCGGTTGGGCACCCAGCCGTCGCCCCCAGGCGCCGATTTCGGCCCATTATTCGGCCCATTTTTTTCCAAAAATGGCCCGATATCTGCGTGAAACGAACCATATTCGGCGCGGTTCGGCGTGCTTCGGCGTGAATTTTCGCATAAAAATAGAAATCAATTAATTCTTCACATAGTTCGGCATGGTTCGGTGTGTTTTTGCCTCCATAGTTCATCACAAAAAATCAATATAAATCAAATAATTCAATACAAATTATATAGCTCAACAAATAAAAACTCAAGTTTCATCACACGTCATTCCCCGCGTCGCCCCGGCCTTGCCCTTGAGCCTCCATAGGTGCTCCACCAGATCGTGTTGCGGTTCTTGATGCACCTGTGGGTCTCGAATCTCCTGACGCATATTGAGGTAGTCAGTCCAGGTTGCCGGTAGCTGGTGATCAACTTGGGCAAGAGGACCCTGCCTGTAATATGGTTCGGTGTCAAACACTGGGTCTTCCTGCTCGCTCTCAATGATCATGTTGTGCAAGATGACACAGCAAGTCATGATCTTCCACGCATTTGATCTTTCGACCAGGTCTGAGCAGGGTACCGGACAACAGCAAATCGAGATTGGAACACACCAAATGCCCGCTTGACATCCTTTCTGCAAGCCTCCTGAACCTTCGCAAAGAAGGCGTTCTTGCCTCCTGGCACAGGGTTTGAGATAGTCTTCACAAATGTCGACCATCTCGGATAGATGCCATCAGCTAGATAGTACCCCTTTTTGTAGTGCCGCCCATTGACCTCGAAGTTCACCGAAGGAGAATGACCTTCAACAAGCTTGGCAAAGACAGGGGAGCATTGTAGGACGTTGATGTCATTGTGAGTTCCTGGCATCCCAAAGAAAGAGTGCCAAATCCAGAGGTCCTGTGTGGCCACTGCCTCAAGTACCACACTGCAACTACCTTTGGCGCCTTTGTACAACCCCTGCCAAGCAAATGGACTGTTCATGTATTTCCAATGCATGCAGTGATGCTTCCAAGCATCCCAGGGAATCCTCTTGCTGCATTCTGTGCTAGGATCCGAGCAGTGTCTTCCGCATTGGGTGTTCGCAAGTATTGCGGTCCAAACACTGCCACCACTGCCCTGCAGAACTTGTAGAAACACTCAATGGTGGTGGACTCGGCCATGCGCCAATAGTCGTCGAGTGAATCACCGGGAGCTCCGTATGCAAGCATCCTCATAGCTGTCGTGCACTTCTGGATTGAGGTGAATCCAAGTGTGCCGGTGCAATCCATCTTGCACTTGAAGTAGTTGTCGAACTCCTAGATGGAATTCACAATCTTGAGGAAAAGCTTTCGGCTCATCCGATAACGGCGCCGAAATGTTTTCTCGCGGTGCAATGGAGCGTCGGCGAAGTAGTCCAAGTAGAGCATGCAGTAGCCTTCCAGACGATGCCGGTTCTTTGCTTTCACCCGCCCAGGCGCCAAGCCACCTCGCTGCGTCTTTTCACTGCTCGCAAGCAGGGCGGCGAGCACCATGAGATGCTCCTGCTCCTAGATGTCGGCTTCGGCTTCCTCCTCCAGCAACGCCGCAAGCGCCTCCTCATCTTCGGAGTCCATCCCCGGGCCGGGCAAATCACCGAACACCTTGCGGGCGAGGTGGGCGCAAACCTGCCGGTGTATAGGCCCAGCGCGGCCGGAACGCCGGAAAAGTTGCCCGGACGGCGGCGGAGAGGCTGCCTCGGTGAAACCTCTTCTTTTTTCCGGCGAGGAATGATCTATCTAGCTGTGGGGGAGGAGGGGGTCGGAGGCGAATCTGGACGGGTGGCTTGACTTTTTGCCTGACAGTGTGGCCCTAGGTGCGCTTTTCCCTTGCGCCGGAGCCCCCGAGCACCCCCCCCAAGTCGCGATTTGACGCTGCGATCTTGGCGCAAAAAGGGACCGAGCCGGCGGAATTCGGCGTATTGAAGACGCGACTGGGGCGCTTTTTCGGCGCCAGCGCGGAAAAAATGTCCGTGGATGGCCTGTTGGAGGTCCCGACAGTTCGGTCCAGTTGCGGGCGATTTAGAGTGTGCTTGGAAATGCCCGACGTTCCGGTCTCACGTGTCCACCGGCCACGCTCTCCAAAAACACTGGGCGCCTCCTCTGGCAAGTGGGCCCTCGCCAACATCACACTTGCTTCGTTCCGTGCTGCGTCGTCTTGGGTCGACATCGCCATCCACCTTCCTGCTCGCTGCCTCACACCCAAATCCCAAACCCTAGCCGGCGAGCAAGCCCTGCAGATCTCTAGCTCGCGTCGCTCCACCCCGGCCACCGGCGGCCATGCGGATCCGCAGGTGCGCCTCCCGCCTGCTGGGCTCCGCCGCAGCCGCACCCCCCGCCAGCAGCTCCTCCGCTGAGGCGCCGCGATTCGAGCTGCCCCCGCCCGCGCCGCCGGCCCCAGCCGACGAATCCCGGCCCGGCTTAGTGGCGCCCGACGCCTCCTCCTCCGGGGAGCCCTGCTGCGAGCTCAGCCGGTCGCCGTGGGACCTCATGGACCAGCTCGACCTCTCGGATCCCCAGGTAATCTCGTCACCACCCCACCCCCTCGCTTCTCGCACGCTCCGTGCTCTCCTGCCTGGCCGCAGCCTAGCAGGAGATTGTATCTGTGTAGCAGCTAGCATATCCGCCTCCCTGCCTAGCTCTCTTCTGCGCACGGCGATTCCCGCTCGGTCTCGAGTACATCGCTAGGGTTCCGTTCCTCCGGGTCAGTTAGCAAGCGCGCGCTCCCATCTGGAATATTAGTGGCCGGCCGGTGGCGGCGAAGGCGGCTAGGGCTGGAATCGCGCCGAACCCATTTCAGTTCAGCATATCTTGGTAGCTAGAGCTCTTTTCCTATAATTTGTTGACCTGTATTTTCCAAATTTCCGTCTTTCAGGCGGAGGAGCTCTTCGAGAAGACTCACTTCGTCAGTGTCACCTGGCGATCTAGCTGGCTATTCCTACCCAGAATGCCTGCATTCGGCTCTATCAAGGAGGACATGTCCGATGGGGTTGAACTGCACACTGCTGCAAAAAAGACAGCCAGAGAGAAGAATGAGTGCAAGCTGAAGAAAAATAAGGGGGTGAAAGTGAAGAAAGGGGTCTGGACGTGCAGGAAGAACGACGGCAAGGGTTGGTTCTGCCGGCGGCTCACGAGAGAGCCAAACTCCTACTGCTCGTACCACTCGGATCAAAAGCTGAAGCCCCCTGGCAGCGAGAAGCCGCACAGGAAGAGGCCCCCGGTCAACGTCGCCGAGGGGTTCTACTACTATGCCGGGTTCGGCCCGAGCACCAAGAGGCGCCGCACGTCAAGCAGCGACAGCGTGCCGGAACCTACACTGCTTGCTGAACCACTGAAAGAGGAGACACCATCTGAAATGGAACTTAATTTTGGTGCTGGCCAGGCACAAGCAAACAAATCAGACCATCAGGCGGTGCTCCCACCATCAGCACATGTCGCCGACGAGCCTACTCTCGACGATGGCACTGCTAGGATCAGCAGTGATGGTGACGTGCCGGAACCTCCACTGCCTGCTGAACCACCGGAAGAGAAGGCGTTGAAAGAGGAAGGACCGTCTGAAATGCAGCTTAATTTCAGTGCCGGTCAGGCACAAGCTGATGACTCAGACCATCAAGCAGCGCCAGTATCAGTAAGTGTGGTCGACGAGCTTACGCGCAACAATGGCACCGCTAGGATCGCGGGCTGGGATGAGGAGAGCAGCGACGACGACATGCTTGGCTGCAATGGCGAAAAACTCCGCGACACCACCAAGAGGAAGAACCCGTTGAAGAAGAGGTGGAGAAAGCCTGTGAAAGCCCGGTCCCTCAAGTCACTAATGTTGTAGTGCCTGGGTCTCTCTGGCTTCGGATTACCTAGCAGGGCTCCATCGGTGGTTTATTATAGTTTGCTCTGCTTAGTCTGCTCCAGTTTTGGTGCGGAGTTACCGTACAATGTACAAACTGTCTGAATTTTTTTTTGGTGTACTGTTTTAACTGTCAGTGCAGTGCTGGCTGACGTTAGAACTACATAAACTGGTTTCTTATAATGATGTCTTATCATCGTGATGGATGAGATGCAGCAGCCATTGTTTTGCTGCGGTTGCGCGCCCCTAATTCAGTCAAACCATGCGTACCTCAATATGGTACTATATATAATTATACATACAGATTATTGCCTGCATATATACTCTGATCTTCTTCACCCCCGACCCCGAGAGGAACAAGTCCCAACGGTGACACTGTCAATGGAGGTAGATCAGTTTTTTTTAACCCTGGCGTCAGAATTTCTGCTCGTTCTTCGAAAGAAAATTGTCATTAAACCACCAACAGCAAGATTCAAGCATTATGGCTTCCAACAGTAAGACTGGAGCACTACGACTTCCGACGGGAGAAATAGGATTTGCTGCTCCCAGTGACGAAAACCTAGCATTACATCCCCCAGAACCCCAACAGTAAATATCAAGCACTACGACTCCCAGTAGTTGAAAAGAGCAATGTAGCTTCCAATGACAAAAATAGGCACCACTGTCATCCCCAATGGTGATAAATTTATATATGGACACGCGAACAGACACCAGAAACAAATATCGTTTATCTCGCGAAGATCAAAAAAAGGATACTCCCTCTCTCTCAGTTTACAGGGCGTGCGCGTACCTCTAGGTCGTCAATTTGACCAACCAAATACAAGTTATATGTTACAAAAAATACAAATATAAACTTCAGATGTTCTAATTTCAAACATTATAATTTTTGTGTTATATAATTTATATTATGATGATAAAATTGGCAACCTAGGTATACGCGCATGACTTATAAACTGAAATGGAGGGAGTATTAGACATCAGCGCCCATCATTCCTACGGGACATCTATCGCGGCTTAGGCACTACGCCCAAGGTCTACTCATCCATAGTTTTCATCACCATCGGTAATCAACGATGGTTCAGCACATCAAGGCATATCACAGCGACACGTGGGCTTAAGGATAAATCTCAACCATTCAAGAGAACAAAGACCCAAGTAAGCGGCCGGAACCAAGATCAAGTGATCAACCTCACATCTACGAGAAATAGGAAGCAACATATAATGAAGCAAGCTCAACATCTGTCAGGCTACTATCGTCATCCAATAGTGCGTCTACCCAAAAACCAAGTTCCATATCCACCAACCAACTGTCATCATGCAACGACGATACATCATCTGGCCTACACCAAGTTCAATATCCCAACCAAACGCGACACCTGACGACCCGTCGCCCGACAAAGATGAAGTTCACCTACACGGCTACACGCCAAGAATATACATCAAACAACATATTGCACAACCAATCGAGGACATCTAAATCTGACAAACTTGTGAAGCTCGACTACAAGACCACGAGACTCCGAGGAGAAATGAACTCATCATCCCACCGAGGAACAAGATGAAGTCCACAAGTATCCACATCAACCTTACTCGCGGACGGAGCTCCATCACAAATACTGATCGGTGCTTATCGATGATAAGTCAAATCACATGAGACCTGGCCCTCATTACCAATCTATTGGCCCCCCAAAGCCCAAGGACAAGACATCAACATGGATTAATCACTTTGGCGTAGAAGGAGGAAGCTGAATCCAGGAAGGACACCCAAGGAAGCCTCCTCTCCAACCTCAATATAAGGCAACCAATACTTACCTTAGAAGGGGTCTCTCCCCGCCCAACCTACTTTAGCCTACACCACGCAGAAATTACAACGCTTCCCATCGTAATCACCACCATCATATCACTGAGTTTCCATGGCTTGCAAGTACTCCCAACATTGTAATCATGGTATCTCTACATATATACAAGAAAAGAGCATGGCATGAAGAAGGGCTTTTTACCTGCATTGCGGACCTACACCTGGATATATCCTGTGTCCCTGTTTCTGTGTTTCAAACTCCCTCGATGACTTGACATGAAATTCCCCCGACTACAAATCCATGTACAATCTCGCATATCGTTGTTAGGATCCGAAGTAAAACCCCTTGTTAGGATCGTTGATGAATTAGTTGATTCTGAGTACCGTGTTAGAGTTCTTTTTATACTGCCAATGGGGGATGCTCCCACCTCAGTGTTATATCATTTCAAAAAGATATTAAGGCAGTTTATAAGAGGGAATTGAATCAAAAATCTAAATAGAGTGGCGCCATTTATGAGGAAATCTGGGTCGAAAACCACACAAGTAGTAAATGGAAAAAAGGAACAACAGAGAAATGGCTGCGCAAGACAAGTTAGTGCCTAGCCGACGTACACAAAGATCATCACCACAAGGGCACAAGAACATGCATGGCACCATCAGACAACATCACAATACCAAGATGTCGTCAGTTGCCGAGAACACCCGCGTGCATCTTGGTAACCCCGCGGTGTGACACAAGAGAAAAAGAAAAACAATGAGTGACAATGGCATGACTGCAAGCTCCGCCACAAGAGCGTGATATTGGAGCAATGCAAGCGTGAGACCCACCGACTGATACAAACCTATCCGGGAAGCTCCGCCACGAGTATAACTTGAACAACTCAAGGTGGGGTTGCCATCTCGTGTCGTCAAGGCTCAAAGATCAACCGAGAACGCACAGAGAACACAGAAGTCAATGTAATGCAAGTCAACATTTGCCTTCGGAGGGATTTGAGATGCACACCATCGCCACCATGACTCGCTCACGCATGAAACAAGAGTAGGGATTTCTCCAGGAGCATACACCCACAAAACCCAACCGGACAGTTTGTACCATGAGCCTTTGCACTAACCACCCGAGACCTAGAGGGTTCTTCAACAACAGAGGAGGGGGCAGAGCATCATTGGATGGTCGCCACATCCACACGCTAGTTGCACTACAGACCAAGATGTAGTTCGCCGTAATGACACACCAGTTAGACGCCTGAGTGCCAGACGAGGTATCAGCCCCACGGGACCTCAGTGCCGGCAAGGGGTGGACACAAAACACATGGCGCACCCCAGGTAATCACACTACCACGGATGGATGGGGCATCAACATTAGGAGGTAACAGGGGCCGGACCGCGGACCGATATCGGACACAACATCTTGCAGGCGTCGTCCGTTGTCCGAGACTGACCATCGAGTCAGCAAAGAGAGGACCAAATCTGAGACAAGCCGGCGACGAGCAACAATAGTAGGGGGTCTAGATGGCCAAGGAAGGGATTATGAGTGCCTAGTGGAGAAGCGTGTGAGGGGAGGGTACTGGCAGAGACGCCGTTTAATCTATCATGGACCGGCGTTCTCCAGCGACGATGTGGGTGTTTTGGATGGTGAAGCGAAGGCTTTTGGGTGGCGGATTGGCAGCGGTGCCGCTGCGTGAGTGAGCGAGAGCGACCCGGAGGCAGGGTCTTCTAGTCTCACCACAGAATGCAAGTGGTGGTATTCGAAAACAAAAATGCCCAAGTGGTGCACTAGAGTACGTTGCAAGTTAGTGTATTTTCATCTCAAGAAAGAAAAGTTACTCCGGTATATTTTCAGAATCAGGCGCCACAGTGAGTATATTTTCTGAAAAAAAAAAGAGTTAGCGAACCAGCACATCCATCGCTTAGGCATGCTCACAAGTCTCCGTCAGTTCAGTACACGTGTTCACCGTCACTGACCAGCGTGGCCCACAAAACTCCACACTGGCAGCCTTCGTTCTTTCCTGTCCTGCGGGCTGCGGGCAGCTTCGACAAATCTCAAACCCTACCTTCAGTTGCTAGGCACTTCCGCAGATCCCAACCTCCCCTCGCTCTGCCCCGCCCCGCCCCACCCCCGGCTGCCATGCGGATCCGCAGGTCCGCCTCCCGCCTGCTGGGCGGCGCAGCCGCTGCCTTCGCCCCCGCCCCGGCCCCCTCTGACCCGCCTCGATTCGAGCTGTTCCCGCCGCCGCCGTCGCCGCCGGCGACGGACCAAGCCGACGAATCCGGCGCCGGGTTGGTGGCGCCCGAGGCCTCCTCCTGCGGACAGCCTTGCTGCGAGCTCAGCAGGTCGCCGTGGGAACTCATGGCCGAGCTCGACCTCTCGGATCCCGAGGTAATTTCGCCCCCCTCGCTCCATCTCACCTTCCTGCCTTCCTTCCCGCTGCTTGCTTGGTGCTTGCTGTATGTATGTGTGTGTCGAAGATTTGCGCGCCGCCGCCTGTTTCCGTGCAGCAGCCAGCGCGTTTCCCCTAGCTTTCCTCTGCCGTCGCTAGGGTTACCCTCCTCCGCGCGTGCGTTACCAAGTAAATGGTGCTGCGTCAAGGTCTGGCTTGTCAGGTACTTCCTCCGTTTGAAATTACTTGTCGCAGAAATGGATGTATCTAGACGTATTTTAGTTCTAGATACATCCATTTCCGAGACAAGTAATTCTGAATGAAGGGAGTAGTTACCCCGCGCAATCTCGCTGTAATATGTGGCTGGTCGGTTGCCGCGCTGGCGTGGCAGTGGCAGCAAGGTCGGCCATGGATCTTGCCCAAGGTTTTAGATTACGAATGGAGATTTTTTTGTTCTTGTGGGGCGGCGAGATATGCTTGGTTACCGCGGTTACCTAGTATTACCAGGAAAATTTCAGATGAAATTTAAAATCAAATTGAATTCAATTTTTTTACCTAGATATAGGTATATATTGAACATGAATTTAACCAAAATAATCTGCAATCCTACATGGGATATGTTATCAGGCTAATGTCAGCTAAGAAGGGGGTGACAAGCGAACTTTTTTCTGGCAAGTTTACGTGGTGGAGATGGCAAATCCTGCCTTTTTTGCCGCATTTTTTCCCTTCTTCCCATAATTTGTCATGTGTTTGGGAAGAAATTGTCATCCTCCCAGCGAATGTTTGCTAGCTATTGGGTTCCTTTCTACATACGATAGTACTCCCTCCGTCCGAAATACTTATTGGAGAAATGGATGTATCTAGACGTATTTTAGTTCTAGATACATCCATTTGTATCCATTTCACGAACAAATATTTCTGAACGCACGGAGTACTTTACTATATACTAAGCATTTCTATTAATTAAAAAAGCAGTACTTTTTCGCACGGTAGATGTACTTCTTGTGTTTGTATGGGAGGGCGGGGGTCGACAAACACGATTCGGGCGGTAACCGAATTTATCACCTGGTAACGAAAATCCTGATCTTGCTCCATGCCCCTACCCCATTTCAGTTCATTATACTACTAGTGCTAGCTCTTTTCATCCGTTGACAAGTATTTTCCAAATTACCAACTCATTCAGGTGGAGGAACGCTTCGAGAAGACTTACTTCAGAACTACACGTCGAGCTAGTTGGCTCTTCCCATCCAGTATCAGCATGCCCAATGGCTCCATCAAGGAGAAGACGACTGTAGATATGGTCGACGGGGCCATCGACATGGCGGCGAAACTGATGGAGGGGAAGAAGAGTGAGAGCAAGTCAAAGACGAATAGGGGGATCAAAGTGAAGAAGGGAGTGCGAACATGCAAGAAGAGGGATGCCAAGAAGCCACAAAAGAAGAGGCCCGTCGTTGACATGGGTGAGGCCTTCTACTACTACGACGGGTTTGGCCCCTCACGCAGCTACAAGAGGCATTGCAGATCAAGCGGTGGTAATAGTGTGCTGGAAGAACCTCCACTACCCCTTGAACAACAGAAAGATGAGGCATGCACCCAAACACTATTTGATTTTAGTGCAAGTCAAGCTACTGTCACTGACCATCAGGCTCTGCCGACATCAACACAGGTCGAGAAACCTAGGCTCAATGGGAGCAATGCCAACATTGTCAACTGCGATGAGGAGAGCGGCAACGACGACCCATTTGGTTGCAATGGCAAACAACTGCGCAACATTATGGTGATGAAGAGCTCGTTCAAGAAGAGGTGGAGGAAGCCTGTTAAAGCCCGATCGCTCAAGTCGCTGATGTAATTCCGTGGCTCAAGTCGCTGATGTAATTCTGTGGCTCGATCGGCTTTATCTAGTCATCTCAGCATAGCGTGCTCCAATCTTGGAGCTGAGTCACCAATCAATATACAAATTGTACTGTATTTTTGGTGCATTGTGTTTTAACAGTGATGCGGTGTTGAAATTTCTGATAATGAATTTTCCGTTATTAATGTGGTGAGGGAACTGGAGAAATCCTAAGCAAATTTAGCTGATAAGTGTGATAATTTTGAGAGACAACAAGATAATGTGTTTCTGATTACTAATGAAGCTAGAGATAGATCACCTCTTAATATAGTCTAGATGAATAAAAATAGATGAGGATAATTTTACTAATGTGAAACCAACAAAAAAGATAGAAATAAGAGTGAATATGGTTAATTTGAAACATATACTACTAGAAGTAAAGAAAAGTGTGAGTAATGTTGCAGGTGCTAACCAGTGACCCAGGGTGGACCTGGCAGAAAAACTCACACCCCCCATATGGGAAAAAAATGATTGGCATTTTATGGAATTTTAGAGGGGGTGGATAGGAAGAAATATCAACATGTTTACTTGACTTATTCCATGAGCATCACTTGGTTTTCCTAGATTATATGAAACTATGAAAAAAATGGTTTTTCCTTAAAATTCACGAGAAAAGTTGACCCTGGTGACCTTTTTTGTTGGAACTGGATTCCGTCCGCTGGAAAGTTTGGTGGCATACACTGTTGGCTCAGGCGCGAAACTTTTGATGTGGTTTCTTGTAAATCTGGAAGTATGTGCGGCAACTTATCATATTTGATAAGAAACTTAGAAATACATTGGGCAGTGGTTTATGGCTTTGCCCATGAGGAAAATAAACTTGAGTTTTTGACTGAGCTTGCTGCTTTTTGTAATGGTATGGATTTTCCTTATATTGTTGGGGAAGTTTTTTAATATCCTTAGGCATGTGGGTGACAAGAATAAGAAACCCAAGCTGGCTCACTCCTGAGATGTTTTCAACTATGTCATTACTTTACGCCTTAGAGAGATTGATTTGAATGGTGAGATGTATAGATAGGTCGAATAATCGTAAAAATCCTACAATTGGGAAATTGTATAGAATTTTAGTGTCTTGCT
Source organism: Aegilops speltoides (assembly GCA_021437245.1). NCBI lineage: Eukaryota > Viridiplantae > Streptophyta > Magnoliopsida > Poales > Poaceae > Aegilops > Aegilops speltoides. The sequence continues at coordinate 504,930,048 of CM038145.1, forward strand.
TCTGGGAAGATGTTTTCGCTCTTGCTTCTGTAAGGAAGCTTGCCAGAGAAATTTCTGATATTTTGCAACAGAACATACATTTTTTTATCTTTGCCCCACCCCGTTGCTTAATATTGATGATAGCAAGCTTGTGCTCATTCCCTCGTAAGAGGAGTTCATATTTGACATTAACTGGCTCAAAAGCAAACCATTTCCCCCCTGGTTGCCAAATTTTGGTGGCAACCTGTAACATACTATTATCATATTGATATTGTTAATATCAAGATAAAGAGGTTAAAAAAGGTTGGGGCTCTAATTCCCTTGGGATGTCTATAAAAAGAAAGAATGATCTAAAAGCGGAACTGATAGTGTGGAATAATTAGAGGAGACTTATCTGTTGAGCTGTACTCTAGAGAAGTTGACATATGTGTGGAATTATAGAATTCATCAGTTGAGGAAGAGATAACTTGGTTATAGAAATCCCATGATAATTGGTTACTTAAAGGGGATTGAAACACTGACTATTTTCATAGGATTTCGAATGGTAGAAGGAGGAGGAATGCTATTTTTTCTCTTAGGATGGGGAGGTGAACGTTGAGGGAACTGAAGATCTTATTAAACATGGTACAAATTTTTACAAAGTTTTATTTGGTTCTCCTAGTTGAGACTTACGCAACTTATTTTCTTATATTTGGAAAGCTAGGAGAAACTCCCTGAATTAAAGAATTTTAGTCTCACTAGACCTTTCTCTAAAACTAAAGTGAAACATGCCTTATTTTCTATGAACCTAACCATGCACCTAGGCCAGATAGTATTACCACTGAATTTTCTTCAACATTGTTTGGAGGTGATTAATGCTGACATGATGAGGATTTTTACTTGCTTCGATGAGGGGTCCTTGACGTACAATGCTTGAACTACGAGGTTATCACTTTGCTCCCTAAGATATCTGATGCTAATCAGACATAACAGTGTAGACTAATTTGCCTATTAAGATGCATTTACAAGATTATTACAGAAGTCTTAACTATTCTCCTAGAACCTTTTGTTGACACTCTATTTAGTATATACCAAAATGCCTTTACTGTCGTGATATTATGGAATGGGAGTATTGAAGGAAATATGCCCTAGAGGCAATAATAAAGTTATTATATATTTCCTCATATCATGATAAATGTTTATTATTCATGCTAGAATTGTATTAACCATACATGTGTGAATATATAGACAAACAGAGTGTCACTAGTATGCCTCTACTTGACTAGCTTGTTAATCAAAGATGGTTATGTTTCCTAACCATGAACAAAGAGTTGTTATTTGATTAACAAGGTCACATCATTATTTGAATGATCGATTGACATGACCCATTCCATTAGCTTAGCACACGATCGTTTTAGTATGTTGCTACTGCTTTTATCCATGACATATACATGTTCCTATAACTATGAGATTATGCAACTCCGTTTACGGAGGAACACTTTGGTGCTACCAAGCGTCACAACGTAATCGGGTGATTATAAAGGAGTACTACAGTGTCTCCAAAGGCAGATGTTGGGTTGGCGTATTTGAGATTAGGTTTTGTCACTCCGATTGTCGGAGAGGTATCTCTGGGCCCTCTCGGTAATACACATCACTTAAGCCTTGCAAGCATTACAACTAATGAGTTAGCTGTGAGATGATGTATTACGGAACGAGTAAAGAGACTTGCGGTAACGAGATTGAACTAGGTATTGGATACCGACGATCGAATCTCGGGCAAGTAACATACCGATGACAAAGGAACAACGTATGTTGTTATGCGGTCGACCGATAAAGATCTTCAGTAGAATATGTAGGAACCAATATGGGCATCCAGGTCCGCTGTTGGTTATTGACCGTGAATAGTTCTAGGTCATGTCTACATTGTTCTCGAACCGTAGGGTCCGCACGCTTAAGGTTTCGATGGCAGTTATTATGAGTTTATGTATTTTGATGTACCGAAGGAGTTCGAGTCCGGATGTGATCACGGACATGACGAGGAGTCTCGGAATGGTCGAGACATAAAGATTGATATATTGGAAGCCTATGTTTGGAGTTGGAATGGTTCGTAAAACGGAATTTATCGAGTACCGGAGGTTACGGAACCCCCGGAGGTAAATGGGCCTCGATGGGCCTTAGTGGAAAGGAGAAAGGGCCAGCCCTAGGCAGGGCGCCTCCCCCTTCTCTAGTCCTATTAGGACTAGGAGAAGGGCCGCCCTCTCTCTCTTTCCCCCTCAGGAATCCTAGTCCAACTAGGATTGGGGGGGGAATCCTACTCCCAGAGGGAGTAGGACTCCCTTGGCGCGCCAAGCTTGGCCGGCCGGCCCCCTCCCCCTTGGCTCCTTTATATACGGGGGCAGGGGGGCACTTGGGGACATACAAGTTGATCGTGAGATCGTTCCTTAGCCGTGTGCGGTGCCCCCCTCCACCATATTCCACCTCGGTTATACCGTCGCGAAGCTTAGGCGAAGCCCTGCGCCGGTGAAACATCAAGATCGTCACTGCGCCGTCGTCTTGTGGAACTCTCCTCGACACTCGGCTGGATCGGAGTACGAGGGGCGTCATCGAGCTGTACGTGTGTCAAGAACTCGGGCGTCGGAGTAACGCGCGGGATCGGTCGGATCGCGAGGAGAACGTACGACTACTTCCTCTACGTTGTGATCGCTTCCGCTTCGGGTCTACAAGGGTATGTGGACAACACTCTACCCTCTCGTTGCTATGCATCACCATGATCTTGCGTGTGCGTAGGAAAATTTTGAAATTACTACGTTCCCCTACAGTGGCATCCGAGCCTAGGTTTTATGCGTTGATGTTATATGCACGAGTAGAACACAAGTGAGTTGTGGACGATATAAGTCATACTGCCTACCAGCATGTCATACTTTGGTTCAGCGGTATTGTGAGATGAAGCGGCCCGGACCGACATTACGCATACGCTTACGCGAGACTGGTTTCACCGCTACGAGCACTCGTTGCTTAAAGGTGACTGGCGGGTGTCTGTCTCTCTCACTTTAGTTGAACCGAGTGTGGCTACGCCCGGTCCTTGTGAAGGTTAAAACGGAGTCTATTTGACAAACTATCGTTGTGGTTTTGATGCGTAGGTAAGAACGGTTCTTGCTAAAGCCCGTAGCAGCCACGTAAAATTTGCAACAACAAAGTAGAGGACGTCTAACTTGTTTTTGCAGGGCATGTTGTGATGTGATATGGTCAAGACGTGATGCTATATTTTATTGTATGAGATGATCATGTTTTGTAACCGAAGTTATCGGCAACTGGCAGGAGCCATATGGTTGTCGCTTTATTGTATGCAATGCAATCGCCCTGTAATGCTTTACTTTATCACTAAGCGGTAGAGATAGTCGTAGAAGCATAAGATTGGCGAGGCGACAACGATGCTACGATGGAGATCAAGGTGTCGCGCCGGTGACGATGGTGATCATGGTGGTGCTGCGGAGATGAAGATCACGAAGCACAAGATGATGATGACCATATCATATCACTTATATTGATTTGCATGTGATGTTTATCCTTTATGCATCTTATCTTGCTTTGATTGACGGTAGCATTATAAGATGATCTCTCACTAAATTATCAAGAAGTGTTCTCCCAGTATGCACCGTTGCCAAAGTTCGTCGTGCCCGGACACCACGTGATGATCGGGTGTGATAAGCTCTCGTCCATCTACAACGGGTGCAAGCCAGTTTTGCACACGCAGAATACTCGGGTTATACTTGACGAGCCTAGCATATGCAGATATGGCCTCGGAACACGGAGACCGAAAGGTCGGCGTGAATCATATAGTAGATATGATCAACATAAGATGTTCACCATTGAAAACTACTCCATCTCACGTGATGATCGGTTATGGTTTAGTTGATTTGGATCACGTGATCACTTAGATGACTAGAGATGTCTATCTAAGTGGGAGTTCTTAAGAAATATGATTAATTGAACTTAAATTTATCATGAACTTAGTCCTGGTAGTATTTTGCAAATTATGTTGTAAGATCAATAGCTTGCGTTGTTGCTTTCATATGTTTATTTTGATATGTTCCTAGAGAAAATTGTGTTAAAAATGTTAGTAGCAATGATGCGGATTTGATCCGTGATCTGAGTTTATCCTCATTGCTGCACAGAAGAATTATGTCCTTAATGCACCGCTAGGTGCAGACCTATTGCAGAGCGGATGCGGGCGTTATGAGCGTTTGGCTAGCTCAATATGATGACTACTTGATAGTTTTGTGCACCATGCTTTATGGCTTAGAATCGGGACTTCAAAGATGTTTTGAACATCATGGACCATATGAGATGTTCCAGGAGTTGAAGTTAATATTTCCAGCAAATACCCGAGTTGAGAGATATGAAGTCTCTAACAAGTTCTATAGCTAAAAGATGGAGGAGAATCGCTCAACTAGTGAGCATGTGCTCAGATTGCAGGTACTTCAATCGCTTGAATCAAGTGGGAGTTAATCTTCCGAGATAAGATAGTGATTGATGAATTCTCTAGTCACCATCACCAAGTTAGTAGAACTTCGTGATGAACTATAGTATGCAAGGGATGACGAAAATGATTCCGAGCTCTTCGTGATGTTGAAATCGACGAAGGTAGAAATCAAGAAAGAGCATCAAGTGTTGATGGTTGACAAGATCACTAGTTTCAAGAAAAGGGCAAAGGAAAGAAAGGGAACTTCAAGTAGATTGACAAGCAAGTTGTCACTCCCACGAAGAAGCCCAAAGCTGAACCAAAGCTGAAACCGAAAGAGTGCTTTAACGCAAAGGAAATGGTCACCGAAGCGGAACTGCCCTAAATATTTGGTGGATAAGAAGGATGGCAAAGTGAAAAAGGGTATATTTGATATACAGGTGTTTGATGTGTGCTTTACTAGTGTTTATAGCAACCCCTCGGTATTTGGTACTGGTTCAGTTGCTAAGAGTAGTAACTCGAAATAGGAGTTGCAGAATAAACAGAAACTAGTTAAGAGTGAAGTGACGATGTGCGTTGAAAGTAGTTTCAAGATTGATATGATCATCATCGCACACTCCCTATACTTTCGAGATTAGTGTTGAACCTAAATAAATGTTATTTGGTGTTTGCGTTGAGCATGAATATGATTTGATCATGTTTATTGCAATACGGTTATTCATTTAAGTAAGAGAATAAACTGTTATTCATTTACATGAATAAAACCTTATATGGTTTACGCCCAATGAAAATGGTTCATTGGATCTCGATTGTAGTGATACACATATTCATAATATTGAAACCAAAAGATGCAAAGTTAATAATGATAGTGCAACTTATTTGTGGCACTGCCGTTTAGGTCATATTGGTGTAAAGCGCATGAAGAAACTCCATACTGATGGGATTTTGGAATCACTTGATTATGAATCACTTGATGCTTGCGAACCATGCCTTTTGGGCAAGATGACTAAAACTCCGTTCTCGGAACAATGGAACAAGCTCTTGACTTATTGGAAATAATACATACCGATGTATGCGATCCAATGAGTGTTGATGCTCGTGGCAAATGTCGTTATTTTCTGACCTTCACAAGATGATTTGAGCGGATATGGGTATATCTACTTGATGAAACATAAGTCTGAAATAGTTGAAATGTTCAAAGAATTTCAGAGTGAAGTGGAAAATCATCGTAACAGGAAAATAAAGTTTCTGCGATCTGATCGTGGAAATGAATATTTGAGTTACGAGTTTGGTCTTCAATTAAAACAATGTGGAATAGTTTCACAGCTCACGCCACCCGGAACACCACAGCAAAATGGTGTGTCCGAACATCGTAACCGCACTTTATTGGATATAGTGCAATCTATGATGTTTCTTACTGATTTACCAATATCGTTTTGGGATCATGCATTAGAGACAGCTGCATTCACGTTAAATTGGGCACCATCTAAATCCGTTGAGACGACACTATATGAACTGTGGTTTAGCAAGAAACCTAAGTTGTCGTTTCTTAAAGTTTGGAGTTACGATGCTTATGTGAAAAGTTTCATCCTGATAAGCTCAAACCCAAATCGGAGAAGTGCGTCTTCATAGAATACCCAAAGGAAATTGTTGGGTACACCTTCTATCACAGATCCGAAGGCAAGATATTCGTTGCTTAAGATGGATCCTTTCTAGAGAAGGAGTTTCTCTCGAAAGAAGTGAGTGGGAGGAAAGTAGAACTTGATGAGGTAATCATACTGTTCCCTTATTGAAAGTAGTTCATCACGAAATCTGTTCTTGTGACTACTATACCAATTAGTGAGGAAGTTAATGATGATGATCATGTAACTTCAGATCAAGTTACTACCGAACCTCGTAGGTAAACAGAGTGAGATTCGCACGAGTGGTACGGTAATCCTGTTCGGAGGTCGTGTTACTTGACCATGACAAACCTACGAACTATGAGGAAGCGATGATGAGCCCAGATTCCGCAAAATGGTTTGAGGCCATGAAATCTGAGATATGATCCATGTATAAGAACAAAGTATGGACTTTGATGGATTTGCCCGATGATCGGCAAACCATAGAAAATAAATGGATCTTCAAGAGGAAGACGGACGCTGATAGTAGTGTTACTATCTACAAAGCTCGACTTGTCGCAAAAAGGTTTTTGACAAGTTCAAGGTGTTGACTACAATGAGTTTTTCTCAACTGTAGCGATGCTTAAGTCTGTCCGAATCATGTTAGCAATTGCCACAATTTATGAAATTTGGCAAATGGATGTAACAACTGCGTTCCTGAATGGGTTTCAGGAGGAAGAGTTGTATATGATGCAACCAGAAGGTTTTATCAATCCAAAGGGAGCTAACAAAAGTGTGCAAGCTCCAGCGATCCATCTATGGACTTGTGCAAGCATCTCGGAGTTGGAATATACGCTTTGATGAGTTGATCAAAGCATATAGTTTTATACAGACTTACAGTGAAGCCTGTATTTACTAAAAAGTGAGTGGGAGCACTACATCATTTCTGATAAGTATATGTGAATGACATATTGTAGATCGGAAATAATGTAGAATTATTCTGCAAAGCATAAAGAAGTGTTTGAAAGGAGTTTTTCAAAGAAAGACCTCGGTGGAGCTGCTTACATATTGAGCATCAAGATCTATAGAGATAGATCAAGATGCTTGATAAGTTTTTTCAATGAGTACATACCTTGACAAGAATTTGAAGTAGTTCAAAATGGAACAGTCAAAGAAAGAGTTCTTGCCTGTGTTACAAGGTGTGCAATTGAGTAAGACTCAAAACCCGACCACGGCAGAAGATAGAAAGAGAATGAAAGTCATTCCCTATGCCTTGGCCATAGGTTCTATAAAGTATGCCATGCTGTGTACCAGATCTATTGTATACCCTACACTGAGTTTGGCAAGGGAGTACAATAGTGATCTAGTAGTAGATCACAGGACAGCGGTCAAAATTATCCTTAGTGGAATAAGGATATGTTTCTCGATTATGGAAGTGACAAAAGGTTCGTCGTAAAGGGTTACGTCGATGCAAGTTTTGACACTGATCTGGATGACTCTAAGTCTCGATCTAGATACATATTGAAAGTGGGAGCAATTAGCTAGAGTAGCTTAAATGCGAGCATTGTAGACATAGAAAAATTGCAAAATACATAACGGATCTGAATGTGAAAGACCCGTTGACTAAGACTCTCTCACAAGCAAAACATGATCACACCTTAGTACTCTTTGGGTGTTAATCACATAGCGATGTGAACTAGATTACTGAATCTAGTAAACCCTTTGGGTGTTGGTCACATGGCGATGTGAACTATGGGTGTTAATCACATGATGATGTGAACTATCAATGTTAATCACATGGTGATGTGATCTAGATTATTGACTCTAGTGCAAGTGGGAGACTGAAGGAAATATGCCCTAGAGGCAATAATAAAGTTATTATATATTTCCTCATATCATGATAAATGTTTATTATTCATGCTAGAATTGTATTAACCATACATGTGTGAATATATAGACAAACAGAGTGTCACTAGTATGCCTCTACTTGACTAGCTTGTTAATCAAAGATGGTTATGTTTCCTAACCATGAACAAAGAGTTGTTATTTGATTAACAAGGTCACATCATTATTTGAATGATCTGATTGACATGACCCATTCCATTAGCTTAGCACACGATCGTTTTAGTATGTTGCTACTGCTTTTATCCATGACATATACATGTTCCTATAACTATGAGATTATGCAACTCCGTTTACGGAGGAACACTTTGGTGCTACCAAACGTCACAACGAATCGGGTGATTATAAAGGAGTACTACAGGTGTCTCCAAAGGCAGATGTTGGGTTGGCGTATTTGAGATTAGGTTTTGTCACTCCGATTGTCGGAGAGGTATCTCTGGGCCCTCTCGGTAATACACATCACTTAAGCCTTGCAAGCATTACAACTAATGAGTTAGCTGTGAGATGATGTATTACGGAACGAGTAAAGAGACTTGCGTAACGAGATTGAACTAGGTATTGGATACCGACGATCGAATCTCGGGCAAGTAACATACCGATGACAAAGGAACAACGTATGTTGTTATGCGGTCGACCGATAAAGATCTTCGTAGAATATGTAGGAACCAATATGGGCATCCAGGTCCCGCTGTTGGTTATTGACCGTGAATAGTTCTAGGTCATGTCTACATTGTTCTCGAACCGTAGGGTCCGCACGCAAGGTTTCGATGGCGGTTATTATGAGTTTATGTATTTTGATGTACCGAAGGAGTTCGAGTCCGGATGTGATCACGGACATGACGAGGAGTCTCGGAATGGTCGAGACATAAAGATTGATATATTGGAAGCCTATGTTTGGAGTTCGGAATGGTTCCGGGTAAAACGGAAATTCTGAGTACCGGAGGTTACCGGAACCCCGGGAGGTAAATGGGCCTCGATGGGCCTTAGTGGAAAGGAGAAAGGGCCAGCCCTAGGCAGGCGCGCCTCCCCTTCTCTAGTCCTATTAGGACTAGGAGAAGGGCCGCCCCTCTCTCTCTTTCCTCCCAGGAATCCTAGTCCAACTAGGATTGGGGGAATCCTACTCCGAGAGGAGTAGGACTCCCTGGCGCGCCAAGCTTGGCCGCCGGCCCCTCCCCTTGGCTCCTTTATATACGGGGCAGGGGGCACTTGGGGACATACAAGTTGATCGTGAGATCGTTCCTTAGCCGCAGCGGTGCCCCCTCCACCATATTCCACCTCGGTTATACTGTCGCGAAGCTTAAGCGAAGCCCTGCGCCGTGAAACATCAAGATCGTCCACCACGTCGTCAGGCCGTGGAACTCTCCTCGACACTCGGCTGGATCGAGTCGAGGGACGCCATCGAGCTGTACGTGTGTCAAGAACTCGGGCGTCGGAGTAACGGCGCGGGATCGGTCGGATCGCGAGGAGAACGTCGACTACTTCCTCTACGTTGTGATCGCTTCGCCGGGTCTACAAGGGTATGTGGACAACACTCTACCCTCTCGTTGCTATGCATCACCATGATCTTGCGTGTGCGTAGGAAAATTTTGAAATTACTACGTTCCCCTACAAGTATGACCTTGCAAGAACTCTTGCGTCATTCTTATGTTAAAAATAAATCTAGTATAGCACTCAAACTTGACTTTGAGAAGGCATACGGTAAAGTCAATTGGGACTCTTTCTTAGACTGCCATGCCATGGGAGGTTTTGATAAAAATGGGTTGATTGGATTAGGAAATTGTTGGGGGAACTGTTAGTGTTAAATTGAATGAGTCTACTTGTCCTTACTGACAGAATTACTTACAGAGCTCTAAGGGGATGCTCTAGGATGACCCTTATCTCCTTTCCTTTTTGAACATTGGTTTTGACTGTTTAACTAAAATAGTTGCTCCAACTCAAAAAATGGACTATGAAAGGGCTTGTTAGCGATTTGATTCCTAATGGTGCATCTATTTTACAATATGGTTATGATACTATTCCGTGTTTCGAGATCAATCCTGAATATGACTTAAATCATAAGTTGCTGCTTTACCTTTCTGAGGTTTTGTCGGGTTTGAAAAATCAATTTCCTCTAAGTTGAGGTGTTAGTTGTGTGTGAAACTAATCCACTATTCATCGGTATGTTGAGATGTTTAATTGTCAAATTGGATGCTTCCTTATCAAACTGCTGGGCATGCCTATTACCTATGGTGACCTTAAGGGGTATGAGTGGAACTTTCTGGATGTCAAAATTATTGAAAAATATGAGGCCTCGCCGAAAACATGTTGTCCATGGGGAACTTACAATCAAGCTTAATGTCCTTTTATCTCATATCCCATCTTATTATATGTCTATGGTTCCCATTGAACAAAATGGTTATTGAGAGGTAGGATAATGCCAAAAGAAAATTGTTTTGGCATAGAAATTATAAAATAAGAGGCTACTATATGGTGAAATGGAGCACGATGTGCCATCCTAAATGTAAAGGGGGTTGGGGGTTATAGATTTGAGGAAACATAATATAGTCTTTTGGTTAAATTGTGGTGGAAGTTAGATCAAAGAAGTGGTATTTGACATGATGTGATTAAGGCCAAATATGCTACAAATGCAACTATGGCATCTGTAAGGTGAGAATGAGTGATTTCCCCTGCTGAAATCATTATGAAAGTAGAGAGTTATATTTGGCTGGTGGTGGAGTGGTGATTAATAAAGGAAATATTGCTAGATCAACGAAATATGTAATCATTGGTAACATTCCCTTGTGTGATAAATGTCCTATACTCTTTGAAATGTGTGGATCAAGACTGGATTCTTCATAAACATATTCTGTTAATCATGTCTCCTCATTTAGAAGAAGATTATTTCCTGCTTTAATTGGCGAGTGGAATAAGGTGAAGGATGAGGTAATGACGGTGCCCATGGCCAGGAAAACAGAACCATCAGCAATACATGAGCTAGTCCTCTATGTGTTTGGTGTTTATCTTCCCACATATATAATTAGCAGGTTTTCCTTCGAATCATCATATTCAGGACCTAATGCAATTCTAGCATAGGAACAAAACTTAATCCTCAACATGGGAATGGAATACTAAAAACTTTTTTATTGCCTTTTGGGCATATTTACAGCACCATGCTGATGCCATAAAATTCATTTTCATTTGTGAATCGGGATATATAATAAACTCATGGTTCATGGCATTCTCATAACTTGTGATGATATTGACATGCTCCCTTTGCATCATTCGAGAAATTATTTGCATATGTCATGCGATGACCACCTTAACATTGAAAGTTGGACTACAAAGGAGGTTTTTATAAATTGACAATTGGTAGGACTAGGGTTCCTACCGGCTCTACTCCGTAGGTTATACGGGCAGAACAGCGGAGGTCGGGGGCGAGCTCGCGAGCTCCGGCGCGTCGGCGCCGTTGCGAAGGAGGAGAAGGGCGGCGGCGGTTAGGGCAGGAGGCGGCTAGGGTTTCCGGCTCCTCTAGAGCCAGGCAATAGGATAGAAATATCTTTATTGCTTGATCTCAAACGATGTCTTACAACTAGTATTTATAACTTTAGCCTAAGATAACTTGCCTAAAATAACTTGCCTAAGATAACTTGTGGGTCAAGCCCCTAATACTAATGCCCGGTGGGCCTCTTCCTTGTATAGACCAAACCGGTCATAACATCTCTCCCCGCCTGCGCAAACAGCTCGTTCTCGAGCTGAAAGTCTGGATAGTGTTGGCGGAATTCTTCACGCTGCTCCCAAGTAGCCTCCTCCTCCGGAAGGCCTGCTCACTGAACGAGGATGAACCAGACGCCACGACAGAGCTGCGCCTGCAATACCTTGGCCGGCTCTGGAAGAATGCGACCATTGGCGATGGGAGGAAGCGCCGGTGGAGCCGCCGATGGCTCGCCACGGAAAGGCTTGAGCAGCCCCACATGGAAAATGTCGTGGATGCGAGCGCGGGCTGGAAGCTGAAGATGATAGGCCACCTTCCCAATGCGCTCCAAGATAAGGAAGGGCCCGGCGTAGCAAGGGCCGAGCTTGCGCTTCGCGCGCGGGTCGAGGGACTGTGTAGAGCGATGGAGAAGACGCATCCACACCCAATCACCCACCGTGAACTTCACCTCACGATGATGATCGTCGTAGGAGTGCTTGGCCAGCTACTGGGCCTGAAGGAGACGCTAACGAACCTCAGCAAGCATCTTGTCACGAGTGCGGATGAGGTCACCCGCAACCTCCGTCCGAGCTGTCTCCGGATCCACCGGAAGTATAGGCGGGGGTGGTCGACCATAGACCACCTCAAATGGCGTAGCGCGCAGGGCGGAGTGATAAGAGGTGTTGTAGCAGTACTCCGCCCAAGAGAGCCAGTCCACCCAAGCGCGAGGCCGATCACCTGTCACACAACGCAAATACATGGCAATGACCTTGTTAACCACCTCGGACTGACCGTCCGTCTGAGGATGGAACGCCGTACTCAGGCGGAGCTGGACACCCGCCATCCTGAAGAGGTCGCGCCAGACATGGCCCGTGAACACGGGGTCTCGATCACTGACGATCGAAGCAGGGAACCTGTGTAGACGGACGATGCCGTCGAAGAAGGCCCGGGCCACGGACGCCGCCGTGTATGGATGGCCGAGCGCTATGAAGTGGGCGTACTTGGAGAAGCGGCCGACCACCGTGAGGATGACCGACTTGCCGCCCACCTTGGGAAGGCCCTCAATGAAGTCCATGGATATATCCGCCCAGACCTGAGATGGCACCTCCAAGGGCTGGAGTAACCCGGCCGGCCTGCGAGTCTCTGTCTTGTTGCGCTGGCATGTCTGACAAGACCGAACCCAGTCGCGGACCAGGGTGCGATCGCCAGGGACGTAGAAGTCGGCTCGAAGACGATGGAGGGTTTTCTGCATACCCTCATGACCCGCCGAGTGGGCGAGCTGTAACACCTGGTGACGGAGATCATCCTGCACCGGAACAAAGACCCGGCGCCCATGGAGGAGCAGTCCGTCAGAGAAGCGCCAAGGCTCCTCCAGGTCGCCGGCCGTGAGCTACTGCTGAAGACGGACGGCGTCGTCAGCCGTCGCAGTGACACGGTGAATGTTGGCGAAGAGGCCGAACGTCGGCCCAGAGCGGATGCACAGGGCCGCCCCGGCGGACTTGTCGGCGGAGGAAGCAAGGTCGGAGTCGCGACGGGATAGCGTGTCGGCCATGGTGTTAAGGCGGCCCGGCCGATACTCGACGGAGAAGTCGAAGCCGAAGAGCTTGCTGATCAACTGGTGCTGCGGCACGGTCGACAACCGTTGGTCCAGCAAAAACTTCAGGCTGTAGTGGTCGATGCGAATCTGGAAGGACCATCCTCACAAGTACGGCCGCCAATGACGAACGACCTGGACAAGGCCAATGAGCTCCCACTCATATGCTGCCAGCTTAAGATGATGCAGAGCGAAAGGCCGGCTGAAGAAGGTGAGGGGCCCATAGCCCTGATGAAGCACGGCGCCGAACCCTGCGCCCGAGGCGTCACAGTCCACCACGAACGGGCGGTCGAAGTCGGGCATCTGGAGCACTGGGCCCGTCGTGAGGGCCCCCTTGAGGGCCTCGAACGCCGTCGTCGCCTCGTCGTCCCAGGCGAAAGCGTCGCGGTGAAGCAACCGCGTGAGGGGTGCCGCGATAAGCCCGAACTCCCGGATAAATTTCCGGTAGTAGCCGGCGAGGCCGAGAACCCGCGGAGAGCCCGCGGCGAGTGAGGCGTTGGCCATGCGGAGACGGCTGCCACCTTGTCGGCGTCCATAGCCACCCCATCGGCCGAGATGACGTGGCCCAAGTAGGCCACCGAAGTCGTCCCGAACGAGCACTTCGAGCGCTTAAGGTGGAGGTGGTGCGCTCGAAGCTCGTTGAAGATGATGGCGACGTGCTGGAGGTGCTCGGCCCAAGACGCACTATAGATTAGAATATCATCAAAGAAAACGAGCACAAACTGGTGTAAGTAGGGCTTGAGGACGTTGTTCATCAAAGCCTGGAAGGTCGCCGGGGCGTTGGTGAGGCCAAAGGGCATCACCAAGAACTCGAAGTGGCCGTGATGAGTCCGAAACGCCGTCTTGGCGATGTCATCCAGGTGCATGCGCACCTGGTGGTACCCCAACCGGAGGTCAAGTTTGGTGAAGAAGCGCGCCCCGTGGAGCTCAGCGAGGAGCTCGTCGACCACCGGAATAGGGAACTTGTCCTTAAGTGTGAGAGCATTAAGGGCACGGTAGTCGATGCAGAAACGCCATGTGCCATCTGACTTGCGGACGAGAAGCACCGGCACGGTAAATGGCGAAGTGGAGAGCCGGATGATGCCTGCCGCCAGCATGAGCGCACACTGCCGCTCCAACTCATCCTTCTGCAACTGTGGGTAGCGGTAAGACCGTATCGCCACCGGCGCGGACCCTGGCAGAAGATGTATACGGTGATCGTACGTGCGGGCGGGCGGCAGCCCCTGTGGCTCGGTGAAGATGTCTGCGTGCTGCTGGAGGAGGCTCTCCAATAGTGGGTGCTCGGCCGTGGCGGTGGTCGCGCCACCGAGGTCTGCGATGGTTGGGCGGCACCCCAATGCCGCCCCACCGAATGCGCGCTCAACCGCCGAGAAGGTCATCGCCGCGTCGAAATCCCATAGAATAGGACCAAGAGTGCGCAGGAAGTCGACGCCGAGGATGAAGTCGGCAGCCCAAGTCGATACCGGCGCGGTGATGGTGAAGTGCTCGCCGCCGATAGCGAGCGGCACGTCGCGGGCGCAGCCTGCGGCAGCGAGACGGTCGCCATTAGTGATCGTGACTCGCAATCGCCATCGCCGGTCGGCTGTAATGCAAGGCGCCGCATGGTGGTCTCCGGCAGGAAGTTATGCATGGACCCTGTATCCACGAGGGCCACCAGGCGCTCGCCATGGATCATGACCGGTAAGAGCATCGTCCGTTCATCAGGATGCCGGCGAGCGCGTGTAGGGACACCACGAGGGCAGTGGCCGGGGCGGGCGTGGGTGCCGCTGTGGGCTCCGCAAGGGCTGGAGCGCCGAGGCCATCCTCCAGTGTCTCCTCCTCTGTCTCGTCTGTCGTCTCCAGGTAGAAGAGGCGGGGACAGACATGGCCCGGTGCATAGGGTGCATCACAGTTGAAACAAAAGCCCAGGCGCCGGTGTCCTAGCTGTTCCGCCTGAGTGAGGCGCCTGAATGGCCGCGTCGGTGCTGGGGTGGGTGCCGGGGCGGCTGTGGACGACGTCGGTGCTGCCAGAGACGGCCGGGAAGTTGTCGGCCCCCACGTGGCACAGATGGACGCGTTAAGGTCTGGGCGCGCTGCTCGAACGCCCGGGCATAGTACATGGCCGTTTGAATGTCTTGGGGCCCCTTCATCTCGACATCCACGCGGATGTGGTCGGGAAGGCCGCCGATGAAAAGCTCCGCCCGTTGTAAGGCCGTCACACCGGGCGCGTGGCACGCCAGGGCCTTAGAAGCGGTCGGCGAAGTCCTGCACCGTGGAGGTGAACGGCAAGCGGCCCAACTCGGCCAAGCGGCTCCCGCGGACCGGTGGCCCGAAACGAAGAAGGCACAGATCTCGAAAATGATCCCACGGGGGCATGCCGCCCTCGTCCTGCTCGAGGGCGTAGTACCATGTCTGGACGGCCCCACGGAGATGGTAGGAAGCCAGCCAAGTACGCTCCAACGCGGGTGTGTGCTGTCCGCGGAAGAACTGGTCACACTGGTTGAGCCAGTTAAGCGGGTCGTCGGAGCCGTCGTATGTGGCGAAGTCGATCTTGGAGAACCGGGGCGGCTGCTGGTGCGGCGCGCCCTGGCCCACTGCCTCGGCGGTGCGTAGGGCAGATGATGGTGTGCGGTCCATGGTGGAAGGCCCGACGTAGTTCCCAGTGGCGCCCGACGCCTCGGGCTGCAACGGGAAACCGGACGGCGGACGGGCCCCCGGGTAGGCCGATGGCGGCCCATGAAGCCAGTCGGGAAGTGGTGATGGCGATGACGGAAAGCGGTCCTCCTGGATCGGAAGCCCGCTCGGCGACGACCGACCCAAGTTAGGGCTGGGATGGGGCGGTGGAGGACCCTGCTCCGTGGCTGCTGGAAGTGACGGCGCAGCGGGAGACGGCGCGGATGGCAAGGTCCAGGTGGGCTACTGCGGCCCTGTGGTGGCGGCGAGTGGCACGGTTGCCGTTGCGAGCGGCGGCGGCCACTGTGGCCACGGCGGTGGTGCGGCTGCCGGGGCGGGGAGCGCCGGGTAGCCTCCGGTGATGGCCCCCGGTACCAAGTACCACGACAGTGCCTGCGGACCCGCGGCCATGGCAGGATGTAGTGGTGGAGGCTGCCCGTACGGACTTGCCAGGTAGAGGCGGATGCCCTGGACCGCGGCGACTAGGTCGTTGAGGACGCCGGCCATTGCCTCCTGCGTGAACTGCTGCGGCTGCGGGGGAGGTGACGGCGGCGGCGTATGTTGGACGGGGGTCGGTGGCCGCCCGTGGCCTGGCGCGGTGCCGGGCGCCAGGAGGGTCGGCGCCGAGAGCGACGCCGTAGCGCCCGCCGAGAGCGAGGCCGTGATGCCCGGCGCGGAAGCGGCGGCGGTGGAGGAGTTGGTGGCAGCGGCGGTGGTGGAGTTGATGGGCAGCGGCGGTGGTGGCGACGGCGGCGGGATTGGAGGTGGCGAAGACATGGTCGAAACCCGGGTACCTGATACCAAATTGGTAGGACTAGGGTTCCTACCGGCTCTACTCCGTAGGTTATACGGGCAGAACAGCGGAGGTCGGGGGCGAGCTCGCAAGCTCCGGCGCGTTGGCGCCGTCGCGAAGGAGGAGAAGGGCGGCGGCGGTTAGGGCAGGAGGCGGCTAGGGTTTCCGGCTCCTCTGGAGCCGGGCAATAGGATAGAAATATATTTATTGCTTGATCTCAAACGATGTCTTACAACTAATATTTATAACTTTAGCCTAAGATAACTTGCCTAAGATAACTTGTGGGTCAAGCCCCTAATACTAATGCCCGGTGGGCCTCTTCCTTGTATAGACCAAACCGGTCATAACAACAATACATTTATCTAAACAGCAATCCTTATTGTAAACCTAGCAAAAGGCCCGACCCATTCAAAAGTGATGCCCGACATGTTTCCTCCCTGTCAGGTCCTTTGGGACGATCAGCAATCTCACAATTTTCAAAGTTGGGAAATGTGTTTGAAGCATGGCCCAAGCCCGCCGAGCACTTCTCTCAAAAAAAAAAAAAGCCCGCCGAGCACTTTCTCAGCATGCTGAAGTCTTCCACATGGCAATCCATTTGTGAGCTTCTCAGAGATATTGGGCAAGGGTGAGCTGGTCCTCCGGTAGTTTTTCCTTATGCCATAAAGTTTGGAGAATGCCCTCCATGGTCGATCCCGTGAGTTGGTGTAGCCCTCCCAGCCACCTCAAGCCCTCCTTTAAGGAAGCCCCTTCAGCTCCAACTGATAGATCGAGGAGAGTCGCTAAATAGCAGGAATAGGGTGCATGAAAGTTAGGGCACACGTCAACAAATCCGAAGTTAAAAGTCAAACGTAAGGTCACTTACCCGACAGAAACTCACAGGCTTGTTTTATCTCTTTCTCGGTAGAAGCCAATTGAGATTTGAGTTTGTTGCCCTCTTGGATACTGTTCACACATGAACACATCACCGTGTACCTCCGACGCCGAGGGTGATGCACTGCATCTCACATCAAAGGAGACCCATCCAGAAGCGCGGTACGCAAGCAATCCGGCGAGCGCTTTTGAGGACCAGAAACCCCACACAACCGGGAGGGACCCCGTCAGGGCGCGCGGTGGCTAAGGGCTACCCTAAGTCGACCTGATCGCCCCTAAGGCCTGGTGGATCGCTGTCCTCCAACACATAGAACGAACAAAGAACAAGAAGCAAGATACAAGGGAGGGGGATAAAGATAGATGAACACGAAAAAGTAGTAGATTGATTTATTCGATTGTGTGTTATTCAATCGGCCGTCACCTCCAATATATATAAGAGGCCGCTGGACTTCCCATACAAGTAAAGGATTCTTCTAGGCTTTGCTTACACGAAACATTACATCAATTCACGTCCTAGAGTCCTAGTTCTAGTCCAATTCGGATTCAGTCTGAATCTGGCCCAAACTTCTGTCTTGCTCCTTGCGCGGGCTGTCGAATTTGCATATGACCTCCGATCAAGATGGCGGAAACATCAAAGTTTTGCGTCTCGATGAGACGAACAACTCTCATGTTGATCTCTTTTCCAAACATGTCCATCTCCAATACTCCACGAGACCATTTTTAACCTCCAGTCGGACTTGGTTATGCAGCTGACTGGAATGTCCGAGTATTGTAGCAATGTTGCAGGATGTATATACTACCTCCATGATGACTCCCGAACCAAAGTTGACCGCTTCAACATTACGCACAACTTTTGTGTAGAACACTTTTCCATCCGAGGGGATCAAGATAACCTTTTGGGCCCATCTTTAGTTTCTGGTCGGATTAGCCGATAGCACTCGGATTTGAATTACTCCACTCGGATGTTATGGTCATTCACTCGGATTGTCCGACTACATTTCTTCAATTGGATGGCAACTTTTCACTCGGATGACAATATTTCATTCGGATGGGAATATTTTCACTCGAATGACGATTTCTTACTCGAATGACAATCTTTCACTCGGGTGGTAAGCTTTTCACTCGGATTTCCTGACTAAAAACATAGCCTGATCTTGTTTTGCCTCTCCAGGTCGCATACGACTTCGGATTGAGATGGTTTATATGTTAAAATCATCCGGCTCGACGAGGCGAAATTTTTTCGCGTTGAATGTTTTTCTTGATTCAAGGCTGTCTCGAGGGCCAAATCACTCGCGCGACACATCAGACATCACCAGGTGGGTGTTTGGTACCTCGCGCCACATTTTTCCTTATGGTCAGTATATAGTGCATTGCCTCTAAGTTTTGCATAGGAATTCAGATTGAGATGTTTTATATATCAAAATCGATTGCCTCAACGAGACGAAGGCAATCTATGTAATAGTGCTCCTTCATCTGAGGTCATCTTGGAGGCATAATCGGCCGAAAAGTACTCGAAACACTAAATTCAATGACTCCGTATAGTTTCGGCCCCTAACATGAGGTCGGATGGCGATAACCTAAACATCAAAGTTGTTCCACTCGGTGACATGGATATTAATTGTGTTTTGTACCATGCCAAATCTGGTGTCAACACATGCCCCCCTATTTTCTAGCAATACTTTGCCTAGGGTAATGTTTAAGCATGATGTCAACACTCCACCGCCTGTGCTGTTGGGGAACGTAGTAATTTCAAAAATTTTCCTACGCACACGCAAGACCATGGTGATGTATAGCAACAAGAGGGGAGAGTGTTGTCTACATACCCTTGTAGACCCGAAGCGGAAGCGATCACAACGTAGAGGAAGTAGTCGTACGTTCTCCTCGCGATCCGACCGATCCCGCGCCGTTATCCGACGCCCGAAGTTCTTGACACACGACAGCTCGATGACGCCCCTCGACTCGATCCAGCCGAGTGTCGAGGAGAGTTCCACAAGACGGCGTGGCAGGACGATCTTGATGTTTCACGGCGCAGGGCTTCGCCTAAGCTTCATGACGGTATAACCGAGGTGGAATATGGTGGAGGGGGCACCGCACACGGCTAAGGAACGATCTCACGATCAACTTGTGTGTTCAAGGTGCCCCCTGCCCCAGATATAAAGGAGCCAGGGGGAGGGGGGGCGGCCAAGGAGGCGCGCTGGAGTCCTACTCCTCTGGGAGTAGGATTCCCCCAATCCTAGTTGGACTAGGATTCCGGAGGGGGAAAAGAGAGAGGGGGCCCCTTCTCCTAGTCCTAGTAGGACTAGGGAAGGGGAGGCGTGCCAGGCTTGGGCTGCCCTCCTCCTTTCCACTAGGGCCCATCGAGGCCCATTTACCTCCCGGGATTCCGTAACCTCCGGTACTCGGTAGAATTCCGTTTGCCCGAACCATTCGAACTCCAAACATAGGCTTCCAATATATCAATCTTTATGTCTCGCCATTCCGAGACTCCTCGTCATGTCCGTGATCACATCCGGGACTCGAACTCCTTCGGTACATCAAAATACATAAACTCATAATAACTGTCATCGAAACCTTAAGCGTGCGGACCCTACGGTTCGAGAACAATGTAGACATGACCTAGAACCATTCACGGTCAATAACCAACAGCGGGACCTGGATGCCCATATTGGTTCCTACATATTCTACGAAGATCTTTGTCGGTCAGACCGCATGACAACATACGTTGTTCCCTTTGTCATCGGTATGTTACTTGCCCGAGATTCGATCGTCGGTATCCAATACCTAGTTCAATCTCGTTACCGGCAAGTCTCTTTACTCGTTCCGTAATACATCATCTCACAACTAACTCATTAGTTGTAGTGCTTGCAAGGCTTCAGTGATGTGCATTACCGAGAGGGCCCAGAGATACCTCTCCGACTATCGGAGTGACAAAACCTAATCTCGAAATACGCCAACCCAACATCTGCCATTGGAGACACCTGTAGTACTCCTTTATAATCACCCAGTTACGTTGTGACGTTTGGTAGTACCCAAAGTGTTCCTCCGGTAAACGGGAGTTGCATAATCTCATAGTTACAGGAACATGTATAAGTCATGGATAAAAGCAGTAGCAACATACTAAACGATCGTGTGCTAAGCTAAGGGAATGGGTCATGTCAATCAGATCATTCTACTAATGATGTGACCTCATTAATCAAATAACAACTCCTTTGTTCATGGTTAGGAAACATAACCATCTTTGATTAACAAGCTAGTCTAGTAGAGGCATACTAGTGACATCTTGTTTTGTCTATGCATTCACACATGTATCATGTTTCCGGTTAATACAATTCTAGCATGAATGATAAACATTTATCATGAAATAAGGAAATAAATAATAACTTTATTATTGCCTCTAGGGCATATTTCCTTCAGTCTCCCACTTGCACTAGAGTCAATAATCTAGATTACATAGTAATGATCCTAACACCCATGGAGTCTTGGTGCTGATCATGTTTTGCTCGTGGAAGAGGCTTAGTCAACGGTGCGCAACATTCAGATCCGTATGTATCTTGCAAATCTCTATGTCTCGGGCCCGACTAAGTCCGGATGGAATTGAAGCGTCTCTTGATGTGCTTGGTCCTCTTGTGAAATCTGGATTCCTTTGCTAAGGCAATTGCTCCAAGATTGTCACGAAGATTTTCATTGGACCCGATGCACTAGGTATGACACCTAGATCGGATATGAACTCCTTCATCCGCACTCCTTCATTAGCTGCTTCGAAGCTGCTATGTATTCCGCTTCACATGTAGATCCCGCCACGACGCTTTGTTTAGAACTGCACCAACCGACAGCTCCTCCGCTTAGTGTAAATACGATCCGGTCTGCGATTTAGAATCGTCCGGATCGGTGTCAAAGCTTGCATCAACGTAACTGTTCGATGAGCTCTTTGTCACCTCCATATCGAGAAACATATCCTTAGTCCTTTTCGTATTTCAGATGTTCTTGACCGCTGTCCAGTGATCCACTCCTGGATTACTTTGGTACCTTCCTGCTAGGCTTATAGCAAGGCACACATCAGGTCTGGTACACAACATTGCATACATGATAGAGCCTATGGCTGAAGCATAGGGAACATCTTTCATTTTCTCTCTATCTTCTGCGGTGGTCGGGCATTGAGTCTGACTCAACTTCACACCTTGTAACACAGGCAAGAACCCTTTCTTTGCTTGATCCATTTTGAACTTCTTCAAAACTTTGTCAAGGTATGTGCTTTGTGAAAGTCCAATTAAGCGCCTTGATCTATCTCTATAGATCTTAATGCCCAATATGTAAGCAGCTTCACCGAGGTCTTTCATTGAAAAACTCTTATTCAAGTATCCCTTTATGCTATCCAGAAATTCTATATCATTTCCGATCAGCAATATGTCATCCACATATAATATCAGAAATGCTACAGAGCTCCCACTCACTTTCTTGTAAATACAGGCTTCTCCAAAAGTCTGTACAAACCCAAATGCTTTAATCACACTATCAAAGCGTTTATTCCAACTCCGAGATGCTTGCACCAGTCCATAGATGGATCGCTGGAGCTTGCATACTTTGTTAGCTCCTTTTGGATCGATAAAACCTTCTGGTTGCATCATATACAACTCTTCTTCCGTAAATCCATTCAGAATGCAGTCTTTACATCCATTTGCCAAATTTCATAATCATAAAATGCGGCAATCGCTAACATGATTCGGACGGACTTAAGCATCGCCACGGGTGAGAAGGTCTCATCGTAGTCAATCCCTTGAACTTGTCGAAAACCTTTTGCGATAAGTCGAGCTTTATAGACGAGAACATTACCGGCGTCGGTCTTCTTCTTGAAGATCCACTTGTTTTCTATTGCTTGCCTACCCTCGGGCAAGTCAACCAAAGTCCACACTTTGTTTTCATACATGGATCCCATCTCGATTTCATGGCTTCAAGCCACTTTGCGAATCTGGGCTCACCATCGCTTCTTCATAGTTCGTAGGTTCATCATGATCTAGTAGCATGACTTCCAGAACATGATTACCGTACCACTCTGGTGCGGATCTTACTCTGGTTGATCTACGAGGTTCTGCAGTAACTTGATCTGAAGTTTCATGATCTACATCATCAACTTCCTCGCTACTTGGTGTAGGTGTCTCAGAAACTGGTTTCTGCGACGAACTACTTTCAAGTAAGGGAGAAGGTACTATTACCTCATCAAGTTCCACTTTCCTCCCACTCACTTCTTTCGAGAGAAACTCCTTCTCTAGAAAGGATCCATTCTTAGCAACGAATGTCTTGCCTTCGGATCTGTGATAGAAGGTGTACCCAACTGTTTCCTTTGGGTATCCTATGAAGACACATTTCTCCGATTTGGGTTCGAGCTTATCAGGTTGAAGCTTTTTCACATAAGCATCGCATCCCCAAACTTTAAGAAACGACAACTTTGGTTTCTTGCTAAACCATAGTTCATAAGGTGTCGTCTCAACGGATTTCGACGGTGTTCTATTCAGTGTGAATGCGGCTGTCTCTAGAGCATAACCCCAAAACGATAGCGGTAAATCTGAAGAGACATCATAGATCGTACCATATCTAGTAAAGCACGATTCTGACGCTCGGACACACCATTTCGCTGTGGTGTTCCGGTGGCGTGAGTTGCTAAACTATTCCGCATTGTTTCAAATGTAGACCAAACTCAGAACTCAAATATTCACCTCCACGATCGATCGTAGAAACTTAATTTTCTTGTTACGATGATTTTCAACTTCACTCTGAAATTCTTTGAACTTTTCAAACGTTTCAGACTTATGTTTCATTAAGTAGATATACCCATATCTCGCTTAAATCATCTGTGAAGGTGAGAAAATAACGATATCCGCCACGAGCCTCAATATTCATCGGACCACATACATACGTATGTATGATTTCCAACAAATCTGTTGCTCTCTCCATAGTACCGAGAACGGTGTTCTAGTCATCTTGCCCATGAGGCACGGTTCTTAAGTGCCAAGTGATTCATAATCAAGTGACTCCAAAAGTCCATCAAGATGGAGTTTCTTCATGCGCTTTACACCGATATGACCTAAACGGCAAGTGCCACAAATAAGTTGCACTATCATTATCAACTCTGCATCTTTTGGTTTCAACATTATGAATATGTGTATCACTACTATCGAGATTCATAAGAAATAGACCACTCCTCAAGGGTGCATGACCATAAAAGATATTACTCATATAAATAGAACAACCATTATTCTCTCGATTTAAATGAATAACCGCCTCGCATCAAACAAGATCCAGATATAATGTTCATGCTCAACGCAGGCACCAAATAACAATTATTTAGGTCTAAAACTAATCCCAAAGGTAGATGTAGAGGTAGCGTGCCGACCGCGATCACATCGACTTTGGAACCATTTCCATGCGCATCGTCACCTCGTCCTTTGCCGAGTTAAGCAATCAGTAGTCCCCTGCTTTGAGTTGCAAATATTAGCAAGAACCAGATCAAATACCAGTGCTACTACGAGCTCTAGTAAGGTACACATCAATAACATGTATATCACATATACCTTTGTTCACCTTGCCATCCTTCTTATCCGCCAAATACTTGGGGCAGTTCCGCTCAAAGGACCAGTGCGCTTGCGGTAGAAACACTCGATTTCAGGTTTAGGGCCAGACTTGGGTTTCTTCTCCGAGCAGCAACTTGCTTGCTGTTCTTCTTGAGATTCCTTCTTCTTCCCTTTGCCTTTCTTCTTGAAACTAGTGGTCTTATTGACCATCAACACTTGATGCTCCTTCTTGATTTCTACCTCCGCAGCCTTTAGCATTGCGAAGAGCTCGTGCATAGTCTTTACTAACCCTTGCATATTATAGTTCATCACGAAGCCTTTGTAGCTTGGTGGCAGTGATTGAGAATTCATCAATGACACAATCATCCGGAAGATTAACTCCCAATTGTGTCAAGTGATTGTAGTACCCGGACATTACGAGTATATGCTCACCGATGTAACTGTTCTCCTCCATCTTGCAGCTATAGAACTTATTGGAGACTTCATATCTCTCAATCCGGGCATTCTGTTGAATATTAACTTCAACTCTGGAACATCTCATATGCTCCATGACGCTCAAAACGTCGTTGAAGTCCCGGTTCTAAGCCGTAAAGCATGGCACATGAACTATAGAGTAGTCATCACTTTGCTCGCCAGACGCTCATAACATCTGGCGTTGCTCCAAAGAAGAGTTCTGTCACCTAGCGGTGCATCCAGGCGTAGCTCTTACGTGCAGCAATGAGGATGATCCTCGTTACGGACCCAGTCCGTGTAATTGCTACCATCATCTTTCAACTTTGCTTTCTCAAGGAACGCATTAAAATTCAACGGAACAACAAAGACGAGCCATCTATCTACAATCAAACATAAACAAGCAAGATACTATCGGTACTAAGTTCATGATAAATTTAAGTTCAATTAATCATATTACTTAAGAACTCCCACTTAGAAAAACATCTCTCTAGTCATCTAAGTGATCACGTGATCCAAATCAACTAAACCATAACCGATCATCACGTGAAATGGAGTAGTTTTCAATGGTGAACATCTTATGTTGATCATATCTACTATATGATTCACGCCGACCTTTCGGTCTCCGTGTTCCGAGGCCATATCTGCATATGCTAGGCTCGTCAAGTATAACCCGAGTATTCTGCGCGTGCAAAACTGGCTTGCACCCGTTGTAGATGGACGAGAGCTTATCACACCCGATCATCACGTGGTGTCCGGGCACGACGAACTTTGGCAACGGTGCATACCCGGGAGAACACTTCTTGATAATTTAGTGAGAGATCATCTTATAATGCTACCGTCAATCAAAGCAAGATAAGATGCATAAAAGGATAAACATCACATGCAAATCAATATAAGTGATATGATATGGTCATCATCATTTTGTGCTTCATGATCTCCATCTTGTTGCACCACCATGATCACCATCGCCACCGGCGCGACACCTTGATCTCCATCGCAGCATCGTTGTCGCCTCGCCAAACTTATGCTATTACGACTATCGCTACCGCTTAGTGATAAAGTAAAGCATTACAGTATGCATTGCATTGCATACAATAAAGCGACAACCATATGGCTCCTGCCATTGCCGATAACCGGTTACAAAACATGATCATCTCATACAATAAAATATAGCATCACATCTTGACCATATCACATCACAACATGCCCTGCAAAAACAAGTTAGACGTCCTCTACTTTGTTGTTGCAAATTTTACGTGGCTGCTACGGGCTTAAGCAAGAACCAGTCTCACCTACGCATCAAAACCACAACGATACTTCGTCAAATAGACTCCGTTTTAACCTTCTCAAGGACCGGGCGTAGCCACACTCGGTTCAACTAAAGTGAGAGAGACAGACACCCACCAGTCACCTTTAAGCAACGAGTGCTCGTGGCGGTGAAACCAGTCTCGCGTAAGCGTACGCGTAATGTCGGTCAGGCCGCTTCATCTCACAATACCGCTGAACCAAAGTATGACATGCTGGTAGGTAGTATGACTTGTATCGCCCACAACTCACTTGTGTTCTACTCGTGCAAAACATCAAACCATAGAAAAACCTAGGCTCGGATGCCCTTTGTTGGGGAACGAGTAATTTCAAAAATTTCCTACGCACACGCAAGACCATGGTGATGTATAGCAACAAGAGGGGAGAGTGTTGTCTACATACCCTTGTAGACCCGGCGGAAGCGATCACAACGTAGAGGAAGTAGTCGACGTTCTCCTCGCGATCCGACCGATCCCGGCGCCGTTATCCGACGCCCCGAGTTCTTGACACACGACAGCTCGATGACGTCCCTCAGACTCGATCCAGCCGAGTGTCGAGGAGAGTTCCACAAGACGACGGCGTGGTGACGATCTTGATGTTTCACCGCGCGCAGGCTTCGCCTAAGCTTCATGACGGTATAACCGAGGTGGAATATGGTGGAGGGGGCACCGACACGGCTAAGGAACGATCTCACGATCAACTTGTGTGTTCAAGGTGCCCCCTGCCCCGTGATATAAAGGAGCCGGGGGAGGGGCGGCGGCCAAGGAGGGCGCGCCAGGAGTCCTACTCCTCGGGAGTAGGATTCCCCAATCCTAGTTGGACTAGGATTCCGGAGGGGGAAAGAGAGAGAGGGGGCGGCCCCTTCTCCTAGTCCTAGTAGGACTAGGGAAGGGGGGAGGCTGCCAGGCTTGGGCTGCCCTCCTCCTTTCCACTAGGGCCCATCGAGGCCCATTTACCTCCGGGGTTCCGTAACCTCCGGTACTCGGTAAATTCCGTGCCGCCCGAACCATTCGAACTCCAAACATAGGCTTCCAATATATCAATCTTTATGTCTCGCCATTCCGAGACTCCTCGTCATGTCCGTGATCACATCCGGGACTCGAACTCCTTGGTACATCAAAATACATAAACTCATAATAACCGCCATCGAAACCTTGCGTGCGGACCCTACGGTTCGAGAACAATGTAGACATGACCTAGAACCATTCACGGTCAATAACCAACAGCGGGACCTGGATGCCCATATTGGTTCCTACATATTCTACGAAGATCTTTGTCGGTCGGACCGCATGACAACATACGTTGTTCCTTTGTCATCGGTATGTTACTTGCCCGAGATTCGATCGTCGGTATCCAATACCTAGTTCAATCTCGTTACGCAAGTCTCTTTACTCGCTCCGTAATACATCATCTCACAACTAACTCATTAGTTGTAGTGCTTGCAAGGCTTGATGATGTGCATTACCGAGAGGGCCCAGAGATACCTCTCCGACTATCGGAGTGACAAAACCTAATCTCAAATACGCCAACCCAACATCGCCATTGGAGACACTGTAGTACTCCTTTATAATCACCCGATTACGTTGTGACGTTTGGTAGTACCAAAGTGTTCCTCCGTAAACGGAGTTGCATAATCTCATAGTTACAGGAACATGTATAAGTCATGGATAAAAGCAGTAGCAACATACTAAACGATCGTGTGCTAAGCTAAGGAATGGGTCATGTCAATCAGATCATTCTACTAATGATGTGACCTCATTAATCAAATAACAACTCCTTTGTTCATGGTTAGGAAACATAACCATCTTTGATTAACAAGCTAGTCTAGTAGAGGCATACTAGTGACATCTTGTTTTGTCTATGCATTCACACATGTATCATGTTTCCGGTTAATACAATTCTAGCATGAATGATAAACATTTATCATGAAATAAGGAAATAAATAATAACTTTATTATTGCCTCTAGGGCATATTTCCTTCATGTGCATGCTGAGTACGATAATTGTTATCGGCCGTATGCTCAGGCTTGTTGCTGCTTGGGTAGAGTCTCATCAGATAATAGTCATCTGAGAACAACCATTGAATTTCACAAAGGGCTCCACGTAAGTTGTCATGTCAATCCCGACCTTGCTTTGTCCAGGTACTCCTTGGGAATATTAGAACACTTCGACGATAAGCCGGTTGCCTAATGATTATGACCATGCAGCTCAAAGGAATACCGTCAATTGTTCACCGACTCAACTCATTAATGATCAAAGTACACCATCAAGCCTCCGCCGAACAACGTCTATCTCCTGACTTGGATCCTCCAGATAACGAAAACCAGGAGTCAGAGCTTTTTTATGCACTAGACCCTTGATTAGTGGCAGACTCTTAATTAAGTCGGCCTTGCCGGTATTTGCAAATACTGAGCATCGGCTATAGGAGTAGGAGATAAACCATGATGACCACTGTTAGCCAGATGCCGACTTTGCCAACACAATGAACTATTAGGGCGATATGCAAATATCGGCCATGCGTTCTATCTCAAAGGAGCTCGCGAATCCATCCACGAAAGTGTGAATAGCCGAAATAAATCAGAATTTTCGGCTAGGGATAAATACGATAGAACCAATTTTGATGATACGGTTTAAGAACATGGATGATGCGCCTCATGGAGTCTCCTATAATGAGATGCAAATCATCGTCTTTTCCTACCGGTTTCATGCTTGTACTCCCTTACTCTTGCCAGTTTCGCAACAGGAGCTGACACATCATTCTCGCCTCGACGGCTTCCCTTGGGGATCCATGCCATGTTCTTCTCCTTTAACTCTTTGGCCCTCAGCCATTTCAACTTTCTTTCTTGCCAATGTGATAAGGCGAGTGAACATTCCGGCTGTGATTTTGTTTTATGCACTAGAAAATTCTTCCTGGTTTTGGGCACCTCCGGAAGGGCCTGTCCAGGCTCAGCGATTGGATCCTTGAAAGTTGCTCTCTTCACTTTCTTGCCCTTAGTAGCCAACGTAGACTTAGCTAAATTTTTGTCGTCCAGAATCGGGTATGAAACACCACACTTGCTGCCATCCTTTTTCACTTGATAAACTTGCTTGACCATGTTCATCTTCTCCGCTGAGCTCTGGACCGATTCTTTTTGGTTGAGACGGTCTTTAAAATGTGGTTGTTGAACAAATGATGATCCTCTCGAAGCTGCATAATTTTGGTGAGGTGGTTTATAATATGATGGATGGTGTGCCCTCGATTTATACCTGTCCCATGATTGATATGCGTAGAAATCGGCATGTGGAGGTATCCACGACACAGGAGTTGGTGACCCAAAAGGATGATATAGAGTTAGCTTGTTCAACCTCTCCTTTCGCCAATCCCGTCCTCTGATTTACACCTTGGTGGTGACTTCAATGATTTTGTTTCACTCGGCCAATAAGCACTCTGTGCATCACTTATCTTCTGATATTTTTCCAATAACTGTGTGAAAGTGTGGCACCCCGGCACAGAGCAACTGGTTTACCTTGCATTGCCAGTCCAGAGATCTATTCTTCTGGCAACACACAACAACTTGGTACAGAAAACGACCGCTTTATTGATGCTAGCGGAAACATAGGTTCGATATTACATCAAGTAGCGAGGCCAAGCGGCACACACGGTGCGGCTGAACAATATGTACATTATTTAATGAACATGAAGGGGCCTCGATCATGACAACTACGCGGCAGCGGAACAATGACGCAGTGGAACTCCATAGCACAGGAACACCAATGTGGACACGATCTAGACATGGGAATCACTCCAATCCGGTAAGACTTTCCTGAAATCTAGCATGACACGCCATGTCAGTACATTGAATGTAGTTGCAAGCTCACAACAAGTAAAAGCATAATGGCAACCAATAATATGACAATTAAGCAGGTTAAGTGCAATGCATCAACATACTACTCATGCAGTGAACATATTCGTGCACCAAGTCCCTTGGACTCTCTTACCATACGGGTTACCTCGTAACCATTATCATCAAAACGGTGATCATTTTCGGATCACAAACCATATCATCTCGACAATACGGTTACCACTCCCGGATCACAAACGGAAGCAACTCTTTGGTTTCCACAACAACGACCATCTCATGGTCTCAACGGTCTCATCACATAACTAGTGCCACGGTGTATCTTTAGTGTGCAAGATTAACTTATTTATGTTGACCCATGGTATGGCCTATTTACAAGCTATGTCCGTAACCGAGGAAGCGACTATCGATAGATTTAGTAAACACTCTGTAGAGGTTAGTACATTGTACACACACCACGGAACCCATGGCCTCGCACTCCCATTCGGGTGGACCACCGACATTCCGACATAACTCTCCCATTGCCATGACACTCTCTCGGCCACTCTAACCAACTCCCCTTTGGGCTAAGTCATGGGCGGCCCCGATGCCTACCAAAGACATCCAACGGCCATCATCGTGGCAAAAACAAATCAACGGTCCCAATCGGGGACAAGGTACCATAACAACAACAACGGGCACACAAGGTTATGTCTGCTTACAGGGCCAGGGTACTGCACGCCCATAACCTTCCCTCATTGGAGGCACCGACTAGAGGCATGACAACGGACCAAATAAAGGCCTTCCCATAAAGGTAAATGTGGTTGCACTGGGAAGCTCGATTCAGTGGCACCATGACTCGATCAACATTATGTTAAAATTGAGTTTATCATCAGGTTTAACTTGAAATGAAGAACTTCGAGTCATAGTATGCCATGAACATGCAACTATCTGACATGCACTATATCCACATAGCACTAAAGTAGACGGATCAACATCATAGAATCATGCTACTTGCACTACTCATCACTTTAACTCACTGGTTTCAACTTCCCTAGTTTTCTATCTCATCATATTTAGTTATGACACTAACATATTAAAATCCATAACTCATATAAGAAAATAATACCGATCATAACCATTTCATAGCCATACTACCAAAAATACTTCTACTACCTCATACTAGTTCACGCATTCAAACACTACTATAAACTAAACACTTCAATCATGAAAAGTAAACTAGCATAAGCATTATTTATTTAAATGATTAAATGCATGAAACAACTCATATTCAAGTTGGAAAATC
Source organism: Aegilops speltoides (assembly GCA_021437245.1). Taxonomy (NCBI): domain Eukaryota; kingdom Viridiplantae; phylum Streptophyta; class Magnoliopsida; order Poales; family Poaceae; genus Aegilops; species Aegilops speltoides. The sequence continues at coordinate 504,960,998 of CM038145.1, forward strand.
ATAAATATTAAAATGACACCACACAAATATTTGTGTGGCTTGCCTTAGCACAAAGGAGGGTCACACTCCTCCTGGTTTCCTTCTAGGCAAGCTTCTCCTTCTGAAAATAAATAAAACAACAAAAATAAAACATCAAGAACACTTCTGAAATTCACCAGAAATTCTAGACAACAGAGAAAAATCTCAAATTTGGTGTGCTGCTAGAGAATTCCAAGACAAACACAATGCAAAAAGAATCAATTCATTTGGACTTATGGTTTAAAACTTGTGGCTGGTCAAAGTTTGAGTTAAAATCAAACAAAAAGAAAACTGAGGGGGGGGGGGTGACGTCGAAGGCGTATTTCCGCGGGGCGCCACCACTCATACCGCTTCGGGGCGGGTGAGTGGCTAACAGTGGGTCCCTACTATCAGTTTGAAAGAGAGAGAGAGAGGGAGAAACAGAGGAGGGGCGGCAATGCACCGGCGATTCTCCGGCGAGGAGAGGTCGGCTGCCGCCGTGGAGGGGGGAATGGAAGCGCAAGGCTACGGCGAGCATGTACGTACCCGAAACGTGGCTAGGGGCGGACAGAGCGGCTCGGAATCTTCGTCTCCAGTGGCAGCTGTGGTCTGGGTTCGCTGGAGAGGAAGAAGACGGCGAGGTGAGGCGACTCCAGGGGCTCCAACTGCACCAGCCCGCACCATAGGTTCACCAGGGACATCCCAGAGAGGTTGGTCGAGCTCGAGAGGCTCTGGAGGGGTGGGAAGCAACGGAGGGGATTGCCGGTGAACTCCGGTCGGGAAAGGCGGCCAGAGGCCTACCTGGCCGGGCTGCGGCTATGTACGGAGTCGTGGTGGTTGTGCGAGTGTGTGGTGATTCTCAGGGAGGCCGGGGAGGGATGTATTTAAAGGCAAGGGAGGAGGGGGGCTCGAGCTCCACCGGTGTTCTCTAGAGACGGCGCCCGGTGACGAATGGCGTCAGTGAGAGGGGGAGAAGACATCATGGCTCACGCGGCCACTGTGGACAAGCGGAGACGAGCACATGAGGCGGGTGACGACGAGAACAGGGGCACAGGCGCAGTGTACGCTTGGCCACACCGTGCCCGTGCTCGCTGCGGCGAGCTCCGGCGTCGGCAAGCGCCAGGGGAGAGTTAATGGCGTTGAGACAGTGATGGTGGCGTGGTTTGGCAAGGTGCGGCGAGCGGGGAAGCGAGCACACGCGCAATAGGAGCGTCGACGTCATCCAGAGCGCGTCGACTAGTAGCCTGGCATCATGCACACCCGTGGTCACCGCGTGAACTCTGGCATAGAGCCACGCCACGCATTAAAATCATGTCTGGTGTGTAGTCCTTGATGGTTTGGTTTGCTCCAAGGTCTTGAGTTGATCACAGGTCGACTGTGCGTGAGTGTAGCATCTTGGCAAGTTTCTGGACAGAAACTTGTGAGGTTAACTAAGAGAAATCTAGGAGTTTAGGGCTGATATTTGGAGGTTAAGGGTTTCTTAGGATGGTAATGAAGCCCTAAAAATTTTAGCTTCATTGGATACACTTCCTTTGTAAAGTGCATTTTCTGGTCAGAACAGAAAAGATTTTCTATAGCAAAAATATTCCAAATAACTATGAAGTATTTTTGCACAGGGAGGTGTGCCAAGGTCCAAAGAATATTCAGGAATGTTCTAAGATTTTTATGGCCAAGAAAAATGAGGGTTGCTTTGGAGCATATGTTGCTGAAATGGTTTTCAGAGAAGAAAATGAATATTTTTCATTTATGAAAAACATTCCTATGCCCATTTTGGGATATATCAGAGAGGAAGTGAGGTGTTAGAGAGAGAGGTGAGTCACTTGGGTGAAAATCAAGGACATGCCCAAGTGGTTAAGTCCAACTGAGTTGATTCCAAACTCCAAATTCAAACCAAATGGCAATGAAATCCAGAAAAAGAAAGAGAGAAAAACCAGGATGTCACAGAAGGTAACCTTCGACTTTTTATCTTTGTGCTTACCATGGCCTTGCTTTCTTTTGTTGTGTGTGCATCGGTCTTTGAATTTGCTTGTTGGCCCCAAGTGCTAGATGTCTTCATCATAGCTTTGATGGAATTCCCATCTTCAAGATTGTTGTTGATGCAATGTTTAACAATACCTTGCTTGAAGAATTGCTCCCATCATCATTGGTGTTTAAACGTCCACTTTTAGATGAATCGGCTTGAGATAGCCGAGTCAACATTTGATCGTTGTGTGCCTCCAATCATCCCGTGTTGGCCGATTGTGTGACTTGATGAATCACATTGCAGTCTTTGACATTCTTCTCGCACGAACATTGCGTTCGCTCTTGTCCTGATGGCTCGACATAATGATAAATTATAATAATAGGATTAGTCAGCGATGCACCGACAATGTGATCACATATGCCCGTACTGAAGGTACATTGCTCATCTATTAACCGATAGTGTGATACTGGGTGTTGGCTTAACATCCGAGTGGTGTTGGCTTAACATCATCCAACTCGGCTATGCATCGATTTTTGTCCTCCTTTTTCGATGCTCTTGAATCGGCTATCCTGTAGAAATCTGAACTTGGCTTTATGTTTCTGCAACCAAAATAATTACGGAATATAGGTCTCATCTAAGACCAAATGTTAGCCAAGGACGAAACAAACAAAGTGACGCGATGGTCACTATTGACCTTCGGGGCAAATTGTTTGGGGCAAGTTTAACTTCTGATGTAATTGAAAAACTTTGGTTGTAATAGATAGTCACTATTGACCTTTCTGAATGGTATGACATGTTTGCCAGTACAATTAGTGACAAGACTATTCCTGATAAACAGATTACTCATCTCAATTGGTCTTTCAAAATTAATTAGAATCTTGCTAACAGGTGCAACAATATGATTTTGACCGAATCGAAAATTCAGTAAACTATCGGCTAGGTGTACCTTTGTGAGGACGTTGGGAGGACACGATGGTCGCACAACTGGGACAATACATTGCTCCACTTCTGGATAATTCTCCAACACCTGGTCTTCCTCTTCCGAATCTCGTGCCATGTCATTCGAATTTGCTGAGTAGATTTCACTTGGACGCTCTTCGTTAGCTGAATGCCCTTGTTCTTGATGTTCATCATTAACCGAACTTTGTTTGTACATATAACTTTGTTCTTGATGCTCATCAATTTATTTGGCACGGAACTCATAGGGCAACATCTAAGCTCCCTCGCATCCAGAAAAATCGAGCACAACCACTTTGTTGCATTTACCGTTCCTTTGTTCGAGGAAGCTTGCTTCTTCTATTTTGCCAGATCTAGCAATAACTGGCTTGATGCAATTGGAATTAGCGAACGATGAACTCGCAAGGTTTAATTCACTCGGCCTTGACTGGATCGATGCACTCGATTGGCTTGACGCACTAGGCTGGATTAATGTACTCAACCCTGACTGGCTCAATGCACTTAGCTGGCACGAGATACGAGGCTGGCACGATGCACTCAATTTTCTTGATGCAGTCGGCCTTAACTTGCTTGATGCACTCGATATTGACTTTATGAACTCGGCCTTACACTACTAGGAAAAAGTTTATACACAAAGACTTATCAGTAGCGCTTGTTAAAACAAAGTGTCACTGCTATCTAATAGTAGCGCGGGATGAAAAAGCACGCTATTGCTACATAAGTAGCAATAGCGCGTCCCTCATAAAAAGCGCTGCTACTATAACTGTTACACCGTTGCCGCCAGGCTTGGTATAATAGTAGCACCCTTCTAAAAACAGCGCTACCGCTAACAAAATAGTAGCAGCACGTTCTAAGGCGACAATGTTGCAACTAAGAAAAGGAAAACGAAAGGAAAAAAATAAAGAAAAAAGAAAAGGAAAATCAAAGAAAAAGAAAAAATGAAAGCAATAGCAGCAGCGGGTTTTCACGAACAAGGGCTATAGCTAACTTATCTATAACAACAACACGTTACTTCAAAAAGTGCTATAGCTAAGTAGCTATAGCGCTTGTTGGGAAAAAGCGCTACTACTAAGTTTGACTTGCCCCTGCACGGGCATCCGTCATTCCCCCAATTCCCAATTCTTCTAGCGCCTCCCTACCTCTCCCTTGCCACCCCTGCTCCCTTGCCGCCACTAGGTTGGCTAGGTTAGAGCTAAAATTTAGTGTAGAGCTAAAATTTAGTTAGGGCAGTAGCGTTTAACTAGGGTAGTAGGGTTTAGAGCAAAAATTTAGTTAGGGTAGTACGGTTTAATTATGGATTTGGTTTTCATAGATGTTTTCCTAAAAGAACAAAATGAAGTAAATGTTGCAGCAGTGCTACTAGTAGTATATATAGTGGTACTAGTAGATGTTAATTAGGTTAGGGCAGTTGTGGTACTAGTAGATGTTAATTAGATATTTTAAAGTTAGGGCATTAGGGTTTTACTAGTTTAATTAGGTTAGTAGTGCTGCTTGTAGTAGTGGTACAGTAGGTTAATTAGGTGAAGTTAAATAAATGACCTAAATGAATGAAATCGGTGGTTAACTGAATTTTTTTCGTTTCATCATTATAGAGCACTAACTGACTTCTGTTCTATTAGTAGTTAACTGGATTTTCTTCTAACTTAGTAGGGTTTAGTTTAGAGAAAAACTTCAGTATCAAAATATAAATTTCTATTATTTCTTCAAGTCTAATATGTTCTTAATTTTACTAATTTTTTATTATGACAGAAATTTAGGAGATAATTTGAATTGAGTTCTAGGGTTCATAATTTGAAATTTCGGATAAAAATTGAGTTCTAGGGTTCATAATTTTTATTAGGACATATTTTTTTATTAGTTGCTCATGTACAGGTTCTTAAGTGGTCCTCTTATATGCAACATTGAAGTGGTTCGATTGTGCCCAAGTGGCCTTTTGTTGTTTGCAAGAAATGAAGCCGAGTGGCCTATGTTTTTCCGGAATGTTGATTCATTTCTGTTCCGGCAAATTTCAGGCGCTCGATTTATCCACATTGTAGCAAAGGTCATGCCGAAATTTTCTGTGAATTTAGGCATGACTTGTGCTACAAACTAGGACATATCAAGTGCCCGGGATTTGCCGCAATGGGAATGAATCAACATTACTGGAAAACATAGGCCTTTTTAATGTCATTATTCATTTTATTAGGTCTAGAATTAATTGACTAGATTTAATCGTAGGAAACATGGCTAGCAACGATGAAGGACATGGTTCTGGTGATTGCAACGTCTATGATGAGGCAGACGCCTATTTGAACCTTCTCGAGGAGCAATGGTTGTTGCAGGGCCCACCTGTCACATCCGAGACTGAGACTGACTTTGATACCGGCGCCGACACCGGCGCTGAGACCGACACTGGCGCCGAGACTAGCGAAGCCGGTATAGAACCGAAACCGAAGAGGATACGACGCCCAAACCAGCTCAACACTAGACTGGTGGTCATGGAGGTGGACTCCGGCAATTTTGAGCCAAAAGAGCCTTCAGAAGCGCGTGCGTGCTACGGCAATACAAAAAGGATGCATCCTACAGGCAACCGACACCATCAAGGGTGAGAAATTAAAGAAAATACCAAATATGGAGCACTCCCTCCCAAAGATGCTGTACCAGGTATTCTTGTTCCCAGGCCGAGATGAAATCAAATATACTCAACCGTGTCAGGACCCGGTAATGAAGAAGATAAACAAACACGCCATGGGCAAATTCAGCGGCGCATTGTCCGAAGAAGGTAAGGGTGAAACATTGGATCATCGCCAAAAAGGAACCCTGCTCCGATATTGTAAAGGATAATCCGACAATTATGGAAGAGCAGTTCGAAATTTTCAAGAAGGTTTGTGTTGCCGAAGCTGCCAAAGAAAAGTCAGAGTACATGAAGAGCTTCAATAGAGGAACATGGGGTGCCATCACCATGAAAGTCGTGGTTACGCGGGGAAGAGGCGCATACGGGCCAAGGAGGACGCGGAACATGAAATTCTGGGGATCCCAGACCCCTTGGTGGAGTTCACCATCCCGCAAGAGCGTGACACCATCAGGGCCTGATACCGTTGGGACCCAGTCAACAAGGTTTTTGAGACGGACGCGGTCACGAAGGAGTTCATGAGACTGCCAATAATTATTAATTTACCCCCTAATTTTAGCTTCTGGTCAATTGGAGTGCACATTTAGTCACATTTGTAAACGATCCATGTTCCGTTTGCAGAAAGAGCAACACGGGATTGCGGCCTAAAGCGACTTGCCGTCTGAGGCGTTGGCGAGGCCCAAGTGGGACACCCCATTCAACCGGGCCTTGAACATATTGAAAGGACTCTTGGTGGACACTAGGCCATCATACGGACATGTGCACGACGTTGGAGATGGCGCCCCGTGGAAGAAGTACTACCGTGAGACCGCCAAGGAGAAAAAGGAAAGACGGAGGTTAAACGAAGAAAACATCAACAAGAAGGTTGAGATTGCGGTTGATAAGAAATCAGATGAGATAGTCAAAACAGCGGTAGCTGCCGCAAGAGAGGAAATGGAAGCTTCGTATAGTGTCTTGATTCCGGCTATCATCAGTTGGAGCAAGCAAAATCCGGATAAAGAGGCAGTAGACTTTTCCCTTTCCAACTTCTTCGGGAGCAGCTCGTTTAGTGTTGCACCAGCACCTGCTCACGCAACCGCACCTGCTCCCTCACCAGCTCCTGTATCTGCTCCCGCACCTGCTCATAGCAGCCCGTCCTCCGTCTCTTGCATGCTCGGTAGGGCATCATCTTTGGCTGAGCTCGACGTCCTCACGATATACCTATCACACCGGCCCTCTTCAATATGTGTATAATTTCCCGTTTCCGTCGCCTTTCAGATTTCTAACATCGTATACATGTCTTTGCAGGCCGACGTAACCCTGTGCACCATACTATACACCATCAGCGGCCTATAGGTGGATGGCGGAGAGGCGACGATAGTGAAGCCGAAGGAAGATTTATTCCACAGCCGACCGATCCGCCCTGACGTCTTCAAGGTTTCCATGGACCGTGTCAAACCAGGCCACGAGAATTTGGCTCCTCCGGTAGCACTAGGGGGAGATGACGACGAGACCCCATGGCATCTTGGTGATTGCAAGAGTTGGGTCCTGTTGTGGCCGAAGACTCTGCTTCGTCTGGAGGTGGCCGGGAGCACACCCACGACCATGCAGCCTCAGCAAGGTATGAACACCAACACTCCACCTACCCAATTAATGTCGTCTGTCGAGGAAGAGGATCCATTAGTCGCTGATGACATCGCCACCGTCGAAGAATCAATGCATGATATCGATGCCATCGATGAGGGTGATGATGACCCTCTACAGTATCTCAATACTGGCGCCTATGACGATGGAGGATTGATGGCTCAGCAGTATGTGTACTCAGGGTTTGAGCGTAGTGAGTCGGTGGCTGAATTGACGGAGGATAAATGTATTATAGGCTCACTTCCAGTAGCAAAGAAGCATATGAAGAGACCGAGGAAAGGCAAAGCTGCTTCTATGAGCCAGCCGCCTCGGGTAAAAGACCATATACCTACCATAGGTGTGGCGAAATAGCATATCATTGTGATCTGATCCTACCTAAGGTAGCGGTAGAGGCCATATACGGCGATCTAAGGAGACTTCATGACGATGTGCTACGGAGAGAGAAAAGCCTGATCGCCACGAAAAATCTAGGATACCTGCACTACATGGTTAATGTGTCGCATCAAAGGTTGTACGTCGACACATTCCCACAGAAAAGTTCTTCCTTCGATTTGATTACATCTTCGACATGTTTCACTTGAAAAAGCTGGATTTTACGTTTGTCCGCCTTTTTGCCTTGTACATGAACATCATCATCAGGACTGAGCAAATACCTTATATATATCTGTGTCGCTGACCTGTACTTCATGCATGAGGGCTTCTTGGCAGTCTGCCCAAAGCACCATGAATATGCAAGTAACTACGTCGCCGATTTCATGTTCGGCAATAAGGACAAGGAGACAATTCTTGTGCCTTATCATCCCATATAAGTCATCCACGGATATCCTTCCTTCAATTTCAATTATTCATTTGCACGCGTGGAGGCTAATTTGAGGTGTACTTATTTTGGGCAACGACGGGCGCGACGTCATCATCATCCTTTACTCCCGATTCTCCCACGCTCTTTACATGGACTTGTCGAAGAACATGAAGAAAAAGGATTACACCCAAATCAAGTCTGTTCTCGATAGTGCTATCTTTAGCTATGGCCTATAGGGTGGAGAGATCACGCTCAAGAAGACAAGGAACTGCGCGCCCGCCTTCGGCCATAAGACCGACTTCTGCTGCATCCAACAACCGAGTGGTACTCTTACTGATGGATGCTATGTCCTCCACCACATGCTGGAGTACAGACGGGATCAGCAGAACCTTCGCGTGTCACCTAGATCCGGTGATGCCAATATTCTGCAATGGGCAAAGAAACTAGGAGATATCCCAGATCATCAATTCTGAGCTAAGTTGTATCACATCCAGCGTGGACTTTCCCAAATCATCATGAAGGAGGTCCTCGGAAAAACAGGGGCGTAATACGAACAAGGGCAAATGTCGCGGGAAGACGTCGGAACAAGCGTAGCCGCTCGGTGTCTTGACCTGAAGCCTTTCACTAAGCTCGGGGACTACCTCCCTGACTTGGACGGATGGCACGACATGTTGGAGTGATTGACGATATATGAAAATTTGTCCGTTTAGTCCATACTTTCTCTATGATGAAACTTTGAGTTATGCATGACAAAACTTTATTTGTGATGTCATTAAACTGTCCTCCTCAACTAGCGAAGATCACTCTAGTTAGGGCATTTTGGGAACGATGAACTTTGTTATTTATGCTTATTATATGTTACTTCTATTTTTGCCAACTTTGTCTCTTTCTGTTGCTCAACTATATATATTGCAGATTATCGACTCATGTGACGATGTAGGTACATAGATCATCGATGGCGAATAAGTACAACACCCGGAGTATACGACGAGTGGCCGAAGTGTCAGGCCCAGGTGTACTAGTTTCTGAGCGACAACCAGAGAGGGTTCGATAGCAGAGCCGAAGAAAAAAATAGTTAGTTTAGGTTCACGCTAGTGTGAGAGAGGGATACGAACTGGCGCCTCAAGAAGTGCTACATTATGTATGATGAGACATGTCATGTAACTTGTATAGCTATTTCATGATTATGATGTGACGACATGATTTGTGTTGGATGATGTGATGAGACTATTATGTATATGATATGATGAGCATATTGCATGTTTATTATACGATTAGAATACTATATAAAACCTTTACAAAAACATCGCAAATGCGTAGCAAAAAAAGATATGTGAAAATATAGTAGTAGCGCTCTTTAGTGCTGGACAGGAAAACTCTACTGCTAAGGCACTTAGTAGTAGCGCTGGTATGGAAAGCGCTACTCCTAAGTAGGTATAGCAGTAGCACGTGTCAAAACGCGATACTGCTAAATGTTAGCTGTAGCACCGTATCAGTAGCGTGGTGCTCTGCACTACTGATAGTCCTTAGACCCGTGCTACTGCTAGGCTTTTTCCTAGTAGTGTTAACCTTCTCGGTGCTCAATCCGGTTTCAACCGAATCCACCATTGTCTTGGCTTTAGTGGAATCGTTCGACTCAGTTGTAGACGACTTATTCATATTTGACTCAGTTTCAACCGAATCAACCGTTGTCGGGGAAAACATACATGGGTACATGTTTTCCCCTGACTCGTGCGCGGACAAGCCAAGGATAGAACACCAGAGCAAGCAACCAAGAGACTCAAAGAACCAACTAACAGATCAGAAGGAACCAAGACTAAGGCAGAAGGACTAGATGTTATCAAGAGAGAGGCCTCCCTTGCCGAGCAGGTGAGAACCGGCAAGGGGCGAGGCCACCCCCAGAAGAAGAGGACCACGGCGTCCCGGCAGGGCCTGCCGGGACTCGCGGAGACTAGATCACCCCACCAACTGCTCCACCACGACCCACGTCGTGGATCAGTGCGGTGTAAAGACGCATGATGATTAAGTGGCAGCCATTCGCCACATGGCGGCCACTTACTACCAAGTGAACCCACAAATGACACCCGTCCATAAATGTGTCAGAAAGAAGGCGTGGAGCTAGCGAATTAGCCCGGCAAGCCTTGCCATGCAATCAACAACGTGACACTAAGCGGCGCATTAAATGCACACTGTCAGCCTACAGAGTTAGGTATGGTAGCACTGTTTGCTATTCACACACCAGTACGCGCGTAGTCACCGCTGCCCCGAAGCAACCTTTCCGGGCAAGTGTACTACGCACCACCACCACCTTTTTCCAATCAATCTACCCAAGCAGGAGTAGGGTTTTACCCCTCGCGGTAGCCTGAACCTGGGTAAAACTGCCAGTGCTTGCGTGAAACTAAAGGCGTAAGCAACACGTAATCTTCATTGCCATTTGCGTCGTCGATGACGCCATCGACTGTGGTGCCTGCAAGGGCGCTGAAGCTGAGCTGGGCCGTTCAGACACCACATTGCTGGCCTCCGCGCCTTGCCGCGGCCGCGATCACGGCGATGGTCCCCGCCGGAGGCAGGAGACCCATCTCGGCGGTCTGTGCGATGCACCTGCCATTCCGGCGCCACTCGAAGAAAAAGCATGGCGCTTGCGAACATGGGCTCCCTCCTCCCCGTCTCTTCCCTTCGTCAGCAGTCGAATCGCTTCAGCCCTGGCAACATCGATGTTGACAAATATTGTGCAATGCTCGGTCCAGTATTTACCCTGCTTAGGGCAATCCTGAGCGAGGCGCTGGTACGAGTCTGTTAGATTGATTCCCTGGCAAGCATATTTCGGCGAGGCTGCCTCCGTCGGCGCGATCCGTGCACAGGCGGCCGCTAGACTGACTCGAAAAGAGAAGAGGAAAGGGGAGGGGGACCAGAGAACCTCGACATTATACCTCGATGCCCACCAACCGCACAAAGTGCATATCGGCCGCTGCCGGGAGTGAATGAACCACCTGATTGGCTTCCGCTTTGCCGGGCACCGCGAACACACTCGACACGCGCGGCCTGGTGGAAGAGAAGGAAGCCCAAAGCATAAGCTAAGTTCATATTATCATCTCTTACTTGATGCTTTAGAATTCTTCGTAGTCGTCTATCGCTTAAAACCCTAGCGAGCGTTCATATCATGAAAATCCGTATGTGATGGAACCTTAGTCAGCTTCTTTGGTTGCTCCATCGTGCTGCACACAGCCTTGCTCTCAGGACGAGAGGCTGCACCGAGAAATACCTAGGAAAAACCTGCCGGGATGCATCCATGCCAAGATGACTGTTAAGGGCCGGACCCTTACGACAATCGCGACAATATGATACCGGCATGCATCCAAAACATGCATGGAAACAGATCATACGAACGCAAGCATACGGGGAATAAAGGGATAAACGCACGACTAAGATTCAACCTAAAGTACTAGTTTCACACAAATGTCAGAGGTAGGATGACTAAACATAGAATATGCGACATGTATTCATTACAGGGCAATGGAGGCCCAAAACATGGCTTGGTGATCGGGCAGAGAAGTTTAGACCAGGAGGACCCTGTCGGCCTGCGTTGCATCCTTCTCCTTGGCGGCTTCGACGTCGGCACCTTCCGGGGGCTTCTTGAATCCATCATCAAGGTCGAGGTCCGGGTGGCGGCAGGCGATGTTGCTCAGAACCATGAAGAGGGTGTTGCGAGCCAGCTTCCAGGATTTGGTCGCGAAGCGCTGTGCCCTCCCTACTTCGTGCGCCTCCAGCTTCTTGATCGACTCGTTGAAGAAGACACCTAATTTGGCGCTTGGGACCTCGTGTTGGTTGAGCGTGAAAACTGGGCCATCCATGCCCATCTCCGCAGCCCGAGTGCCTAGGCGTTCAGCTATATCGACCAGGCTCTTGATCCATAGGGTGCTCAGTTCAACCTGGTTCTTCAACTTATTCTCGGCCTCCTGCTGGAGACGTTTGGCATCGTCCAAATCCCTGGCCAGCAACTGTTGGCGGGACTCAAGAGACTCTGCCGAGCTCTCCAATGCCAATCCTCGCTTTCAGGTCTGTGATTAAGCTGTTAGCAGCTTCGAGGCTTTCAATCTTGGAAGAAAGTTGTGATTGCACATCGGTTAAGAGGGACTTCGCCTTCCACGCATCCTCCTTAAGGGCATCCAACTCCCTAGCACTCTTAGCGAGATCCTCTGCCCGCTCAGACACTTGCCGGTCAAGATCACTTCTGGCAGCGGACACGGCATCCAAGTCATCAGCAAGCTTCTTCAGTCGAGTAGCAGAATCAGCGGCAACAGTAGAGCCGCCTCCTGCTTGTCCTCCAAGTCCTTGGTGCGCTAGGAGACGAGAGCCTCCAATTCATCATCCTTGGTGCGGAGAGTGGCCGCAAGCTTCTCTTCCCGGAGGGAAATCTCTTGCTCTCTGGCATCCAGGGAAGCCTTGTGTTCCCCCAGATGCGCCTCACGGGCTATGACATCCTCCCGCGTCACCTGAAGCGTCTCTTGCTGCCTCAAAACCACCTTGAAGTGCTTTTCATGCCACTCGTGCAACTCCAAGCCCTTGTCCCTCAGCTTTTGGCCCATCTTGTCAACAGATTCACGCTGCTCCTTGACCTCCACCCACTTTTGGCTGTGCCAGGCTTGCATCTCCTTGACGCCTGCCACCATGGATTCCATGAATGACAAGTACATGGCAACGGCGATCGAATCATCAGCCTCGCCAGCCTCTTGGTAAAGTGGAGCCAGGATGCGTTGAAGCTCTCGGCAATTTCGGTGTCCATCACCAAAGACGGGCCGGGGGCTCCATCTTCGGGCGGCGACAGCACCATGGCCAGCACACTGGAGGAAGATGGCGGGATCTCGATGATAGGCCTGGTGGCGGGGAGTGGACCCATGGTTTGGAGAGGAATCTTCACATCTACAGCCACTCCCTCTGCCAACACGATCTCAGAAGAACGCTCCATCACCGCCAGGGACCCCTGCTTGTCCCCGGCAACCAGATCCTGATCCTCCACGGCAGAAATGTCCGCGGCCTCTTATGCGGTAGCCTTGCCTATGTCGACCGCCACCTCCAACGGCTCCAACTCTGTGGCTTGGTGGTTTGCAAAAAAGGGGGGAGCAGGAGACAACGAGGAAGCTGAAATCAGAAACAAGAAAAAGAGAGAAGAAAGAAGAAGGGACAAACAAAGAAAGAACAAGTACGGTACCTAGGGAAATTTGCTGGGCAGGAACCTCGGCCTCCCTGACAATGGTTGTTGCCGAACCCCGAGCTTCGTCCTCTGCCATGGCGACCCCGGCGGCCTCTGGTACGGCCTCATGCACCAGGGGTTCCACGGGGCCATCTTCAGCACAATGAGCGGGGGAAGTGTGCCCCTCGGGGTAGAGCTCGCCCGGCATCGCATCACCTCCACCACCTGAAGGGACAAGAGGAATGTCTTGATCGTCCAAGTCCTTGCTTCCAAGCCAAGGGCTGGACTGGGGGCTCAGCACAGGGTCCTCGGCCTCGCTCTCCACCAAGGCCGAGCCTTTGTGCCCTCCGACGACCCAAGGCGCCGGAGCTTCCTCCGGGAGCGAAGGGTGAGGGTTTCGGTCTCCTCCTGCACCTCCCTGACGACAGCAACAAGGTTGAGAGGTCAGCAGAAATATCAAGATATGCATAGGCTGTTCAAAAGGAAAATCTTCCTTACTCTTCTGCGATGAGCATGGACTCCAAGTTGAACTCCACGAAAGGCGAGGGCTCCCTTCTCCTCTTCGGGGGAGCGGGAATAGAACTCTCCGACGGCAGCAGCGCCCATCGCGGAGCCGGAGGGTCAGACAAAGACGAATGCAGCAAAGGACTCGAGGTCGAGCTGGAGTCAGGATCGTCCTCCGTCGCGACCCGTCAGGTGGAAGGGCCCTGATCTTGGCGAGACGAGGGGATTGGCGGCATACTGCCTTGGACTTGGAGGCTTTGGCGGTCATCTCCTTCACCTTCCTGGCGGTTGGGCCAGCAGCGGCACGTTTGCGGGTACGCTGCTCAAGGTCCGGCTCGGGGCTTGCGGCCTAGCCGTAAGCCACTCTTTTGGCTCCACCACCTCGCCGGCCTCCTCCTCCTTCTTCTGGAGCTCCTTTGCTGCCACGACTAGTGCGTCTAGCCCGACAAAGTTTCCTCTGGCAGGCTCATCCCTGGCAGCTCCTTCTGCGGCGTGTGTGTCTCCTCCACCTTGAGAAGAGCTCCCATCCCGAGATTTCCCCTTGCTCTTCTCGCCCTTCACAGCCTTCACCATCTTTGCGACGTAAGCCGCCTTGGCCTCCTTGAGTTTTCTCAAGATACACGCCACCTTTGTAGGAGAGGTGGGCTTATACATCCTTGTTTCAACCTTCGTAGCCACCTCCACCAAGGTACTCAAACACTCGAGCTCTTCGTCCAGAGTAGGCAACTGACATGTGCTCGTCAGCCCTTGAGCATCACAGTCCGGCATCCACGACAATACTCGGTCCCGGGCAGAATTGACATTTAGAAGGGTGACGGTTGCCAGAAGCTTGAACATATCGAAGCGGCCGAACAATTGGTCACACAACCAGGCACGGCCATACACCGACAGGTTGTTGGCCAGCCCGGGGAGCAGCCTCATCCTGTCTGCCGCATAACCATACAGCCACGTAGGTTTGTCCCTTTCCTGCAATGGCGAGATCCAGCGGAGGAGAAAATCTTCCCCCACCTGCTCGATAGTTAGCCCGACAGGTGCCAAACGGGCGATCCTGTCGATTGTCAGGCGCAGTCTATCTTTAGTGAGGCCCTTGGCGCTCCAGTCCTGGCCGCGCTCAACAACCTTCTTCCGGGCTTCACAGAACTCAGGGGCCTCTTTGTCCTGGATCTAGCACCAATCACCCCTCCACTCATCCCACCTTTCCCTGCTGATACCCGGGAAGGTAATCCAAAACCTTCCTCGCCACGCGTGGCATCTAGCTGATAACCCCAGAGCGATAGGCTTTGCTCTCCACCCGTGGGACAAAATAATGTCAGAACAGATCTATGTTGGGCTTGACCCTGACAAAGTTCTCGCACCGATGAGCGAAGATAGCCATGGTCGCCATTCCATTTGGCGTGAAATCCAGAAGATGGAACCCATAGGTATTCATGATTACCTCAAAGAATCCAGAGAAAGGAGGGCAAAGACTGTAGATGAAGTAGGCATAGAAGAAATAGTAAGAATCATGCGGTACCTCCTTCCCCGCCACGATGACCGCCAGCACCCCGTGCCGCTTCTCGACAGGCCTCCCCCACAGATATCCATATGTCGCCTGGAGGACACATATGACCCCACAGTACCATGACCCCACGATGCGCAATAATCACGCGAAGTGGACCTTGGATTGACTGGTCATCATGGCAAACCGGGGCGTGTAGCCCTTTCTTGCCACGTGTCCGCACACGGTTTGGGACCTAACCCAACGTGCCCAGTGACACATATGGCTCAGGTTCGGGGGCTTATGTCGGGGAAAACATATAGGGGGGGTACATGTTTTCCCCTGACTCGTGCACGGACAAGCCAAGGATAGAACACCAAAGCAAGCAGCCAAGGGACTCGAAGAACCAACTAATAGATCAGAAGGAACCAAGACTAAGTCAGAAGGACCAGATGGTATCAAGAGAGATACCACCCTTGCCAGGCAGGCGTGCCCGGCAAGGGGCAATGCCACCCCCAGAAGAAGAGGACCAGGGCGTCCCGGCAGGGCCTACCGGGACTCGCGAAGACCAGATCACCCCACTAACTGCTCCACCATGACCGGCGTCGTGGATCAGTGCGGTGTCAAGACGCAAGATGATTAAGTGGCAGCCATTCGCCACATGGAGGCCACTTCCTACCAAGTGAACCCAAAAATAACACCCGTCCAGTAACGTGTCAAGCAAGCAGGCGTGGAGTTGGAAAATTAGCCCGACAAGCCTTGTCGGGCAACCTACGATGTGACAATAAGCGGTGTATTAAATGCACGCTGTCAGCTGCTACCTCTTGAGCTTGCGTTGGTTTTCCCTTGAAGAGGAAAGGGTGATGCAGCAAAGTAGCGTAAGTATTTTCCTCAGTTTTGAGAACCAAGGTATCAATCGATTAGGAGACGATGCAGAAGTCATCGAATACCTACACAAACAATCAAGAACTTGCAACCAACGTGATAAAGGTGTTGGCAATCCCTTCACGGTCACTCACAAAAGTGATCTGATAGAGATAAATAAACGGTAAAGTAAATATTTTTGGTATTTTTGTGTCTATATATTGGTAAGTAAAGATTGCAAAATAATAGATCGGAAACTAGCAAGACATAAACAAGATTCACTAATATGGAAAAGAGACTCGGGGGCCAAAGGTTTCACTAGTGGCTTCCCTCAAGATAGCATAAATTATGGTGGGTGAACAAATTACTGCCGAGCAATGATAGAAAAGCGCATAATTATAATGTCATGTAAGGCAATGATCATGAACATAGGCAACCGACTCCTGCCTGCATCTACTACTATTACTCCACACATCGACCGCTATCCAGCATGCATCTAGAGTATTATGTTCATAATGAACGGAGTAACACAATAAGCAAGATGACATGATGTTGAGGAATTAACTCAAGCAATATGATGAAAACCCCATCTTGTTATCCTCGATGGCAACAATACAATACATGCGTTGTTGCCCCTACTGTCACTGGGAAAGGACAATGCAAGATTGAACCCAAAGCTAAGCAATTCTCTCATGGAAAGAAAGATCAATCTAGTAGGACAAACTAAACCGATAATTCGAAGAGACTTTCAAAGATATCAAATCATGCATATAAGAATTCAGAGAAAAACCAAATAATATTCATAGATAATCTTGTTCGTAAATCCACAATTCTTCGGATCTCGGCAAACACACCGCAAAAGAGAATTACATCGAATAGATCTCCAAGAACATCAAGGAGAACTTGGTATTGACAATCAAAGAGAGAGAAGAAGCCCTCTAGCCGATAACTATGGACCCAAAGGTTTGTGGTAAACTACTCACGCTTCATCGGAGAGGTAATGGTGTTGATGTAGAAGCCCTCCGTGATCGAATCCCCTTCCGGCAGATCGCTGGAAAAGGCCCCAAGATGCGATCTCATGGGTACAGAAGGTTGCGGCGGTGGAAAAGTGGTTTCATGGCTCTCCTTGATGTTTTTAGGGTATAAGAGTATATATAGGCGAAGGAACTACGTCAGGGGAGCTATGAGGGGCCCACGAGGGTGGGGGCACACCTACCCTCCTGGGCACGCCCTCCTGCCTCGTGGCCGCCTCGATGCCTCTCCGACTTCATCTCCAAGTCTTCTGGTTTGCTTTCGGTCCAAGAAAGATCATCGCGAAGGTTTCATTTTGTTTGGACTCCGTTTTGTATTCCTTTTCTGCAAAACTCTAAAATAGGCAAAAAAAAAAAAACTGGCACAGGGCCATCGGTTAATAGGTTAGTCCCAAAAATATTATAAATTTGCATATTAAAGCCCATTAAACATCCAAAACAGATAATATAATAGCATGGAACAATCAAAAATTATAGATACGTTGGAGACGTATCAAGCATCCCCAAGCTTAGTTCCTGCTCATCCTCAAGTAGGTAAATGATAAAAACAGAATTTTGATGTGGAATGCTACCTAACATATTTATTCATGTCATTTTGTTTATTGTGGCATGAATGTTCAGATCCTAAAGATTCAAGACAAAAGTTTAATATTGACATAAAAACAATAATACTTCAAACATACTAACAAAGCAATCATGTCTTCTCAAAATAACATGGCCAAAGAAAGCTATCCCTACAAAATCATATAGTCTGGCTATGCTCCATCTTCATCACACAAACTATTTAATCATGCACAACCCCGATGACAAGCCAAGCAATTGTTTTATACTTTTGATGTTCTCAAACTTTTTCAATCTTCACGCAATACATGAGCGTGAGCCATGGACATAGCACTATAGGTGGAATAGAATGGTGGTTTTGGAGAAGACAAAAAGGAGAAGATAGTCTCACATCAACTAGGCGTATCAACGGGCTATGGAGATGCCCATCAATAGATATCAATGTGAGTGAGTAGGGATTGCCATGCAATGGATGCACTAGAGCTATAAGTGTATGAAAGCTCAAAAAGAAACTAAGTGGGAGTGCATCCAACTTGCTTGCTCACGAAGACCTAGGGCACTTTGAGGAAGCCCATCATTGGAATATACAAGCCAAGTTCTATAATAAAAAAATTCCCACTAGTATATGAAAGTGACAACATAGGAGACTCTCTATCATGAAGATCATGGTTCTACTTTGAAGCACAAGTGCGGTAAAGGATAGTAGCATTGCCCCTTCTCTCTTTTTCTCTCATTTTTTTATTTGGGCCTTCTCTTTTTTATGGCTTCTATATATATTCATCCTCTCGACTTTGTGGAGGAATCATAGTCTCCATCAACCTTTCTCACTTGGGACAATGCTATAATAATGAAGATCATCACACTTTTATTTACTTACAACTCAATACTTAGAACAAAATATAACTCTATGTGTATGCCTCTGGCAGTGTACCAGGATGTGCAATGATTCAAGAGTGACATGTATGAAAAAAATTATGAACGATGTCAACTACACGATCATGCAAAGCAATATGACGATGATGGAGCACGCTGTGTATTAAATGCACGCTGTCAGCTGCTATCTCTTGAGCTTGCGTTGGTTTTCCCTTGAAGAGGAAAGGGTGATGCAGCAAAGTAGCATAAGTATTTCCCTCAATTTTGAGAACCAAGGCATCAATCCAGTAGGAGACGATGCACAAGTCACCGAATACCTGTGCAAACAATCAAGAACTTGCAACCAACGGGATAAAGGTGATGTCAATCCCTTCACAGTCACTTGCAAAAGTGAGATGTGATAGAGATAAATAAACGGTAAAGTAAATATTTTTGGTATTTTTGGGTGTATAGATTGGAAAGTAAAGATTGCAAAATAATAGATCAGAAACTAGCAAGATGTAAAGGAGATTCAATAATATGGAAAAGAGACTCGGGGGCGATAGGTTTCACTTGTGGCTTCTCTCAAGATAGCATAAATTACGGTGGGTGAACAAATTACTGTCGAGCAGTTGATAGAAAAGCGCATAATTATGATGACATCTAAGGCAATGATCGTGAACATAGGCATCACGTTCATGTCAAGTAGACTGACTCCTGCCTGCATCTACTATTATTACTCCACACATCGACCGCTATCCAGCATGCATCTAGAGTATTAAGTTCATAAAGAACGAAGTAACGCATTAAGCAAGATGACATGATGTAGAGGAATTAACTCAAGAAATATGATGAAAACCCCATCTTGTTATCCTCGATGGCAACAATACAATATGTGCCTTGCTGCCCCTACTGTCACTGGGAAAGGACACCACAAGATTGAACCCAAAGCTAAGCACTTCTCTCATTGTTGCGGATATAACTACTGAGCATAAGCCGGCCAGGAGGGCCCAGTTCACCCTCAACCATGATGATGTGAAGTTGATGGATCATCTGGCGTCGGTTCAGCCTCCTCCTTCCCATCCAGTGGCTGGAAGTCAATGGTGGTCCAGTCAATCTGGGTTAAAGCTTGAAAGACCTCACTTATAAGTTCGGACGGATCAACGTCAGGGGCGTAAGTGTGCTTACGGATTTGCGGGATAAGATTTTGCACTTCTTCCACCACAGTGTTAATCCGTTGGTTGTTGGTGTCGTAGAAGGACCGATGAACAGTCAAGTTAGACTATGCCGCAAATTGACTTGCCAGAGGACGCATCGCCCTTGTCACAACTTTGAGGGCTTCGTTATCAAACTCTGCCCCGTTTTCTTGTTCACTAGGAAAGCCCTTAGCAATAACAACCGGATCCAAGTCCGCTATCCATGCTTTGGCTCGGGTAAGTGCCAACAAAGCGCCAGCCCTAGCAGCGGATCGCTTCATCTCTTCTATCTGCGCTAGCATCATGGATAACCTTGCTAGAGTGTCCTTGACCAATGTTGGGGCCGGATTGTTGTATGAGGCTGCACAGATAACCCGTTGGGCACCGGTATACAGTTGCTCTATAAGAGTGTATGTTGCCTTCAGCTTCATCTGCATGTCAGAGCCCAGATGAGCAATGCGACCACCTACAATGGTTTAAGATTTTGATGTTAAACCGACAAATTTCACAGATGGTTATTCAAGAAACCTTGGCAAGAGTCTTTACCAAATATTGCAGAGGTCATGGCATTCACTTGGCGCTTCAACCCAGTTAGCTCTTCCGCCACTAGTTTAAGAGCCGACTCGGTGTCTTCAGCCCGCTTCAGCAATGCATTCTTTTCAGTGTCCCAGTTGGCACGCTCAGTCTTGAACCCTTCTTTAAGTTGTTCCATGGCTGCTAAAGCGGTTTTAAGCTCATCCTTGGCCTTGGAAGTCTCTGTTTGCTGGGACTTGATATTTTCTTGAAGATCAACAATTTGAGAGCCTTGGTGATTTATATCAGCCTGCCACAGTCAGAGGAGGAGCATGTAAGTATTTTATCAAAAGTCCCAAGCATATAACCAGTTATACACTTGACACTTGGGGGCTAATGCAGATTGTTTCTTTACTACTGATTGTTTGAAGTCCCAAGGATCAATACAAGTTTTAATCTTGGCACTTGGGGGCTAATGTGTGTTTGATCAAGAAAATACACAAGGAAAGTCAACAAAGTACAGTATGGAATATAAAAGTCCCGGTTTGTCTTCACAAGACAAACCGGCCCCTGGGGGCTACAATACAATGAATGTACAGAATAAAGATGAAGGTGTTTGGAAGATTACCTCATAGTGTTCCTTCATCAGATTCACCAAACCGGCCTCATAATCTCGGCTGGTGTAAATCCGGTTCAAGAATCTGGAATGAAGATCCTGAGCAGAAAGGTTAACATAGCTTGACAAATCGGTCTTCCCTTTCCCCTTGCTCATAGTAGCAAATTCATCCTTGGCAGTATGTTTCGATAAAGCAACTGGATTGCCAGGGGCGGTATAAGCAGTGCCAGTGACAATAACATCATCATCATCTTTGGCTGGGCTCGGTGGATTGACATTATCTTTGGCTGGTCTTGGCGGATTGGCAGTAGGGCTCGGCGGATCAGCAGATGGGTTTGGAGGTGTAGCATGCGGACTTGATGGATCAACATGTGTGGCCGGGTCAGCTTCCAGCGGATTGGCATCAGTGGATGGGTCTTGCGGGGCAAAGTCATCCATGAAAACATCAGTATCTTCACCAGCATTTTCTGGGGTCTTCTTCGGTTCAAACACCTTCATCTTTATTCTGTACATTCATTGTATTGTAGCCCCCAGGGGCCGGTTTGTCTTGTGAAGACAAATCGGCCTCCGCATCATCCTGATAATAGTCATTGTTAATAAGATGTATGAAAATGGAGCCAAGGGAGTCAAGTTCTACCTCTTGATCCGAATCTTCAACATCTTCGGGCGGATCAGCAGTTTCGCCGGTCTTCTTCTTGGCTGCTCTCTTTATAACTTTGCTCTTGGCACGAGGAGCCCTTGCCGGTTTATCTGAAGCCTTCCTTTTCCAAAAGTAGCTATTGGCATGTAAAATTAAACCAAGATTTATTAGAACAATGTTAAAGCAGAGGCGGATCAAGAAAGCACAAAGTTAAAATCTTTACCGCTGGTGGTTTGTTGGCGGTGTAAAAGGGGGCCAGCCCGGTTTGGCTGCATGCGGCGATTGGTTTGTCTAACATCTTCTTCACTGATTCAATGACTTCATCATCAGTCATTTCTGTTTCATTAAACTGTTGAGGGTCCTTGGCATCGCCGGTATACTCATGCATTAATCCGGAGCGGCGACTTAAGGGCAGGATGTGCCATTTAACCCAACAGCGAACGAGATCAACACCAGTCAAACCATTGGCTAAGAGAGCCCGTAGCTTGGCGAGTTGAGGTGCATAAGTTTGCCGTTCTTTGGCAGTTAATCATTGAGGTAATGGGTGGCCGTTGCTAAGCCGGTGAGGGCGGTAACCCGGCAAGGGATTTTCTCCAGCAGGGGCAGTGTTCTGACAATAAAACCAAGTTTGGATCCAGTCTTTGGGATGACTGTGGTGTTTTGCATGTGGGAAATCAACTTCCTTCCTCTTCTAGATTTATACCCCGCCA
The DNA here is from genome assembly GCA_021437245.1 of Aegilops speltoides. NCBI lineage: Eukaryota > Viridiplantae > Streptophyta > Magnoliopsida > Poales > Poaceae > Aegilops > Aegilops speltoides. The sequence goes on from CM038145.1 coordinate 504,983,103, forward strand.
AGTTCCGTGTTAGGACCACCAGAAAACTCAGTTCGGCGGTTTAGATGGAAAAATCCCGGAAGAGCTCAACAGATGGTTCTTCTTGAAGGTAAAGTTCACAAAATACTTGAAAGTTGCATATATTTGATACGGAATTTGGTCCAATATCTTGTGGATGGAGTTGAAAGTTAGCAAGGACATCCCGGAAATTTTTTGATCCGGGAGGGCTGAAGCCCCAGTCTAGGTGCTGCATAAAAACAATAACTTCTCCATCTTGAGGATCAGGAGGGCACTCAGGGCCAGGAACTCACCAGTGAAGGACCTTTTTTGAGGCTAAAGCGCCGGTTAAAACGTATCCATTAATCTGCGTTTCCGTAATCCGGGAAGGAACCCAGTTGCAAGCGGCGAATTGCTTGGTCATCTTGGAAACAAAATGTAAAAGGAAAAATGAAGGCCGGTTTACGATGGATGGTTGATGTGTACTGGTCAGTGTTAAACCGAGGAATTTGGTAAAGGCATATATGTGAGTTAAACCAGAGTTTTTCTACTCAAGATAAGGTGGCGGTTTAAGAGAGGGCTAATGATATATGGCGGATTACCAACTACTAAAGGTTTAAACCGCCCTTAGGTGGAGGAGCCAGAGATGAAAATCTACTAAGTGTTGACAGAAACAGGTTTCACACAATGATGAAATTAATTTGGATCTACCATGCTTCAGTAAGAAAAAAAATTCTGCGACCTATAAAGGTGTTAAGCAGGACAGAGAAGTTCGTGCGTTCTACTAAGGATTCTGTACAAAGAAGGAAGATCTACTAGTGCTAAAACTGGATGCGGAGCAACTACCGCACGAGATCTATGCTACAGTTAGATCAAAGAAACTATGGCAGAAGCAAATACGAAGAACTGAGATGAACACTTATGAACACAGATGAATGCAGAAACCCTAAATACAGATCTAGGGTTGAGAGGAGGAAACTTACCAGATGTGCAGGGATAGCGGAGAAGAGCCGCAGGTTTCTGGTACGATCAGGTTGATGCAGCGGCCTTTGTCGATGCAGTGCTCGAAGGTTGAGGGCGGCGGCGGAGCTTCAGAGCTTGAGCGTCGCGAGGAGGAAGAAGAGGCACAGAAGGGGAAGAAAGAAAGGACCCCCGAGCCTATTTATAAGGAAAATGGATAAGTGGCAGGCGTGAGAATTGAGGAGCCTGAAGAGGCAAAAGTGGGTGCGGCTGTCGCCTCAATCTTTGGGATACCATTAATGAAGGGGATCTTTTTAATCTTTTTATACAGAGATGATGTCATGATGATCTATTACTGTGTCCAGAGGATGACGTCACGACGGTTTAACAAAGTTTACAGGAGAAGACATCATGGCGGTTTACGAGAATATAAGGAGATGTTCACAGAATTTCTTTAAGTATTGAAGATTGACATGAATAGGTTCAAATCAATCTGGGGCCTAATGTTGGGGATATAACTACTGAGCGTAAACTGGCCAGGAGGGCCCGGTTCACCCTCAACTATATTGAAGCCCACGAAGACCCAAAAGATGGCGTTTTACTAATGAAACTTAGAGGCCCGGAGCCCAAAGGCGGATTAGGGCCCATAGAGGTAAACCGCCATGGTTATGTAACTTGTATTGTAAGTTAGGAAAGGAGAGACCGAGCCGGACACTTGTATGTGTCGGCCTCGGGACTCCGTAGACCGGCCGAGCGTCAACCTATGTATATAAAGGGATGACCCGGCGGCGGTTCAGGGACAAGAAACAACAACTCGAGACCCAGGCAAAGCGTATTTGCTCCCTGGTTATCGAAACCCAATCAATCCCATCACAACTAGACGTAGGCTTTTACCTTGATCGAAGGGGCCGAACTAGTATAAAACTCCCGTGTCCCTTGTCCGGTTTAGCCCCATCAAGCTAACCCGTCCCGATGGCTCTACGACTAAGTCCTTCCATGATGACATCTGACGTGTTAATTCCACGACACTCATGGCAAGAAAGATCAATCTAGTAGGCCAAACTAAACCGATAATTCAAAAAGACTTGCAAAGATATCAAATCATGCATATAAGAATTCAGAGAAGAACCAAATAATATTCATAGATAATCTTTGTTCATAAATCCACAATTCATCGGATCTCAGCAAACACGCCACAAAAGAGTATTACATCGAATAGATCTCCAAGAACATCGAGGAGAACTTAGTATTGAGTATCAAAGAGAGAGAAGAAACCATCTAGCTAGTAACTATGGACCTGAAGGTCTGTCGTAAACTACTCACGCTTCATCAAAGAGGTAATGGTGTTAATGTAGAAGCCCTCCATGGTCGAATCCCCCTCCGGCAGATCCCAGGAAAAGGCCCCAAGATGGGATCTCACGGGTACAGAAGGTTGCGGTGGTGGAAAAGTAGTTTCGTGGCTCTCCCTGATGTTTTAGGGTATAAGAGTATATATAGGCGAAGGAACTAGGTCAGGGGAGCTACCCCCTGGGCGCATCCTCCTGCCTCGTGGTCGCCTCGTTGCCTCTCCGACTTCATCTCCAAGTCTTTTGGTTTGCTTTCGGTCCGAGAAAGATCATCACGACGGTTTCATTCTATTTGGACTCGGTTTGGTATTACTTTTCTGTAAAACTCTAAAATAGGCAAAAAAAACTGGCACTGGGCCTTCGGTTAATAGGTTAGTCCCAAAAATAATATAAAAGAGCATATTAAATCCCATTAAACATCCAAAATAGATAATATAATAGCATGGAATAATAAAAAATTATAGATACGTTGGGGACGTATCATTAGCCTGCAGAGTTAGGTATGATAGCACTGTTTGCTATCATATCAGTGTCTAATGACTAATGTGACATTGTGGTAACCCCTTAAAAGGAGGCCCATGGCAATGATTCAAAGGGTTGGAAGTTTAGACCATTCACACCCCCGTACGCGCGTAGTTGCCGCTGCCCCAAAGCAACCCTTGCCGGGCAAGTGTACTACAAACCACCACCACCTTTTCCCAATCAATCCACCAAAGCAGGAGTAGGGTTTTACGCCTCGTGGCGTCCCGAACCTGGCTAAAACTGCCTGTGTGATCCTTGTCGTGCTGCCTTGCGTAGGTCTGCTCTTTGCGCAATGCGACTCCCCCCTGCCGAGCCAGCAAGGGACCATCCTGGTCCCATAGGTGGCCGTGGTTTCCCGCAACAATTGTATTATCTGAGTGAATCTTTTTTTTGTCGTTTGGATTGCAAAGCTTCTCTTTTATCTTGTCTCAATATCACAAAGGAGCCAACATGGTTAGTGAATGGAGGAAGGTACTTGACGTATTCTTGCAAAGCTTCCTCTTCACGCTTTTTCTTGAGTGCTTCGTAAGCCTATCGATATTCTACTAGTAATTCCTCAAGAGTCAGTGTGGTAAAATTGTTGATGCTATTCCCTATAAGATTTGGCTTGACCTTGTCCATTTGGGCCACATATTTTTCTTTAAATCCAGCCCTGCTTGGATCGGCTTGCGCCCCAATGCTTTTAGGATCTTTCGGCAATGAATTGGTGTTGCCGAAATTTTGCAATTGAATAGGGGGTGTATAACATGTTGCAATGATAGGTGAAGACGTATGAACCGTTGTCAAATATTTTCTCTCGCTAATTTGATCACCTGGCAACACATTGTCTTCTTTCCAAACCCTAGCTCTTATTGCTTCATAATCAGGAACCAACCCCCTTTAATGTTGTTCAAGGCAAAGAGCGCTAATCTTCTTATTTTGGGCTAAACATTCTAATGCATCTAGAGCCACCTCGTCTCCTACAATATTAGGCACATATGCTCCTATAGAATCTCCATTCACTCGGCCATAACCACAAAGGTGAGCTGAGTCATGAATATTTTTAGTTGCATATCCCGTTGAACCATTAATCTCATGAGGTGTAGTATATGATGACTGAGGATAACCGTCCAAATAACTAATGGAAGCATGGCCGATTCCCCCGTCCATCTGCATGATGTTTGGGGATGAACCCGCATATCGCGAGCCGACTGTTGATGGATAAAACTGTGAGACATCCTCATGTACATGAGGTGTCCTATATTGATCGATCAAACTCAATGTGTTGTTCACCAACATATTGAAAGATGTTGCTGATGCACAAAAGTTCAGATCCGTAAGTTGATGTCACGATTATGTAACTTCCAAGCTTCTCCAACAGAATAATTAGTCGGCCTATGGCCATTAGGGCTAGACGACATGATATGTCCATAGGAAGATCTAGCAACACCAAATAATGGCTATGTGCATCTACATAGGGAGATAGATGATACAAGTTCCCGTTGTAGATTGCAGTCGCTTGATGATGCTCTCTTCATAGCAAGAACAAGCTGGAGACCGTTCGAAGCTTCGTCCCCAGCGGAGTCGCCAAAAAGTGTGTTCACACACGAACACGTCACTGTGTACCTCCAACACCGAGGAGGGTGCACCAAAGCTCAAATCAAAGGAGACCCGTTCGGAAGCGCGGAACGCAAGCAACCGGCGGGCGCTTTTGAGGGCCCGAAACTCCGCACACCCGGGAGGGACCCCATCAAGGCACGCAGTGGCTAGGGGCTGCCCTAGATCGACTTGATCGCCCCTAAGGCCTGGCGGATCGCATTCTTCCAACGCGAATAACGAATAAAGAACAAGAAGGAAAATATATACAAGGGAGGGGATAAGATAGATGAACACAAAAAAGTAGTATATTGATTTGTTCGATTGTGTGTTATTCAATCGGCCGTCATCTCCAACATATACTAGCAGAATGCCCGTGCATTGCTACGGGCTATCCACCATGTTATCTCTAACATCCGACTCCAAGACAAAAAAAACCATCCCATGCATCTTCCCTTTTTCTATCGAAGCCTCCACTTCCAGTTCAGTTTCCCGCCATAGCGGGACATTTCTTGCTAGAGCCACGTTCTTTGAAACCAGATGACGTTTACCTCATCTTTTTCATGCATTGTAAGAGAGATGAAAATTTTCATATTTACAATATAATAAATTGGGTTAATTAAGTTATACTATTGACACAAAACAACAAATGATTATAGAGATCATTCTCAAAGGTCCATTCAACAAATGCACACTGACCTTGGAGGCATGTGGCAACATGAACATATTCTAGTCACCAATAAGCTCAACCTCCAACCCACATATGCTAGAATGGATAATATCACTTTTCTCTTTCTTGTCCTTCCATACATCCTCTACTCTTAGCCTCTTCGCCAAGACATTTTATTGGTGCCAACAAGCACCATGTCTCAACATTAGTGTATTCATCATGGACACCTCATCTTCTTAATTCCTCGCCAACTTTAGTTCTCATTCCTACTTATTTTTTAGATTCCTCTTTCTTTCTTTTCTCATCTTTTTTTTGGAACACACTTTCTTTCTCCAACACCATGAACCACTTCGTCACTTTAGTTTTTTTCCTTCTAATTCTTGAAACACTCTTCCTTTCTACTATAGCATGAACCAAAATTTCACTTTTGTGTTGTGTTGTCCTGACCCGCAACGTTTTGACAATAGTCAGCATGTGAACATCCTTCAGAGCATAGTCGTCATCCATCTTGGTGAACGCTAGGTCGCCGATGTCCCAAGCGCATGGTGGCCGTCAAGGTTTTTAATTTTGGAAACAAAAGAATTTCGGACCTCACCAAAATATGCAAAATTTCAAAAATTTCGCATATTTTGAAAATTATTCCGGACTTTGAGGTTTCAAATATAACTTAATTTTAATGAATTCTAAAATAGTTTAAATTTACTTTGAAACTAGTTTGAATCCACTTCGAAGTTTCAGGATTAAAAATATTTCGGACCCCATTTATATATGTGAAATTTTGAAAATTTCATTGAAATATGTCGTTGCTATGTTGGCAAGCGGTGGTCGACCATGTTGCTGAGAGTGTGTTGATCGTCCTTGCCCATGAGTGCTTTCAAAATAATTTGGCATGATTAACCGCTTGCTTAATTAATTAAGTACACAAATAATTAATGACATACCAAATTCTCTGCATGCCTAATTAACTATCAACAATATCAATTAGTTATTGGACTAAGGCCTCCTTTGGTTCATAGGATAGGAATTTCATAGGAATAGGAAAATCATAGGAAATGAGTTGGCATGCATCTCAATTCCTATAAAAAATATGTCATTTGATACATAGCGTAGGAATTCTTCCATTGAGTCTAGGCTAATATTTTTTTCCATTGAAATGTGAAGGATTGGTTGTTATCCTACATATAAATGGAATCCATTCCTACAAACCAGAAGGCTTCATAGGAATTTTTCCTATGAAAATCCTACCCTAGGAAATTCCTTCAAGATTCCTACAAACCAAAGGAGGCCTAAGTGGGAAAATTCCATACTTCTAATTATTTGTAGGCATAAATAATTGTATCTAATTAATTAATTGCATTAATGACTCAATTTCCAAATTGATTCGGTGTAAAAAAAATATTTAAATGGACCTAATGAATTGCATATGTAATTAAATGTATATTTAATTAATTGCATTAATGATTTGATTTACAAATTGATTCAGTGCTTGATTTTCAATATATTTTTGCATGAATGACTGCTACGAACGATGACAACGACCGAGTATTGTATGACACATTTCATTCACAATTTTTTTTACATTTGATTCGACACACTTGATTTGAGAATGTAGTATGTCTTGCTCTTTGTGAAGTTGATAAGAAATATAATATGACCTCGTCCACGAACGTATGTACGTGGCGGTCTGACGAACGGCCTTCCGCCACGGCCATCCTCAACGCTGTGATCCATGCCCTGGCATTCTCAAGCAACCCGTCGGTGTTAGGCTCAGCCATGGCGTCTTCCATGGTGTCACGTACGGCGTCCCTCTGCAGGGGTGCGCGTATGCATACACTCATAAGAAAAAAGATATATTATTATATTTGTTATAATAGAAAACTTGTGATTCTCAATTAATAGGAAAGATAATGGTAATAATAAATGATATAGCGTGCAGGATTAGCGATTTGTTATGGAGGAATATCTTATTCTATTTTGGTAGGTTATCGAGAAAAATCTTATGTGTGTCCTTTAGAAAGGTGATCTCACATATATGGTGTGATTTCTAAATACTTAATTACTTATTATTTACGGGATTTAATTGAATTAGAGCCTGCCAAAACAAGCACGAAACAGGATTCTCTTAATAAGATTTGGTTTTTTAATGGGAGAAAGAAAAAACCAGTGAGGGATGGGGTGGTGGGAGGTGGGACAAAGAAAAACCGGACGAAAATAAACCGTACTAGACTACCAAGTGCTCCATTAGGAGTCTCTACTCCTAATGGAGCAGTTGGTAGTCTCGCTTCCAGGTTTTTTTTCGTCCCACCTCCCATGGTTTTTTTGGGTACCTCCTCCCACCTTTGTTGGTTTTTTTTCGTAGATTTTTTTCGTCCCCTCCCCCCACTTCACCAGTTTATTTTCACGTCACCCTCTCACACAACAAAAAAATCTGAACAGATCAGAACTTTCCATACTAGCACAAGTTATTTAGTAATGTAGAATCAATCACGAACAATCTCTAAAGATCAAATCTAAATTAATTAACCTTACCTTAGATCACTCAATCACATTAATTAGAAAACAAATAATTGATTTTCAAAAAAATCGCTCAATCACAATAACCTTACCTTAACTCACGGATGGTAATCAATCTCCAAACAAAGGAAACAATACATCGAGGGAGCAGTAATAAACTCCCTTTCTTATGACATGCATATGATCTTCCCTTCCCTCTCCGTTGCCGAGCGTTCTTGATTCTTGAGGCCGATGCTTGGGCTGCGTCACTGGGTCGCGACGGTGCCGGAGGACGAGGACGGCGACGCCGGGTGCCGTGGCACCGCATTGGCCGCGGTTGGTGAAGGGGGCGAAGAAGTGCGGCTTCCCTGGCCCTGACCGTGGCCGTGGCCCTGGGAGTTGGTAGTCTCGCTTCCAGGTTCTTTTTGGTCCCACCTCACATGGTTTTTTTGGTACCTCCTCCCACCTTTGTTGGGTTTTTTTTCGTAGATTTTTTTCGTCCCCTCCCCCCACTTCATCGGTTTATTTTCACGTCACCCTCTCACACAATGAAAGAAATCTGAACAGATCAGAACTTTCCATACTAGCACAAGTTATTTAGTAATGTAGAATCAATCACGAACAATCTCTAAAGATCAAATCTAAATTAATTAACCTTACCTTAAATCACTCAATCACATTAATTAGAAAACAAATAATTGATTTTCAAAAAAAATCGCTCAATCACATTAACCTTACCTTAACTCACGGATGGTAATCAATCTCCAAACAAAGGAAACAATACATCGAGGGAGCAGTAATAAACTCCCTTTCTTAAGACATGTATATGATCTTCCCTTCCCTCTCCGTTGCCGAGCGTTCTTGATTCTTGAGGCCGATGCTTGGGCTGCATCACTGGGTCGCGGCGGTGCCGGAGGACGAGGACGGCGACGCTGGTGCCTTGACCTTGCATTGGCCTTGGTGGTGAAGGGGCGAAGAAGGGCGGCTTCCCTGGCCCTGACCGTGGCCGTGGCCCTGGGAGTTGGTGCGGTGGAAGCGGCACTTGAAGGACCCGGCGTGGGTGGCCGGCGCGCAGACGCACTTGGAAGAGGGCCCATGGCCCGCGCCGGACAGCGCCGACACTGACCCGGGCCACCTCCTCCGCACTAGCATGTCACTTGGAGCTGTGGCTGGCCGATTTACATCAAATTAATTCCCTCAGTTGTGGTGGCAAATATAATACACATAATCCATATTATTATGCACTAGCGTGTGTGTGTGTGAAATAGATGAATTATGGTCCCGTACCCGATAAGATGGATATGTGTGTGTGTGTGTTAGAGAGGGAGAGAGGGAGAGGGGGAGAGAGAGTGAGGAAGAGGGAGGGAGAGAGTGTGTGTGAGAGGATTTGATGGTAAAAAAGGTCGCCAATGTCACTTGGTATGTATGAGAATATTAATATTGAATGTGGCCCCGTTGCAACGCACGGGCGTTCTTCTAGTAGAGATAAGAGGCGACTGGACTTCCCATAGAAGCAAAGGATTCATCTAGGCTTTTCTTACACAAAAAATTACATCAATTCACATCCTAGAGTCCTAGTTCTAATCCAACTCGGACTCAGTCTGGATCTGGCCCAAACTTCTGTCTTGCTCCTTGCACGAGCCGTAGAATTTTCATATGACCTCCAATCAAGATGGCCAAAACATCAAAGTTGTGCACCTCGACGAGATGAACAACTCTCGTGTTGATCACTTTCCCAAACCAGTCCAACTCCAATACTCCACGAGACCATCTTTAACATCCAGTCCGAGTCGGTTATGCAACTGACCGGACTGTTTGAGTATTGTAGCAATGTTGCCGGCCATATACTATCTCAGATGATGATGACTCCCAAACCAAAGTTGAGCTCTTCTATGATACGCACAACTTCTATGTAGAACACTTTTCCATCCGAGGGAATCAAGATAACCTTTTGGGCCCATCTTCAGTTTCTGGTCGGATTGGCGATAGCATTCGGATGTTATGGTCTTTCACTCGGATTGTCCGACTAAACTTCTTCATTTGGATGGAAACTTTTCACTCGGAAGACAATATTTCATTCGGATGGCAATATTTTTACTGAGACGACGATTTCTTACTTGAACGTACAATCTTTCACTTGGATGGTAAGCTTTTCACTCGGATTTCCCAACTCAAAACACAGCCTGATCTTGTTTTGTCTCTCCAGGTTGCATACAACTTCGGATTGAGATGATTTATATATCAAAATCATCCAGCTCAACAAGGCGAAACTTTTTCTTGTTGAATATTTTTTGATTCAAGGCTGCCTCAAGAGCCGAATTGCTCGCGCGACACATCAGACATCACCAGGTGGGTGTCTGGTACCTTCCGCCACATTTTCGCTTAGGGGCAGTCTGCAGTGCATTGCCTCTAAGTTTTGCATACGAACTCGGATTGAGATGATTTATATATCAAAATTGATTGCCTTGACGACACGAAAACAATCCATGTGGAACCCCAACAAGAAAAATATAGAAAACTCTCCCACAATCTGTGTATCCTGGCAAGTGGGCCATGGGACCCACCGTAGGGTCAACATCAGTCCATGTGGCTTGGCCGGTTGCTATGGCCGGCGTGGGTCTTGGAGCTTGAAGTGGCGAAGCAGGGGCTATTTCGGTAGGTGGGAGAGGGCACGAGAGCAGCGAAGTGGGGGCGCTAGGCGAAGCTGCGGTGAGCTCAGGGATGTCCAGTGCGACGGTAGTGACAGCGGTGGCGGTCGCCGTAGCACAGTGTCGCGAGGAGGCAGACGGAGGAAGAGAAGGTTATCATGGTGTTCTCTGACGGATTGACGAGGTCGCCTCGGAGATGAGGAAGCGGCAGGGGGCACCGGGGCTCAATAAATCTGATCAAATTGGGCGCGATGGCTAGCTGAGGGAGCTGGAGAAGATGGCCGCACTACGCTTGATTCCGTCCAGTTAGAGGGACTCGCATTCAATGGGTAGAGCGGGCATGCACGAGGAGCCTGTGCTGGCAGCCGCTGCTTGGTAGTCACTGGCTCTTGGGGGAACAGCGACCGGAGCACAGCGGCACGTCTACTTGGGAGGCGAGGAGAGGAGGGAGATGAAGACACTACTAGGAAAAAGCTTATACACAGAATCTTATCGGCAGCGCGCTTCAAAACAAAGTGCTACTGTTACTTAGTAGTAGCGCGTGTCAATAAAGAACGCTACAGATATGGTTATAGCAGTAGCGCGTCTGTAGCAAAAAACGGCACTACTATAATTCCCACGCTGTTGCCGGTAAGCTAGGAATAGTAGTAGCGATGCCGCAAAAAGCACACTACCGCTAAGTGCCTTGTAGTAGAGCGTTTCTGGTATAGAGCGCTACTGCTAAAGAAACAAAATAAAATGAAAAAGAAATAAAAAAGTAAATGAAAATGAAAGAAGTAGAAAAAGGAGAAATGGAAAAAAGAGAAAATGTCAAGATAAACAAAAGAAAAACAAAAACAAAGGACAAAGGCATAGCAGTAGCGCTTGTTACCACAAAATGCTATAGTTACGCTAGTAGTAGCGCTTTTTATGAGACATCGCTATAGCTAAGTTTCTTAGATAAAAGGAAAAGAAAAAGAAATAACTACTTCCTATAGCAGTAGCGCGTTTTGGTAGAAAGCGCTATAGCTAACTTAGCTATAGCGCTTTTTATCAAAACGCGCCTATATTGACTTAACCCCGCGCGGGCTCAAAATTTTGCTAAGTCATTCCCCCCACTCTCCCCCTATCCCCTAACTCCTCTATCGCCGCCGTCGATCACCCTGCCAGATGAAGCATGCCTTCGACCTCACCGCCTCCGCCCGAGGCCGCCCTCGACCTCACCGCCGCCGCCCGAGCCCGAGCCTACCCTCACCGCCGACCGTAAGGCTCTCCCTCTCCTCTCCCCCACCCTCCGCTCTCTCTGTTAGGGAAATTCATATGTTGCTGCTGTGATAATGTTCATATGAACCCTAGGTGTTCATATGAACCCTAGATTTGTTTAGGGTAGTAGGCATTTTTTAAGTATTTAGAAAAAATGATTAGCAATTTTTTTAGGAAATTAGCTAGGGCAAATTTTTATGAAAATGCCTAAATAGTAATTCCATTTAGCTTTAAATTAATATAGGGTATATAAATAATAGTAGCATTTAGCTTTAAATTATAGAGGCTATAAACAAAAAAAGTTAGCTATAAAAATTATTTGGACTATGGACCTGAATCTGGTCCAAATTTCATCCAAATGAAATTTGAATTATTTGGATTAAGGACCTGAATATTTTTGAAGAAATTGGGTGTAGGTACTAAGGTCTTCTTGTGGAAATTTTGGTGAGGTTAGAAGGGTTAGAGAAAATGGAGTTCCTTTACAATTTCTAATAAGGTCAAGTATTGTTGTTATATTTGCTCTAAAACAATTTGGATGAAAAGAAAATAATGTGTGTGTCCTAGGCAGAAAAGAAAACAATTTAGAGAGAGAGAGAGAGAGAGGAATAGCTAGAACATAATTTGGGTTCTGTCCTAGGCAGAGAAGTGTTTAGTGAGGTCATTTTGTAAATGTTTTTGATTTTTGAAAAGACCACTATTTTTCAAGGAAAAGAACTTATGCAAGTTTTATTTTAAAGATGATCCCTTCTAGACTTTTAGTTTTAAACAAGAAACAAAAGGACTTAGCTAAAAATAAAAATAGTAGCTATGACATTTAGCTATAAACAAAAAACAAGATTGATGTTATATGATATATGTCATTGATGTTTATTTGCATATTCCATTATTGTTGATTATATCTTTTCATTGAAGTGGCCATGTTATATGCAAATTCCTCAATAGTGTTTGCTCATGTTACATGCAACATTGAAGTGGTTCGATTGTTCCCAAGTGGACTTTTGTTGTTTCCAGGGAATGAAGATGAGTGGCCTATGTTTTGCCAAAATATTGATTCATTTCCGTTCTGGCAAATTTCTGGTGCTCGATTTGTCCACTTTTTAGCAAATGTCATGTCGAAATTTTCCATTAATTTTGGCATGACTTGTGCTACAAACTAGGACATATCGAGTGCCCGGGATTTGTCGCACCAGGAAGGAATGAACGTTCTTGCAAAACATAGGCCTTTTTTATGCCATTATTCATTTTATTAGGTCTAGAATTAATTGACTACATTTAATCGTAGGAAACATGGGTAGCAATGATGAAGGACGGGGTTCTAGTGATTGCGACGTCTATGAGGCGGCAGCCGCTTTTTTGAACCTTCTCGATGAGCAACAGTTGTTGCAGGGCCCACCTATCACATCCGAGAGCGACACCGAGACTGGCGCCAAGACTGGCGTTGAGACCCAAACTGGCACCGAGACTGGCGTTGAGACCCAGACCGGCACCGAGACCGGCAAAGTCGGTATAGAACCGAAACCGAAGAGGAGATGTCGATGCCCAAACCATCTCCTCACTACTAGACTAGTGGTCATAGAGGTGACGATGGCAATTTTGAGCCAAAACAGCCTATGGACGCGTGCTCGTGCTACGTTGTACAGACTAGGCTACATTGTACAGACGTGCGCCACCATCAACGATGAGAAACTAAAGAAGATACCAAATATGTAGCACTCCCTCCTAACCCTGCTGCATCAGATATTCTTGTTCCTGGGCCAGGATGAAATCTGATATTCTGATCTAGAGAAAGACCCGGCAATGAAGAAGATAAACAAACGTGCCATGAGCAAGTTTAGCGACGCGTTGGCTGCCTGGAAAGTAAGGGTGAAACATCGGATCATCATCAAAAAGGAACCCTACTCCGAGATTGTAAAGGACAACCAGACAATTACGGAAGAGCTGTTTGAAATATTCAAGGCAGCTTGCGTTGCCGAAGATTCCAAAGAAAAGTCGAAGTACATGAAGGGGCTTCCAGAGAGGAACATTGGGTGCCAACACCTCGGAAGCCGTGGTTACGCGGGGAAGACGTCCATATGGGCCAAGGAGGACGCGGAACACGAAAGTCTTGGCATCTCAGACCCCTTGGCGGAGTTCACCGTCCCGCATGAGCGTGACGTCCTCTGGGCCCGGTACCATTGGGACCGAGTGAAGAAGGTTTTTGAGACGAACGAGGTCACGACGGAGTTTATGAGACTGCTGGTAATTTTAGCTTCTGACCAATTCAACTGCATGTTTAGTAATATTTGTAAACGATCCTTGTTCCTTTTGCAGAGAGAGCAGCACAAGATTGCGGCTGAAAGCGACTCGCTGTCTGAGGCGTCGGCGAGGCCCAAGTGGGACACACCATTCAACCGGGCCTTGAACATATTGAAAAGACTCCCGGTGGACACTCGACCGTCGTATGGACGAGTGCACGGCATCGGAGACGGCGCCACGTGGAAGAAGTACTACCGTGACACCACAGAGGAGAGAAAGGAAAGACGGAGGTTAAATGAAGAAAACATCAAGAAGAAGGTTGAGATTGCGGTTGAGAAGAAGTTTGCAGCTTCGTATGGTGTCTTAGTTCCGGCTATCATCAATTGGAGCATGAAAGATCCAAATAAAGAGGCAGCGGACTTTCCCCTTTCCAACCTCTTTGGGAGCAGCTCGATGCACCAGCACCTACTCCCGCACCTACTCCTACACCGGCTCCTGCACCACCTCCTGCACTGGATCCCGCACCTTCTCGTAGCAGCCCAACCTCCATCTCGGACAAGCTCGGCGATGCTTCATCTTTGGCTGAGCTCGACGCCCTAACGGTTCCTGTGACACCTGACCTCTTCAATAAATGTATAATCTCCCATTTCCGTTGTCTTTCGAATGTCTCACGTTGCAGACATGTCTTTGCAGGCCGACTTAAGCATGTGCACCTTACTGTACACCATCACGGTCCAGAAGGTGGACGTGGGGAAGGCGACGATAATGCAGCCGAAGGAACAATTGTTCCACAGCCGGCCGATCCCCCTGGCGTCTTCAAGGTTTCCATGGTTAGTGTCAAACCGGGCCACAAGAATTTGGCTTCTCCGGTACTAGGGGGAGATGAGGACAAGACCCCGCGGCGGCTTGGAGATTGCAAGACGTGGGTCCTGTTGTGGCAAAAGAGTCTGCTTCATCTGTAGGCGGCCGGGAGCACACCCATGACCACGCAGCCTCCGCAAGGTATGAACATCAGCACCCCACCTACCCAATTAGCGTCGCCTGTCGTGCCGGGTGATAGGGGACGGGGTGAGGAAGAGGCACCATTAGTCACTGATGACCTCGCTGCCGTCGAAAAAGCAATGCATGATATCGATGCCATGGATGAGGATGAGGATGATGATGACACTCTACAATATCGCAATACTAGCGCCTATGACAATGAAGGATTGATGGCTCAGCAGTATGAGTACTCAGGGTTTGAGCGTCATGAGTCGGTGCCTGAATTGTGCCAGGATGAACGTATTATAGACAACCTTCCAGTAACAAAGAAGCATAGGAAGAGATCGAGGAAAGGAAACAAAGCTGCTTCTATGATCCAGCCGCCTCAGAAGCCTATTGTTCAAGACCGTATAGATATCCCTGGTGCGGCAAAATGCCATATCCCCAGTCATCCAATCCTACCTAAGGCAACGGTAGATGACCTATACAGCGATCTAAGGAGACTACATGACGATGTACTGTGGAGAGAGAAAAGCCTAATCGCCTCAAAAAATCCAGGATACCCACTCTACGTGGTTAACGTGCCACGGCAAAGGTTGTACGTCGACACATTCCCTGCCGAGAAGTTCTTCCTTCGATTCGATTACATCTTCAACATGTTTCACGTGAAAAAGCTGGATTTTACGTTTGTCCGCCTTTTTGCCTTGTACATGAACTACATCATCGGGATTGAGCAGATACCACATATCTGTGTCACTGACCCGTACTTCATGCACGAGGCCTTCTTAGCAGTCTGCCCAGAGCACTGCCAATACGCAAGGGACTACATCACCAATTTCATGGTCGCCAATAAGGACAAGGAGATGATTCTCGTGCCTTATCATCCCATGTAAGTCATCCTCGCGGATATCCTTCCTTCGATTTCAATCATTCATTTGCACGGTGGAGGCTAATTTGAGGTGTACTTATTTTGTGCAACGGCGGGCGCACCGTCCTCATCATCCTTTACCCCAGATTCTCCAACGCTCTTTACTTGGACTCGTCAAAGAACATGAACAAAAAGGATTACACCCACATCAAGTTTGTTCTCGACAGTGCTATCTTTATCTACGGCGGACGGGTGGAGAGATCAAGATCAAGAAGACAAAGAACCGCAGGCCCGCCTTCGGCCATAAGACCGACTTCTGCTGCATCCAGCAACCGAGTGGTACTCTTAGTGATGGATTCTATGTCCTCCACCACATGCTGGAGTACAGACGGGATCAGCAGAACCTTCGCATGTCACCTACATCCGGCGATGCCAAAATTCTGCAATGGGTAAAGAACATAGGAGAAATCCTAGATCATCAGCTTCGAGCTGAGTTCTATCACATCCAGCATGAACTTTCCCAAATCATCATGAAGTGGGTCGTCAAAAAATATGGATGTTCTATGAAGAAGGGCAAATGTTGCGGGAAGACTTCCGAACACACGTATTGGCTCAGCGTCTCGACCTGAAGCCTTTCACTAAGCTCGGGGACTATCTCCCTGACTTGGATGGATGGCACGACATGTTGGAGTGATTGATGATATATGACAATTTGTCCATTTAGTCCATACTTTCTCTATGACGAAACTTTGAGTTATGCACGATGAAACTTTATTTGTGATGTAATTAAACCATCCTCCTCAACTAACGAAGATCACTCTAGTTAGGGCATTTTGGGAACGATGAACTTTGTTATTTATGCTTATGATATGTTGCTTCTATTTTTGCCAAGTCTGTTTGTTTCTGTTGCTCAACTATATATGTTGCAAATCATCGACTCATGTGACGATGCAGGTGCATAGATCATCGATGGCGAAGAAGTGCTACGCCAGGAGTATACGACGAGTGGCCGGAGTGTTAGGCCCAGGTGTACCGGTTTCCAAGTGACAACTACTAGTTAGTTTAGGTTCACGCTAGTGCGAGACAGGGATACGAACCGACGCCTCAAGAAGTACTACATTGTGTATGATGAGATATGTCATGTAACTTGTATAGCTATATCATTATTATGATGTGATGACATGATTTGTGTTGGATGATATGATGAGGCTATTATGTGTATAATATGATGAGCATATTGCATGTTTAAGCTATGATTAGAATACTATATAAAACCTATACAAGAACATCACAAATACGCAGCAAAAAAAGATATGAGAACATATAGTAGTAGCGTTGTTTAGTGTTAGACAGGAGAACGCTACTGGTAAAGCACTTAGCAGTAGCGCTGGTTTGGAAAGTGCTGCTGCTAAGTAGGTATAGCAGTAGCGCGTGTTAAATAGCACTACTGCTAAACGTTAGCTATAGCATCATATCAGTAGTGCACTGCCCCGCGCTACCGATAGCCCTTAGACCCTCTCTACTGCTAGGCTTTTCCCTAGTAGTGAGACGAGGCGGTACGCCGGTGTTGACTGATAGGACAAGGTCAGCGGGTCGCACGGGAGGCGGCGGTGCCATGGATCGGGCGCAGTGCCCTAGCGGCGCCTCTCACTCTCTCTATCTTTCTCCAGATGCAAATGGAATGAAGGGGTGAGGGGAAGTTTTATTTTTATTTTTCTTGTAAGGCCCCACATGTTAGTGAAAGAAATAGAGGTGAGAGAGAGCTTTATTTTCTTTTCCATTTTCATGGTGGTGGTCCCACCCGTAAGTGTCATATGCACAAAGGGGCAACCATGTCCAGCAAACGTCTGGATGATGGTGAAACCACTTTGACCGAAATAAAACGACACAGAAGGGTATTTACATAAGGGCTTCTGATGGAAGAGGGGCAAAGTAGAGCACCTATTTTTTTACGGTTAAAGATGAGGTCAGGACAAAATTAGGAGGGAAAATGTAAATGTCCTTCTTTTAAAGCACTTTCATCGAAATGGGAAACCCTGAGTATGTGAATAGTCCAATGAGATGTTAATCGAGGTACTGGTAGGATAAATTGTGTTATGTTAATTTAAAAAACATCAAATTTACTCACTCATCGATATATTTGCCCCGAAAAAATACACTCACTACTAGGAAAAGGCATGCTAGTGGCGCACTAGTTTTGCCTTCTAATGGCGCATGGCTGGTGCGCCACTAGCCTCACGCCATTAGAATTTTTTTCTAATGGCGCACCACGTGTGGGCCATTAGAATCTGGTATTCTAATGGCGCACCAGTGAGTGCGCCATTAGTTTGCCCACAGTGCGCCACTATTATCTGCTATACTTATAGCGCAGCACATGGTAGTGCACCATTAATAACAACTTTTTTATTTTTTTTGTTTTTTCTTAATCTCAGGTCACTATTTCACATATGAGATATTCAACACATATATATACAACAAGCATCCATATAGCAATTATATCCAACACACAAGTTTCATCATATATACATACATAGCCAACACATAGTTCCGTCGTTACATATTACAGAAGTTTCACATTGTTCATCCAACACCGTTATCCATCAATTCACAAAAGTTTCACATTGATACAAAATAAAAACACAAATGGAAAAGAAGCACTCCATCCACGCAAGCTTCCGTCAATTAAATCAAATCTGCAAAATGATAAACAAGAAGTTAGAAGAAGAAAAAGAAGAAGACTTGAAGAATACTAGAAGAAGAAGAACACTAGAAGAAGAATAAGAAGAGTTTTGGAAAAGAAGAAGAATAAGAATAAGACTATAAGCTTATTATGTAAACTTGATCATTTTGTGCTAACATAAGTTATTTTGGAGCTAACCAATAGGAAACTAAGCATATAAGCTCTAAGTTAGTATATTAGAGCCAACTTAGGTAAAATGAAGCTAACCTATGTCATTTTGGAAAAGAAGAAGAATAAGATAAAGACTATAAGTTTATTATGTAAACTTGATCATTTTGTGCTAACATAAGTTATTTTGGAGCTAACCTATAGGAAACTAAGCATATAAGCTCTAAGTTAGTATATTAGAGCCAACTTAGGTAAAATGAAGCTAACCTATGTCATTTTGGAAAAGAAGAAGAATAAGAAAAAGACTATAAGCTTATTATGTAAACTTGATCATTTTGTGCTAACATAAGTTATTTTGGAGCTAACCTATAGGAAACTAAGCATATAAGCTCTAAGTTAGTATATTAGAGCCAACTTATGTAAAAATGAAGCTAACCTATAGGAAACTAAGCATATTAGAGATAACATAGGTAACTAAGTATATATATATATATATCATTTTGGATAGCTAACCTATAGGAGATCTGACATACCTGACAAAGTTCAGTTCTCATGCATTGTTCTTCTCCTTCTTCTCCTTCCTCTCCCTGATGCGCCTAGAGCGGCGAGGCGGTGGAGGCAGTGGAGGCAGTGGGATGTAGTCTTCTACCCCAATTGGTGTGGTCATGTCGCCCAGTTGTGGGATCGCCGGTGCCACCACCGGTGCGTGGTCATTGTCAGGCACCACCACCATCGCGAGGCCACCATAAGGCACGACCATCGCTAGGTCATCCCCAGCCACCTCCTTCTCTTGCCCATGGTCAGCCACCACCATCTCTTGCCCTTGGTCAGCCACCACCAGCGCTAGGTCATCCTCAGTCTGATGCCCATCGTCATCCTGCAGCTCCTCATCTCACTCTGCTCCTCTTCTCCCGCACTCCAATCCGGATCATCCTTCTTGTTGTCTATGCTGCTGCTAGAATCGCTGCTGCTGCCGCTCTGACCAGAATCGCTCTTGCTTTCGCTACTGACCATAGTCGCCGCTGCTTTGGCTGTAGCGATGTCATTCTTCGCTGCTCCTACCGTCCAAAATGCAACAATGACCGTTAACAATCTATTTGAGACAAATCCAAATGTAGAGGAATAAGAAGATGCAGAACGTACCGGCATCATCATCGGCAGCGTAGCACATGCGACACATAGTCTTGTTGTACACCTTCACGATGAGCATGTTGGCGTCGTTGTCGTACCTGAAGACAAGGAAGTACCCCAGCTGCAGGTCGTAGGCACGGTAGAACTTCTCCCACCCACGAGACAAGTATATGTGGCCCTTCTTGATCGCCAACTGCACATCCCACTGCCTGCAAAACCCGCTGCCGGCCTGTCGCAGCTTCACATTATTTGGCGGATCTTCACCCATCAGCATGTTCATAAAACTGTCAGGCAGCCTCTGCAATTTGGGACAATGAGTGATGTAGCAAACAACAGATATCATAATGAGATGGGTGAAGGGGAGATCTCTTGTTTTATATACCTGCGTCATGGATGATACTGAAGCCTCAAGTATGATAGTGAAGAACTCGGAAGCATCCAACTCGTACTGCGGTGTCGTAGATCGGCGGTGGTTGCTTCCCGCCATCTCTGATAAGCAGCACAAGAGACCAATTAGTACCCATGCATGATAACAGGCATTAGTCGCAAGTACCCCATATGTCCTATTTTTAGAAAAGTAATGCTAAAATTCACGGAAAATTTCATTACCTTTGCTGAAAATAAGACATATGGAGTACCCAAATTTGCCGGAACGGAAGTTAATCGACATTCCGGCAAACTCGAGGGCCTCTCGGGGTACCTGCAAATTCATCATGACACAATGGTCGGAGACAAAACCCAGCAAACTAGCACCACAAAGCACATAAAAAAATTCAGTAAATTTCTAGCAACTACTCCTAATGCAAACAAGATTCACCTAGCAAGGTTTATTTGACATGGAGTAGTTTATTTCATAGAGAAAACATTAGCACTATTTGACAGTAAAAGGTTTTAGCTAATTTGAATTAACTGAAAGCAGCAGTACGTCATTTTTATTGATAGTAAAATGTTCAAGAAACAGAAATATCAGTACAATAGCTAGATTACACTATCAGTACACTAGCAAATAAAATGTTCATTTACTTTGAATAAACAAATATTCAAGCAGATTTGCTTGTCCTACTCCCGCAGATCACCAAGCATCTTTTTAATCCAGCTAATTAACTGAAACTTGCACTAAACTACTGTTGTCCCACACTACGCAAGTGCCATACTCTGCAAGTGCTATACTACTGCAGAGAATTATGCCCACTTGAGTTGGAGTTAATGACCTCGATAGTATCCTTTGGCAAGAAGAGAGTAGCACTACTAGTACTAGCCTTATAGGTATATTTATTTGGTTCAGCAAACATCCATAGCAGGAGATAGTTGTAGGTCTAGGCCATATAGGCATATTTACGCATATGTTTGGGATGTCAGTAAGTGATGATACATGAACCGTTAGGAGCCTATCAAACCATCAACCCGCGTGTTGTCGAAAAGAAGAAAAGCCAGTTACCATTATCTTAATATTTTGCAATACTCCTAAGTCTTTGGTACTGGACAGTTGTGTCAAACATTAAACTGAATTTGTGTCAAACATTAAACTTGGAGTATATGTTGGTGCTTAACATTGCTTGAGGGAAAATATTGAAGGCAATTTATTTTATGAATTGCGTATAAAACAGACCAAGGATGTTGAATTCTCTTCAAATTTCCCCTACAATGAATGAATTAAGGCGATTTACTTATGAATCGTAACACTTAAAATATTGGATGAGTGGTCCATACTCTTTTTTGTTTCTCTTGTTAAAAGCACAATTTTAATTAAAAGCATAATTCTCTTGATCTTGCTGTCCGGGACATGGAGAGAGAGGAGAAGGGCAGGAAGCTCACCTTGGGCGCAGAGAGGAAGCAGGGAGCTCGGGGTTGGCGGCGAGGGTCACGGCACCGTCCTTGGCTCGCTGGCTGCTCGGAGGTGACCGGTGGCGGAGGACGGCACAGGGCAAGGGGTGGTCGCGTCGGGCAAGCGCTTGCCGGCTGCGCAGGGCCGGAGGAGGCCCTCGCTCTTGGAGGCAGGAGGAGGAGAGAGGAGCGGGCGGCGGGGTGAGGAACCCTAGCGCGTGCGCTCGGCCGATCCCGTTCGGGGAGCACGGGGGCGCCGGGGGTGGAGTCCGGCGGCGGTCGGGGCGGCGGCGTCAGGGCAGCACAAGACCACAGCCAGGAGAGGCGGCGGCGTAGCCGACGGCGTGCAGGCGTGGCGGACGGAGGGGGCGGAGCAAGGCGGGACGGCGAACACAGGGGGGCAGCATGTGAGATAGATGAGGCAGGGGAGAGATTAGAGAGATTGGGGATTAATTAGTGTACGACTATTCTAATGGCGCACCATCATCTCGTGTGCCATAAGTACGACTATTCTAATGGCGCACCAGCGCTCGGTGCGCCATTAGGATTTTGTTCTAATCTAGCCCACTAGCCCTATCTACAACCTAACCCTATCTACAACATAACCCACCCACTAGCCCGTCTGGTCAGCACACAGCACACACACTAGGAGGTCCTGGGCTCGATTCCTAGGCTCCCCAATATTTTTTTATGCATTTTAAATGCTATTTTTTATATTTATTTGTGTTTAAATATGTTCAAACTTGTTTAAATCATAACAGTAATATTTTTTTATAAAAACAGTAATAATTTTTTAAAAAATATGTTCAGATTTGTTATTTGGAAATATCATTGGCGGCGGCGGTGGAGAGGGGGAGGCTGCGGGGGGTGCCCGTTGGCGGTGGAGCAGGAGGTGCGGGGGTGCTCATCAGCGTCGGTGGAGCGGGGAGGTTGCGGTGGGTCGTCGTGGCGGTGGAGCTAGCGGGAGGTGCGGGGTGCCCGTTGGCAAAGTGGAGCGGGGAGGTGCGTGGGGGCCGGGTGCTTGTCGGCGCCGGTGGAGCGGGGGAGGGTTGCGGTGGGTCGTCCGCGGCGGTGGAGCTAGCAGGGGAGGGTGCGGGTGGGATCGAGATCAAGATCAAAAAGTGTCCACGAAAATATACACGGTGCACCATTAGCAGTTTTGCAAAAAAGTAAAAAATATATATATACTAATGGTGCGCTGCTTACAAGGTGCGCCATTACTTGGTAGAACTAGTAATGGCGCACTTTGGAACCATGCGCCATTAGAGTGTACGAAAAAATGGAAAAAAAAATTCGATACTAGTGGCACACCCTGTTCCAGCTGCGCCATTAGTGTCTTCCACACTAATGGCGCACCTCCGCCCGGTGCGCCATTAGTATATAGTAGTGGTGCACTGCTTACCTGGTGCGCCATTAGTATCAATCCTATCTATAGCCCTTTTCCTAGTAGTGACTACTCCATCTATCTTTATTTACTGCACATATTATCTTTATCTGAAATCAAACTTTAGAAACTTTGATCAAGTTTATCAAAAAAATATTAACATATACACCAAATCAATATCATTATATTCATCAGTGAATATATTCACATCAAATACAATATGAACAAAGTTTAAATACGCTAGGTTTCTAGTGCCTCCCGTCGGTGCTGCCGTCGGTCTGTCATGTCTTCTATGGTCTTAGGGCCATGGAAGCGCTGTGGATCCCGTCCCTTGCCAATGGGAGGGCTCCATTTTCAGATGGTTTTTCGAGTTCTGTTAAGGCTTGTGCCCTGCTGTAGGATCGAAAGTATGTCTAGAGGGGGTGTGATTAGACTACTTGACCAAATAAAAACTTGTCCCTTTCCCAATTTTAGTCTTTGGCAGTTTTAGCTATCTTAGCACAAGTCAAGCAATCTCAACATAATTCAAGCAAGCATGCAAAGAGTATATGAGCAGCGGAAAGTAAAGCATGCAACTTGCAAGATTGTAAAGTGAAGGGTTTGGAGGATTCAAACACAATTTAGAGACACGGTGATTTTTGAGCCATTGTTCCGATAGGTGGTGCTATCGTAGATCCACATTGATGGAGACTTCAACCCACGAAGGGTAACGGTTGCGCGAGTCCACGGAGGGCTCCACCCACGAAGGGTCCACGAAGAAGCAACCTTGTCTATCCCACCATGGCCGTCGCCCATGAAGGACTTGCCTCACTAGCGGTAGATCTTCACGAAGTAGGCGATCTCCTTGCCCTTACAAACTCCTTGGTTCAACTCCACAATCTTGTCTGAGGCTCCCAAGTGACACCTAGCCAATCTAGGAGACACCACTCTCCAAGAAGTAACAAATGGTGTGTTGATGATGAACTCCTTGCTCTTGTGCTTCAAATGATAGTCTCCCCAACACTCAACTCTCTCTCACAGGATTTGGATTTGGTGGAAAGAAGGTTTGAGTGGAAAGCAACTTGGGGAAGGCTAGAGATCAAGATTCATAAGGTAGGAATGTAATATCTTGGCCTCAACACATGAGTAGGTGGTTCCTTCTCAGAAACAGCAAGTTGGAAGTGTAGGTTTGTTCTGATGGCTCTCTCCACGAATGAAGAGGAGGTGGAGGGGTATATATAGCCTCCACACAAAATCTAACCATTACACGCAACTTGCCAAACTCGGTGGGACCGAATTGGTAAACTTGGTCAGACCGATTCAGCAAATCTAGTGATCGTTAGGATTTTCGGTGGGACCGACATGCAACTCGGTAGGACCGATGTGATTAGGGTTAGGGCAAAACGTAATCTCGGTGAGACCGATTACACAAACTCGGTGAGACCGATTTTGGTAATAAGCTAACCAGATAGTTGGTCAGGTAAACTCGGTGGGACCGGTTCGCTCATTTCGGTGAGACCGAAATGTTACGATAAGGAAATAGGGAGTTTAAATTGCAATCTCGGTGGGACCGATCGCTCATTTCGGTGCTACCGAAACGTTACGAAGGGAAACAGATAGATTACAACCCCATCTCGGTGAGACCGAGATCCCTATCGGTGAGACCGATTTGCCTAGGGTTTGTGGCAGTGGCTATGACATCTAAACTCGGTGGCGCCGGGTAGGAAGAATCGGTGGGGCCGAGTTTGACTTTTGTTTTAGGTCATATGTGGATATGAGAAAGTAGTTGAGGGTTTTAGAGAAATTTATTAAGCACTGTAGAGCAAGAAACTCATTAAGCAACACCTCATCCCTCCTTGATAGTATTGGCTGTTCCTATAGACTCAATGTGATCTTGGATCACTAAAATATAAAATGTAGAGTCTTGAGCTTTTGAGCTTGAGCCAATCCTTTTATCCTTAGCATTTTGAGGGATCCACTTTTCTCATCCATGCCATGACATTCATTGAGCTTTTCCTGAAATATTCATCTTGGAATGATGTTAGCTCAATGAGCTATATGTTGTTAGGAATTACCGAAACCACTTAGGGATAGTTGCACTTTCAATCTCCCCCTTTTTGGTAATTGATTACAACATATAGATCAAAGCTTCGACAAATGATAATAAAAGTGAAAAACATAGCCGCTTTGAGAAGTATGTGATAAGCAAGAGCTCCCCCTAAATTAGTGCATAGTTTCATATTTGCTTTGGACTGCAAATGCACAAGGAGTTAGGCTCATGGGTAACTCTTCCATGTCACATACATCTTGGTGGAGCACTCAAAATGATAATAATTGAATACATGCACTCATCACCAAGCAAAGTGAATGATCATATAGAGATAAACAAGATAATGTCATCCAACAAGCATAAATGTAGCATATGATCAAACACATGATCATCCAAGTATCACGCAGACATAGAGTATCTCAAACAAGCAAATAAAGTTCAACCACCAAAGCAAGAGAGAACAAAAAGCAACACTCTCTCTCGAAGGCTATGATCTATACATTTTTCTCCCCCTTTGGCAACAAGTTACCAAAAAGTTCATAGAAAATGCATAGCACTAGATCGACTCTCGGGCTTGATCTTCAGGTGGTGGTGTAGAGATGGCTCCTTGGACGAAGACTTCAGTAGATGTGGATGGAGCTGGAGGTCTGGGTGCTGAGGCTGGTTGCACTAGAGCTGTAGGAGTTGTAGCTGGTGCAGATGAAGTGGCTCTGGTGTTTGTCACTGGCACTGCAGCTTATCTCTGAGCTCTAGGCACTCTGACAAATGCATCTGTGGTTGTCTTGCCCTTCCTCTCCTTCATATCATCCTGAAGCTGCTCAACAACAGACTGGATCTCAGTTACCTTCACATCCAAGTCATAGAACTTCTGCTCCATGATCCTCTCCAGGCTCTCCTGGTTTTGAGTCAAGGTGGCTAGCCCCTTCTCAATCCTTAGAGTGGATGCAATCAAGTAGCCTAGTTGATCTTGTTTGCTCTTCAGAAAGTGCTGAGATGCCTCTTCCATTGTTAGCATCTTGCTAGCCTTCTCTGTCCTGGCTGTCACTTTGATCAGACATGTTGCAAACACTGACTGCTGACCCTGTGAATAGATGTAGATGAGATAGAGTGGATGAGCATCACAAAATATAAAGGTTTTTGCAGAAGAATGATTCAAAAACTTAGTTTTAGTTTTCCACAGAAAGCATTTCGGATCAACCGATTTGCAAACTCGGTGATACTGAAGCAGCTTTTGGAACCTAAACTAGTGAACTCGGTCAGACCAAGTCACAATTCGGTGGCACCGAGCCTGCTAGGGTTTCACAAAGTCCTGAACTTGGTCACACCGATTTGCAATTCTCGGTTAGACCGAGAATCACTTGTGCAATGGCCTTAGCCGAATCGGTGGAACCGAGTTACGCAACTTCGGTGGAGTGCGAGATGGTTTCGTGAAACCTAACCCTAAATTTTTAATTCACTACTAAACTATGGATTGTTTTGACTGGATAGAATAGTTTCAATCGTGGCAAGAAGCATGATGAACACAATGTGCTAGGAATCGGACGGGGATAGCACTGTGATCGAGGCCATACCCTAGCTTGGCGATGAACTCGCTACGGCAGCAATGGCGGGGATGAATTCCGTTGACGGCGGTGGAGACCAGCGACTGGAGGTGGCTGGCGACGAGGAGGACGATCCGGAGACCCTGGAGGCAGAGCGAGCTATGCGCGGGCGAAGGGGTTTGGAGAAAGTTTCCAAATTTTTTGCCCGTGAGTATATATAGCCCAACCCTGTCGGTGTGACTGAGTGGAACAACTCGGTGGCACCGAGATGCATAACTATATACAGTTACAACAACTCGGTGTGACCGAAAAGTTCAAATCAGTTGCACTGAGATTGAAAACCTAGATCGACTTAGTGATCTCGGTATGACTGAAATGGAGGTAACGGTCAGATCGAAACGCACAAAGAAGTTTTGGAAGCTTAAGTCTATGACGAACCGGGGACTCCGAGTGCTCCTCACATAGAGTGGTTCGAATCTGACTTGATCAAATTTTGTGATGTAGGATGAATAGAGTTTGAGACAAGAAAAGCATAGATAGCTAGAGAAGGTTCTTAGGCATTCTTGTCCATCCACTTGGCAAAAGAAAAAGAAACCAATCAATCAAAGCAACAAGTGGATGTCCTCGAATGAGTAAAATATGCAACCAACATGCTCAGACAATAAAATGGCAAATAAAATATGTGACAAAGCATGCACAAACAATTCTAGCATCTATCAAACAATTGGCGATGACTAGGTCATCTATATATGAGTATATTGACTTAGGAGTCAAATGAGAACATTTGATCATAGGTCATACTCATCGTTTAAGCTCAAGTGGGGTTACCACTTTTACATAATGCATTGATGTGTTCACACCATTAGAGTTGCTTTGACTCAATTCTTAGAGTTAATCTCCCCCTAGATGTGAGATCCCCTTTAGAGGGATGAACTAACCTTGGGTTTCATCGATGATGACTTCATGTAGGTGTTGAAGATGTGGGTGCTCAATGTTGATGTAGATCATTTGGAGCAATCCCTTGGAGTGAGTTGCACTTTCAATACCTACACGGGTTAGTCCCACAAGGAACAAAGAAGGATATCCATAGACATAGAGTGAAGCTCACACAAGATAATGTCTATGAAGGCATTAGGTTACCTTGTCCCTTGTCTTACCAACAAGAGGTTTTGTGACTCCTTGAACTAGTGCAAGATGTGGAAGTTGATTGCACTTGTTGTTGCCAAAATGATATGAGTGAAATATGTTGGCGGAGTCACCCTCAAGAACTCTTTAGTTCTTCTTCTTCGAGATCCACATCATCTTGATGGGAATCCTTGGAGTTGTAGTCGTACTTGATGAAGTAGAACTTGACGTAGTCTTGGGAACCCACTTGACCAAGGCCTTAGGAGCTTCTTCAAATGCACCAATCTCCTCTTGAAGCTTGTCCTTGCCTTTTTGCTTGTGGTCTTGTGGTGGAAGATCATCTTGATCTTGTGTCCCCTTGAAGGAAGTGGGATCATACTTCTCTTGTTGAGGAACAAACATCGTCTTGGGATATTGATCTTCTTCCCACTCAACTCCATTAGCATTGAACTTTCGTTCAAAACCAACACCTTGGTTCTTCCGGTGCCTTCCTTGCTTGCGTACAATTTCCTCAAATTGCTTACTCCCGGCAAGGCTTTTGTAAACACCTTTCTCTATAATTCCCTTCAATAAGCTATTTTCTTGCTCAAGTGTAACTTGGCTAAGAGAATCATTAGTGGAATCAAGAGAACTACTAGAAGCAACAACATTTTATTTAGCATGATTATTGTTACTACTAGAGGAACAATCCTTCTTGTTTTTGTTAGTGGACTTGACTTGAGGCATTTAAGTAGATAAGAGTAAACGCTTGGCAATGTAAGAAGAACTTTTCTTACGGAGATCATCATTCATTGCCTTTAAGAACTCATGCTCTTGCTCAAGATTGAGCTTTTCAAAGCGTAACTTCTCATGAGCCCTTAAAAGTTCTCGATGATCTTCTAAGATAGTTTCATGAGCTAACTTAAGAGTGCTTAGTTATTTAGTTAAAAGCTCAATCTTCTCCTTATCATTGTCATTCGTTTTATCTTGATTAGCATGATTAATTGACGTTTCATCATAGTATTCATGACTAGAGTTGTCAACAAGTAAATCATCATCACCTAGCAAGTCATTTTCATCAGTATTGAAATCAACATACTCGGGGTGTGTTACCTTTGGGCCTTTAGCCCATGAAGCATCTTCCAAGTCCTTCATTTGGTGAATCAAGTATGTCATAGGAGTTGGTTGACACAAGTGCTAGACCGGCAACACCTTCATCTTGAGTATATTAGGAGTCGGAATGATAGCTTCTCTTGGAGTGATTGTCGGAGTCGGAGTCGGATACCCATTCACCAACATGAGCTTGATGTCTTTGTTTTGTGTAGCTCCTTGATGACTTGTCCTTCCTTTCCGAATCCTTCCTTCTCTGGGATGTTCTTCGTTCATAACGATCATCTCTACTCCTCCTCTCTCTTGGTGGTGATTCTTCTCTTCTACTTCTCCTCTTGGGTGATTCTTCTCTTCTTTTGTAGGGTGTCGTACACTCATTGGAATAGTGTCCGGGTCTCCCACAATTGTAGCAATTGTGCTCTCAACTAGAAGATCTTTTGTCATTGTAGGACCTTCACTTGGAGCTTTTTTCTTTGCTTCTATTCTTGTAGAACATGTTGAATTTATTCACCATTAAGCTCAATTCTTCATTGAAGGTTTGTTTCTCACTTGATGATGTGGGGGCTTCACATGAGGCTTTGTAAGCACCACTTGACTTGTTGTGAAGTTCCTCCTTATCCTTGAGTGTCATCTCGTGAGCAACAATTCTTCCAATGACTTCCGTTGGCTTGAGATCTTTGTAATTGGGCATAATTTGGATCAATGTGCACACGGTATCATATTTTCCGTCCAAAGCTCTTAGGATCTTCTTGATGATGAACTTGTCGGTCATTTCTTCACTTCCTAAGCCCGCAATCTCATTTGTGATAAGAGCAAGCCTAGAGTACATTTCAGCGACGCCTTCACCATCCTTCATTTTGAACTTGTCAAGTTGACTTTGGAGAACATCCAACTTGGATTCCTTGATGGAGTCGGTACCTTCATGCATATCAATCAAAGTATCCCAAATTTCCTTTGCATTCTCAAGACGGCTGATTTTGTTGAATTCTTCGGGGCACAATCCGTTGAAGAGGATATCACAAGCTTGAGTGTTGTATTGCGGTATCTTCAACTCTTCCGCACTAGCTTCACGGTTCGGTTCTCTCCCATCAAAGAATTCACCTTGCAAGCCAATACACACAATAGCCCAAACAGAGGGGTTATTTCCAAGAATATGCATTTTCGTCTTATGCTTCCAACTAGCAAAATTAGTACCATCAAAGTAAGGACCTCTACGGTGATAATTTCCCTTGCTAGAAGCCATACTCTCGTAGGTTGTGAAACCAAGGCTATGACCACCGAAAGCTATGGAAATCAAAGCAAATGGAGACCAAAGATCTGATACCACTTGTAGGATCGAAAGTATGTCTAGAGGGGGGTGATTACACTACTTGACCAAATAAAAACTTGTCCCTTTCCCAATTTTAGTCTTTAGCAGTTTTAGCTATCTTAGCACAAGTCAAGCAATCTTAACACAATAAAGCAAGCATGCAAAGAGTATATGAGCAGCGGAAAGTAAAGCATGCAACTTGCAAGAATGTAAAGGGAAGAGTTTGGAGGATTCAAACGCAATTTGGAGACATGGTGATTTTTGGGTCGTGGTTCCGATAGGTGGTGCTATCGTACATCCACGTTGATGGAGACTTCAACCCACGAAGGGTAACGGTCGCGCGAGTCCACGGAGGGCTCCACCCACGAAGGGTCCACGAAGAGGCAACCTCGTCTATCACACCATGGCCGTCGCCCACGGAGGACTTGCCTCACTAGCAGTAGATCTTCACGAAGTAGGCAATCTCCTTGCCCTTACAAACTCCTTGGTTCAACTCCACAATCTTGTCGGAGGCTCCCAAGTGACACCTAGCCAATCTAGGAGACACCACTCTCCAAGAAGTAACAAATGGTGTGTTGATGATGAACTCCTTGCTCTTGTGCTTCAAATGATAGTCTCCCCAACACTCAACTCTCTCTCACAGGATTTGGATTTGGTGGAAAGAAGGTTTGAGTGGAAATCAACTTGAGGAAGGCTAGAGATCAAGATTCATATGGTAGGAATGGAATATCTTGGCCTCAACACATGAGTAGGTGGTTCCTTCTCAAAAATAGCAAGTTGGAAGTGTAGGTTTGTTCTGATGGCTCTCTCCATGAATGAAGAGGAGGTGGAGGGGTATATATAGCCTCCACACAAAATCTAACCATTACACACAACTTGCCAAACTCGGTGGGACCGAATTGGTAAACTCGGTCAGGCCGATTCAGCAAATCTAGTGATCGTTAGGATTTTTGGTGGGACCGACATGCAACTCGGTAGGACCGATGTGATTAGGGTTAGGGCATAACGTAATCTCGGTGAGACCTATTACACAAACTTGGTGAAACCGATTTTGGTAATAAGCTAACCAGACAGTTGGTCAGGTAAACTCGGTGGGACCGGTTCGCTCATTTCGGTGAGACTGAAATGTTACGAAAAGGAAACAGGGAGTTTACATTGCAATCTCGGTGGGACCGATCGCTCATTTTGGTGGTACCGAAATGTTATGAAGGGAAATAGAGAGATTACAACCCCATCTCGGTGAGACCGAGATCCCTATTGGTGAGACCGATTTGCCTAGGGTTTGTGGCAGTGGCTGTGACATCTGAACTCGGTGGCGCCGGGTAGGAAGAATCGGTGGGGCCAAGTTTGGTGACAGTGGCTCTCTCAAGATGGAATAACGTCCTCCCCGCCTAGCCTCCGTCCCAGTGTTTCTAGCATCATCGGAGGGTGTGTAGAGGTTTGTCTCCGGCAGATCTCGCGGGATTCGGTCGCCGTTTGTCTTTGGTGGATCCACGTGAATCTGATCTTCGTTCGTCTATGTTCATGTCTCTACAGGGTTGATCCTTCTTATCTATGCATATCTTCATTAGCAACGATTGTTATCCTGGTGCGCTGGTCAGATAGAAGAGATATTTGCCGTGATAATCCTCACTGTATTGGGCTGTTTATATAGTACATGTACATGTTCAGTTACAAGTCATTAGGACGTGGAATATCAAGAGAGAGGTCTCTAGACCTTCTTCATTCTAGCACTAAGCTATAATTGCTAGGCGTTGCAACTCATTATGCTAGACAGCAATAACTCATAATGTTTCACACGCCCCCTCAATCTCAACCGACAGAGACAAGATTGAGATTGCGGCGACATCGGTCTAGCATCAGCTTCGTGCATGGTTTGGTGAAGACATCCGCGACCTGATCTTCTGAAGCAATGAACAAGACATCTAGAGCCCCTAGTGCCACCTTCTCTCGGACGAAGTGGAAGTCGACCTCAATGTGTTTTGTCCTTGCATGAAACACTGGGTTCGCGGTAAGATAGGTAGCTCCAAGGTTATCACACCGTAGTACAGGAGGGCGCGGCTGCAATATATGCAGCTCTTTTAGTGCTGACTGCACCCAAGTAACTTCGGCAGTCCAATTTGCGAGTGCCTTGTACTCTGCCTCTATAGATGAGCGTGAAACGATTGGTTGTTTCCGTGCGCTCCAGGAAATTAAGGTTGGTCCAAAGAAGACCGCAAAGCCACCGGTTGAGCGTCGATCATCTGCGCATCCAGCCCAATCAGCGTCTGTGAAAACGCTCAAGAGTGTAGATGTTGATCTCCGTTTACTGAGCCCACAAGATATTGTCCCCTTGACATAGCGGAGAATTCTTTTTACAGCTTCCCAATGAACCTCCGTTCATTTGAGCCAAGTATTGACAAACCTTATTGGCGGCAAATGAAATGTCAGTTCTGGTGATTGTCAAGTATTGCAAACCACCTACAGTACTGCGATAGACAAAAGCTTCATCGTCATTTAGAGCTTAGCCAATGTCCCGCGATAACTTCTGTTGCACATTCATGGGGGTTGACACTGCCTTACAATTCTCCATGTGTGCACGTCGAAGTAGGTCAGTAGCACACTTCTTCTGAGTAAGACTCAACCCCCCAGAACTGGAAGCCACTTCAATGCCCAAGAAGTACTACAATGGCCCAAGGTCCTTCACTGGGAAGGACTGAGCTAGCTGATCCAATAGACGCCAAACAGCAGTCGGGCTGGAACTGGCGACGACGATGTCGTCGATGTAGACGAGCATATACATGGTGATGTCGGCATGAGAGAAAATAAACAGGGATGTATCTATTGTTGATGGAGCAAAACCAAGTTGCTGGAGACGATCACTGAGCCGGGAGTACCATGCGCGCGGCGACTGTTTGAGGCCATAGAGATCCTGCAGAAGTTTACAGACATACCCCGGGTACTGAGGATCCTCAAAGCCGGGTGGTTGCTGCATATAGGCTGTCTCAGAGAGTTTGCCATGGAGGAAAGCATTGCTAACATCAAGCTGGCGAAGGCTCCAGCCGCGGGAGACGGCAAGAGCAAGGATGAGTCAGACAGTTGCCGGTTTTACAACTGGACTGAAGGTGTCAAGGTAGTCGACACCGTACCGATGAGTGAAGCCCTTGGCCACGAGATGGGCCTTGTACTTGTCGATGCTGCCGTCAGCCTGTTCTTCGACCTTGAAAACCCATTCGCACCCGATGACGTTATGTCCCAGCGCTCGAGGGACGAGCGTCCAGGTGCGGTTCTCCTGAAGAGCGACAAACTCAAGATCCATGGCCTTACGCCATGAGGAATCCGTCATCGCGGAGCGGTAGGAAGTGGGCGCTGCAAGGAATGCCCGACGACATGGGTCATAGAGTACCGTGCCATCAATAGGCACAAGAGGCTTGACAATGTTGTTGCAAAGCCGAGTAGTGACACCACGCTGCTCGGGCTGCTGTGGAGCAGCTCCAATCGGAGATCGTGCCGACGCGCGCAAATTCACGGTGTCCGACAGCGCGGTATTGGAGGAACCCGAGGAGGCCGGCTCGGTCCAAGCAGGCGCATGCTCAGCCACAACAGGGGAGACCGGCGACGCAGGCTCGTCCACAACAACGTCGGGCTGCATGGTATGGCTCACATCAACAACCCTGTCAACAGAGGGCTGCATGGCACTGCTGGCGTCAGTAGAGGACGTACGTGAGCCGGCTGGAGAGGTACCTGCACCAGAAAAATCGCTTGAGGCAGGATGATTAGTATCCAACAAAGCGGTAGAAAAATCTCTTATGTGATCAACCTGTGCTACTGGCTGGGAATGTGGCAAAGGGATAGATGTTGATACATGTTGAATGGGTGTTGGTAGAATGGAATTAGCAAATGGATACACATGTTCATCAAAGATAACATCACGTGAGATATAGACCCGTCCGGTGCATCTATCCAAACATTTATAACCTTTGTGCATGCTGATATATCCAAGAAAAACACATTGGCGAGATCGAAAATCAAGTTTATGATTATTGTAAGGTCGTAAATTAGGCCAGCATGCACAACCAAAAGTCCGTAGACGAGAATAATCGGGAGTTTCATTGAACAACATGGTAAGTGGTGTAGAGTTTTGAATGGTGCGGCTCGGCATGCAATTGATTAGGTAGCATGTAGTGAAGAAAGCTTCATCCCAAAGACGAAGGGGAAGCGAGGAGTGAGCGGGGAGGGCAATGCCAGTTTTGACAATGTGTCGATGCTTTCATTCCGCGATGCCATTTTGCTGGGAGGTGTGTGGGCACGTAACACGGTGAGCGATGCCGACACGGGAAAAATATTAATGGAGCCAGCGATATCCCCCCCCCCCAAGTCTGACTGAACCGCACCAATTTTGGTATTAAGAAGTCGCTCAACATGGTTTTGAAAAAACATAAAATGTGTTTTCAACATCGGATTTTCGCTTAATCAGATAAATCCAAGTAAAGCGACTAAAGTCATCCAAGAAACTCACGTAATACTTAAATCCGCCAACAGAGGTACGAGCCGGCCCCCACACATCGGTGTGAACTAGCTCAAGTGGAAAGTTGGTTACATGAGAGGAATTATTATATGGAAGCTGATGCATTTTGCCACGTTGGCAAGCATCACATACTAAAGACTCACGAGATGGTGCACAAGGTAGTTTATTCAACCTAATGACGGAATCGACGACACTGGATGAAGGATGGCCGAGCCTCTTGTGCCAATGTTCAGAGGTGAGCTTGACAGCGGAGAGGACGTGGCGATCGGATCGACTGAAAGATGAAGACGCACGAAAGCTTGGCACCGGGTAGAGACCGCCGCGGCTTCTACCTTGCAGAACTGTAAGTGCATCTAGTGCCACCCCTAGTTGGTTTTGGAGTATTGACGACAAATTTGGTTGAGGGACTAATGCGTTTGTGAGAATTGCAGGATAACACGGTAGTGTCCCTCATTGATTCGGTTTACCTCCGGAGATGACCCTAAAATGTATGAAGACATTGGCGACAATGGTGGTATGTGAAGATATTTATATTGAAGACTATGACATGAGAAGACATTGAGTGAAGACTATGGAGCGCGAAGACTATGTCGTTTCGTTGTTTCCTTTTTCTTCTTTGTTGAGTCATAGGAACCACCGTACTGTTAAGTGGGGTCCAAGTGAACAAAGTCAGAATGACTGAAGTGATGATCAACCCAAATCCTATGTCTTCGAGCGAAGACAATGAGAGCAAATCTTATCCAGAGCTAGATGAGTCAGCTTTGCTTGTAGCCCAAGTAAAGTTGTCGTGTGTGTTTGAAATCTGACCGTTGGAACACGTGCCAGTTCCTTAGTGACCCAGGGTCATTTTGGTCATATCAGGTCGGGTTTCCTAGTGGCTATAAATAGCCCACCCCCTACACCCCAGAGTTAGTGCATGGCTTTTGTCGTTTGAGAACAACCCACCTCGAAGCCTTTGAGAGAGAGAAATCCTTGCGAGGACAAAGCCCAAACACCAGAGCCAAAGAGTGTTAGGCATCACTGAAGTCTTTCTGTGACCTGAAGACTTATTACACTTGAGGACTGTGAATCCACCAGCCGGTTAGGCGTCGCGTTCTGAGCATCCAAGAGTCATTGTGGATCGCCGGTGAACGAAGTCTGTGAAGGTTTGGAAGTCTACCTTGAAGACTTACCAGAGTGATTGGGTGAGGACTGTGTGTCCTTAGCTCTAGGGGAATAAGGTGAAGACATGGTCTTCTGAGTTGAATCTCAGCCTCCCAAACCGGACGTACAGTTGTCACAGCAACTGGAACTGGTCCAACAAATCCTGTGTCTTCAACAAGTGAGTGGTTCTATCCTCTCCCTCCCTTTACTTAGAGTTTGTCTTCGTGAAGTCATTGCCTATTTGTCGTACCTGTTTGACTTCATTGCTTGACTACTATCGTTGGTTGGCTTCATACTATCTTCCATCCTGATCCCTACTACTAAGCTGCTATTAGTCTTTGTACTTTCACATTATTGCATACTTGACTATGGTTTGCTTGTTGTAGTTTATCTTCCGCTGCCTATCAGTTAGGTCATTTCTATTGTTTGTCTTTGAAACTTCCACGTTTTGAAGAATTTCATAAAAATCGCCTATTCACCCTCCCTGTAGTCGATAACTAGCACTTTCAATTGGTATCAGAGCAAGGTAGTCCCTTGTTCTGTGTGATTCGGTTTTACCACCTACAGTTTTAGCTATGTCGACTGCAGGGATAATCAAAGTCTCCGCTGCTTGCCCCGTGTTCGATGGAACTTCATATCCCTACTAGAAGAATAAGATGCGCAAGCATCTTGAAGCCATTGATGTCGACCTCTGGTATGTCGTCAAGAATGGCGTTCCCAAAACTGGTGAAGGTGTCACCCCTACCGATGTCAAAAAGTTCATTCAACTGGACTCTACTGCCAAGAACATCATCTGTGGTCATCTGACCAAAGGACAGTATGGCCGTGTGAGTGCTCTGGAAACGTCGAAGCTAGTCTGGGACTGGCTATCCAAGGTCAACGAAGGTGTCTCAACCCAGAGAGATCAAAGGATCAGTGTTCTTAGCAACCTCTTCAACCACTTCAAGAGAAACGACAATGAAAATGTCCAGCTCACGTTTGATCGCCTCACCGACATCACAAATGAGCTTCGTGCTCTCGGCGCCACTGAGATTACCAAGCATGAAATCGTCAAGACACTACTGAGATCACTTGACAGCTCCTTTGACACCCTTGCCCTCATGATACAAGAACGCATACGACTTCAAGACACTCGATCCGTCGATATACTTGAGAGGCTCAACACACATGAGTTCCGACTTTACGAGAAATGAGATATCTATGGTCCCAACTATGGTCGAACTCGCTTTGAAGGCAAAAGTTGTTTCCTCATCAAGAAGAATCATTGCGCAGTTCGATGATCCCAAGACATTGGAAAGGAACTTGCTATGCTTGTGAAGAAGTTCCGAAGTTCACTAAGAATAAGGGCTTGTAAAGTCTTCACGATCTACCTCAAGAAATGATGAAGCTTCCACTCATGACTACAAGAAGAGAACATGTCACAAGTGCAAGAAACCTGGACACTATATCTCTGAGTGTCCACAGTGGGACAATGAGAAGAAGAATAAGAAGAGCAAGGAATATGATTCTGATGACAAGAAGAAGAATAAATCTTCAAAGTCTTCTTCCAAGTCCTCATCAAAGTCTTCATCTCATAAGAAGAGCTCATCTGGCAAGGCTCGTGCTTTTGTTGGCAAGGAGATGGATTCAGAGGAGGAGTCTGCTTCCGAGGAGGCGGAGGTGGAGTCTGAAAGGAGTCCGACCCTGGCGTTGCAAGTCTAGCTCTAGCCACAGCCTATGTTGCCAAGTCCATCTTCAACACTGAAGACAATGACTTCCACACCAACGCTGAAGCTGATGACAAGGACGACCCTGCTCCCACCTACTGCTTCATGGCACGTGGTGCCAAGGTAAAATCACGTGATGCTTACTTTGAAACATCGAGTGAAGATGACTCTGATTTTGAATCCAAACCCAGCTACAAAACACTTGCTAAAATTGCAACTAAACAACAAAAAGCTATGGAACATACTCAAAAACGGTTAGACAAAAGCGATGACCTATTGGACGCGGAAAAGACACGTTCACAGTCCTTAGTTGAAGACATAAAAAATCTTCATGCTAAGTACCAAGAACTTGAAAGTCCTCATGAAACGCTCTCAACCACTCATGAAAAGCTCTCCTATGATTATCTTCAAAGGAAGCAAGAGCTTGAGAAATTGACAGCGGCTCATGAAGATCTTCAAAAAGAGAATGAGTCACTTCGCTCAGCAGATCATTCCCGCCAGATGGATTTGAACCACCATGTCTAAAATGCCTTGAGCGTGATAACGCTACCTCTATTGCTGAATGTTCCAGCTGCTACATTGTTGCATTGTCTTCAACTATTGATGTGGTAACTAACCCCTCTGCGGAGGATACCACTACTATTGCTGATGAAAATGCTAGGTTGAAGACATTGCTTGAAACAGGGATCTATAAAAGTCTGAAAGGACATCAGACACTTTGTGATGTCCTCAAAAAGCAGATTCTGAACCGAAACCCTAGGAACGAGGGTGTTGGGTTCGAGAGGAAAATGAATGTTGATGGTTCCTACTGGAAGCCTGAGCAGTATCCCAAAACCACATGGGTGGCTGCAAAGGGACCTTCAGTGGATCCATCCACCTTATCTGGCTTTACTTGTGCTAATCCTATTATCATATCCCTTGATGCAAACTATAAGTTGTTCAAGAATCAGAATGGTGAAGTGTTTGCCACGTATATTGGTACTAACTGCAGGAATGGACCACCTCTGAAGAAGGTCTGCGTTCCCAAAAGCTGTCTTGAGAATCTTCCAGTGAATGTGATCATGACACCACCTGGGAAGAAGACAAACCCCAGACCTAAGGCGTCATATGGTCCAAAGGCTTCATACAGACAGAGGACTCACCTGAGTCACCCTAACACCAATGTTTTGCAGGGAAACCGTACTCAAACTTATGAATATGAGCGTGTGTCTTCAAACTGCTATGTTCATAGAACTAAGAACTTTTCTGCTTATTCATATGAGTATCATTCATCTCCTGCAAGGCTATTTGCTAGGGCTCCAAAGCCGAAGTTCTCAGATGCTGCACTTAGACTCATTGCTTCTAAGCCACCCTCAAGATGTGGGTGGTTAAGAAGAATTAACTTTCTTTTGCAGGAAGGGTCTCGGCCGAAAATCAAAGGCGTCGATGCTATTCTTTGGGGACCTAAAACATCTTGTAGGGCGCAAGATCAAATGCCCAAATGGTCTCACTATGTATTTCGTTCCTGAATAGTTTGCCATTCATCCTATCTGTCCTAATCTTGATCTGAGCTTCGATAATCCTCTTGCTCGTCAAATGTTTATGCTTCACAATACTCTTAGTGAAGCCTATCCCCTAACTGCATCAGAGGGTATGACACCTCATGCTTCGTAATGGATTATGGACAGCGGATGCACTAATCATATGATTTGGTGATCGAAGTCTTCTCATGGACTCAACCTTACGCCCATCGGACAAGAGTCACATCACATTTCTTGACATTGGTAAAAGCAAGGTATTCGGTCTAGGTAGAGTTGCAATCTCAAAGGATCAACACATGGATAAAGTTATGCTTGTTGAATCCCTTGGTTTCAACTTAATGTCCATCTCGATGCTTTGTGACTTGAACATGATTGCGCTTATTCGAAAATATCGTTGCCTTGTACTAATGGAATCGACAAGTCTCTAGTCTTTGAAGGGTATCGGAAAGATGATCTATACATGGTAGATTTCTCAGCAGGTCCACACTTGTCAGATGTCTTCTTGCAAAAGCTTCGAATCTTGGCTCGCATCGAGGTGGGGCATCTTGGCATGAGGAACTTACACACACTCGCCAAGAAGAAGCATGTCATAGGCATCGAGGGTGTCAAGTTCAAGAAAGATCATTTGTGTGGTGCCTGCGAAGCTGGAAAGATGACTAGGGCAAAGCACCCCTCGAAGACAATCATGACGACATCTCAACCCTTCGAGCTGTTACACATGGACTTATTTGGACCTACTCACTACTCTACCGTAACAACAACTACTAGTCTCTATGGCTTTGTCATTGTTGATGACTACTCAAGATATACATGGGTGCACATAATTCTCTACAAGACTGAAGTGCAAGATGTCTTCAGACGCTTCGACGATCGAGCCATGAACGATTATGGCGTCAAGATCAAGCATATTAGAAGTGACAATGGCATTGAGTTCAAGAACACCGGACTTCATCTTTATCTGGATACAATGGGAATCACTCATGAGTTCTCTGCTCCATACACACCTCAGCAAAATGGCATCGTAGAGCGCAAGAACAGAAGCCTCATTGAGATGGCTCGAACAATGCTCGACGAGTACAAGACACCAAGAAATTTCTGGCCTGAAGCTATTGATACAGCATGTCACGTCATCAACCGTGTTTACATCCATAAGTTTCTGAACAAAACATCCTATGAGCTCCTTACTGGCAAGAAGCCAGATGTCGCCTACTTGAGTATTTGGAGCTAGGTGCTGGATCAAGGATCCCCATCACAAGTCAAAATTTGCACCTAAAGCTCACGAAGGCTTCATGCTCGATTACGGAAAGGACTCGCACTCTTACAGAGTCTTCAACCTCTATCTCTACAAAATCATTGAAACTGTGGACGTGCGATTTGATGAAACCAATGGTTCACAAAGAGAGTTCCTGCCAAGTACACTAGACGAAGCTCCGCCCAGCGAATCTATCAAGCTGATGGGAACTGGTGAAATCATGCCTTCTGAAGCACAGACTGAAGAGGAACTTATCATTCTGCACCTAACCAACCTGAAGACAATGCTCGGACTGAAGACAATCCTCCCAATGATGACAATGATCAGCAAGAGCAAGGTCTTCGTCCAGTTCATCCTCGAGTTGCAAATGAAGTACATATTGAGAAGATAATTGATAGCATCAATGCACCTAGTCCACTTACTCGCTCAAGAGCAACACAGTTAGCAAATTTCTATGGGCACTTTTCTTTTGTATCAATATCAGAACCCAAGAAAGTTGCTGAAGCCTTTATGGAACCTGAATGGATACAAGCTATGCAAGAAGAACTTCAATAGTTCAGGCTGAACAATGTTTGGGAACTTGTCAAGCATCCTGACCCTCACAAGCATAACATTATTGGCACAAAATGGATATATCGAAACAAGCAAGATGAGCATGTTCAAGTCGTCAGAAACAAAGCACGTCTTATGGCTCAAGGATATACTCAAGTTGAAGGAATTGACTTCGATGAAACATTTGCTCCTGTGGCTAGGCTTGAAGCTATTCGCATACTGCTAGCCTATGCTAACCACCACAACATCTTGTTATATCAAATGGATGTGAAGAGTGCATTTCTCAATGGCAAGATTGAAGAAGAAGTATACGTCGCTCAACCACCTGGCTTTGAAGATCCAAAACATCCCGATATGGTATACAAGCTAAACAAAGCATCAGATGGCCTCAAACAAGCTCCTCGCGCTTGGTATGATACGATCAAAGACTTTCAAGAGCAAAGGCTTCAAACCTGGATCCTCGATCCCACACTCTTCACGAAGACATATGATGGTGAACTGTTTGTGTGCCAAATATATGTGGATGACATTATCTTCGGCTGCACCAACCAGAAGTATAGTGATGAGTTTGGATACATGATACAAGAGCAATATCAGATGTCCATGATGGGTGAGCTGAAGTTCTTCCTTGGTCTTCAAATTCGTCAGCAAAGGAATGGCATCTTCATATCTCAAGAAAAATACCTCAAAGACTGTCTCAAGAAGTTTGGAATGCAAGATTGCAAAGGTTACACGACGCCAATGCCTGCCAAACACCATCTGGGTCCCGACGACAATGGTAAAGATTTCGATCAAAAGGTATACCGCTCCATGATTGGTTCCTTACTTTACCTATGTGCATCTAGGCCAGATATTATGCTTAGTGTTTGCATGTGTGCTTGATTCCAAGCGGCACTAAAGGAATCGCATCACTTAGCGTGAAGCTTAATTCTTTGATATTTGGCTTACACCCCAACACTCGGATTATGGTATCCAAAGGGCTCAAAATTTGATCTGGTTGGATTCTCGGATCTTGATTATCTTTGGTGACAAGGTGGATCGCAAGTCTACATCGGGCACATGTCACTTTCGGGGACGATCACTTGTCTGTTGGTCTTCAAAGAAGCGTAACGTGTATCACTCTCAACTGCTGAATCTGAATACATTCTTCTGCTGGATCATCTTGTGCTCAGCTTCTATAGATGAAGCAAACTCTCAAGGACTATGGCATCAATCAAACAAGTACCTCTCTTCTACGACAACGGAAGCGCCATCAAGATTGCCAACAATCCAGTCAAAGACTCGAAGACAAAGCACATTGAAATTCGTCATCACTTTCTCAAAGATCATGTCATGAAGAAAGATATTGACATCATTCACGTCAACATCAAGAGCAATCGCGATATCTTCACAAAGCCCTTGGATGAAAAAAGGTTTTGCAAGTTACGGTGTGAGCTAAATATCTTGGAATCCTCAAATGTCATGTGATCAGGCACACATCCTAACACTTATGCATGTTGATGACTTAGATGTGCAACACACGAAGTAAAGTATATCTTCAATCAATGAAGGCTTACACTCTGAGTGTGAATACATTAACGTGGAATTTGACTTCGGAGCATCATGATAATTGTGCACCATGTCCGGGTCTAATACTTCCTATACGGTGGGTAACGCCACCACCAAATTTCTCTGTTTGAACTGTTTCACTCATGGCGTTATTTTTGCTATGTCTTCGCATTTGGTTTGTCTTTAATTTCAACTTATCTTCATGATTTTCTTCACTATGTTGATTTGATTGCTTTCTGATATACATACTAGTGTTCTGTCCTCTACATCATTCACTTATAGCTATGTCTTCCTAGTTGAATCTTTTGAACTAAGTGAATGTGATCGGACCCTAATGTCTCTATTCTTTCTATCTCAAACTCTATCTGTCCAAATCATATGCATTCTATTGAAACTGTCGAATGTCTTCTCTGCGTCCTTGTTAGCAGAAGACACTGAGACAAACATTAAGTCTATTTTAAATGATTCATCCTTATCGTTTGAAATCCAGAGAAGCCGGAACGACCATCCGACAAAACCTGGCGGGCGTGGGAACGTGGGACAACTCTGAGTATGTTGCATGCTTGCCACGTGCCCCTCAGATGTGAACCGCCAGGGGCACCTGCATAATTGCGTTGTGCCACACACTTCCTTATAAATACATGTCCCCTGCGGTAAAGAAAACCTTCTTCCACCTCTCCACCTCGTCAAAACCATAGCGCCACCGCTAGCTCTCGACGACGCCGGCAACGAAGCGCTTAGCTGCCGCGACTTCTCCGACGCCGTCCCCACGCCGACCGCGGACATCGTCCTCTCTGCCGCCACCATAGGTGTCCTCCATCGCCAAGTTAGGGCACGGTGGATTGAACTGCTCGGTCTCCTATTCATCCCATCTAGCAGTTCTTCGTGTGGTAAATACGACTCTATTTTTACCATCTTTTTGATCCTCAAAGATTCATCCTATTTACCAAAATTGGTTTCGCCTATACAATGTTAGATCTATTGACCGCATCTCATCTCGCCTAGTATATTCACTTAAGCTTCATATCTAGTTAGATTCCTCACTTGTACTTATTCACGGATTCGTACAAATCTGGAACCAACTCTCAACATATAAGTGAATGTCTTCGCATCATGAGGTCAATGTCTTCAAACTGATTTTCTTCAAAATCTTCTGAGAATGCACATGACCTCTTCCCCTTCCCTCGCATCTCTAATGCTGTCACAGGTACATGTCCATGGGAGAATCCCTTGGTTCTCATAGTCTGCATTCGTTTGCGTAATTCCTACAAAGATCACATTAACTCTCCGAAGCCGTTCTGTTTGTCCAGAAGTTTAAAGCTTTTGATGCCTTTGAACGTGTTGAAGCCATTCAGTTTGAAGTTCATGGCTGCAGAGAAATCAGTAAGGAAGGGTGGCAGACAGCGTCGTGGGGGAACATCAAGAGATTTGCCTGATGACCTCTCAGAGCTTTACAAGACAGATCCTGAAGAGGATTATAATCAGCGCAAGACACGAATCCAATGGATTCGACGATATTGGGTTGAACAATGGCTCAAATACAGGTTCGTGACCCAGGAATACGTTGAGAAGAATGCTATCAAAAGTCCTTGGGTGATATTCTCTTTCGAGGCCTTCCACCCAAGAACAGAGCTGAAGCTATTACACAGGGTTTCTATCCTTGTATGGTCTGTGGACCTCAGCCTGATAATGCCGACCCATCGCCATTGCTCTGGTGTCGTGACGATAATCTCTTCAAGTGCAACTTCCAGCACGCAACGGCACCGGCCAAGGAAAACAAGAAGTCATTGGGATTAGACTTCAACCCTGGTCCCTCTGCTCCCCGTGCTGACGGCTCACGTGATGCAGAACCCAATGTCATCGGTCCTTTCTACAACCTTGATGGCCTCATCACTCACATCTCAGTCCAAGGTGCCAAAGTGGATCATTCTGATGATGATGCTGACACTGATGAAGCCCCAGCTCCTACTCCAAAGCCGCAGAAGCCAAAGAAGGCTAAGGCTTCAAGATCAGCTGCTCCTCCAAAAGCTTCACGTGCGAAGCCACTGGCCACTACACCTCCTGAAGATAGTGTGCAGTCTGAAGATCTATCACGTATCTCCAAGAAGATGGAGAAGAAAAAGAAAATCGTCAAAAATACTGATCTGATATGGACTCCTGCTGCCATTCTGCGAGAAGAGCACATTGATCTGTCCAGCGATGAAGATCTTGCAGATGATGCTCTTGAGCAACTGATCAAGAGCAAGGAAGAAGCAGAGATCTTCAATGATTT
This sequence comes from Aegilops speltoides, assembly GCA_021437245.1. Taxonomy (NCBI): domain Eukaryota; kingdom Viridiplantae; phylum Streptophyta; class Magnoliopsida; order Poales; family Poaceae; genus Aegilops; species Aegilops speltoides. Next base: position 505,027,399 of record CM038145.1, read on the forward strand.
GCCTCTCTTTGATGTGGCAATCATCCATAACTTCATTGATGAATGGTTTGACACCCCAAATCTCAGCTTTGAAGATCTGCAACTTCCAATTGGCCTCAGCGTTCAATGGCGCCATTTCTTCTGAGCTAGCTCTTGCTCAGCGCATCGTTGAACTGAAGCACAAGATCTACCATGAGGAAGCTTAGTTCAAGAAGCATGTGGCAAAGCTCAGCGTGCAAGATGTCAAAAACTTCAAGATCATGCTGCACGAGCTCAAAGAAGCCTTTCTCAAGAAGCACGACGAAGCTAAAGGCTCTCGTGAGCGTATGAAGAGTCTGGCTGACAAGTGTGTGCTAGCCTACAATGAGGCTGAGAAGCGCAAGGCTTTTGGTCGTCCTGGCATTGACCCCAGAATGGCTGCAAAGAAGAAGAAGCCATCAACTGACCAATCTGCACCTTCAAGGCAGGAAGAACCTCGCATAGTCTTCCCAAGCAGCATGACTGGCTTGAAGCCAAAGGTCAGGTCAACCGCTTCAGAACTAAAGAAGACGAGGACTGCCGAGGCTGAAGCCAAAAAAAGAAAAAATCCTAAAGCCTCTGATGTTGCTCCCTCCAAGAAGAAGCGCAAAACCAGGAAGAATCGGGCTGCTCCCACAGAGCCCTTAGTTGTTGAACCTATCTAAATGGTTCGCCCTGCATCTGAACACCAAGAACGACGGATGATAGTTCATGAGCCTGCTTCCACAGAGGCTCATGAAGCTGAAGACATTCCAGCAGTTGATCCCACCGCCGCTGAAGACATTGGTCACAATGACAATGTTGAAGATGATGTAGTTCTTCCTCAGATCGAACACAACTTGGTATCATCGCTTGTTCTCACGAACAGCGAACTCATCAGCATTGATCGTCCTCTGACGCCAATTGCTCAGGATGCAGCATGGGCTGATCACCCACAACAACAAGACTCCCCGAGTACTCCCCAACAACAACAAGTCACACCAGCTGTGCAAGAAGAAGAGGATGACTTTGAGGCCCAGCCAACTCCATCTCCAAAGGCGTCGCCAGCATTACGCAGGCTTCACAAAGGACCAAGGCCTCAAGTCCCTCTTTCGAGCATTCCAGAAGGAGAAGTGCACCACCAATCTGTTGCACGTCAAGTGTTTCCAGAAGCCACTCCGACTGTGAATGTCTCCGTGTCTGAAGCCAAAGTTGTTAAAGACAATCCGGCTGCATCAGCTGATGACAACCAAGAAGAAGAACGTGTCCCTACTCCCCCCATTACTGAAGAAGTTGTTCCTGAAGTGAACGTGCCAGTGCCCGACCCTCCAGCTCATCAAGTGGAGGTTGAAAATCTTGAGGCTGCCACCACCAACACAAATGAAGCCAATGACGTAGTCCTGGCTGAAGCAAGTGTGGAACCTGCACCAACCAATGTGCTAGAAGCCAATGATGCAACTACTCCTGAAGCATCTGTTGTGCATCCTGACACCTCTGTTGTTGCCACTGCTCCTGTTCCGCCACCAAGGCCCCATACAATTGAGCAAGCATACAACTATGGTCAGCTGATCACTGTCAAATGGCCCATTCTGGTCCCTCCGCCCAATGCCTCCGGTCCTCAGTTTGATTATCATGTTGAGCATAGGCCTCTGGTCCAGAAACCAAAGTCAAGAGTGCCAAGGTTCCCAGGTATTGCCACCTCTACAGGGTCCTTCAATGCAAATGGCTTCAAAGCCCACAACACCTTCTTTGACAGAGCAAAGAACCCCTACTCAAGGCCAAGAATATCATCTGATTGTTTCTGGAGCTATCAGCAGCGAAGCTATTACTCCTGCGTTCTGTATGATCAAGGGCGCATTTTCCCTCATATGCTCCTCGACACTGAAGCCATTGCTGGACTGCCATGCTTAGAAGAAGCACTTGACTGCTTTCGTGATGCAAGTCCGCTCTTCACTTTGTGATGCATAAAGAACATTGGAATGAGGAACTTTTGCTTCAATTCTATGCTACCCTCCACATTCGCAGCTACTATAGGGATACAAAGACATGGGTTCTCGAGTGGATGACAGGAAATGTTCATCATGAAGCCAAAGCTCTTGACGTCATTGAGCTTACAGCCTACCCACTCCCGGAGAGCTGTTCAACTCGATTGTCAACTCCACCGCAATGCCTTGGAGAGCATCTTCCATAAGCGAGCCCAACATGAGCCGGATGTTGAGCATGATGAAGCCTCTCGCCACCGACGCTGAATACCCAAAGGAGTTCTTTGTTGATGACCTTGAGTATCGCCTCGCACAATATATCATATCATCAAAGCGAACTCTATGGCCTATCAAAGGGCATTCATCACCGCAAAACTTGAAGGAGCCATGAAGACATTGGTCTTTACATCCTCAATGGCATCGACATCAATACACAAGAATTCTTCATCCGCGTATTGGCTGCGTCTCGATCTGAGCTTTTGGCACGAAATTCTATGCTCCATGGGTCATGCGCCTCATCAAGCTACACTCTACTATCAACTATCAGCCCTCTGCTCGCAATCATCTGATCTTTCTACCAGCGGTTGATATGTCAATTGAAGCCATATACCCTGAGCCTGCCAAGAAGCCTCTTTGTCTTCAAAATGATGATCACCAAAGCTTCACTCAACCCATGGAAGGAGTCCAAGCAGTAACTCGTGTCTACCCAATGGCTGGGAACACTCGTCTGCCTCATCGTGCGCAAACTGAAGCTACTGAGAGCACAATTGCCCAAAGTCCTAAGAAGCGCTCTCGCGTCCTAAATGACCAAGAACTTCTTGTGGCACTGCATCAGAAACAAGACAAGCATCACTTCTGGCTCAAGCGACAGATGCAAAGCCTCTTGGTGGACGTCAATCGCATTCGAAATCTTGCCACCAAGAATGCTTTTGTCACTCATGAGACCTGTCGGCGATTATGGAAGAGTTTGACACTGCTCAGTGCTGAAGCAGATCTTCAAGACGATGGCTTCACTAAAAGATTCAAGTTTGACTCCACTCCTCCACGGAATGTTGTCCTACGTCGAACTCCATCCCTTGAAGACTCTGACTATTCTTCCTCCGCGGCAACTGTGAATGCCAAAGTGATCGATGATGAAGACGATGCTACTTCACCGCCCCCTACTTCTGCACGCATTGACACTGCACCAAGTTTGTCTGCACCGCCAAACAACAACGACAACCCTGCTGCTTCACCTACTCCTGATGGGAACGAGTAGATGCTCTATGTCTTCAAACCTTTTTGGCCCTTACTGACAAAAGGGGGAGAAGCATATGAGTTTGATAGTCATCAAGCGGGTTCATATGGGCGGTTGCTTTAAATTTTGCCTAGTGTTTACAACTCTCGCTTTTGATACATTTGGTTCTTTGAGTTGTAACACTTAAACTCGATGGTCGTCTGCTACTTATTTGCTTTTCTGTGATGCGATGATAACTTCCGCATTTAGATCATTCTGTAGACGTCCATTTTTCATTATGCATGTCATTCTCTTAGTTATATCATTTCATGCATGATGAATTATCTTCATAAGTTGAAGAGGATCTCCACAAGTACAACCTGCCATGTGCATTTGCATTCCAAAAGCAAATTACTTATATGCACATCTTCAGGGGGAGCCTTTGCCACTTATGAAGACAATACCCTATCCTTTACAATTTCACATACTTTATCCCCGTTGAAAACTTCAACCAGTTTGTCATCAATCACCAAAAAGGGGGGGATTGTAAGTGCATCTAGTGCCACCCCTAGTTGGTTTTGGAGTATTGACGAAAAATTTGGTTGAGGGACTAATGCGTTTGTGAGAATTGCAGGATAACGCAGGTAGTGACCCTCATTGATTCGGTTTACCTACCGGAGATGACCCCTAAAAATGTATGAAGACATTGATGACAATGGTGGTATGTGAAGATATTCATATTGAAGACTATGACATGAGAAGACATTGAGTGAAGACTATGGAGCGCAAAGACTGTGTCGTTTCGTTGTTTCCTTTTTCTTCTTTGTTGAGTCATAGGAACCACCATCTTTGTTAAGTGGGGTCCAAGTGAACAAAGTCGGAATGATCAAGTGATGCTCAACCCAAATCCTATGTCTTCGAGCGAAGACAATGAGAGCAAATCTTATCCAGAGTGGATGAGTCGACTTTGCTTGTAGCCCAAGTAAAGTTGCGTGTGTGTTTGAAATCGACCGTTGGAACACGTGTCGGTTCCTTAGTGACCCAGGGTCATTTTGGACATATCAGGTTGGGTTGCCTAGTGGCTATAAATAGCCCACCCCCTACACCATAAATTGGTGGCTGCTCAGAGTTAGTGCACGGCTTTTGTCGTTTGAGAGCAACCCACCTCGAAGCCTTTGAGAGAGAAATCTTTATGGGACAAAGCCCAAACACCCGAGCCAAAGAGTGTTAGGCATCATGAAGTCTTTCATCTGTGTGACTCAAGACTTATCATATTTGAGGTGTGAATCCTCCATCCGGTTAGGCGTCGCGTTCTGAGCATCCAAGAGTCATGGATCGCCGGTGAACGAAGTCTGTGAAGGTTTGGAAGTGTACCCTTAAGACTTACCAGAGTGATTGGGCGAGGACTGTGTGTCCTTAGCTCAAGGGGAATAAGGTGAAGACGTGGTCTTCTGAGTTGAATCTCAGCCTCCCTAACGGACGTCACAGTTGTCACAAAGAATCGAACTGGTCCAACAAATCCTGTGTCTTCAACAAGTGACTGGTTCTATCCTCTCCCTCCCTTTACTTAGAGTTTGTCATCGTGAAGTCATTGCCTATTTGTCGTACCTGTTTGACTTCATTGCTTGACTACTATCGTTGGTTGGCTTCATACTATCTTCCATCCTGATCCTTACTACTAAGCTGCTATTAGTCTTTGTACTTTCACATTATTGCATACTTGACTATGGTTTGCTTGTTCTAGTTTATCATCCGCTGCCTATCAATTAGGCCATTTCTATTGTTTGTCTTCGAAACTTCCACGTTTTGAAGACTTTCATAAAAATCACCTATTCACCCCCCTCTAGTCGATAACTAGCACTTTCAAGAAGGACCCTCCTCGTGACTTGATCCTTTAGACTAAAAAAGTCAGGATACATCTCGGCAAATGCACGGTTATCAGAAACAAGTTTATGAGTTGAAATAAGGTGTTTGTGCAACTCTGGAACGTGAAGAACATTTTTAAGCAGGAGTGGTTTGTGTGAGCCAGGAAGCATATATTGACCAACGTGAGAGATTCGCAAACCTGCTCCGTTGGCGACATGGACCTTATCCTGGCCGTTGTAGCGATCATGGACCGTGAGGCGATCAAGGTCGCTGGTGAGGTGGTCCGTCGCGCCGGAGTCGAGGTACCAGTTGGTGTGGACGGAGTAGCCACCATGTCCGCCGGTGTTGGTAGCATTGTTGTTGCGCTCAGTGTTGCCGTAGCGCTCGCAGTTGTCCTCAGCATGATATGCATGGTTAAAACGCTGCCTGCACCTCAACGCATCATGCCCATATTTATGGCAGACTTGGCAGGTGGGCTTGTTGCGGTTGCGGCCTCCACGGCCACGACCCTGCCCCTGGCCACCACGACCTCCACCGCGGGCTGCTGCATTGGCAGAGGAGAAGATCTCGCCGGTGGAAGTCCGCTGCTCAAGACAAAGCTCGGCGCTAAGCAAATACGCATAGAAACTAGCAAGGCTCACTGGCTCATCACATGCTATGATTGAAGCAACAAGGGGCTCATATTTTGAGCCCAGACCAGCGAGCATGTAGCCAAGCACCTCCTCGGCGGAGAGGGGCTTGCCAACGGACGCCATAGCATCGGCATACCCCTTCATCTTGTTGTAGTACGCAGCAGCAGATAGGTCCTTTTTCTTCTGGTTGGAGAGCATGAAGCGGATTTGCAACATGCGTGCGACTCTCTGAGGAAAACATTGCGTGCAGCGCATCCCAGGCGGCACGGGAGGTGTGCTGCGTCAATTGCCCGATGATGTCCTCAGTCATGAAGGAGAGCAAGGCGATGAGGACCACCTGGTCCTGTTGATACCAGCGAAGGAACTCCGGATTTTCCACGATACGGGCAGCGTCGCCGATACCCTCGGTGATGGTCTCCGCCGATGGAGGGATGGTGCCATCGATGTAGCCGAAGGAGTCCTGCGCGCGAAGGACAGGGACGGCCTGAGTTTTCCAAAGAAGAAAATTCTCCCTTGTGAGGCGGATGGTGATCAGGTTAGCGATGGCAGCAATGGAGGCGGACGAGACGATCGCACTGGAGGTGCTATCGCTGGTAGCAGGAGTGGTGGGCATTGTGAGGAAGAAGATCGAGCTCTGATACCAAGATAGAAGAGATATTTGTCGTGATAATCCTCACTGTATTGAGATGTTTATATAGTACATGTACATGTTCAGTTACAATTCATTAGGACGTGGAATATCAATAGAGAGGTCTCTAGACCTTCTACATTCTAGCACTAAGCTGTAATTGCTAGGCGTTGCAACTCATTATGCTAGACAACACTAACTCGTAAAGTTCCTTAGCACGACGATTTTTCGACTGTCTATTACAGGCAACAAAGTTTGCCTAGCTCTAATGAGGGAGGTGTATTGACGGCAGCACGCCTTCATCGCTAGGTGGTCTAGGGATCTGGATGTCCTTTTTTACTTCTAATGTGCTTTGTACTACCTTGACAATTAATGAATAGATTGAAACTTTTTCTCGCAAAAAAGTATATTTTTTCACATCATTATAAATATTAATATTGTTTTTGATAAAGTCGGACAAACTATATAAAGCTTGACTTCAGTCAAATCTAATTTGTGAAGTAAATAAAAACGAAGAGAACAGTGATAACTTTTGTTTACGAGCACGGCAATTTTCTGAAAAAAAAAATAAACTGAGGACGATTTTGTCATGCTTGATAACAAAATTTGCTATGGTCAACAAACATAAATTACAAAAATAAAATGTTGTTTTGCCATAGTAAAATTCCAAATGTTCGATACTTATGGGCGTCCTCAAAAAATTAGGTGTGCACATAAAGTTTGGGCCATACAGGTGTCCAGCACTCCCTCTGTAAATAATCGGCGGCTTCACTGACGAGTGGGCCCCTGCTGGAATTCACACTAGTCACAGTAAAGCCTTCGTCCTCTCCAGCTGCCTCCTCTCGTATCGACATCCTGCTGCAGCCTCACACAAATCTCAAACCCTACCTTGCTCGCCATTCTTCCAGATCCCGAGCTCCCCTCGCTCTCCGCCCCTCCCCCGCCCGCCATGCGGATCCGCAGGTCCGCATCCCGCCTGCTTGGCTCCGCCGCATCCGCCTCCTGCACGGAGCCGCCCCGATTCGAGCCGCCCCCGCCGCCAGCCCCATCCCCAGCCCACGAATCCCGCGCCGGGTCCGTGGGGCCGGCGGCCTCCACCGGCGGGGAGCCCTGCTGCGAGCTCAGCCGGTCGCCGTGGGACCTCATGGCCCAGCTCGACCTCTCGGATCCCCAGGTAATTTCGCCACCACCCCACCCCCACCCCTCGCTCCTCGCCCCGTGCTCTCCTGCCTGGCCGCAGCTTGCTGTATGTATTGCGCATTCCCGTGACGCTCTGTAGCAGCTAGCATCCCCGCCTCGCTACCTAGCTCTCCTCTCCGGAGGTTACCAGTCGCGGTCTGGAGCTTGTCGCTAGGGTTCCACACTCTCCCCGCCCGCGTGGAGCGGCGTCGGGGTCTAGCCGTAGCGCGCGTCAGTTAGCTCCCTCGCGGTAATCTGTGACCGTCTGGCGGCGTCGCGGCGGCTAATCGGGCTGCAGGTTCATCTGTCGGTCGCGAGCCCTACCAACCCGCCCCACATTTCAGTTCAGCAATATCAGTAGCAGTAGCAGCTAGCTCTTTTGGTTGGTTGACGTGTATTTCCCGAATTACCATCTCATTCAGGTGGAGAAACTCTTCGTGGAGACTTGCTTCATGAGTGTTTCCTGGCGAGGTACCTGGCTCTTCCCAGCAAGCATCACCATGCCTGCCGGCTCCATCAACGAGGAGAGGGAAGACTTGGCTGTAGATATGCTTGACGGGGTCATCTTGAAACTGCACAAAGCTGTGGAAAAGATGGATAGCAAGCTGAAGCCAAATAAGGGGGTCAAAGTGAAGAAAGGAGTGTGGAGGTGCCGGAAGAATGATGGCAAGAGGTGGTGCTGCCGGCGGCCCGCGAGTAAGCCCAACTCCTACTGCTCGTACCACTTGGATCAGAAGCCCCCTGTCTGCGACAAGCCACGTAGGAAGAGGCCCGACATCGACCTGGGCGAGGGGTTCTACTACTATGCGGGGTTCGGCCCCGGCACCAAGAGGCGACGTACGTCAAGCAGCGACGGCGTGCCGGAACCTCCACTGCCTGCTGAGCCACTGAAAGAGGAGGCAGCAGAAATGCAACTTGATTTTAGTGCAGGTCAGGTACAAGCGACTGAATCAGTCCATCAAGTGGTGCTCCCGCCATCAGCACACATCGTCGACGTGCCTGGCACCGCTGTGATGGCGGGCTGTGACAAGGAGAGCAGTGGTCATGGCGTGCCGGAACTTCCAGTGCCTGCTAAACCACCAAAAGAGGAGGCACAGTCCGAAATGCAACTTAATTTTAGTGCAGGTCAGGAACAAGCTGATGACTCAAACCATCAAGAAGCACCGGCATCAGTACGTGTGGTCGACAAGCCTACAGGCAACGATGGCACCACTGGGATCGCAGGCTGGGACGAGGAGAGCAGCGATGACGAAGCGCTTGGCCGCAACGGCGAACAACCCCGCGACATCACCAAGAGGAAGGGCCCGTTCAAGAAGAGGTGGAGGAAGCCTGTGAAAGCCCGGTCGCTCAAGTCACTGATGATGTCGTAGTGCCTGAGTCTCTGTGGTTTAGTCTAGTTAGCTCATCTTAGTCTGCTCCAGTTTTGGTGCTGAGTTGCAGTGTACAAACTGCTTGTAGCATCTTTTCTGTTCGTGTACTGTACCGTTTTAGCTGTGTGTACTGGCCGTTAGATCGAACTGAATTAATTTCCTAAAAGGTGTCGTTTAATCGTGATGGTGAGATGCAGCCACTGTTTTGTTGCGGGTAATTCCATTGCAGACGCTCCCCTAATTCAGTGCAGCCATATGCGTGCCTGAATGATGTGACACAAATCTACAATACATGCATACAGATTACCCGCATATATACTCGACCTCTCAACGGTTGATGGATGATTGCTGGCTTATACGTAGTACCATTTTTGAACTGTGGCGCCAGAGATTCTGCTAATTCTTTGAAAAAATAGTCAACGAACCCAATAGCTTTGTTGCGCTTAGCGTACTTGGTTTGCATCACTCTTAATATAGCTCTCTTAAGAAGAACGGAAACTGATATTCTATCTGTCCGGAATTACTTGTTGCTCAAACGGAGGAAGTACTTTCTATTTACGGTGGAAACTTTCTATTTACGGTGGAAACTTTGATTTCTTTTTACGAGAGATACTCCCCCCGTCCGGAATTACTTGTCGTTCAACCTATCGAGTAGTGTGCTTTGGGAACATCAGATTGTCGCCAGCGTCTTTCTTTGTATGAACTTAACAAAGTTGATCGAGAATGTCATCTTCTACATTGCTCTTTTTCCTGGGCATCCATTCCTTCTGTTCTTTGCCCTTGAACTGGTTGGCCAGAGTTGTGAGCTCGGTGCTATCCACCCCAACGGCCTTGCACTTGTTCTTATTACCATTATTGTTAATGCTGCGATTCTGACCCGACTGGTTGTTGTCACCAGCTCGACCCTTACGCTTCTCAACCGATCATCTTCCTCACCGTTGGCATAACGATTAGCTATCTCCATCATTCGGCTCAAAGAATAAACGCCCGACCGACCAAACTAAAGAGTTAGCTCTATGTATCTGACACCTTATTTGAAGGCAGAGATTGTCTGGTGCTCGGTGACATTCTCGACTGAGTTACATAAAGTAGTCCACCTCTGTAAGTACTCTTTGAGAGTCTCATTTTGCCTCTGAACAGAATGTTGTAACTCAGCCAAACAGCCTGCCCGTTTGTATGTCCCTTCAAAAAGTTTAGCGAACACTCGGCACAAATCATCCCAACTATAAATGCTGCTGGGGGAAGCTGATTAAGCCATGCCCGAGCAGAGCCTTCAGGGAGATGCTTCATGGTCACATCATCATTTCCTCCTTTGATTTGCACCGCTACTCGATAGTTGTCCAACCAAGTCTCCGGTTGCTGATCCTAGTGGCCAACCTGAAGTTTGACGGGATTACAGCCGATCTGTTGAATCGACAAAAACACATTGGACGTGAAGAACTGGACCCACTTGAAAAATCTCTTTCATAGTCGTCTTTGTCTGCACGGCTTATGTTTACTCGGTTTTGAGCCACGAGCGACCAAGCATCACACAAAAGGTCATTATACCCCTACGGTACATTGGCGGGTCCACGAGGATAATAACCATCGCGTTGACGCGATAGACTGTGCCTTCGATCGTCATCATGCTGATATATGTCGTTGTACTACCGGAGCAAGTACGGAGGACATCGCGAAGGACTTACTCGGTCAAGATATGGATCATCACGTTGCCGAGGACGGGTCGCTTGGCCACGTTATCTGTCATCGTGCTGCAAAGGACAATTTCATCATCTTGGGGGAGCCATTCCACCCACTCTTGACCTGCCCTGGCCATGAGGGCTACAAGCTCTTTTTTTTTGAGGTAAAACACATTCATTACTTAAACCAGCTTCGGAATGTCATTGGCTACAACATCCAGAATAAAATCTGGAGGCATCCCCACCCACACCTGGACCCTTTCATCGCCTACACCAATCTTAGCTAGCTTGTGTGCAGCCACATTTGCTGAACGACGAGTCCACACCACTCGGAAATCAGCAAACTCTCGTAACAGTAACTTTATTTCTTGCACCCAAGGTCCGGACGACGCCAAACACATCTCCTCCCCATTGATCATCTTCACCACACTTTGGCAATCCAGCTCAACACATATTCTCTGAACCTGCTGCTCTCTTGCAAGCTGAAGAAGCTTCAGCCATGCCTTAATTTCAGCGCTCTCTAGGTCGTCGCAGTGGGGAAAAAAGTGGCAGGCCGCCGCCACAAAACCTTCCTGATGGTCGCGCAGAATTGATCCACCACCTCCTTTAGCTCCTCGCTTGGCGACAGCCCCGTCCGCGTTCCCTTGATCCATCCCTGCTCTGGCACCTCCCACCGCTGCACAGGTTTGGCGACCGTCGGCCTCTCTGGAACAGCATGAGCATCTCTCCATTGCTTCATGGAAGATAACACCCGAGTGAGAACCTCCTGAGGAGGGGAAATTTTCCTAACATCACGCGCATCATTTCTTGCGAGCCACAAGCCATAGAGGGCATGAATAAAAGCTTCTTTTTCTTCATCCTTTGCTGCAGCGAACCAGCCCAGTAGCCAGTTAGCCAACTCGCCTTGAGACTGAAGATGATGAGGGGGATGTGGTGCCCCCACCCCGCCGTCAGACCGCAACAGCTCCCAAAAGAGGACGGAGTGCTGGCACCCCCAAAAACGGTGGTAGACCGTCTCCTCCCTGCCACACGCGGTGCAGAACACACCGGGCTTAATGCGCCGCCGGTGAAGCTCAAAACCGACAGCCAATCCATTCCGCACTAGCCGCCAGGCATGAACTTCGCCTTCCCCGGGGCGTCAGTATCCCACAGAGCAAGGTAACCCTTGTGTTTTGCCACCAAGTTAGATGCCTCTGGTCGTCCAGTAGACATCCGCTTCATCGCCATCTTGAGATGGTAGGCCGACCTGACCGAGAGGACCCCATTCCGGGTGTAATTCCACGCAAGATAGTCCACAGAACCAGGTCCGCCGACCGCAATATGCTTGATATCACATGCATCGTCAGCCGAAAACATAGAGTCCACTTTGGCATCATCCTAGGTCGTACCATCAGGGGTGAGCAAATTTGCCACCTTGGTTATCCCGGGGATGTAAGTCTGGCCCAGTGGCCTCATACTCCCCATCCGCGGTATCCAGTTGCTATGGTGAATGTTGACCCCCGATCCATCGCCAATAGGCCAAATAGAACCCGCACGAAGCAGCTCCCGCCCATGAATGATGCTTTTGAAAGTGAAAGAACCAGCAGCAGGGCAGACCGCATTCATGATAGAGCAGTCCGGGTAGTAGTGAGCCTTTAGAACCCGAGCACACAAGGACGTTGGCTGCTGAAGGAGCCGCCACGCCTGCTTAGCTAGCAAAGCCTGGTTGAAGGCCTCCGGATCTCTGAAACCCAGACCACCCTTCTTCCTAGCCTCACACATCTTGTCCCAAGAAATCCAATGCAGCTTCCTCTCACCATTAGTTGCTCCCCACCAGAATTTAGACGAGATTGATTTCAGGTTCCGGCACATTTTCTTGGTAAGTTCGAAACAACTCATGGTATGGGTCGGTGCAACTTGGAGGGAAGATTTCACCAACACTTCCCGAGCTTTCTTGGACAGACCCTGCCCCTTCCATCCACCAACTTTGCCTTTCGAGCTCTCAACCACGTGTTTAAACACTCCCTCCTTGGACCGCCCCACACGAGTGGGAAGCCCCAAATATTTCTCACTGAGAGCCTCCAAACTAATGCCACATGTCTGCTTCAAAAGCTCCTTGGTTTCCACCTGGCAACCCTTTCCAAAGAATATGGAGGATTTCTGTAAGTTCACCTTCTAACCAGAAGCAGCCTCATATCGTCCCAAAATATCCTTCAAAACCTCAATACTCGCTTGTGTTCCATCCAAGAAGACAATACTATCATCTGCGAACAGGAAATGAGTAACCTGCGGGCCATTAGATCCAAAAGAAACCCCGTTAATAGCCTTCTCCTCTTGGGCATGCTTCAGCAACACAGAGAACCCCTCCACACAAAACAGAAATAGGTACGGGGAGAGCGGGTCACCCTGTCAGAGTCCCCTGGACGGATAGAACATCCTAGATAATCCACCATTAAGCTTGACTCAAAACCTTGCTGACGAGACGCACCTCATTACCATCCGAATCCACTCCTCATTGAACCCAAATTTACGCAAGACTTGCTCCAGAAAACTCCACTCGACGCGGTCATATGCCTTCATCATGTCAAGCTTGACCGCGCAAGGCACTTCTTCCTCTTCCTAGTCCTGATAGCATGAACACACTCATAGGCCACCAACACGTTGTCAGTGATTAGTCTGCCCGAAACGAACGCACTTTGCTCCTCCGAAATCAGCACTGGAAAAAAACACTTAAGACGATTAGCCAACACTTTTCTAGCAATTTTATACAAGACATTACATAGACTAATCGGCCTGAACTGCAAGAGCAACTCCAGTGAGTTGACTTTCGGGATCATCACTATCACTGTTTCATTAAAGGCCTCCGGTGCGGTCTCCCCCATTAGAAACCTCCGGACAACACCACAGACATCATCTCTAACCAGGGACCAGTGTCGCTGGTAGAACAACACAGGGAAACCATCCGGCCCCGGCGATTTGGTCAGTCCCATCTGAAACAATGCAACTTCAATCTCCTTGTCAGTGATCAGAGAGGAAAGCTTGTCATTCATGATAGGATCCACGAGCGGCACAATACTATCCAGAACCTCGTCCGCTCCCGTCGAACCTTCAGAGGTGAACAAATGCTCATAAAATGCCGCTGCCATCTCCCTCATATCCTCCTCCACGGTGCACCTGGACCCGTCCTCCCTCTTGAGCTCCCAGATTGTGTTCTTCCTCTTCCTGTGAGTAGCTCTATTCTGGAAATATTGAGTGTTTTGATCCCCAGCCTTGAGCCAGTCAACCCGGGACCGCTGACGGTAGAAAATCTCATCCCGCTCAAAGACCTCCCGCAGCTTCTCTTCAATCTCTTTGATCTCCTGCGAGTACCCAGTGGTCCTCGCACGGATCTTTGCATCGGTGAGCTGCGCCTTGAGCCCCTTAATTTGCTTCCTGATTGAACCGAAAACCTCCCTTGCCCATAATTGCATACTGCTAGTCGTCTGTGCTAACCTCTGACAAATTGCAGCTATATCCTTCTCCCCACTGTCCGCTCCCATCCATGCAGCCTCCACCATACTATCATACTGATCATGACGCGTCCACGCTTCCTCGAAACGGAAAGGCCTCGGGCCACGGGCATGCTCGTTTGGAGCTGTCTCCAAGACACGCACTAAGATAGCCTGATGATCCGACTCCTCCGTCATCAGGTGCTCAACTAGAGTCTCCGGAAATATAGACAAGAAATCTTCATTACACACGGCCCTATCCAACCTGACCTGAATATTGTCAATGCCTTCCCTCTTATTATCCCAGGTAAACTGGTAACCGGAGAAGCCCAGGTCGGCGAAACCACAATCCCCCAAACAGTCCCGAATGTCTTCCATCTGAGTAAAACTCCTCGGATTCCCCCCAGACTGATCAGCATGGAACATCGCTTCGTTGAAGTCACCAATACATATCCAAGGCAAGTTGTCTTGAGCTCGTAAGTATCTGATCGCATCCCAGGATTTCTTCCTTAGCTCTGTCCACGGCTCCCCATAGAATCCAATGACCCTAAGGGATTTGCCATCAAACACCACCTCCGCATCAATGAAATATTGACAAAACGGTCGGACTGAAACAGGTACATGCTCCCTCCACCAGAGTGCTAATCTGCCACTCAGTCCACGACAATCCACAGCCACACCGCATCTGAACCCTAAACTCCACATCAGCTTCTCCATACCCTTAGTCGTCTTCTTTGTCTCCGATAAAAAAAACACCGCTGGGTTGTGGGACCGTACCAGGTTGTGCAGCTCGCCAACTGTCGAGTCCAACCCCAGTCCTCGATAGTTCCAGGCTAAGATATTCATTGGTGCCGGCGGCCCTGGATACCAGGGTCCGCCGATGATGATCCATTCTTGCCGGAGATGCGCTCAAACACCGAGGACGTTTTCTGTCTCGTTTCGCGAATGAAGGCATCCTGCTCTCCCTTTGCAACCCACACTTGTTTCGTTCTCCGCTTCCTGTTGTCACCAAAGAACCTATCATGTTGTTCGTAGCTTGACCTTCTATCCAAGTCATCTCTGAATTTCCTTTTGTAAGTGCCTCTCCGCCTCCCATGCGATTCCATCCTGTCTCCACCACCCCTCCAAGCACCTCGCTCAAAGCCCCCCTCGAGTCTACCATCATGTTCTTTCTCCTTTCCTCTGCTCTTGCCATCCACAGCTGAGCTCCGTTCCTCCCCCAAGCCACTTCGATGATTCTGCTCCATCAGCTTGTGTCGCATATCCGTCTCACGCCACTGCTCAAGACTATCGCGGAGGTCGCTCCTCTGTTCAGCACCAAGTCTTGATCTCGATTTACCCGGGCTGTTAACCTCAGCATCAACATGAACGTGACTCTCGCCAGTGCGAGCGTCACCCGATCCCGATAACTCAACATTTAAATTCCTCCTTGTGGGGAGATCGCGTACCCTCGGAATTGAAGCCCGAGACCTCGCAGCATCACCAGTGTGATTGCCACCGCGACTGCTTTGGCTTCCCAACCCCCCATCAGATGTTCCATCACCTCCCGCCGCACTCCTTCCCGGAGAAGCCCTTAACCAGCTGCCACACTGATCTGCCGACTCAATTGGAGGATCACAGCGGTCCCCATTGTGCACCAAGCGCCCACGGTCAAAACAAAAATTGGGGATTTTCTCGTAGTAGAAGTCAAACCAGGTCTTCTCCTTGTCCTCCTTCGTCCTCTTGAGATAGAAGCCACGAACCAAAGGCTCAAAAACAGAGATAGTGGCCCTCACTCTCAGAAAACCTCCTATGGCAAAACCCTCTCTGTCGACATCGACCTTAACTATGTCACCCAGCCAGTTCCCAAGCGCCTTGCCAAAAGCCTCCGTCCTCCTGTCCGGGGGCAAGTCAAGCACCCGCACCCAGACATCAATCTTGTCAAAGACCATCTCCGACGGTCTGATGCTCCCCTCATAATCCTTCATAATCAGAACACTGAAATCAAATTGCCAAGGACCATTGTTCAGCACATGTTTCCAATCACCTTCACTTCCGAACTGCACCATGATGATATTGGGACCAATCTTGCTAAACTTCGCTTCCCTGTGCAGGCCCCAAGCTCTAGGCATCATCTTCTCTACCGCAGGCATCTTCATAGGCCTTACAAAACATACCTTGCCCACCGCCATCCATTTGCATCGCTTCTGAAAACCAGGATTTGGATCATCAAACACAAAACCTTGAACCTCCTTGTCCATCAGCACCATGCCGCCGAGCCTCTCCGACAGGCTCGCCGCCGGGTCCGGGGTCTTATTCCCTCCAGGGGACTTGACATAAGATCCCTCCTTCTGGACCAACGGCGTCGCCGCCGCCACAGGCACTACAGAAGACGACGCCCGCGGAGACGCACCCGAAATGCGCTCTGTCGCCCCCGCCATCAGCTCCGCTCAATTGCAGGGGAGCACAGTCGCCACCGGCCGGAGAACAGGGAGGCGCAGTCGCCACCCAGAAGACTGCCGGATCCCAACCACCCCCATAGACGAAACCCTAACCCTAGCGCAGCAACCGATCGCCTCGCAATCACCGCTGCCGCCTTAGCGTTTCGAACATGGTGGACCCCCCCTAGGCTCTTGGGGCTACAAGCTCATTGAGTAGTATCTGATTGAATGGATTTGCTATATATCTGTGTTACAGCAGAACTCTGAGCCATCGCTGCCTTGAGAAGGGCCTGCGTGTGTCGGAGGCCATCCGCAGCTGACCTGGAAGGCTGAAGCATGTTAGCGATCCGAGTAGTTTCCGCTAAATTCTGTACTAAGTGCATAGGATTTGGAAATTCTGAGTGTTGGCCAGGAACAACTATCTTATATGCCGACTGGAGCTAGGAACGTTGTGTCGGAGGCCATCCGCAGCTGACCTGGAAGGCTGAAGCATGTTAGCGATCCGAGTAGTTGCTACTAAATTCTGTACTAAGTGCATAGGATTTGGAAATTCTGAGTGTTGGCCAAGAACAACTATCTTATATGCCGACTTGATCTAGGAACGTTGCAAGCCCGCTCTTCGAGAGCTTTCTCCCTCAACTCCGGATGCTTTCTCTCGGCCAAAGTGGCTAATCGTACAGCTTCCAACATGGCGCCTTCATGAGTGTTCGTTGCTACCGGGGTTTGCAACATTTGCTCGGCCAATCTGTTGAGCCCAGCGATCTGCTCCCTTGTGGGTGGAACAGCTCCACCATCCACTCAGGCACCACTGCCATCGTAACTGTCAGTTGTTTCATCCTCAAGATCCCTATTCTTCTGTCCATCGTGTTGTCTCCGTTGTCAGTTGGCTCACCAGCGGCCCGTTAGAGGGCCCGTTAACCATGAGAACTTCCGCCACTAGCAAAAAGACTCCCACAACTCTCCTCTTCCTCTTCATGAATGGACGCAAATAGATCATGAAATGACTTCTCAGGCTGCAGCATGACCACTTGATCGGCTGCAACTTGGCGAGAGGCGGCGTGTTGAGTTCACCGTTGAAGTTGCTATTTTCCTGAGCGCTTGCAGCGACGCCAGGCTGAGAGACGAAGTGTGGTACGATGCGGAGTATATGATATGTGCAAAAGGGCGACGCCCCGCGCTCAGTGATGAAGCGAAGGGAGACGAAGCAGATTTTGCTGCCCTGAACAAGCTCCATGCCGAAAACCAAAGAAGCCAAAAACTCCACCTGCGCCATATATTGCAAGATGCACAGCCCCACGGTGGACGCCAACTGTCATGGGAATGATTCTCAGAATAGAGAGAGGGGGTAGGAACGAGGCTAGATCTAGCTAAGTGCAGGTGTGACACAGATATTTACGAGTTCGGGCCCTTTACGAAAGAGGTAACAACCCTACTACTCGAGCTCTAGGAGCTATCTTCTTTCTCTGTGTCTGACTGATTACAATGGACGTGAACCCCTTTCTGCTAAGGGGCAGCTTATATAGATTGTGTTTGAACCTTAACCCTTATTGTTGCGGGGAAAGTAAAGAGTTACACTAATTAAAACCCACCACATGTAGTAGTTGATGATGCAATTAATAATAATGGAGGATGCACCGAGTCTCTTGATGCTTCAGATGACTCCACTAGATGTTCAACTTCTTTTATCTGAGCATACTATATGGATGAGTGATCCTCGTGCGTTTGAGTACCTGGTACGTTCTTCTGTATGAGTAACAATGATCATGGTGACGTTTGAGTAACAATGACCACGGTGACGTCTGGGAAACTTCTTGGATGATCAAGATTTGTCTTGGGCCCACCTATCGTATGGACCCATACTTATGATATTTAGGATTTTCATGGGCCTACCTATTGTTGGTATCCCCAGCACCAGCTTCCCTACACGCCAGCACACAACAAAGAAACATCGAAGTCTACAGGCAGACACAACCTCCCTCCTTTCCCACTTTGGCTGGTGTCAACGACAAAGGAGAGAGGAGGGAGTGTGCCACAAACCACGACACCAGGCTGACGACTGCAACAATTCTGGAGTATAGGGAGAGGAGAGGAGAAAGGATAAGAGAGAAACAAAGTTTGAGAGAGAGAGAGAGTTGCAAGTGAATATCTCTCTTGTAGAAAGTTTGTAAGAAGTAAACATTATATCCAGGTCCATATAATCCATATTTGATCACTCGTTGATTCGTCCTGGATGAAAAGAAGGAAAGGTTTACATCCAGCGGCCAGCTGAAACTTCTGTCGGCCGAGTGACACGCTGGCATCCACACGTCCACACGCACTGTTCCGCACAAGACGCGTGGTGGGCCTATGTGAACCTTTTTTTCATACCTTATCTCTTTCTTTCCTCCCGTTTTTTCATGGCCACACAACGCTGCATTGCTTCTCTTCCACCCGTAGACCGCGCCATGAACTTCTCTCCTCCGCGTTCCATTGCCCTCATTTTCTCCATCTGCACAATCCACAACAGCCATCGCTGGGGAGGCACACACGTGATTTTCTCTTCTCCGGCGTTCTGCTGGGGAGGCACACACTCGTTTTCTATACGTATTTTGCCCTCGTGGCGCTTTTTGACCGGTCCACTTGGCCACGTAGGAGGTGGGTGCTAGTGGGCCATTTTCGGGGGTTATGCATAGTTGCCGCATTACTTCACCCCCTCTTCTCTCCGCCTCGTGCTGCAAAATTCCCCACTCCACTCTGCGATGAACCCTAGCGCTCTCCACCACACCGCCACCGCGCCCTTCACCGTGACCTCCACCGCTTTGCCGCCGTTGGACGGCGTTTCTTTTGCGCCATGTCTTCGAGCTATTCCTGCTCTGCTCAGCGCCGCCGCAGCCCCTTGATCCCCCAGATCGGCTATCCGGACTGTGGGCTGATGGTGAAGCGCTGCATCTCTGGCATGGATGAACATGATGGCTGGGTGTTCTATAGATGCATCAACCATGGTGTAAGTGCTTTCCCCCACATTTATGCAGAGATGGCCGCATTTCTTCTCATGCCTTTCTTTCACATTTGATAGCGTGGTTGCAAATTTTGGCATTGGGAGCGTGAGTATGTCGCATATCTTGTGGACCATAACTTTCTGAGAGGAAATGTTGCCGTTGATGCTATTGGTTGGAGTGAGGACAGGAGGGAGGAGCTGGAGTGTGGACATGAAAGGGTTGCTGTTGAACAGTGGGCAAGAGGACCAATTACACAGTTTCGGATGTCCAACAACAATGCAAGAATGTTAGAGCTTGGAGCACAGTTACTGTTGTTTCTGAAGATTATAGTGGTTGTAGGTGTTGTTCTTTGTGGGCTCTTTGTTGTGCTAATTCTGAAATGATGTAGTGTTGCTGTTGTTGCAAGAATGTTAGAGTTTGTAGTGCTTCAAGGCATCTTTTGTGTAATGGCTATGTAGTTGGACCTGGGTTAAGATACAGAAGTGATGCAAGGCAACTTCTTTTGTGTAATGGCTATGTACCTTGATCATGGTTATGTACTTGGATCAATTACGAGTAATTTATCAAATATTTCTGTCAATGTGCACCTGATGACTTGTTCTCCATGTTCTTGACTTAATGTGAAGTAAATTGGGCATAAAAGATTGCATCTTTTTACATGATCATTGCCATAATGACCTTGAAGCACTGGAAGCATCATATTCTTGAAGCATCATTGCATCTTTTTACATGATCATTGACCAAATACATAATCCATAAGATGGTTCTGTAACATACATAATCCATCACAGCCAACATGACCACATGTTGTAAACAAAGTAAACTCCAGGAACATGGTTCTGTAAAGGATGAAGTATGGAAACATGCTGGATCACATGAAAACTTCATGCACAGCAGACAAAAGCAATCAAAGTTTCAGTCATGTTCTGTAGCATTGGCCAAAAAAATTCCTACCATGGACAGATCTTGGATCACAGTAACCAACAGAGCACAATCACCTGAAAACATCAAACATGGAGCTTCTCTTTGCAATCTTAGCTGACTGCACTGCCATTGATGTCTGAGTTACTGATGCAGGCCTCTTCACACATCTTGCTTTTGTAGTAGCTCCTGAACTGGATGCAACAGCTGTTTCAGAAATGACTGCATCAGCAGCTTGTGAAGCACTTTTTGCAGTAGCAATGAGCAAATTTCTCTCTTCATTCAGTCTTGCTCTCTCCTGGGTAGCTAGTGTTTGTTTCCTTGTAGCAGCTACAGCCTCCTTCTTCTGTGCATTTAGCTTGGCTTTTATCTCAACAGCAGAGGCTCTCTTGGCCTCAGCTATGATCTTTCTTGTTTCAGCTTGTACTCGCTTGTTCAGCTCTCTCTCCTGCCTTTTTTTCTCCTTCCTCTCTTCTGCAAGCAACCTCCTTGCTTCTACCTCTTCTGACTTCTTCTCTGCAAGCTCTTCCTTCTTTGCACTAGCTTGAAGCTTCTTGAGCTCTGCCTCCTGCCTAGCTTCAAACGCTGCTCTCTTTCTCTCTTCAGCTCCCAAACTTCTCTGCATCTTCATGGCCCTTAATTCTTGAGCCAATTCTCCCTGCATGATGGAGTTAGAGTTTGCCTGGCCTGATCCTCCTTGGTCCTGACTGAGCCTAGCTTGAGCAGCAGTTAGAAATGTGGACTCAGGGATTGGCATCTCTGCCCTATACCTTGCAGTTGGCCTCTGCATTTCAATTAGAATTCAGAAAAGTTTAGTCAGTATCCACAAATTGTAGTATAATGCAGTAAATAAGAAAGTTCAATTCTTTCAGTTACCTGTTGAAGCATTGTATCCACAAGTCTGTTTACACTGTTTGATGGTATCATAGTAGGCTGATAATGAGCATTTGGTTGCTCTGCATGTGCATCTCCAGCAGCAGCATTTGGTTGCTCTGCATGTGCATATCCAGCAGCATCATTTGCTTGCTCTGCATGTGCATCTCCAGCAGCAGCATTCACTTGGGCATTAGGTGGTAGCAAGTCATTCTTCAAATATTTACATCCATTGATGTTGTGGTCAGGCTCACCACAGTAACTGCAATGCATAATTACCCCATGCCTTGACATTTTCTTACCACCACTTCTGTCATTCATTTCATATGGTGCTTTTCTTCTGTTCTTGCTTGGCCTACCCACTTGTTTTAGATAAAGTGGTGGCTCAAGGGGTGGGCCATTCATCTTTTCCCATTCTTTAATACTCTTGTAGGGTATATGATGTATTTGTAGGCCTTCTTAAACATGGAAATTGAGTAGCAATCATTCACCATTGTGTCAGCATCTATCCTATCATCTCTGCAACCGGCTAACACATGAGAGCAAG
Organism: Aegilops speltoides; assembly: GCA_021437245.1. Classification (NCBI taxonomy): domain Eukaryota; kingdom Viridiplantae; phylum Streptophyta; class Magnoliopsida; order Poales; family Poaceae; genus Aegilops; species Aegilops speltoides. Next base: position 505,049,133 of record CM038145.1, read on the forward strand.
GCACCCCACTTAGATCCCACCTCTTGCATGAGCATGATTGGCAGATAGTGTCAGCAATATAATCTGTACCCCTTTCATGCACTGGGAATACACCATCACCTGCTCCACCAACTTCACAAGCTTGCATACTCACTGTTAGTTTGCACCCTCTTTTTTATCTTTGGGCAGATGTTCCCTGTCATTTTGGTAGCCTTTTTCTTCTTTGAGTAGTGCCTGCTCATGATCTGAGCCTTGATTGTCTCAAACATTGAGATAATTGGCAATTCCCTAGCATCTAAGATGTACCTGCAGAAACAATAAGAACCGACATTTGTTAAGTAACAATTGTAAAGCACCATAATGAACCAAGTATTCGAAAGCAAGGATGAACAATAGTGTATGATGCTTGCTTGTTAAACACCTCACAAATGTTATTGAGAAGGATGTCACATTTAGGTATGTCACTCTGAAAAGCCCTAACCCAAGTATTAGGGCTATGCTTTGCTAAACACTCATGTGCTTCTAGACTAATTGTCTTCATCTCCTCCATGTTTTATTCATACCTACACTACTAGGGAAAACCCTAGTAGTAGCGCGGGTTTTTAGGCTAGCAGCAGCGTGGGCAGCCGCGCTACTACTACAGCGTTACAGCTAACTGTTAGTAGTAGCGTAGTCCGCACCCACGCTACTACTGTTAACTATATCAGCAGCGCTTTTCTGGAATGCACTACTATTAGTTAGCTGTAGCGATTTCCTAGCCCCTCGCTACTGCTATATCTTTCATCATTTTCCCCCGCTTCCTACCCCGTTTCGGTTTCAATAAACTGCAATTTCTAGACACTAGGTACTACTAGATATCAATTTCATAAAGCATTATAGGTACTAGGTAGCACTCCCTCCGTTCCAAATTACTCGTCGTGGTTTTAGTTCAAACCACGACGAGTAATTTGGAACAAAGGGAGTACTAGATGATAATTTCATGTATAGTCAACATGCATCCTCAAGCAGTACAAGTCATATCGACGACGATCCTCATATGTAGTTCTAGATGATATCGACGACGATCATCATATGTAGTTCTAGATGATATCGACGATGATCATCATATGTAGTTCTAGATGATATAGCCACACACACATATGTAGTTCTAGATGATATCAAAGACGATCATCATCCTCAAGCCTGGGCGGTGGGTGTTCCTGATAGTAATTAGGATGGCCTATCCAACACGAAGATTCTTGCCATCGAGGAATCTCTTCCACCCAACCGAGTTTAAGTGTGTGTGCGACCGTCCATGTCCACGCGGTAAGTACAGGTTGTGACGGAGCCCCTTCCGGTAAGGCGTAGTCCAGCTGAGCCTTCTTCATCAGGCTCGATACCATAACTCACAGATAGGCTCTTTGCCAATTTCTGAATAAGAAAAACATATCAATTAATAAATAGCCTCGCACATACTCTTGCAAATAGGTATATATGGATTATCTAGACTATTAATAGTTCCTTAGATTCTACACTAATAAACATGTGATCGAACTCTACACTAAAGCATATAATCGACTAGATTCCACACGACATATCATTGGACTCTACACTAAGCATATCATCGGATAATTTGCATTTCTAAGTATAACATACCATATCATGTCGATCGACTATGGTACTTGTTAGGCGGGTCACGAATGGCACCCCGACAAAGCACGAATGTCACCCCGACAAAGTCAGCACGTGGCGGAATTATGTCCCATAGGTTGCACACCTCCTCCTCGCTCAGCCTCATTCTTTGAGCTACGATGGCTTCATGAAGTGGGTCCTCATCATCTTCATCGAGTGGGTCCTTGCTACGTCTTGAGCTTGCATTGGTTTTCCTCGAAGAGAAGAGGGTGATGCAGCAAAGTGTACTGTAAGTATTTCTCTCAGTTTTGAGAACCAAGGTATCAATCCAGTAGGAGGCTCCTCAAAAGTCTCACACACCTACACAAACAAACTGAGAACTCGCAACCAACGCAAAAGGGGGTTCTCAATTCCTTCACGGCCACTTGCGAAAGTGAGATCTAATAAAGATAGTATGATAAGATAAATATATTTTTAGTATTTTGTAATATAGATGCAAAAAGTAAAGATGCAAATAAAGGTACATTGAAAGCAAATATGATAAGAGATACACCCGGGGCCATAGGTTTCACTAGAGGCTTCTTTCAAGATAGCATAAGTATTACGGTGGGTGAACAAATTACTGTCGAGCAATTGATAGAAAAGCACATAGTTATGAGATTATCTAGGCATGATCATGTATATAGGCATCACGTCCACAACAAGTAGACCGACTCCTGCCTGCATCTACTACTATTACTCCACACATCGACCGACTCCTGCCTGCATCTAGAGTATTAAGTTCATAAGAACAGAGTAACGCATTAAGCAAGATGACATGATGTAGAGGGATAAACACATGCAATATGATATAAACCCCATCTTGTTATCCTCGATGGCAACAATACAATACGTGTCTTGCAACCCTTTCCGTCACTGGGTAAGAACACCGCAAGATTGAACCCAAAGATAAGCACTTCTCCCATGGCAAGAAAGACCTAGTAGGCCAAACCAAACTGATAAATCGAAGAGACTTGCAAAGATAACTCTATCATACATAAAAGAATTCAGAGAAGATTCAAATATTATTCATAGATAAACTTGATCATAAAACCACAATTCATCGGATCTTGACAAACACACCCAAAAAGAGATTACATCGAATAGATCTCCACAAGAGAGGGGGAGAACATTGTATTGAGATCCAAAAAGAGAGAAGAAGCCATCTAGCTAATAACTATGGACCCGTAGGTCTGTGGTAAACTACTCGGAACTCATCGAAGGGGCAAGGATGTTGATGTAGAGGCCCTCCGTGGTTGATTCCCCCTCCGGCAGAGTGCCGGCGAAGGCTCCAAGATGGGATCTCGCGGATACAGAAGGTTAGAAGGCGGTGGAAATTGTGTTTCATGGTGCTCCTGGATGTTTTCAAGGTACGTAGGTATATATAGGAGGAAGAAGTACGTCGGTGGCCGCCCGAGGGGCCCACGAGACAGGGGGCGCGCCCTACAGGGGGGGCGCGGCCCCCTATCTCGTGGCGCTCTCGGAGGCTTCTTGACTTGCACTCCAAGCTCTCCGGATCACGTTTGTTCCAAAAATCACGCTCCCGAAGGTTTCATTCTGTTTGGACTCCGTTTGATATTCCTTTTCCTCAAAATACTGAAATAGGCAAAAAACAGCAATATGGGCTGGGCCTCCGGTTAGTAGGTTAGTCCCCAAAATGATATAAATGTGTAAAATAAAGCCCATAAATATCCAAAAGGGGTAATATAATAGCATGGAACAATCAAAAATTATAGATACGTTGGAGACGTATCAGTCCTCATTATTATCATCATCTCCATCATCTTCCACCAGGTTGATATAAATGACAGCCAGCTTGGGTCTTTCTGGTCTGAAGGAGAAGCTGATCAACTCACCACCAGTAAGATGCATGCGGGCGAGGAAACGGGCCCATCCATCTCCTCCAATCTGCGACATATTGCGTCCTTTCTCGACCTCCATAGTGTACAGCCCCCAGGAGCCTCAAATTTCACAGTGTCTCCTGTCAGCTTGTTGAATTTCAATCTCACATTGCATGGGACGATCTGTGTATAAAAAAAGCAAAATGACACAATGCAGTAATTCCAACACTAAAAATAAAATAGTTGTTACATTTCATATAATTTCTTACCGCCGCATGACGAAAATCGGTTGGAAGTAGATGTCGAACAGCTTGCCAGTTGCAAGGCTGCTGGCGCACCTTGACTTGCACAATCAACATGGTGGTGGTGGTGGTGGCGCCATTTTCCTAGAGCAATATGAGCAAAGGATTAACGATCCACTTCACAAGAAAGAAAAATAGTTGTTAAATCAAAATGTTCTATTAATCAACTAAATCAACTAGCCTATTAAATCAACTTGCCTACTAAATCAATGAAATCAAAATGTTCTATAAATCAACTAAATCAACTAGCCTATTAAATCAACTTGCCTACTAAATCAAAATGGTTTATAAGTCAACTAAATCAACTAGCCTACTAAATCAACTTGCGTACTAAATCAACTAAATCAAAATGTTCTACATCAACTAAATCAACTAGCCTACTAAATCATATGAACTAAATCAAAATGTTGCATATGAACTAGCCTACTAAATCAAAATGTAGCAGGGAGGAAGGGTTGTGGATGGAGGAGGGAGGAAGGAGAAGGAGGGGCGACTAGAGGAGGGAGGAGAGAGTAGGACGGAGGAGGAAGGGCGGAGCGAGGAGGGGCCAGCCGGCGGCGAGTCGAGGGAGGACGGAGGTGGAGGGCAGTACCGAGTCCAGCGAGGGGGAGGAGGTGACGGCGGCACAGAGGGAAGAGGGGTAGGCGATGGCGGCCGGCGGGGGAGGACCGGTGTGGGGAGTTGAGGGGGAGATGGAGTGAGTGTGAGTGTGAGTGTGGATCGGATAGAGGAGAGCGTGGGTGGTGGGAGATAGCTAGTTTTAGCAGTAGCGCACTGTAGGTAAAGGCGATGCTGCTAAGCTACCTAGCAGTAGCGCACTTCGATTTAACGCGTTGCTGCTATAACTAGCTTCGCGGCGGGGTCGTTGGAATTATAGCAGTAGCGCGGCTTAATGGAGGCGCGCTACTGCTACTTTTATTTCAGCAACGAGTTCTGCTGGAGCACGCTACTTATATATTGCAGCAGCGCCATATTTTAGAATGTGCTGCTGGTAATATCCTGTGTATAGGCTTTTCCCTAGTAGTGCTAGTTGTTGTTGTGCTTCTAGCAATCTTCCACATCTGGTTCTTCAGCACATCACCCTTATAATTTTGCTGGAAATTTTGCGACATGTGCCTAACACAGAACCTGTTCTTAGCATCAGGGAATTGCTCATTCACTGCATTTATTAGGCCCTGTAGACAACACAATGATGCATAGCAAAGTTATGAACTATATTGAACTGCATAGCCTTGCAGTTGTGAACCAGAATAGTGTGCCAAAGAAGATCAATACCTTTTGTTTGTCTGACATGAGTGTCCATGGATATGTGTTGTAAATCCCTAGATCCCTCTTCAATGTTTCCAAAAAACATGACCAATTAAGTGTATCTTCCACTTCTACAACTACAATTGCTATAGGGAAGATACAGTCATTTGGGTCTATACCCACTGCTACTAGTATCTGGCCCTTATATCTTGTCTTGATGTGACATCCATCCAGAAAGATCATAGGTCTGCACCCCTCTAAAAATCCCCTCTTGCAAGCATCCAGAGCAAAGTAACACTTCTCAAACCTGGAGTTCTTATCAAGGGTCACAAAGAATGTGCTTCCAGGGTTGCTTCTTCACATCTCATTGCCGTAGTCCCATAGCAACCTATATTGAGCTTCTTCATCCCCATGTATTTTTTTCATAGCCAACCTTCTTGCCCTTTGGAATTTGTCCTAGTAGGGGTCATGTTCCACTCTTTTTGCACAATCCTAGAAAAAATTCTAAGACTCATGCCTTGATCAGCTCTAAAATGCTCTATATACTTATCTGAAATACACTTTGCAGTGAATGCCTTTATCTTCCATTTTTTGGTACAAGAGTGTTCTGTAGTGTACTTCTTCATCATGAAAGCCTTGGTTCTTGAGTCATAAGATGCCCACAAGTACCAACTGCAGTTTGCATCACATTTAGCACACAACCTCTTCTTGTCATTGACTGGAAGCTTGATTTCCACCCTATTTTGATAGCTGTACTCTTTAATTGATTGCCTAAGAAATTCAACTATCTCAAACACTTGACCTACATGAAACTTGGGATAGTGTAGATCTTCTTTCCTGAATGTCCTGAATCTGAATGTGTGTGCTTCCTCATCAGAGTCTGGTGCCCAGATGTCATCCCCTTCAGACTCATCATCAGTTGCAGGCTTCAACTCATCTGTATCACTAACTATCTGCTTTCCTTTTCCCTTTTTGGATGCCTAAGGTTCATGGATGATCTGTCCATATTCTTCATAGTCCACATTGTCACAAAACAGGTCATCATCATCATCAGAAATTTCATATTCAGAGTCAACTACCTCTCTAGGATCAAAGTCTTCATCTTCAGAGTCTGTATATTCCCCAGCATGAAGCACTCTTGCATTCCTTCTCCTTTGCTGGCCCAGTCTATGCCTTTGGTAATCAGCTTGCACTTCCTCTGCATTTCTTGTCCTAATTTCTGCCCCTCTTTCTCTTATTGCCTCTGCATTTGCTGTTGTATCAGGCTCTGCATCTGCTGTACCTCCAACATGTTCTGCATCTGTAGCAACAACATCCGGCTCTGCATTTGCTGTACCTCCATCATGATCTGCATCTGTAGCAGCAGCATCAGGCTCTATATGTGATGTACCTCCATCATGGTCTGCATATGTACCAGCAGCATCAGGCTCTGCATCTGCCTCAGGTTGTACCTCATTCTCTCCATCATGTTCTGCATCTGTAACAGCAGCATCAGGCTCTGCATCTGCCTTAGGTTCTGCATTGCCCCTGCACTTTCTTGGACTAATAACAGGTGGTAGATATGCTACTGGGAAATGCAGTACATCATCTTTGTTTTCAAACATAATACTATCATCATGGTCAAAAAATATTTGTAACGAATGGTACCCCATTCCTACAAAATCACACATTTTGTTTGTGTCATCATCATTTCTTATCTGCCTGAGCCCATTTCTTGTAATATCAAGTAATGGCATAAGGTAATAGGCCTTGATTCTCCCTGCCATTTCCTAACCAATTTCTTCGACCATATGATCCACAACAAGATTTGACCAAGTGTCCACATGAAGATAATCATACCAAATCGCCGTCCCATTCACATATGCTCTGTTCTTCCCGTACCAAGGAAATAGCCACCTACGTTGAACTCAACAGAGAAATTCGAGCTGTTGCGACCTACATTACGCACGGCAAACATCCATCAAACTTGAATCAAGAAATTTCACTGACAAACCCCTCTCAAAACCCTAACAAACCCCTCCCCAAACCCTAACAAACCCCTCCCAAAACCCTAACCAACTACCATGACTACAAAAAACCATGAAAACAGGGTTCGATCGACAAGGCGACCTAATGTAAGAATATTTCGACCACAAATCGCCCCCCTTTTGATCATCTAAATCGACCACAAAATCGCCCCCCTTTTGATTGAAACAAGGGAACAGAACAGTGGTGTGGCCTTACCGTACAGCGGGGGATCAGCGCCATCGTACCGTACGGCAGCCATGGCGTCTCGCTCGGCACCGGCGCCGGGGGCCACCGCACCTCCGCCTCTGGTTCTGGAACTCGCCCGCACCAAATCCCCTCCGTCCTCCTCCTACCTGGCGTCGCCCTTCCTTTCCTTTACCAAACGATGTGATCAAGCCGGCAGGTGGTGAAGTAATGCGACAATTATGTAGGAAACCCCCCACGAAAATGGCCCACTAGTACCCACCTCCTACGTGGCCAAGTGGACCGGTCAAAAAGCGCCACGAGGGCAAAATACATACAGAAAATGAGCGTCAAACATACACAGTGACCGTTTCAGTCCGTGTTAGCAAGTATGATTACCGTAACAAGTTGTTTTGTCAATACATTGACCAGAGTGACAGCCGAAACAAGTTCAGTGACCCAGAGTGCATTTTACTCTCTTTTTTCTTTTGCAAGGCGGGCAAAATGTATCAAATGCTAGCGCGGTGGCCGGCCAAAAATTGGGCCAGTCGGGCGACACTAAAATATACTACTCCGAGTAGAGTCAGCTGACATAGGTGTGCTTATCAACTCACGTATCGTTCTTTCTTTCCCTCGAAGGAAGAGGCGATCTCGCCAGCGCCCGTCGCCAGGGAGTTCCTCCGTCATCGTCCTCCAGCAGCTCCCCTGCGTCGACGACCGAGGTCGTTGGTGGTGAGGAGGGTCGCGTGGCGGGATCCACGCGCGTGGATAATTTTAGGCCAAAGTAGCTTAGTTTTTTAGGTTGTTCATTGTCTTGGCTTCGGCGGCAATAGTGGTGGTGTTGAATAAAATTTCTTCAGATCCTATTCAAATGAGGCGACTCCTATTGTTAGGGATGGATTTGGAATCTAGTACATGTTCAAGGAAGGATGGTGTGATGGCGGCATCCTCCTGGTGGACATGTGTCCTCGGGCTCCGCTATTGTTTGCTCCAGCGCCGGCGCGAAGCTTGGGAGGTAGTTCAGGAGCGGATGCAGTTTGTTGTTTGCATCGGTGGCATTTGGAAGATGGTGGATCGTCAGCTGGGTTCGTGGTATGTGGATGTCAAGTATGGTTTCCTCCTCTGACGTCTTAGTTAGGTAGATGTGCCAGATCTGGAGTTCAATGGCAATGTCCGGGGTGTTGCCTTGATCTGATTCGTTCAACGGTAATGGTTTTGCCTCTGACGAGCCACCTTGGAGGTCCCGCAAAGCTGCATATCAGTGATGGAGCCGCTTAGAGCTTTGGTGTGGAGGTGATCCGGCACTTGTGGTGGCTGATATGGTGGTGCCAGAAGCAGGTGATAGGCTTTGGTGTCAAGCTCAGTGGTTTCTTCGTCTTGTTTGTAATTTTACTTCATCGATGTTGTTCCTTTGTGTAAAGACTAGTGTTGTACTCCCTAATATAAGATCTAGCTATTTTAAAATATTAACTACATACATACTGAAATGAGTGAACATATGTATTGAAATGTGTCTAGATACATACGACTCAAGTGTAAGCTAAAGGGTGTTATATTAAGGAACAAAGAGAACTGTTTGTTCAGTCCTGCCAGATTGATATGTAAGTCTGTGACTTGTACTACCCGGTCGGTTTAAGGAGCTTAATGCTCTCTGAATGTAACCCCCCACTGGAGTAAGCCTGTTTACTCTAGTCCTCAAAAAAAAAAAAAAAAAAAAATAAGACACATATTACTAGGAAAAACCTAAAAACAAATTAGGTGTGTGCATAATGTTTGAGCCGTACACGTGTCCGGCACCCACTTGCTGAATAGTAGGCGGCTTCACTGACGAGTGGGCCCCAGCTCGACCTCACACTAGAGCCTTCGTCCTCTCCAGCGGCCTCCTCTCGTATCGACATCCTGCTGCTGCTCTCCCACAAATCTCAAACCCTACCTTGCTCGCTATCCCTCCAGATCCCGAGCTCCCCTCGCGCCCCACCCCTCGCCGGCCGCCATGCGGATCCGCAGGTCCGCCTCCCGCCTGCTTGGCTCCGCCGCATCCGGCTCCTGCACGGAGCCGCCCCGATTCGAGTCGCCCCCGCTCCCGCCGCCAGCCCCAGCCCCAGCCCGCGAAGCCGGCTTCGTGGGGCCGAAGACTTCCTCCGGCGGGGAGCCCTGCTGCGAGCTCAGCCGGTCGCCATGGGACCTCATGGCGCAGCTCGACCTCTCGGATCCCCAGGTAATTTCCTAAGTACCCGACCCCCTCGCTCCTTGCTCCGTGCTCTCCCGCTTGGCCGCAGCTTGTTGTATGTATTGCGCATTTGCGCAACGCTCTGTAGCAGCTAGCATGCCCGCCTCGCTACCTAGGTCTCCTCCGCGGAGGTTACCATTGGGTCTGAAGCATGCCGCTAGGGTTCCGCTCCCCACGCCCGCGTGGTGCGGCGTCGAGGTCTAGCCGTAGGGCGCGTCAGTTAGCTCCCTCGCGGTAATCTGTGACCGGCTGCCGGTGGCGCGGCGGCCAATCGGGCTGCAAGTTCATCTGTCGGTCGCGAGCCCTACCTACCCGAACCCCCATTTCAGTTCAGCAGTAGCAGGTATGTAGCTCTTTTCGTTGGGTTGATGTGTGTTTTCCGAATTACCATCTCATTCAGGTGGAGAAGCTCTTCGTGGAGACTTGCTTCATGAGTGTTTCCTGGCGAGGTAGCTGGCTTTTCCCATCCAGCATCACCATGCCTGCCGGCTCCATCAAAGAAGAGGAAGACTTGGCTGTAGATATGGTTGACGGGGTCATCTTGAAACTGCACAAAGCTGTGGAAAAGATGGAGAGGAAGCTGAAGCCAAATAAGGGGGTCAAAGTGAAGAAAGGAGTGTGGAGGTGCCGGAAGAATGACGGCAAGAGGTGGGGCTGCCGGCGGCCCGCGAGTAAGCCCAACTCCTACTGCTCGTACCACTTGGATCAGAAGCCCCCTGTCTGCGACAAGCCACGTAGGAAGAGGCCCGACATCGACCTGGGCGAGGGGTTCTACTACTATGCGGGGTTCGGCCCCGGCACCAAGAGGCGCCGCACGTCATGCAGTGATGGCGTGCCAGAACCTATTCTGCCTGCTGAATCTCTGAAAGAGGAGGCACCATCTCAAATGCAACTTGATTTTAGTGCTTGTCAGGTACAAGTGAATGAATCAGACCATCAAGCAGTGCTCTCGCCATCTGCACACGTCGTCGATGAGCCTCGCACCGCTAGGATGGTGGGCTGTGACAAGGAGAGCTGTGATGATGGCGTGCAGGAACTTTCACTGCCTGCTAAACCATCAAAAGAGGAGGCACAGTCCGAAATGCAACTTAATTTTACTGCAGGTCAGGAACAAGCTGATGACTCAAACCATCAAGAAGCAGCGGCATCAGTATGTGTGGTCGACAAGCCTACGGGCAACGACGGCACCGCTGGGATCGCAGGCTGGGACGAGGAGAGCAGCGATGAGGAAGCGCTTGGCTGCAACGGCGAACAACCCCGCGGCACCAAGAGGAAGGGCCCGTTCAAGAAGAGGTGGAGGAAGCCTGTGAAAGCCCGGTCGCTCAAGTCCCTCATGATGTCGTAGTGCCTTAGTTTCGGCGGTTTAATTTAGTCTAGTTAGCTCAGCTTAGTCTGCTCAGTTTTGGTGCTGATTGCAGTGTACAACTGTTTGTAGCATCTTTTTTGTGTGTATACTGTACTGTTTTAACTGTGTTTTCTGGCCGTTAGATCGAACTGAATTAATTTCTTAAAAGGTGTCGTCTAATCGTAATGGTGTGATGCAGCCACTGTTTTGTTGCGGGTAATTCCATTGCACACGCTCCCCTAATTCAGTGCAGCCATATGCGTGCCTGAATGATGTGACACAAATCTACAATACATGCATACAGATTACCTGCATATATGCTCGATCTCTCAATGGTTGATGCATGATTGCTGGCCCCGGATGGAACCGGAAGAATGCAATTAATTTGTCAATGGAGCTACCGTGTATACTTTTTTGAACTGTGGCGCCAGGGCTTCTGCTGATTCTTTGAAAAAATAGTCAACGAACCCAGTAGCTTTGTTGCGCTTAGCATACGTGCACGTAAAGGCATTGAATTCACAATGTTTGCACCACTCTAAATACAGCTCTATTAAGAAGAACGGAAATAGATACTTCCTCCGTCTGGAATTACTTGTTTGAGGGTACTTTCTTTTCATGGGAGAAAGTTCTAATTTATTCATAATTAATTATGACAGTACAAAGAACAAAAGAGGTAACAAAAATACAACGAGGTCCATAGACCACCCAACGACGACTACAAGCACTGGAGTGAGCCGAAAGTGCGCCGGCATCATTGCCCCTTCTTATTGGAGCCGGACAAACCTTGTAGGCCAGTCGGGAATTCATGATGCTAAGACCTCAGCACGCCAGAGCAGCAACCATTGTCGATGAAGAAAGTCGTAGATTAGAAGGAACGAACTTGTAAACAACCAAACAAAGACCGAATCCAAATGGATCCACCAAAAACCAGTACCAATGAATCCCACGAGATCCGACGGAGACACACCTTCATACGCCCTCTAACGACAGTAGACGCACCATCAGGATGTTAACCTTACAACAATGAGAGCAGGGTCCCTCCTGCGAACATGGGGCCGAGGTCCTCCACACCTCCATGGCCCAAAGGATATCGTAGATGGGGGTGGATCGGCGGCAGCGCCGATGGGGGGGAGAAGGAAAGCCTATGGTTTTTCTTGTCGAGGAGGAAAGAAGCGAAAACCAAAACTTTGTACCATGCTTGAGAAGTAGGGTATAAAATAAACCTAGTAGCTTCCAACAGTTTTTTAGACGGTAAAAAGAAGTTTTATTCCAAAATTATAGGTTACAATTGGATGTAGAAGTCCCTCAATGCAAGGTGGTCCACTATATAGCCATATAGCAGTGCTACACTCGGTACGACTATACATCAACACTCGATCTAGTACCCAGATAATGTCGCCAAAATTCATTGCAAAAGAACATTTTGGATTTTCTTGGATTCATTCCAACCTTTTCGGCAATGTTCTTTTAGTAGAAGACAATGTTTCTATCGACTACGAGGCATTTGTGGTAACTTCATACTTGTTGCTTCTTTTCTGCGAATGGCGAAACTTTGGGTGGCGTCAACTATCCCATGTTGCAAAATTTCTAGCGTAAACTTTCTCTTTTCTTTTTTCTGATATGCCCGAGGATCGCATTGCACCTATTATATTAGGTAGATGACCATTTTTAGAACAGTTAAAGCTAAACAATGTGTTTGTAGAAAATGTTCGATTTGATCTCCCTTCTTGAGATCCATTTGTCAAACATTTTCCTAGGAAGAAGAAGAGGACGATCTACAATGGAGACGGAATTGTGTTGAATGCGAGAAGTTATTGATTGGGTGTTCGTTTGCCCAATGACAAGTAATCACTAATGTGGTTGAGCTAAACAACCAAAAACAAACCGCTTCATGGGAGGCAGCCCATGGAAATAAGGTAGTGTATGTTTCGTTTTGTTTTGTTTCGTGTGTGTATGTGTGTAAATAAAGGAGTGGCCGCAACAAAGAAAAGAAAAAGAGATGGAGAAAAAAGGTATTACGCCGATATGATCGTGTTGTAATTAACTCATATTTCCTGGATTTTTCTTGCCTTTTAGAGTTGGAACAAACCTCTTAGGAACATAAAAAACCTTAAAGAAACTAGGTGTTTTGAGCATCCAAAGCCAAAGATGGAGCTTGGTACGAGCAACCACACTTGTACGGGCGATCGTACCCACCAGGCGAGGCAGCGCCAAAGTTTCCGGTGAAGAAGACGGTAGTGCTCATATCGAAGAGGAGAGGCAACGCCAAATTATCCAGGGGAGAATATGGCTTGTAGTACAAGAGAGCGGGCTCATATTTGCAGTCGTACCAACCCTTGCCAGACCAACAGAAGAATCCAGGGGAGATGACGTAGTGTCAGCTCATACCCGGGCTTGTAGCGTACGATAACGCCAGCACCGGATCTATCCGGGGAAGAAGATGGGGTCTGGTACAAGTAGAAATGCTCATACCAACCCTTGTACAAGGAGAAGATGACGTCTGGTACGAGAGCTAGAGCTCGTACCGGCTCTCATACCATGTGAAATCTTAGCCATAAAGTGCCCGAGAGGAGGTAACCCTTAACCATATTTTCCATCTTTAGGGTGACTTGACAATCGAGGTGTGTGAGGAGGTTACCACTTTAAGGTGCAGCGTTAAGAGGCGGCATCCTCTGCCATAATAGAGCACGGCTTGAGACATCTTGATGATAAGCTATGAGGTATTTATGTGATTGTTACATATACACCCTCTTCGGATGTTGCGTTCTATATGCAGCACGATTCCTCAATGCCCCTCCTTGCACCGTCGGGATCCATGTCCACCACTTCCTTCACAACCACGAAGCTCGTCGTGGCAGCAACATGTGGCCCTAGGTAATAGTACTTCGTCTTTTTTTGTAAGCTCTCCTTTTACTAATAAATTTCAAAAGTGTAACTCTTTTTGATTTCATTATATAGGCCACACCCCGCATCCCTTCGTGCCATAGTTTGTGCAATCGCCGGTTTTCGCATCCTCCATTTAGGGCATGACCTTGTCTTTCAGATTCCACCACTACCACCCACTTGCACCAAGAGTGAATGCGAGTAGGTAGTGGATGCCTTTGGGAACTGAAGCGGGAACGCAAAAAAAACATTGGAAATTGGAGAACTAAAGATTGACTAGACCACTAAACATAACTACACTAAAACAACTTCAGAAACTTATTTATGAACCACTAAGCTTAACTAAACTGAAAAAGTTTTAGATAACTACACTGAACTTAACTGAAAAAGGTTGTTCAGATAGATGAAACTAAACTAAACTAAACAACCATTCTGAAAGAGGTAAATTAGCACCCAGGAACTTGCAGGGAGTTAGCACCCCGCCACCCAACAATTTGCACTCTATGTGATGTTTTGGTCCCCACTTTTTTCTTTGATCCCCTTCTTCCTCTTGTACACCACCGGATCCCCTTCTTCATCTTCTTGCGATGCTCCCCTTCTTCCTCTTCTTCCTCTATTCCTCTTCCAGCACCACATCGATGGTTTTGTGGGATGATCTTTCCAGCTCATCTGATGATGACTCTGTGACCAGCCAGGTTAGTCTCTGTCCCAGAGTTATCTCACATAACTAGGATTTGGGGGGGAAAGGCAGAATTTTAGTCAGAACTCAATTGAAGGTATTTACTTTTCTTTTATCCATCACCCACCATTTTTCTACAAGAATGTAGAGTCCTGGCTACAGATCTTCCTGCCAGATGTGAGCATCGATCTGTCCGTTAGAAGCTCGTGGCATTTGAATCAGTTGATAGTGGCTGGAGGCTCCTAGCTTGTGGAGACAAGGTTAGTAAAAAATTGTCATTTCAGTTCTTTTTTAGTATTTGACATTTTTGTGCCATTTAAGTATACTAGAATCTATGTGCTCTATATAGTGCAATTTAAGTGCAGTTTGATAAATAAAGTATGTTGTTGGTGTTGTTAGTTGTGTGCTTTAATTCATTTGATAAATTTTAGTTCAGACACAATTTGGTAATTTGCAGGTTGCAGACATAATTTAACTAAATAAGTTTAGTCAATTTAATCGAGAAAGTTCAGAAAAAGTTAAGTCAATTTGGTAATTTGCAAGTTCATAAAATGCAATAGTTCAGAAAGTTCAGGCAATTAAGTTAATTTAGAAAGTTCTATTGTTTTTCTCCGTATCGGTGAATTAGTCATGTTAGTTTGTGCACTGTGACCAAGGGGGGGGGGGGGCGAGAGAACTTAATGTTTATTTGCTAACTAATTTCATTGCATGCAATGAACTGACCACTGCATGCCTTGCTAGGTAGTCTCAAGTCATTGAAAGCATACACGTCTCACATCTCTTATTGGTTGATTCCTTTATTCATGTCAAGAAACAAGAAACGAGGTGGAAGTTAATGCAATGCGCCTAAGTGTTTTGGGATTATTTGGTTTCGTAATGTGCCTCTTAAGTTTAGTTTGGTTACAGGAATATTGTTTCTAGTTTAGGTTACTTTCCTTTCTTGATAGGAAGGACTTAAATGCAACTATATGGAGTGGGTTAACCCTGAATGGTCTGCCCCTTTGAATATCAGTCTAGCTAGGATCTGGAGCATGTATGATGAGGAGATGAAATAGAGGCTCGGACAAAATGTAGTGAATGTTGAAGAAAACTTGGAAGATTTTGGGAGAGAAGAAAAGATGAAAAATGAGCTTAGTTCATATAAACTTGTTTTTGCTAAGATGGTGGCTGAAAAGGAACATGCGATGGCCGAATTAGGCAACACACAACTTGCTCTGCATGACCTAAAGCAAGAGCTTGAGAAGAAGAACATGGCCCGCAAATCAGCCACAAACATCCGTCAAGTGTTGAGGGCTAAGGGAGAGAAAGAGATGGACCAAATGATGCAAAAGAGGGACAGTTTGATGGAAGAAAGGAATAAGTTAAAGCAAGAGAACGGAAGCTTGAGTACACTATTGCTAGTCATTTCAAATAGAAGGAGGACAGTAAGGACAAGATAAGGAAACTTAAGGGGATCCTGGATGAATTTGAGTGATGCTATATTGTTGTACTTGTTGTAATGCTGCTAGAATTTGAAGCACTTAATTTCATAGACTTGTGTAATAAAATTGCAGTACTGATTAAGTATTGTTGGTTTTGTCATTCGTGTGCCTAAATTCAAATATTGTAGTCACTTAAGTCAGCTCCATCAATTTAGTTACAGTCAATTTAACTGCACCTAAATTCAGTCAATTTAACTGAAAAAGTTCAGTCAATGTGGTAATTTGCAAGTTCAGAAAATGCCAATAGTTTGGAAAGTTCTGTCAATTTAGGTACGGTAAATTTAATTGTACCTAAATTCAGTCAATTTAACTAAAAAAGCACAGTGAATTTGGTAATTTGCAAATTTAGAAAATGTGAACAGTGCAGAAAGTTAAGCAGTCCTTTTAGGTATAAATCAATTTTACTGTACCTAAATTCAGTCAGTTTAAATGAAAAAGTTTAGATCAACCAATTTGGTAATTTTTTGCATATGTTGCATTTTTGGTAGTTGCTATTTTTGGAAAGAATACATGATTCTTCTTTTGACTTATGGCTTTTTTCGCAAGTTCTTCTCTTGAGAATAAATAGTATAATACAAATAACTTAACTTGAACATAAACCATAAACATCACAGATAGCATCATATAACATAAACATCTTTAGTTCATGCATCACTACCATGTTTCAATCCAAGCTAACTTAACTTATATGTTGACTTATAAAGCATACCTGAACATCTTCAGATCATCATACTACAATAAATTATATGCAGAATATATACAACATACCTAACTGCATTACTTACTAACGTATATGCTAAATTCATATAACAACATACCTAAGTGCTACCAGTTCTTCTGCATTATCAACCCTTCTTTTTCAGTCCTTCTTCAGTATCATCAGACGCGTAGTAGGCTCCTTATTCACCTTATTGACGACCAGCGATTCTTCCACAGGCACAACTTCTTCTTTAATTTGGACCGCAACAACTACTGGAGTAGCAGCGAAGGGGTTCTTCAGAATGATCTGAACCTCGTCGTCAGAGATGGTGATGGGCTCTTGGATGGGCAAAGGGATGGCAGGCTCGAACTCGCTATGCACCGATGCAGGCACATCGATGAGGATGGGTGTGACGTGTTTCACCCGTGAGGCCACTTCCACAGTTGTGTTCTTGTGCTTCTTGCATATTAAGCAAGGCCATGTTTGTGCCTCTTTTCTTTTGTTGTAGAATCTGACCATGAGGTGGCTTTTGATCTGATATGCAACTCCCTAGCTTCAAGAATATGTTTATTGAAAACCTCATAGTTGTTGTTCACAAGGATATCACACTTGGGGAAATCTCTTTTGAACCCCCTAACCCAAGTGTTTGGTGGGAGTTGCTCAAGCCATGTGTAGGCTTCTAAGCTGATGGCCTCATTTCCACCATGCTTGCATCCCACAGTTGTGTTGTTGTGCTTCTTGCACACTTCCATAGCTGATTCTTCAGTACATCTCCTTTGTGTGTTTGTTGAAAATTTTGCCATACATGTCTCACATAGTGTCTCTGTTCTGCATCAGGAAAGTGTTGTTTCAATCCCTTGATGAGCCCCTTTTGTTTGTCTGACACTATAGTCCATGGCTCTATGTAAATATTCCCAAGTCACATTTCAGATTTGAAAGAAACCATTTCCATGTGTCAGTGTTCTCAACCTCCGCAACTGCAAATGCTAGAGGGTAAATGCAGCTATCGGGATCCATCCCAATAGCACACAGCAGAACACCTCCATACTTGGTATTTAAGTGGAAGACATCTAAACATATGACATGCCTATAGGTTTGCATGAATCCTCTTTTGCAGGCATCGAGAGAGAAACAACAACTTCCAAATATGCCATCATTGACAGCCACATAGAAAGAGTTGCCTCTGTTTGATCTTTTGAATTCCTATGCATAATCCTACATGTTATTGTACTACTCTTACTCATCTCCTTAAATGAATTTCTTCACTAGTCTCTTGGCCCTTCTCAGTTTGCTCCTTGATGCTATCATGTTCCAATCCTTCTGAACTACCCTTGAAAAGTTCTTCATGTTCATGATTTCATCAGCTCTGAAAGAATCAACATACTTTTGAGGCATAAAGGGAGCAGTGCAAGACCTAACACTCCATTTCTTTATGCATGTATGTTGTGGGTTGTATTTCGTTATGATGAAGCACGTGGTTCTTCTATCAAATGATGCACACAAAGAACAAGGGCACCCATCTTCACAGATGGTCTTCAGTCTTCTCCTATCATTCCTGGGAAACCTAATGTCAACTCTTTTCTGATAGCTGCACTCTTTGATAGATTTCCTCAGTAACTGAACAGTTCCAAAGGTCTGACCAACTTGGAAGCTTGGTTTACTCAAGTCTTATTCTCTGAAAGATTTGAAATTCAGCTTCTCATAATCTTCATCATAATCAAGCAAATACATGTCCCCATCTTCAGTAGGATCATCAGGTTCTTCTTGGGATGCTTTACCTTTCTCATACTCAACATTTCTTTCAAACAAATCATCATCCCCAGCTTGCAGATCAATATCTGAGCCAACAAGCTATGAATTGTAATCCTCATCTAAAGACTGAATTCTTGCATCATCAACTGCATTTGCTGCATCCATGTTCAGAACCCTACAGATTTTCTCCCCCCTATACCGAACTGAAATGTATGGACATACTCTCCTGGTTGAGGTGGTCTTGGTATGTACTCGCCATCTGACTCTTCCACACTATCTGATAGTGCATCTTCAACTTGACCTTGCTCTACCTCATCCTCTTGATCTTGCTCAGCCTGCTCCACTTGCACTTGCTCAGCCCGCTCGTCTTGCACTTGCTCCTAATTTGCTCTAATGCCACTGAATTTGACCACTTGAGGCCCTTCATCATCAAAATGAATAAAAACGGGAGAAACAAATGATCTCATGCTCTCATTGCGATCAAGAAATAACTACTAGAACTGATTCCCATTAAGAGCACAATCCTTCATGTTCTCTGTCATAGTATTGCCCCCTATCTTAATCACTCTTAATCCATTCTTATACACTACCAATCGAGGAACACACCAGTACACCCTAATCCCGCCCAAAAACACATACCCTATTTAGTCCACTAAACTGCCAACAACATTACATGTCCAATTATCTATGTCATAGTAGTCAAACCAAATGGAATGGCCTTTTGAAGGAAATATGCCCTAGAGGCAATAATAAAGTTATTATTTATTTCCTTATTTCATGATAAATGTCTATTATTCATGCTAGAATTGTATTAACCGGAAACATAATACATGTGTGAATATATAGACAAACAGAGTGTCACTAGTATGCCTCTACTTGACTAGCTTGTTAATCAAAGATGGTTATGTTTCCTAACCATGAACAAGGAGTTGTTATTTGATTAACAAGGTCACATCATTAGTTGAATGATCTGATTGACATGACCCATTCCATTAGCTTAGCACACGATCGTTTAGTATGTTGCTACTGCTTTTATCCATGACTTATACATGTTCCTATAACTATGAGATTATGCAACTCCCGTTTACCGGAGGAACACTTTGGGTACTACCAAACATCACAACGTAACTGGGTGATTATAAAGGAGTACTACAGGTGTCTCCAAAGGCAGATGTTGGGTTGGCGTATTTCGAGATTAGGATTTGTCACTCCGAATGTCGGAGAGGTATCTCTGGGCCCTCTCGGTAATGCACATCACATAAGCCTTGCAAGCATTGCAACTAATGTGTTAGTTGTGAGATGATGTATTACGGAACGAGTAAAGAGACTTGCCGGTAACGAGATTGAACTAGGTATTGGATACCGACGATTGAATCTCGGGCAAGTAACATACCGATGACAAAGGGAACAACGTATGTTGTTATGCGGTCTGACCGATAAAGATCTTCGTAGAATATGTAGGAACCAATATGGGCATCCAGGTCCCGCTATTGGTTATTGGCCGGAGACGTGTCTCGGTCATGTCTACATTGTTCTCGAACCGTAGGGCCCGCACGCTTAAGGTTTCGATGACATTTATATTATGAGTTTATGAGTTTTGATGTACCGAAGGAGTTCGGAGTCCCGGATGAGATCGGGGACATGACGAGGAGTCTCGAAATGGTCGAGACGTAAAGATCGATATATTGGACGACTATATTCGGAGTTCGGAAAGGTTCCGAGTCATTCGGGTAATTATCGGAGTACCGGAGAGTTACGGGAATTCGCCGGGGAGAAGTATTGGGCCTTATGGGCCATACGGGAAAGAGAGAGGGGCAGCCCTAGGCAGGCCGTGCGCCCCCCCCCCCCTTGCCCTAGTCCGAATTGGGCTAGGGGGAGGGGCCGCACCCCCTCCTTCCTTTCCTTCTCTCTTCCCCTTCCTAGTCTCCTACTCCTAATACATGGAAGGATCCCTAGTTGGACTAGGAAAGGGGGAATCCTACTCCCGGTGGGAGTAGGACTCCCTATGGCGCGCCTCCTCCTAGGCCGGTCTCCTCCTCCCTCCCTCCTTTATATACGGGGGCAAGGTGTTGGGGAACGTTGCAGAAAATTAAAATTTTTCCTACGGTTTCACCAAGATCCATCTATGAGTTCATCTAAGCAACGAGTAACGGGAGAGAGTTTGCATCTACATACCACTTGTAGATCGCGTGCGGAAGCTTGTTTGGTGATGATGGAGTCGTACTCGAACGTGATTCAGATCACCGATGCCAAGTGCTGAGCGGACAGCACCTCCGCGTTCAACACACGTGACGGGACGGCGGCGTCTCCTCCTTCTTGATCCAGCAAGGGGAAGGAGAGGTTGAGGAAGACAGCACCACCGGCAAAGACGACGGCGTGGTGATGGTGGTGAAGCAAGACTCGGCAGGCTTCACGAGCTCTACGGAGGAGGAGATGTGTTGGGAGGGAGGGCTGCGCCTTGGGAGATGTGTACAGCAGCCCCCCCCCCTTTATATAGGCCCCCCGGTGGCCGGCCCCCTAGAGATCCAATCTCAAGGGGGGGGCGGCGGCCAAGGGGGTGGAGTGCCCCCCAAGCCAGGTGGGGCGCCCCCCCACCCCTAGGGTTTCAACCCTAGGCGCAGGGGGTGGGCCTAGGGGGGCGCACCAGCCCCCTGTGGGCTGGTTCCCTTCCCCCTATGGCCCATGGGGCCCTCCGGGATGGGTGGCCCCACCCGGTGGACCCCCGGGACCCTTCCGGTGGTCCCGGTACTTTGCCGGTAACCCCCGAAACTTTCCCGATGGCCGAAACACCACTTCCTATATATTATTCTTTACCTCCGGACCCTTCCGGAACTCCTCGTGACGTCCGGGATCTCATCCGGGACTCCGAACAACATTCGGTATTCACATACTAGTCTTCCTACTAACCCTAGCGTCACCGAACCTTAAGTGTGTAGACCCTACGGGTTCGGGAGACATCTTGATCATGACCGAGACGACTCTCGGGCAATAACCAACAGCGGGATCTGGATACCCATGTTGGCTCCCACATGCTCCTCGATGATTTCATCGGTTGAACCACGATGTCGAGGATTCTATCAAACCACGTATGCAATTCCTTTGTCAATCGATGCGTTACTTGCGAGACTTCGATCGTCGGTATCCCAATACCTCGTTCGGTCTCGTTACCGCAAGTCACTTTACTCGCACCGTAATGCATGATCCGTGGCCAACACCTTGGTCACATTGAGCTCATTATGATGATGCATTACCGAGTGGGGCCAGAGATACCTCTCCGTCATACGGAGTGACAAATCGATCTCGATCCATGTCAACCCAACAGATACTTTCGGAGATACCGTAATGCACCTTTATAGTCACCCGATTACGTTGTGACGTTTGATACACCCAAGGCACTCCTACGGTAACCGGAGTTACGATCTCATGGTCGAAGGAATAGATACTTGACATTGGCAAAGCTTCTAGCAAACGAACTATACGATCTTTTATGCTATGCTTATAATTGGGTCTTGTCCATCACATCATTCTCCTAATGATGTGATCCCGTTATCAACGACATCCAATGTCCATAGTCAGGAAACCATGACCATCTATTGATCACAACGGGCTAGTCAACTAGAGGCTCACTAGGGACATATTGGGGTCTAAGTGTTCACACGTGTATTACGATTTCCGGATAACACAGTTATAGCATGAACAAAAGACAATTATCATGAACATTGAAATATAATAATACTTTTATTATTGCCTCTAGGGCATATTTCCAACAGTCTCCCACTTGCACTAGAGTCACTAATCTAGTTACATTGTGATGAATCGAACACCCATAGAGTTACGGTGTTGATCATGTTTTGCACGCGAGAGAGGTTTAGTCAGCGGATCTGCGACATTCGAGATCCGTGTGTACTTTGCAAATCTCTATGTCTCCATCTTGAACATTTTCACGGATGGAGTTGAAACGACGCTTGATGTGCTCGGTCTTCTTGTGAAACCAGGCTCCTTTGCAAGGGCAATAGCTCCGGTGTTGTCACAGAAGAGTTTGATCGGCCCGACGCATTGGGTATGACTCTAGGTCGGTGATGAACTCCTTCACCCAAATCGCTTCATGCGCTGCCTCCGAGGCTGCCATGTACTCCGCTTCACACGTAGATCCCGCCACGACGCTCGCTTGCGGCTGCACCAGCTACCATTGCTCCACCATTCAACATATACACGTATCCGGTTTGTGATTTAGAGTCATCAGATCTGAGTCGAAGCTAAGCGTCGGCGTAACCCTTCTGACGAGCTCTTCGTCTCCTCCATAAACGAGAAACATTTCCTTTGTCCTTTTCGGTACTTCAGGATATTCTTGACCGCTGTCCGGTGTTCCTTGCGGGATTACTTTGGTATCTTGCAACCAAACTTACGGCCAGGTTTACATGGGGTGCAGTACACAGACATGGCATACATAATAGATCCTATGGCTGAAGCATAGGGATGACACTCATCTCTTCTTTATCTTTTGCGTGGTGGTGGTCGAGCTGAGCTCAGTTTCACACCTTGTAACATAGGCAAGAACCCCTTCTTGGACTGATCCATTTTGAACCTCTTCAAAATCTTATCAAGGTATGTGCTTTGTGAAAGACCTATGAGGCGTCTCGATCTATCCCTATAGATCTTAATGCCTAATATATAAGCAGCTTCTCCAAGGTCCTTCATTGAAAAACACTTGTTCAAGTAGGCCTTAATGCTGTCAAGAGTTTTGTATCATTTCCCATCAATAGTATGTCATCTACATATAATAGAAGAAATGCTCTGAGCTCCCACTCACTTTCTTGTAAACGCAGCTTCTCCATAAGTCTGCGTAAACCCAAATGCTTTGATCATCTCATCAAAGCGAATGTTCCAACTCGAGATGCTTGCACCAGTCCGTAAATGGATCATTGGAGCTTGCATACTTTGTTAGCGTTCGAGGATCGACAAAACCTTCCGGCTGCATCATATACAGCTCTTCCTTAAGATGTCCGTTAAGGAATGCCGTTTTGGCGTCCATCGCCATATCTCATAATCATAGTATGCGGCAATTGCTAACATGATTCGGACGGACTTAAGCTTTGCTACGGGAGAGAATGTCTCGTCGTAGTCAATCCCTTGAACTTGTCGATAACCCTTAGCGACAAGTCGAGCTTTATAGATGGTGACATTTCCATCCGCGTCCGTCTTCTTCTTAAAAATCCATTTATTTTCTATTGCTCGCCGATCATCGGGCAAGTCTGTCAAAGTCCATACTTTGTTTTCATACATGGATTCTATCTCGGATTTCATGGCCTCAAGCCATTTGTTGGAATCGGGCCCGCCATTGCTTCTTCATAGTTCGAAGGTTCATTGTTGTCTAGCAACATGATTTCCATGACAGGTTGCCGTACCACTCACAGTGCGGAGCGTGTCCTCGTGGACCTTCGAAGTTCAGCAGTAACTTGATCCGAAGTATCTTGATCATCATCAATGATTTCCTCTTCAGTGGGTGTGGGCACTACAGGAACGGTTTCCTGCGCGGCACCACTTTCCCGTTCGAGAGGTAGTACTTCATCGAGTTCTACTTTCCTCCCACTTACTTCTTTCGAGAGAAACTCTTTCTCTAGAAAGCATCCGTTCTTGGCAACAAAGACTTTGCCTTCGGATCTTAAGTAGAAGGTATACCCGACAGTTTCCTTAGGGTATCCTATGAATCGCATTTTTCCGACTTGGGTTCGAGCTTTTCAGGTTGAAGTTTCTTGACATAAGCATCGCATCCCCAAACTTTCGAAGCGACAGACTTAGGTTTCTTCCCAAACCATAATTCATACGGTGTCGTCTCAACGGATTTAGACGGTGCCCTATTTAAAGTGAATGTAGCTGTCTCTAGGCGTATCCCCAAAATGATAGCGGTAAATCGGTAAGAGACATCATAGACCGCACCATATCCAATAGAGTGCGATTCGACGTTCGGACACACCGTTTATTTGAGGTGTTCCAGCGGCGTGAGTTGTGAAACGATTCCACATTTTCTTAAGTGTGAGCCAAATTCGTGACTTAAATATTCTCCTCCACGATCGATCGTAGGAACTTTATCTTTCGGTCACGTTGATTCTCCACCTCACTCTGAAATTCCTTGAACTTTTCAAAGGTCTCAGACTTGTGTTTCATTAAGTAGACATACCCATATCTACTTAAGTCATCGGAGAGTGAGAACATAACGATATCCTCCATGAGCCTCAACGCTCATTGGACCGCACATCGGTATGTATGATTTCCAACAAGTTGGTTGCTCGCTCCATTGTTCGGAGAACGGAGTCTTGGTCATTTTGCCTAAGAGGCAAGGTTCGCATGTGTCAAAGCGATTCATAATCAAGAGACTCTAAAGTCCATCAGCATGGAGCTTCTTCATGCGCTTGACACCAATGTGACCAAGGCGGCGAGTGCCACAAGTATGTGGGACTATCGTTATCAACTTTACATCTT
Source organism: Aegilops speltoides (assembly GCA_021437245.1). Taxonomy (NCBI): domain Eukaryota; kingdom Viridiplantae; phylum Streptophyta; class Magnoliopsida; order Poales; family Poaceae; genus Aegilops; species Aegilops speltoides. The sequence continues at coordinate 505,073,893 of CM038145.1, forward strand.
TTCGCATCCACACTATGAACATGTGTAATATTACGCTCGAGATTCATTAAGAATAAACCATTGACCATCGGAGCATGACCATAAAACATATCTCTCATATAAATCGAACAACCATTATTCTCAGACTTAAATGAGTAGCCATCTCGTATCAAACGAGATCCAGATACAATGTTCATGCTCAAACTTGGCACTAAATAACAATTATTGAGGTTCAAAACTAATCCCGTAGGTAAATGTAGAGGCAGCGTGCCGACGGCGATCACATCGACTCTGGAACCATTCCCGGACGCCGATCGTCACCTCGTCCCTTCGCCGATCTCCGTTTATTCCGCAGCTCTGCTGTGAGTTACAAATATGAGCAACGGCACGGTATCAAATACCCGGGAGTTACTACAGTCTTGGTAAGGTACACATCAATTACATGTATATCAAATATACCTTTGGTGTTGCGGCCTTCTTATCCGCTAAGTATTTGGGGCAGTTCCGCTTCAAATGACCCTTCCCTTGCAATAAAAAACACTCGGTCTCGGGCTTGGGTCCATTCTTTGACTTCTTCCCGCAGCAGACTTACGGGCGCGGCAACATCCTTGCCGTCCTTCTTGAAGTTCTTCTTACCCTTGCCCTTCTTGAACTTAGTGGTCTTATTGACCATCAACACTTGATGTTCCTTTCGATTTCAGCCTCTGCTGACTTTAGCATCGAGAACACTTCAGAATGGTCTTTACCATCCCTGCATGTTGTAGTTCATCACAAAGCTCTTGAAGCTTGGTGGGAGCGATGGAGGATTCTGTCGATGACCGCCTCATCTGGGAGGTTAATGTTCAAGCTGGGTCATACGGCGTGCAACCCGGACATCTTGAGGATGTGCTCACCGATGTAACTGTTTTCCTCCATCTTACAAGCTGTAGAACTTGTCGGAGACATCATATCTCTCGACCGGGCATGAGCTTGGAAAACTAGTTTCAGCTCTTGAACATCTCATATGCTCCGTGATGCTCAAAACGCTTTTGGAGCCCGGTTCTAAGCTGTAGAGCATGCCGCATTGAACGAGGGAGTAATCATCGAGCGAGAGTCGCCAGACGTTCAAATCGTCTTGCAGCGCCGGGAGAACAGTGGATCACCTAACGGTGCTTCTAGGACATATTGTTTCTTGGCAGCTATGAGGATGATCCTCGGGTTCGGACCCGATCCGTATAGTTGCTGCCATCATCTTTCAGCTTGGTTTTCTCTAGGAACGCGTTGAAGTTCATGTTGACATTAGCGTTGGCCATTGATCTACAAGACATATTTGCAAAGGTTTTAGACTAAGTTCATGATAATAAAGTTCTAATCAAAATTATGAACTCCCACTTAGATTAGACATCCTCTAGTCATCTAAGTGTTACGATCCGAGTCGACTAGCCCGTGTCCGATCATCACGTGAGACGGACTAGTCATCATCGGTGAACATCTTCATGTTGATCGTATCTTCCATACGACTCGTGTTCGACCTTTCGGTCTCCGTGTTCGAGGCCATGTGCGCACATGCTAGGCTCGTCAAGTTAACCCTAAGTGTTTTATTTGTGTAAATCTGTCTTACACCCGTTGTATGTGAGCGTAAGGATCCATCACACCCGATCATCACGTGGTGCTTAGAAGCGATTTAACTGTAGCAACGGTGCACGTTAGGGAGAACACTTCTTGAAATTTTATAAGGGATCATCTTATTTACTACCGTCGTCCTAAGTAAACAAGATGTAAAAACATAATAAACATCACATGCAATTATATATAGTTGTGACATGATATGGCCAATATCATCAAGCTCCATTGATCTCCATCTTCGGGGCTCCATGATCACCTTGTCACCGGCTTGACACCATGATCTCCATCATCATGATCTCCATCATCGTGTCTTCATGAAGTTGTCACGCTAACGACTACTTCTACTTCTATGACTAACGCGTTTAGTAATGAAGTAAAGTAGTTTACATGGCGTTCTTCAATGACACGCAGGTCATACAAAAATAAAGACAACTCCTATGGCTCCTGCCGGTTGTCATACTCATCGACATGCAAGTCGTGAATCCTATTACAAGAACATGATCTCATACATCACAATTCAACATTCATCACAACTTCGGCCATATCACATCACATGATCAATCGCTGCAAAAACAAGTTAGGCGTCCTCTAGTTGTTGTTGCATCTTTTACGTGGCTGCGATTGGGTTCTAGCAAGAACGTTTTCTTACCTACGAATCACCACAACGTGATTTTGTCAACTTCTATTTACCCTTCATAAGGGCCCTGTTCATCGATTCGCTCCAACTAAAGTGGGAGAGCAGACACCCGCCAGCCACCTTATGCAACTAGTGCATGTCGGTCGGTGGAACCGGTCTCACGTAAGCGCACGTGTAAGGTTGGTCCGGGCGCTTCATCCCACAATACCGTTGAGCAAGAAAAGACTAGTAGAGGCAAGTAAGATGACAAGATCAACGCCCACAACAAATTTGTGTTCTACTCGTGCATTAGAGAACTACGCATAGACCTAGCTCATGATGCCACTGTTGGGGAGCGTTGCGAGAAAATTAAAATTTTTCCTACGGTTTCACCAAGATCCATCTATGAGTTCATCTAAGCAACGAGTAACGGAGAGAGTTTGCATCTACATACCACTTGTAGATCGCGTGCGGAAGCTTGTTTGGTGATGATGGAGTCGTACTCGAGCGTGATTCAGATCACCGATGCCAAGTCTGAACGGACAGCACCTCCGCGTTCAACACACGTGCGGGACGAGCGGCGTCTCCTCCTTCTTGATCCAGCAAGGGGAAGGAGAGGTTGAGGAAGACAACACCACCGGCAGACGACGGCGTGGTGATGGTGGTGAAGCGATACTCGGCGAGGCTTCGCCGAGCTCTACGGAGGAGGAGATGTGTTGGGAGGGAGGGCTGCGCCTTGGGAGATGTGTACAGCAGCCCCCCCCCCCTTTATATAGGCCCCCAGGTGGCGGCCCCTAGAGATCCAATCTCAAGGGGCGGCGACAGGGGTGGAGTGCCCCCAAGCCGGTGGGCGCCCCACCCCTAGGGTTTCAACCCTAGGCGCGAGGTGGGCCTGGGGCGCACCAGCCCCCGTGGGCTGGTTCCTTCCCCTATGGCCCATGGGGCCCTCCGGATGGTGGCCCCACCGGTGGACCCGGGACCCTTCCGGTGGTCCGTGCTTTGCAGTAACCCGAAACTTTCCGATGGCGAAACACCACTTCCTATATATTATTCTTTACCTCCGGACCCTTAGGAACTCCTCGTGACGTCCGGGATCTCATCCGGGACTCGAACAACATTCGTATTCACATACTAGTCTTCCTACTAACCCTAGCGTCACCGAACCTTAAGTGTGTAGACCCTACGGGTTCGGGAGACATCTTGATCATGACCGAGACGACTCTCGGGCAATAACCAACAGCGGGATCTGGATACCCATGTTGGCTCCCACATGCTCCTCGATGATTTCATCGGTTGAACCACGATGTCGAGGATTCTATCAAACCACGTATGCAATTCCTTTGTCAATCGATGCGTTACTTGCGAGACTCGATCGTCGGTATCCCAATACCTCGTTCGGTCTCGTTATCGCAAGTCACTTTACTCGCATCGTAATGCATGATCCGTGGCCAACACCTTGGTCACATTGAGCTCATTATGATGATGCATTACCGAGTGGGCCCAGAGATACCTCTCCGTCATACGGAGTGACAAATCTAGTCTCGATCCATGTCAACCCAACAGATACTTTCGGAGATACCTGTAATGCACCTTTATAGTCACCCGATTACGTTGTGACGTTTGATACACCCAAGGCACTCCTACGGTAACCGGAGTTACGATCTCATGGTCGAAGGAATAGATACTTGACATTGGCAAAGCTTCTAGCAAACGAACTATACGATCTTTTATGCTATGCTTATAATTGGGTCTTGTCCATCACATCATTCTCCTAATGATGTGATCCCGTTATCAACGACATCCAATGTCCATAGTCGGAAACCATGACCATCTATTGATCAACGGGCTAGTCAACTAGAGGCTCACTAGGGACATATTGGGGTCTAAGTGTTCACACGTGTATTACGATTTCCGGATAACACAGTTATAGCATGAACAAAAGACAATTATCATGAACATTGAAATATAATAATACTTTTATTATTGCCTCTAGGGCATATTTCCAACACAAGGGGCACCCCATGGACACACAAGTTGATCTACGGATCGTTCCTTAGCCGTGTGCGGTGCCCCCCTCCACCATATTCCACCTCGGTAATATCGTAGCGGTGCTTAGACGAAGCCCTGTGTCGGTAGAACATCAAGATCGTCACCACACCGTCGTGCTGACGGAACTCTCCCTCCCCGAAGCTCTGCTGGATCGGAGCCCGAGGAGCGTCATCGAGCTGTACGTGTGTCAAGAACTCGGAGGCGCCGGAGTAACGGCGCCGGGATCGGTCGGATCGCGAGGAGATCGTACGACTACTTCCTCTACATTGTGATCGCTTCCGCTTCGGTCTCACGAGGGTGCGTGAGACAACACTCTCCCTCTCGTTGCTATGCATCACCATGATCTTGCGTGTGCGTAGGAAAATTTTTGAAATTACTACGTTCCCCAACAGTGGCATCCGAGCCAGGTTTTTATGGTTTGATGTTTTGCACGAGTAGAACACAAGTGAGTTGTGGACGATACAAGTCATACTGCCTACCAAAGCATGTCATACTTTGGTTCAGCGGTATTGTGAGATGAAGCGGCCGGACCGACATTACGCCAGACGCTTACGCGAGATTGGTTTCACCGTTTGAGCACTCGTGCTTAAAGGTGGTGGCGGGTGTCTGTCTCTCTCACTTTAGTTGAACCGAGTGTGGCTACGCCCGGTCCTTGAGAAGGTTAAAACGGAGTCTATTTGACGAAGTATCGTTGTGGTTTTGATGCGTCGGTGAGATTGGTTCTTGCTTAAGCCCGTAGCAGCCACGTAAAATTTGCAACAACAAAGTAGAGGACGTCTAACTTGTTTTTGTAGGGCATGTTGTGATGTGATATGGTCAAGACGTGATGCTATATTTTATTGTATGAGATGATCATGTTTTGTAACCGAAGTTATCGGCAACTGGCTGGAGCCATATGGTTGTCGCTTTATTGTATGAAATGCAAACGCCCTGTAATTGCTTTACTTTATCACTAAATGGTAGCGATAGTCGTAGAAGCAATAGATGGCGTAAACGACAACGATGCTACGATGGAGATCAAGGTGTCGCGCCGGTGACGATGGTGATCACGGCGGTGCTTCGGAGATGGAGATCACAAGCACAAGATGATGATGGCCATATCATATCACTTATATTGATTGCATGTGATGTTTATCCTTTATGCATCTTATCTTGCTTTGATTGACGGTAGCATTTTAAGATGATCTCTCACTAAAATTATCAAGAAGTGTTCTCCCTGAGTATGCACCGTTGCCAAAGTTCGTCGTGCCCAGACACCACGTGATGATCGGGTGTGATAAGCTCTCGTCCATCTACAACGGGTGCAAGCCAGTTTTGCACACGCGAATACTCAAGTTATACTTGACGAGCCTAGCATATGCGAGATATGGCCTCGTAACACGGAGACCGAAGGTCGGCGTGAATCATATAGTAGATATGATCAACATAAGATGTTCACCATTGAAAACTACTCCATCTCACGTGATGATCGGTTATGGTTTAGTTGATTTGGATCACGTGATCACTTAGATGACTAGAGATGTCTGTCTAAGTGGGAGTTCTTAAGTAATATGATTAATTGAACTTAAATTTATCATGAACTTAGTCCTGGTAGTATTTTGCAAATTATGTTGTAGATCAATAGCTCGCGTTGTTGCTTTCATATGTTTATTTTCATATGTTCCTAGAGAAAATTGTGTTGAAAAATGTTAGTAGCAATGATGCGGATCGGATCCATGATCCGAGGTTTATCCTCAATGCTGCATGTAAGAATTATGTCCTTAATGCACCGCTAGGTGACGGACCTATTGCAGAGAGCGGATGCGGGGCGTTGTGAGCGTTTGGCTAGCTCGATATGATAACTACTTGATAGTTTTGTGCACCATGCTTTATGGCTTAGAATCGGGACTTCAAAGATGTTTTGAACATCATGGACCATGTAAGATGTTCCAGGAGTTGAAGTTAATATTTCACGCAAATACCCGAGTTAAGAGATATGAAGTCTCCAACAAGTTCTATAGCTAAAAGATGGAGGAGAATCGCTCAACTAGTGAGCATGTGCTCAGATTGTCTGGGTACTACAATTGCTTGAATCAAGTGGGAGTTAATCTTCCAGATAAGATAGTGATTGACAGAATTCTCTAGTCACCATCACCAAATTAGTAGAACTTCGTGATGAACTATAGTATGCAAGGGATGATGAAAATAATTCCCGAGTTTTTCATGATGATGAAATCGATGAAGGTAGAAATCAAGAAAGAACATCAAGTGTTGATGGTTAACAAGGCCACTAGTTTCAAGAAAAGGGCAAAGGGATAGAAGGGAACTTCAAGAAGAACGGCAAGCAAGTTGTTGCTCAAGTGAAGAATCCCAAGTCTGGACCTAAGCCTGAGACTAAGTGCTTCTACTGCAAAGGGACTGGTTACTGGAAGCAGAACTACCCCAAGTATTTGGCGGATAAGAAGGATGGCAAAATGAACAAAGGTATATTTGATATACATGTTATTGATGTGTACTTTACTAGTGTTTATAGTAGCCCCTGAGTATTTGATACTTGTTCGGTTGCTAAGAGTAGTAACTCGAAACAGGAGTTGCAGAATAAACAGAAACTAGTTAAGGGTGAAGTGATGATGTGTGTTGAAAGTAGTTTCAAGATTGATATGATCATCATCGCACACTCCCTATACTTTCGGGATTAGTGTTGAACCTAAATAAATGTTATTTGGTGTTTGCGTTGAGCATGAATATGATTTGATCATGTTTATTGCAATACGGTTATTCATTTAAGTAAGAGAATAAACTGTTATTCATTTACATGAATAAAACCTTATATGGTTACACACCCAATGAAAATGGTTCATTGGATCTCGATCGTAGTGATACACATATTCATAATATTGAAACCAAAAGATGCAAAGTTAATAATGATAGTGCAACTTATTTGTGGCAATCGCCGTTTAGGTCATATTGGTGTAAAGCGCATGAAGAAACTCCATCTTGATGGGATTTTGGAATCACTTGATTATGAATCACTTGATGCTTGCGAACCGTGCCTTTTGGGCAAGATGACTAAAACTCGTTCTCGGAACAATGGAACAAGCTCTTGACTTATTGGAAATAATACATACCGATGTATGCGATCCAATGAGTGTTGATGCTCGTGGCAAGTATCGTTATTTTCTGACCTTCACAGGATGATTTGAGCAGATATGGGTATATCTACTTGATGAAACATAAGTCTGAAATAGTTGAAATGTTCAAAGAATTTCAGAGTGAAGTGGAAAATCATCGTAACAAGAAAATAAGGTTTCTACGATCTGATCGCGGAGACAAATATTTGAGTTCCGAGTTTGGTCTTCAATTAAAACAATGTGGAATAGTTTCACAAATTCATGCCACCTGGAACACCACATCATAATGGTGTGTCCGAACGTCATAACCGTACTTTATTGGATATAGTACAATCTATGATGTTTCTTACCGATTTACCAATATCGTTTTGGGATCATGCATTAGAGACAGCTGCATTCACGTTAAATAGGGCACCATCTAAATCCGTTGAGACGACACCATATGAACTGTGGTTTAGCAAGAAACCAAAGTTGTCGTTTCTTAAAGTTTGGGGTTGCGATGCTTATGTGAAAAAGTTTCATCCTGATAAGCTCAAACCCAAATCGGAGAAGTGCGTCTTCATAGAATACCCAAAGGAGACTGTTGGGTACACCTTCTATCACAGATCCGAAGGCAAGACATTCGTTGCTAAAAATGGATCCTTTCTAGAGAAGGAGTTTCTCTCGAAAGAAGTGAGTGGGAGGAAAGTAGAACTTGATGAGGTAATGAGTACTAGCTCCCTTATTGGAAAGTAGTTCATCACGTAAATTGGTTCTGTGACACCTACACCAATTAGTGAGGAAGTTAATGATGATGATCATAAAACTTCAGATCAAGTTACTACCGAACCTTGTAGGTAAAAGAGTGAGATCCGCACGAGTGGTACGGTAATCCTGTTACGGAGGTCGTGTTACTTGACCATGACAAACCTACGAACTATGAGGAAGCGATGATGAGCCCAGATTCCGAAAAATGGTTTGAGGCCATGAAATCTGAGATATGATCCATGTATGAGAACAAAGTATGGAATTTGATGGATTTGCTCGATGATCGGCAAACCATAGAAAATAAATGGATCTTCAAGAGGAAGGCGGACGTTGATAGTAGTGTTACTATCTACAAAGCTCGACTTGTTGCAAAAGGTTTTCGACAAAGTTCAAGATGTTGACTAGAATGAGATTTTCTCAAGCAGTAGCGATGCTTAAGTCTGTCCGAATCATGTTAGCAATTGCCACAATTTATGAAATTTGGCAAATGGATGAAAAACTGCATTCTGAATGGTTTTCGGAGGAAGAGTTGTATATGATGCAACGAGAAGGTTTTTTCGATCCAAAGGAGCTAACAAAGTGTGCAAGCTCCGGCGATCCATCTATGGACTGGTGCAAGCATCTCGGAGTTGGAATATACGCTTTGATGAGTTGATCAAAGCATATAGTTTTATCTGAGACTTATGGTGAAGCCTGTATTTACTAGAAAGTGAGTGGGAGCACTACAGCATTTCTGATAAGTATATGTGAATGACATATTGTAGATCGGAAATAATGTAGAATTATTCTGCAAAGCATAAAGGAGTGTTTGAAAGAAGTTTTTCAAAGAAAGACCTCGGTAAAGCTGCTTACATATTGAGCATCAAGATCTATAGAGATAGTTCAAGACGCTTGATAAGTTTTTTTTTCAATGAGTACATACCTTGACAAGATTTTGAAGTAGTTCAAAGTGGAAAAGTCAAAGAAGGAGTTCTTGCCTGTGTTGCAAGGTGTGAAGTTGAGTAAGACTCAAGACCCGACCATGGCAGAAAATAGAAAGAGAATGAAAAGTCATTCCCTATGCCTCAGTCATAGGTTCTATAAAAGTATACCATGCTATGGACCAGACCTATTGTATACTCTGCCCTGGTTTGGCAAGGGAGTACAATAGTGATCTAGGAATAGATCACTGGACAGCGGTCAAAATTATCCTTAGTGGAATAAGGATATGTTTCTCGATTATGGAAGTGACAAAAGGTTCGTCGTAAAGGGTTACGTCGATGCAAGTTTTGACACTGATCTGGATGACTCTAAGTCTCGATCTAGATACATATTGAAAGTGGGAGCAATTAGCTAGAGTAGCTCCGTGTAGAGCATTGTAGACATAGAATATTTGCAAAATACATACGGCTCTGAATATGATAGACCCGTTGACTAAGATTCTCTCACAAGCAAAACATGATCACACCTTAGCACTCTTTGGGTGTTAATCACATAGCGATGTGAACTAGATTATTGACTCTAGTAAACCCTTTGGGTGTTGGTCACATGACGATGTGAACTATGGGTGTTAATCATATCTGAGATATGATTATTGGTGTTCAATCACATGGCGATGTGAACTAGATTATTGACTCTAGTGCAAGTGGGAGACTGAAGGAAATATGCCCTAGAGGCAATAATAAAGTTATTATTTATTTCCTTATTTCATGATAAATGTCTATTATTCATGCTAGAATTGTATTAACCGGAAACATAATACATGTGTGAATATATAGACAAACAGTGTCACTAGTATGCCTCTACTTGACTAGCTTGTTAATCAAAGATGGTTATGTTTCCTAACCATGAACAAGGAGTTGTTATTTGATTAACAAGGTCACATCATTAGTTGAATGATCGATTGACATGACCCATTCCATTAGCTTAGCACACGATCGTTTAGTATGTTGCTCTGCTTTTATCCATGACTTATACATGTTCCTATAACTATGAGATTATGCAACTCCGTTTACGGAGGAACACTTTGGGTACTACCAAACATCACAACGTAATCGGGTGATTATAAAGGAGTACTACAGGTGTCTCCAAAGGCGAGATGTTGGGTTGGCGTATTTGAGATTAGGATTTGTCCTCCGAATGTCGGAGAGGTATCTCTGGGCCCTCTCGGTAATGCACATCACATAAGCCTTGCAAGCATTGCAACTAATGTGTTAGTTGTGAGATGATGTATTACGGAACGAGTAAAGAGACTTGCGATGCGAGATTGAACTAGGTATTGGATACCGACGATCGAATCTCGGGCAAGTAACATACCGATGACAAAGGAACAACGTATGTTGTTATGCGGTCGACCGATAAAGATCTTCGTAGAATATGTAGGAACCAATATGGGCATCCAGGTCCCGCTATTGGTTATTGGCGGAGACGTGTCTCGGTCATGTCTACATTGTTCTCGAACCGTAGGGTCCATGCACGCTTAAGGTTTCGATGACATTTATATTATGAGTTTATGAGTTTTGATGTACCGAAGGAGTTGAGTCCCGGATGAGATCGGGGACATGACGAGGAGTCTCGAAATGGTCGAGGCGTAAAGATCGATATATTGGACGACTATATTCGGAGTTCGGAAAGGTTCCGAGTCATTCGGTAATTATCGGATCTGGGAGAGTTACGGAATTCGCCGGGAGAAGTATTGGGCCTTATGGGCCATACAGGAAAGAGAGAGGGCTGCCCTAGGCAGGCAGCGCGCCCTTGCCCTAGTCCGAATTGGGCTGGGGAGGCCGCACCCCTCCTTCCTTTCCTTCTCTCTTCCCTTCCTAGTCTCCTACTCCTAATACATGGAAGGATCCCTAGTTGGACTAGGAAGGGGAATCCTACTCCGGTGGGAGTAGGACTCCCTATGGCGCGCCTCCTCCTAGGCCGGCCTCCTCCTCCCTCCCTCCTTTATATACGGGGGCAAGGGGCACCCCATGGACACACAAGTTGATCTACGGATCGTTCCTTAGCCGTGTGCGGTGCCCCCCTCCACCATATTCCACCTCGGTAATATCGTAGCGGTGCTTAGACGAAGCCCTGCGTCGGTAGAACATCAAGATCGTCACCACACCGTCGTGCTGACGGAACTCTCCCTCCCCGAAGCTCTGCTGGATCGGAGCCCGAGGAGCGTCATCGAGCTGTACGTGTGTCAAGAACTCGGAGGCGCCGAATGCTTGGCGCGGGATCGGTCGGATCGCGAGGAGATCGTCGACTACTTCCTCTACGTTGTGATCGCTTCGCCCGGTCTCACGAGTGCGTAGACAACACTCTCCCTCTCGTTGCTATGCATCACCATGATCTTGCGTGTGCGTAGGAAAATTTTTGAAATTACTACGTTCCCCAACACCTTTGGGGTAACCCCTATGCTTGCCTGCACAAAGGAAATAGCCACCATGTATGACCTCAACACAGAAGTGGTTGTTTGGACCTCCACTAAACAAATATATGATCTCTCACATCCAAAAGCATGGATATTTGGGCGCATCTGACAAACACAAGGGCATCTGATAAACAAAAGGTCATATGATCAACACAAGGGCACCAAGAAAATAGTAAAGCAAGCATTTTTGTCCTAGTTGTCATACCCTTGGATTTCACCACAACATCCCTTTGATTTCACCTGCAAACCCCCCATGTAACCCTAATTTAGCTCTACCACTAATTTGAATGCCACAGCTAAAACCATACCATGCAAACCCCTCAACCCGTGGCAAAAAGGGAGAAGGAGCCTAAACCCTAACACGCTTGTGCAATTGAACCCTACCCGCAGTCATTCCCAAAGAAGAAAGAGACGTATCAAGCATAGAAGGAGGCGGCGATGACGACGTACCGTGTAGGGGACATGACGTATCAGGCAGACGACGCTTGGGAGCGGGAGGAACGTCGCGAAAGCCCCTCCCAAACGGCACAGGATGGTGGCGGCTCTGCATCCGACGAAGAGCTCATGGCGCCGTCGCCACGCTCGCTCCCGCTGCTGAGGTGCAGGTGACCACCTCGGCAGCCACAAAGAAACAGGGAAGGGGAAAGCGAGGGGGAGAGGGTGATGGAGAAGAGGGGTGTGGTCTGGTCACTAGGGTTTTAGTTTTGTCGAATTTGCAAAAAAAATATCCTCGAATGTCTAAGTATTAATATTTGTTCTGACGATATGTCCAGTCAACGCTGGTGGATCGAGTGGGCCGGTGCCAAACCAGGACATACATACAAAAAATTGCATTTGGGACCGTAGGTGAGTTCCTTTGACAAGTTTAGGGTCCGTATTTGAGGTATTTCAAAATACAGATACTAAAATGAGTTCCAGCGCAAGTTTAGTGACTGTGGGGTGAGATTTTCTCTCTTTAAAACTACTCTCTCCGTTCTTAATATAGGTCTTTTTATTTAGAGATTTCAATGTCTTATATAAATTTATTTTAGAGTTTAGATTCATCCATTTTACTTTGTATGTAGTTCATATTAAAATATCTAAAAAACTTATATTTAAAAACAGAGAAAGTATATGCTCCCTCCGTCCGGAAATACTTGTCATCGAAATGAATAAAAAGAGATATATGCAGATGTATTTTAGTTCTAGATACATCTGTTTTTATTATGGGCAGTGCTAGGCGCCGGCGCAGTTCGGCCGGTCGACCCCCAGCCGCCTGATGCAACGACTCCCAGCCGTTCGATCTGCTCGTGTTGACTTCCTCCATCTCCTTCTTCCTCCCCCGCCCGCAGCCCCTGTCGTCTAGACGTCCTCCCGTCCGCCGGCCACCACCCCCTCGCCTGGACCTCCTCCCTCCGCCGCCCCACGCTACTGGATGTGCTCGCCGTCGGTCGTCGTCCTCGTCGCCGCCGGTCCAGCAGGAAGCCGTCACTTCCCCTTGTAGCAAAAAATGACGCCCCCTTGAAGCACGCCGACGCTCACTGTCGTTGCGGCACCTAGCAACCGCCAGTCTTACCACACCCCGTCGTTGCAATGTCGTGCCCCCCGACCGCAGCTCTCAACGCCGCCGCTCTCACCATTGGCACGCCGGTTGAAGCTTTTTTATCACACCGGTTGAAGCTTTTTCCCATGCCGGTTGAAGCTTTTTTCGCAGATCGAAGCTTTTCATCATGTCGATTGAAGCTTTTTCGAACTACGATTGAAGCTTATTTTGTAAACGCTTGCAACTTTTTTCATCTTGCAGTGCCCCGTTGAAACTTTGTATGTTTTTCGGTTGAATCTTTTTTCACCTAAGGTTGAAGCTTTTTTCTTAACGGTTGCAGCTTTTTCAGTTGATAGTGGTTGGTTGAAGCTTCCCTTCTTGGTGGTTGAAGCTTTTCTATATAGGCTTGAAGCTTTTTTGTCAATGGTTGTAACACTTGTATAGGTGGTTGTAGCTTTTTTATCTCTGGATCCAATTTTCTACTCTTCGGTTGTAGCTTTCACCAAAGCCGGTTGTAGCTTTCACCAAAGCGGTTGTAGCTTCGAAGTTGCGGTTAGTATAATCGCCCTAGTCTTGTTTGACAGCCGCCGTTCGGTTGAAGCAAAAAAAAATGTCATTTGAGCGTCGTCGCCGGCTGCAGAAGCCCCACAAAGAAAGCTTGGAGTAGTAGCAGGGGTGGGCCGTGCGACGGCGTTGGTGAGGGCGTGCAAAACCGTGGTTCGGTGGCAAGGTAGAGATAGAGGAGGGAAGAGGTCAAGCTCGAGGGTGCCGCGTCCATGGTGGGACCAGGCATGAAGATGCAAAAAAGAAGGGAGACGGGCTGAGGAGGAAGACAGCCAGGAGGGGATAAGGTGGGCCTAAGGGAAACGAGCGCGCTGGGTCACAGGATCGCTCTTTCATCGAACGCGTCGCGCGGGACCGGCGCAACGATTCGGCCGGTGCGCCGTCTATTAACGTTTCCCTTTTATTATTTTGATGAAGTATTTTCCACGAGGAATATCATTCGAAGCACAACCACGGCACACTAGCTTGCCGTGAGCATAAAGTTCAGGCCGTACACGTGCCACCACTCACTTGGCGGCTTCACTGACGAGTGGGCCCCAGCTCGTGCTCACACTAGTCGTCTCTCCGTCCTCCGGCCTCGTCCCGTTTCGACATCCACTTTCCTTCCTGTTTACTGCCTCACAAATCTCAAACCCTACCTCGCTAGCCATCCCTCCAGATCCTCCGCCCCTCCCCGGCCGCCATGCGGATCCGCAGGTCCGCCTCCCGCCTGCTGGGCTCTACCGCCGCCGCCGCCGCCGCCTCCTCCTGCCCGAAGCCGGAGCCGCCCCGATTCGAGCTCCATGGATTGGAGCCGCCCCCGCCCCCGTCGCCGCCGCAAACCCCAGCCCACGAATCCGGCGCCGGGTCCGTGGGGCCGAAGACCTCCTCCGGCGGAGAGCCCTGCTGCGAGCTCAGCCGGTCGCCATGGGACCTCATGGCCCAGCTCGACCTCTCGGATCCCCAGGTAATTTCCTCACCACCCCTCGCCCCTCGCTCCGTCCTCTCCTGCCTGGCCGCGTATTGCGCATTCCCGCGCCGCTGTGTAGCAGCTAGCATGCCCCCCTCGCTACCTTGGCACCTTGCTCTCCTCCGCGGAGGTTCCCTTTCGGTCTGGGGCATGTTTCTAGGGTTCCGTCCCCCCGCGCGCGCGTGAGGTCTAGCCGCCTAGGGGCGCGTCAGTTAGCTCCCTCGCGGTAGTCTCTGACCGGCTCGCGGCGGCGCGGCGGCTAATCGGGCTGCAAGGTCCTCCGTCGGTCGCCAGCCCTACCAACCCGTCCGCCCCCCATTTCAGTTCAGCAATAGCAGTAACCGCTAGCTCTTTTCGTTGGTTGACGTGTATTTCCCGAATTACCATCTCATTCAGGTGGAGAAGCTCTTCGTGGAGACTTGCTTCATGAGTGTTTCCTGGCGAGGTACCTGGCTCTTCCCAGCAAGCATCACCATGTCTGCCAGCTCCATCAAGGAGGAGGAAGACTTGGCCGTAGATATGGTTGACGGGGTCATCTTGAAACTGCACAAAGCTGCGGAAAAGATGGAGAGCATGAAGAATCAGAGCAAGCAGATGAGAAATAAGGGGCTCAAAGTGAAGAAAGGAGTGTGGACGTGCAGGAAGAATGATGGCAAGAGGTGGTGCTGTCGGCGGCCCGTGAGTGAGCCCAACTCGTACTGTTCGTACCACTCAGATCAGAAGCTCCCTGCCGGCGACAAGCCACGTAGGAAGAGGCCAGACATCGACCTGGGCGAGGGGTTCTACTACTATGCGGGGTTTGGCCCTGGCACCAAGAGGCGCCGCACGTTAAGCAGCAACAGCGTGCTGGAACCTCCACTGCCTGCTGAACCACTGAAAGAGGAGACACCAGACAAAATGCAACTTGATTTTAGTGCAGGTCAGGTACAAGCAGCGAATGAATCCGATCATCAAGTGGTGCTCCCGCCATCAGCAAACATTGTTGACGAGCCTGGCACCGCTGGGATTTCAGCGTGTGACAAGGAGAGCAGTGATGATGTTGTGCCGGAATTTTCAGTGGTTGCTAAACCACCGAAAGAGGAGCCACAGCCTGAAATGGAACTTAATTTTAGTGCAGGTCAGGCACAAGCTGATGACACAGACCATCAAGAAGCACGGACATCAGCTCATGTGGTCAACAAGCCTATGGGCAACGAAGGCACCAATGGGATCGCAGGCTGGGACGAGGAGAGCAGCGATGACGAAGCACTTGGCTGCAATGGCGAACAACCCCGCGGCACCAAGAGGAAGGGCCCGTTCAAAAAGAGGTGGAGGAAGCCTGTGAAAGCCCGGTCGCTCAAGTCACTGATGATGTCGTAGTGCCTGTTTCTCATTGGTTTAGTAGTTAGATCAGCTTAGTCTGCTCCAGTTTTGGTGCTGAGTTGCAAGGTACACAAACTGTTTGTAGCATCTTTTGTGTGTGTGGATCGTACTGTTTTAACTGGGTCTGCTGGCTTTTAGATCGAACTGAATTAATTTCTTAAAAGGTGTCGTTTAATCGTCATGGGTGAGATGCAGCCACTGTTTTTTGCTGGTGATTCAGTTGGCTGCTACGTCGAGTGGATACGCCTAATTCAGTCTAGCAGTGCGTGCCTGAATGTACTACAATACATACAGGTTACCTGCTTATATACCTGATCTCCCAATTGATGCGTGACTGCTAGCTCCTGAATGTACAATTACACTGTCACTCGAGCTAGCTTATACGTACTACCTTTTTTGAACTGTGGCGCCAGAGCTTCTGCTAATTCTTGTAAAAATAA
This sequence comes from Aegilops speltoides, assembly GCA_021437245.1. Taxonomy (NCBI): domain Eukaryota; kingdom Viridiplantae; phylum Streptophyta; class Magnoliopsida; order Poales; family Poaceae; genus Aegilops; species Aegilops speltoides. The sequence continues at coordinate 505,090,233 of CM038145.1, forward strand.
TCAACAAAACCAAATGGTTTTGTTGCGCTTCACCTACGTGGACGTAAGGCGCTGAATTCACAATGTTTGCAGCACTCTTACTACATCTCGCTCTCTTAAGAAGAATGAAAACAAAATCTTTGTACCGTGCTTGAAAAGTACTGCCACAGGCGTCGGTACCGAAAAACCTAGCAGCTCCCAACACTTGGTATACGTTGTGTTGGTTGGCGTCACCAACAGCATTCACTGCCAAAGAACATCTTAGATTTTCAATGATTTATTCTATCCTTTCAGGCAATGTTCTTTTAGTAGGAGACAATGTCTCTGTCGTCGACTAGTGTGTGATGACTTCGTACTTCTCAATCCCTTCATACGTTCTTCATGTTGGTTGCTTCTTTTTTATGAATGGCTGAAACTTTGGGTGGCGTCAGCTCTTTCATGTTGCAAAATTTGCAGCGAATACTTTTTCTTTCTTTGTGTTAAAGACCCTTTCGCCCAAAAAATTGGTTATAGTTTGAAAATCATCAAGAGCTCTGTTTGGTTCGCGGGTTGTCATATATTTTTTATTTTATTTTTACAAGATCAGTAGCAACAAGGGTCGCAACCCTGCACGAAGCTACCCTTGAATGGAGAAATGGCCGGCATTACCCCCGCTGGACACCCAAAATGGCAGGCATGCCGATGCCAGCTCTCTTACGCAGGTAAGGGAACTGCCAGCGATGAAGGTGTATCCATTGTCTTCTCGTTTTACTTGCCGGTGCTGGTCGCGGCTAGGTGGATGTGCTTTTGAACAATGCTGTCTGCGGCGGACGAATGCCATCATCTTGGTGTCGTTTCTTGCCGCGTGGTTGTCCTCATAGACGATTTGTTCGTAGACGTGGGTGACTTGGTTGATCCTGCTGGATGAGGCGCTGCGCAGCGAGCGTGACCTTGGGGTGGGTGTTATCTGCCACATTCGGTGATGGTCATAGGGCCACTAGCGCATCGAAGAGGTCGTCGCCGCCGAGGCCTTTGAGGGAGGCCGGACGCCGAAGCTGGGCGTGTGGGTTGTACTTGTAGCCGTGCAGCGAGGTCCTCCGCTAGATTTGCGACGATGACGAACCTGTCGAACACCCCAACGATAGCCTGCTCGAACCAGGGGACAAAATTGGCGTCCAAGGCACATTTGAACGTGCCAGCCACCAGTACCGGGCATTCCTGTTGGAAATATCAACACATCTTTTATTAGACTACTCCGCAAGTAAATAGTAAGCATGGCAATCATGACATGCAACTCGTACCAATATCTAAGCATGTAAGCGTGTACAGTACATAAAACTGAAACATCTATGAACACAACATATACGACTAGCACATGAAGGGGTGAACAAGGGATTAACAGATCATACCCTCCGGTTGACCAGGTCACCGTGGCGGCGGCAGCAGCAGCCTCGGCGTCGTCTATGGCCTTCTTCTTGGCCACGGTGTCTTCGACCATGGTGTCGATGCAGGGGAAGTAGTGGAAGCAGAGGAAGACGGTGACAGGGACGGATCGGGAGCAGTCGCGTCGAGATGCTCCCCAAAAACTCTATTGCCGTTCTCCTGGTTTGGATCTCGAATGACAGGGTTCCGGAGGCACCTGCTCTCCCAACCAACCATGCACCATCGTTGGGACGGGATCGCCGGAAGCAGCGCAGAGAGAGAAACAGTAGATGACAGTTAGGGTTGTGCAGGAGGGAGTGATTGATTTAGGGTTCACTCCACAGCCAGCGCCTCCTTATATATGCCATCGTGGTAGATGGCCGGCCTGTGCTTAGGACCACGACAGAGTCTGCGAATAGCCAACGGTCCAACGTCTCAGACAGTGGTACTTCCGTTAGCGACTCGTTAATTAATTCACAATGAATTAACCATTCTTGACCGGCAAAAATAAGGCACAACTTGGCTCATTCTCGCAACCCGTGGCGTGCGAGCGTCATGACGAGGCGAGGCGGGCGGCGGAGGAGGAGCACGCATGTACAACTCCTCTTCCCAAGCTCCCAGTGACATGTGATAGAGCATCCCTTATAAAGGGTCTCACTCTTACTACTATAGTGGTATGGTACTAAACTTCCCACTACTTGCCATGTACCTAAATGGTCCTTAGAGATTAACCAGGAATTATTTTCTTATATGGGCCAAAGCCCATCTATAATCCAACAACCCCCCACCAGATCTCAAGGCACATAAGTTTGTCAACTAATCCAAACAATGTTTTGATATACCTTTAGTGGAGACTGTTAAGTTGAACTTTCACCTAGAGCGACCGGATTAGACTTCATCAACTAAACAGACTATGCCTTGAATTGTCAGTTTAGCATGCAAAGTATATCTCACAATGTATGACATACTATTCATCTAGTGTTACAAACGATTTCTCTAAATACCAATTATGTTGCTTCCATGCTTCCCTGCACTTCCTGCTACTTTTTACTTTGCCTAAGAACCCATATATTCATTTTTGGTGTCCTTTCTTTACCATGCATTCCTTGGAAGAACTAGGTTTCTAGCACCATGCATTCCTTAGGCATAGTTTGATCAACAAATTTACTTTGCTTTGAAAGGACATAGACAAAACTTATATTCTAAATCTCACATTCCCTCCACCCCTCTCGCGAGTGGTATACAACTCCCATGACCCACTCTCTTGTGACTACCATCCCCGCATCATTGTCGCTTCTGCCGCCGCTACCTCCACCGCTTCCCTTAGCCATCCATATGCCTCCTCGTCGATGCAGATCTACAAGACTAAGATCTCCCCCTTCCTTGCACGGCAGGAGTTGGAGCCGCCTCAGATGCCACTCCCCTTCGTTTGCAGCTGATTTGTTCGATGTCGCGGGAGGTACTAAAGGTGATGAGAGAGCAGCGGTTGGAGAGGGCTGCAAGACTTTATGATCATGCCTTCTCGTGGACCCAGTGCATGCGGGAGTGGAAGGAGGCATTGCATGCGATGGAGGAAGATCCAATCTAGAGATTTACAAGGGAGAGTTATGCTCATGTCTGTCAAGATCAAGAGGATCGAGAGAAGGAAGGCAGATCTACTTCGAGGGCACAACTTCAAAGAGGGCATGGATGTTGTGGTCCCCTCCTTTGCCACCTATGGGTTTCATCCTCTAGGTGTTGTCTCCGGCTAGTGTTTCGCCTCTTCCAAAACCAGCTAATCACCTATCTTTTTTGTCATCGGAACCAGCAAGGTATTGAGGGGAGTATGTGGCTTGCCTGTCGCTAGAGTTGGCCTGCCATTTAATCATGAGAAGAAGCCATGTGTCTCGCTAGATGTTCCTAAAAAAGGGTGCTAGATTCCACCAATGCAAGTCTCTATGGCCATGGAGGTGGAGATGCACATGAATCCCTTTATGGTGTTCGACCATCGGGTGATTTTGGGCATGAGGCTGATCAGGAGTATCGAAATCCTTATTTGGTCACCTTTGGGGATGCGTTGAATTGTGCTAAGAAGCAAGCTGGGAAGAATAAGTTGAATAAACAAAGATCGAGATTGGATGTTGTTACAAGTTATCTGAAACACAAATGGGCTCAAATTCCTTAGAAGCTGGTGATGTCGGATTTTAAGTATGCGAGCTCTGCTCTAAGTCATAGATCTGCCCCTGTTTCATTTCCCTGTTGTCATTCAGTTGGTAACCCTAGTCCATGGTTTCAAAATGTTCGAGGGAAACCCATGGAAGTAGGTATTGGCCCTGATCCTCTTTGGTTTTCCCATGGAACGGGGTGGATGAGTTCGACGTCCGGCAGTCGCTGGACTAGCCACTCGCCACTCAATCGCCGACATGAAAAGATAGAGATTCAGGAGATGATGTTTTTCTGTGGGAGGAATCTTTTGTTTCAATTCGCACGTTGGGCTATAAAAGGCTTGGTGGGGGAGGGGTATTGCCTTGTTTTGGAAAGGGACAAAGAGCCTTTGGGTGATCTAGGGTTAGGAGGCCTGCTATTTCACCGACCCTAACCATAGTTCATAGTGAAGTTCTATCATCTCCCATCTCTGGTGTTGTTCCTCCTTAGATACTAGGGGTCAGGATAGTTCGAGTACAACTATGGGAGATCATTTTGGTCCTAAGCATGGGGGTGGAAGTAGAGGTGATGGAGGCGGAGGGAATCCTCATTTTGGTTGCAATTTCCAGCACGGGCAATTCTATCAGAATCAGTTGTTTTCTTTCAGGTCACCGCCAAGGAATTATCAAGGAAATAACTACTAGAATAACCAGTACTCGCGTAGGAATGCCAACTTTAGTGACTGGAGTTTTGATGTTGAAACCGGAGTGACTCAATACCCATGCAAGCTGCCTATGCAGAATCATAACCCCTTCAGCAGCAACATATCAACAGAAGACGCAAGTGGTTTATTCGGTGCAACCTTTGCCAAGTGGAGATAACACAAAGGGAGGGTTGGCAGCAGTGATGTGGATGTTCAGTCTTCGTAGGCAAATTCTGGTGGCCCAGCCTCGATGGGAGGCCCTGCGATTCCTCAAGCATATGGAGGGAAGGTACTTGTGGGTGATAAAATTATTTTTCGCAGATGTGGGGTTAAGGGCCATGGATCCAAAGCTTGTGATGCAGAAGTAAAGTGTGTGAATTGCAACAAAGATACACATATTTTTGATTTTTGTGCCTGGCTTCACCCAAAAAAAGGCAGCTACACTAGTTGGTTTTGGAGGGGAAGGTCTAGGTTGTTTTGTTGCAGAACATGCAAAAGATTTGAGTTCTTGAATGTAGAGTGAGGCAATTGCTCTGGTTCCTTTGAGAGAGGAGTGTGATCGAGACATCAATGCTGACATGCTTCTCAGGAGCCTAGCAAAAACCTATCCATTGAGATGGGATTGGAAGACAAAAAATGTCTCATTTGGTCAACTTTTTGGTGGTTGCTAGGATTAGTGAGGTTGTTGTGTATGATTGGGTGCCTTTGAAAGGTTTGAATGCCATGGTAATTGTTAAACCGTGGAATGATTATTCAATAGCTATGGGTGAGTTGGCTATGGTCTGCGTAAAAGCTAAAGGAGTGCCTAAGAGCATGAAGAAATTTCATGGACTTTATGACATTGGTTCCATGATTGGTTTTAGAGGGTAAGTGGATATGGTGACTACGTAGGAACTTGGATTGGTTAGACCAACAGAGGTTGTGGTCATTCATCAGAAAATACCTATATTGACTAAGCTTACTACACCAAATCTTATGGCCTACCAAGTTTTCTTTGAACTTGAAATGGTTGTAGATGAGGGATGGTCTAAGAGTGAGGATGAATTATCTTAAGGGTATGAAGATTGGATGGATTTCCAACATGAGGAAGAGGCTAACTGAGGGAGTCCTGGACTAGGGGGTGTCCGGACAGCCGGACTATCATCGTCCGCCGGACTCCAAGACTACGAAGATACAAGATTGAAGACTCCGTCCCGTGTCCGGATGGGACTTTCCTTGGCGTGGAAGGCAAGCTTGGCGATACGGATATGTAGATCTCCTACCATTGTAACCGACTCTGCGTAACCCTAGCCCTCTCCAGTGTCTATATAAACCGGAGGGCTTTAGTCCGTAGGACACAACATCCATTACAACAATCATACCATAGGCTAGCTTCTAGGGTTTAGCCTCCTTGATCTCGTGGTACATCCACTCTTGTACTACCCATATCATCAATATTAATCAAGCAGGACGTAGGGTTTTACCTCCATCAAGAGGCCCCGAACCTGGGTAAAACATTGTGTCCCTTGTCTCCTATTACCATCCGCCTAGACGCACGATTCGGGACCCCTACCGAGATCCGCCGGTTTGACACCGACATTGGTGCTTTCATTGAGAGTTCCTCGTGTGTGTCGCCGACAGAAGGATGCCTCCACCCGTCTTCAAGGACGGTATTTTATCAAAGGGCCTTGGCCTCCGCCAAACTATCTGGCTAGGTGGTTTTCTTATGACCGCCTGTCCGGCCACCGCTTCGACAATGACTTCTCAAGTCGTCAAAAGCAATCTTCACGTCAGCTCGGAATTTGCCGGCGGCTGGATCGATAGAGCTTTAAATGCATCAGCGAGCTCTTGGATCGCATCGCCACCCTGGGAGTCGCTACGGACTACAATCAGATTGGGCTTAAAACCGATCTGAGAGAGATTAACTCTCCCTAGGTCACCCACCACGTCGCAGTGGTTGAGGAACAATGCGGCGACTCTTCTCCTCTATTGAAAACTAGTCATGTCCGGGCTCCCGAACCCTCCATGCCGGATTCCCGCGGAGGGACGGACTTCGATCAAGCACTGAACTTAAAGTCATGCATCGGACCGGACTCGTTGGACAACGTCCAACAATCCAAGCTTCCAAATTTGGAAACTTCACGGCCTTCAAGCCTTGAGATGGCTAGGGTTCCGGACTTTATTCCACCCACCCTCCTAGACATATGCGATCTATCTCTAATACGGCAAGAGCCCGCTGAAACAGTACATCACTACTGGGCCAGATTCCTCCTGGTTATGGACAGGATAAAGGACTGCCGAGAGGAAAACGCAATCTCAATTTTTTGCAATAATTGCACGGACAAGGGAATATTGAACGCCATCAGCCGTCATGAAATTACACGCCACGATCTGGCGTCCATAGTCGAAAGTATCTGTGCGTCGAGTTTTCGAAAACCGAAAACCAGTTTTGGGACAATCCGCCCGAATACAACCCTAGTCCGCAACAAAGGGTGCATTACACTCGGGCCCCGGATACAAAAACCAAAAAGCAAAAACCCCATAGAGGCACGGAACCGTCTTTGGAGGGATGGCTTAGCGGACCTGTAAAATTCACAGTACAGAGGGCGCCGTCCCAACACATAGCCTTCAAGCATGTTGGATATTACGGCAGGTGGCCAAAAGTGGCGAGGAGCTTCTTGCCCGGGAAAACCACTCCAACAATACAGGTACGGTATCAACAGTCTTCGAGACCTTCGCATCAAATAATATGCGGAAACGAACAATCCGCGGCCTCGCCGAAGTCTACCAAGTAGCAACAACAAATTCATGGAGCGACACAGCCATCACCTTCAACGCCAGTGACGAACCTAAATTCCGAACAGCCCGAGCACCAGCCGCACTGGTGCTTAGTCCAATAGTGGACGGCTTTCGACTTACAAAGGTCCTCATGGATGGTGGCAGCGGACTAAACCTCATCTACGAGGAAACTCTTCAAAAATGGAAATAGATCGGAGCCGCATTGAGCGAAGCAAAGACAACCTTGGAGGAATAATCCCTAGCCGGAAGCGCTGCACCGGAAAAATCACACTCGATGTGGTGTTCGGCTCGCCGGACAATTACAGATCCGAAGAAGTCACATTCGAAGTGACCCCGTTCAACAGCGGATATCACGCTATATTAGGACGAGAGGCATTCACAACTTTTCAAGCTGTACCCCATTACGGGTACATGAAGCTCAAAATGCCTAGGCCCAGCGGAATAATCACTCTCGTTAGTGATCCGGACATAGCACTCCGCGCCGAAAACAAGACAGCCGCATTAGCTCTGGAGGCACTATCCGAAGCCCTAGCGGCAGAAGAACTCACTGCGTTGCGCTCTACGGTGAATAGGGACGATGTGATACTTGATAAGAGATCCAAGTCCACCTCCTTTAAACCAGCAGATGAAATAATAAAATTCCAGGTCCATCCAACGGACCTGACAAAGACGGCTTCCATCGGGGCACAGTTGAACCTCGATGTAGGCGCCGATCTGCGAGAATTCGCCGGGAAAATTGGGACATTTTACTTTGGCACCCTTCGGATATGCCGGAATCCCACGCAGATTGGCGTAACACAGCCTAAACATCCTAAAGGATTCAAGCGATCAAACAGCTCTTCGACGATTCTCCGAACCCAAAAGACAGGCAATGGGGAAGAGCTAGCCAAACTCACGGAAGCCGGATTCATCGAGATATCAAACACCGGATTGGCTAGCAAACCTTGTAATGGTACCAAAGAAGGACAAATCCTGGCGCCTATGTGTCGATTTTAAAGACCTCAACAAGGCCTGCCCAAAGGATCCCTTCCCGCTCCCCCGCATCGACCAGATAATCGACGCTACCGCAGGACACGATTCACTGTGTTTCCTCGACGCATACTCCGGCTATCATCAAATCAAGATGGCGGAAGCAGACCAAGCCGCAACGGCATTCATCACTCCATATGGACCATTCTGCTTCAACACGATGCCCTTCGGACTTAAAAACACCGACGCAACATATCAGCGCATGATTCAAACATGTCTGGCCACCCAGATCGGCAAAATAGTAGAGGCATACGTAGACGATGTAGTCGTCAGAACCAAACACGTCGAAACTTTAGTAGACGACTTGAGGCTCACATTCGACAACCTCAGAGCATATGACATCAAGCTGAATCCGGAAAAATGTGTTTTCGGCGTACCAGCCGGAAAGCTGCTGGGCTTCATTGTATCCGGTAGAGGAATTGAAGCAAACCCGGCCAAGATCCGAGCTCTGTCACAGTTGGATATTCCAAAGGACCTCAAACAGATACAAAGACTGACTGGATGCGTGGCGGCTTTAAGCCGCTTTATCTCCCGCTTGGGAGAAAAGGCATTGCCCCTCTATCGCCTCCTTAGGCGCACCAACACCAGTGGACGGATCTGCCCTTCGGACTCGAAGAAATAAAGGCCATATTGTCAACAAATCCGGTCCTGGCTGCGCCCAACCTGGGCGAACCAATGCTATTATACATCGCGGCAACACATCAAGTTGTAAGTGCGGTACTCGTCGTCGAACGAGAGACAGAAGGGCATAAATTCCCTCTTCAAAAACCAGTGTACTACGTCTCCACTGTGTTAACCCCCTGCAAGTCCCGTTACCCGCACTATCAAATGATAGCGTATGCGGTGTTCATGGCATCCCGGAAGCTCCGACACTACTTTCAAGAGTGTTCGATAACGGTGGCCTCCGAAGTACCACTCAACGATATTATAAACAACCGCGACGCGACGAGCAGGATTGCAAAATGGGCCATTGAGCTCTTACCATTCGATATAACTTACAAACCTCGACGAGCTATAAAGTCACAAGTTTTGGCTGACTTTGTCGCTGAATGGACCGAAGCCGAACTCCCTAAAGAGTACGGCGCATACTCCAATTGGATTATGCACTTCGACGGCTCTAAAATGTTGGCGGATGGGGCTGGCGTCGTATTAGCGTCCCCAACCGGGACACAGTCCAATCGCATTTCAGATAATGTACACGGACTCCAACAACGCGGCGAATCGAGGCCCTTTACATGGCCTCCGGATGGCAATCTCCATGGGCATTCAACGCCTAGAGGTGCGAGGATTCAAACCTTGCAATATCCCGGATAAGCGGAGACTTTGGCGCCAAGGATCCGAAAATGGCAGCATATCGCAACGCTGTCCTAAAATGTCAGCTCGGTTTGAAGGACTTGAATTCCATCACGTAGTGGCCGAGATAATAACCAAGCAGCCGACGTCTTGGCACGCATCGGCGCAAAAGCGTGACGCTGTCCTCCAAACATCTTCTGGAGCGGCTCTTCAAGCCATCCGTACTATGGGAAGAGGAGTCCGGAAACGACAAACCGGAAAAAACCGCGCCAACCGGCGATTTAGCCGATGACATAACACCTTCAGCCCACGACATAATGGCAGTAATCACCCCGTGGATAGAACCATTCCTAGCCTACTTGCTTAGGCGGGAACTTCCAAGACCAAAATGAGGCCCATTTGCATAGTCCGCGATCTAAAGCCTACAAGGTCCATGAGGGAGAACTTTATAAGAAAAGCACAACCGGAGTCCTTCAAAGGTGTATCTCCGAAGAGGAAGGGCGAAACCTCCTGGCTGAAATTCATGCTAGACTAGGCGGACACCATGCAGCAGCTCGGGCCCTTGTAGGAAAGGCATTCCGTACAGGATTTTATTGGCCGACGGCCCGGCGGATCTCGGGACTTAGTCCAAAGATCGTCGGTTGTCGGCTCTTTGCTAATCGAGCCATATGCCACCCACGCCCTCAAAACTATACCCATTACACGCCGTTCATGATGCAGGGGGCTTGACATGGTTGGACCCCTTAAAGGGGGAACCCACAAGCAAAGGTACCTATTGGTCATGGTGGACAAATTCACCAAATGGATAGAGGCCAGACCAGTCAAAACGGCAGAGTCCGGACCAGTGATAGACTTCATATCGGGGGTAGTACACCGTTATGGTGTCCCCCACAGCATCATCACCGATAACGGCACAAACTTCACGGCCGACGAGGTTAAGTCATGGTGCAAAAACATGGGCATTAAGCTCGATTACGCTTCAGTCTATCATCCTCAAACCAACGGTCAAGTGGAACGAGCAAATGGTCTAATAATGAGCGGCATTAAACCCGGACTAGTGCGGTCACTTACGAAATCTGACACGCACTGGGTAGAGGAGCTCGACTCCGTACTCTGGGGGCTGCGGACAACGCCCAACCGTACTACCGGATTCACACCATTTTTATGGTATATGGCGCAGAGGCAGTTCTGCCCTGAGACATTATTCATGACTCACCTCGAGTGCGCATGTATGAAGAAAGAGAAGCCGAGCTGGATCGGCAGGACAACTTGGACGCATTGGAGGAAGAACGCGACGTCGCCAAGGCTCGTTCCGCATTCTATCGCCAGCGAGGCTCGAAGATATCAAAGTAGAGAATGCGGGCCAAGACTTACAGCGTTGGCGAACTAGTTCTCGCTGCGGACAAGAAAAAGGACAAGCTCAAGCCCAAATGGGAGGGCCCTTCATTATCGATCAAGTCCTGACGGCGGAGCGTACCGTCTGAAATGCATCGACAACCGACTCGAGCCGAACCCATGGAGCGAGCCCGCCTCAAGATTCTATGCCTAGCATTTGGACTAAGAGTTCGTCCCCTTCCCTCGTCCAAATTTTTACACTTCAGTTGTCTTTTGTTTCTCTTTCTTCTCTTACCCCTTTTCCTAAAAAGCCCTTAAGGGCCTACTTGCGCATTGTTCGCACATACTTGATGTGCCATCCGCACTCATTATACCTGGGGGCTTCTTTTGCAGAAGCTCAATTATAAGGGCCTCATGCCCAACACATGTGTCAAGCTTCCACATGTACCTTTTACTCACCATTATATGCATTGATATGACTTAAGTTTTGGCCAAGCTGGGTTGCCAAGCTCCTTTGCTTACCCCTACGTTCCCGATTGTTTGGCTAGGAGGTAAAGGGAGCACCTCTGCGATTGTTACTGCCGGGTCAGCCGGATATGTACCTCAGACTGGGTGAAGCCAAAGCTAAGCGTTCTTAAGGGAATATTCGATCGGTGACTTGAAAGATGATTTTTTACCTACTTATTTATCTGCCCCCAGATGTTTTGCTGCTTTTTTCGCAGTCCGGACATGCACTTTAGGGCATGCCTCCCAGGGAAAGGAACCCTTAACGGAACTATTCTCCCTGGAAGATGTTTCTTACTAACCATGTAATATAACATAACTAGTTGGGCACTTGTCTGATAAAGCACTGATGACCCCTACGCCTGGTCTCCATGCATACCTCGGTTGTTTCTTAACCGAGAAGGTATTCGGACACACTCCAGACTCTAGGGTCCCGAGCTTGAAGCGAAAAGGTCGGCAAAGACAAACGATCTACAATCTGGCTAGAAGGCATTTCACATGTCATTTTACAATACATTGTCAAAACTACTGACTGTATTCCTCCTCAATCCCGTCTAAGAGGCTGTCTAATTTACAGTCCCGTTGGGAAAATTTTGCGGCCAGCTCTACTTGGCCGTATACTAAACTCACAGGGATCTCCTTCCCATCGGGCCCCACAGGTCCGACCTCGGCCATGTGGTTGGGATCCGCCTTCTTGTACCGCGTCTTCACCATGGCCCAAGCCTCCCTGGCACCTTGGCGGCAGGCCAAAATCTTCCACAAACGGAGGCGCTGCCGCATTCCTGAAGCTTCTCCGTAAGCTCCCCAAGGCCTTGGGCAGGGAAAGGGCCGCCATAAAGCCCGAACGGCGCCACTCATCACTGCCGAACTCATTCGAGCAGCAGCAGATTCTCGAAGCTGATCACCCGTCGTCTGGGCATCTCTCTCTGAGGCGACTGTGAGTATACCTATAGACATATTTTGTCAATTGGCTTCCTCACCGAACTCTTCTTTTCAAAGGAGTTCGCTAAGCACTTACTATAGATGCCGCGACGAAGCCGCTGATTCTCCTTAACGGAGACAGCTCGGCCCGAACACCTTCAGCTCTTCTCCGAGCTGGGCGTGGGCATCTGGAGCTTGTTCCTTTCTGCTGCACTCTATTCAGCACCTCTCGCTTGCCTTGGTGGCGCATGAGTTCATGCCTGTTCGGATCTTGTCCGGCAACACCTGCAATGTCATTATTAGACTTGCGCGCACGCCGCACAGCTTATATTTTTTTAAAAAAATAATGTGTTACCAGGAGGGGCCTCTGTGTTTCCTCCTGCTGCAGCAAGTGCGGCCTCAAGTTGGGCCTTGCACTCTTGCAGCTCCTGAGACAGTTGGGTATTCTTCTCGGTAAGATCCTGCATTTCAAATGATCCTTAAATCAGTTAACATAACTACTTTAAGTCTCGGGGGCTACTGGCATATATATAACTGTTAAATTCTTTTACCCGTATGTCTTTTACATACTGCTCCGTGGCTCTGGTAAAACCATCTTGAGCAGCACGAAGGTCGCGTCCCCAGCTAAAGGCATTCAACGCCTTAGGGAGAAGCACGCGTCACGAAAATCTTGTCGGTGGCGCCTATGGTTCATGGCGCTCTCCACCTCAGACTTGGTGGCGGACGATCTGCCGGCATCCTCCGTTGGAGGAGTGTCGGCTCGCGCCATGCGCTCGCCTCCCCTCAAACCAGTCTTTGGAGCACTGGCTGGTAGAGGTTGGATTGGCAACCTCCACGCTGCCGATCCGTGGCGCTTTTCTCCTACAAAAGTCATGAGCACTCAAACGCTTCCTAGGAACGTTGCTCCAAATAATTAACTACAAGCTATACCTTTGCGGCGACGTTTCAGTCTGCGCCGCGCTCCTCTTCCGCCTACTGGTCCGGACTGGCCTTTGTTGGTCAGCCGCCGTGGGCTCGGCTTCCCGCCTTGAAGGCGCTTCCTGCAGAACACCATCGTATGCGAAGGTCAGAAATAGCAAGGAAGAAATAATGGTGTCGGGACTTCGGTCACAATCACCTGAGAAGCCGAATATAGTCCGGGGTAGTCAGCCGTAATGGCGACTAAAGCATTATCCATGCTGAGCTGGTGGAACACCCCGTCGATTAGCTCCACCTTTATGTCCGGATCCTCTTCGGAGGCTGGATCCTGGGATCTCTTGGGATCCTCGGGTTGCGGAGCTGGACTTATCATGTCCTCCACAATCCGACGCAGTTCCTGCGTTGAAGACATAATATAAGAAGCTTGAACTTTGAAAGCATGGGTCGGGCCCTTAAAGTGTTCGCTTACCCAACGCCGAGGGTTATTCATGGAGAACCCATTCAATGGGTTCGTCTGAAGGAAGTCCTCCTTCTCCCCTTATGCAGGCGGACGGGATCTCGCACGGATCCTCGGCGAATCCGATCCCTTGCGGCCATGACGGGTGGCATCGTCTTCCCGTTGAAATCCCACATGGGTGGCCCTGTATTGGAGTGGCTGCACCCAGCGTAATGCATGTTGCCATGACTCAATCATGGTCAACCCGGAATGGGCGATAATCTTATTCGCCCATCGGATAATGGCGCTCTTGTCTTCCTCCGGTTGGGGGCTCATGGCGCCAACTAAGGCGTTCTTCAGAGGAGCAAGACAGAACTCCGGGAGGCCGATCCGAACAGGGTCCGGCAGCGGAGCGTCTTCTATGTAAAACCATTCCGAAGGCCAGTCTTCGGACGCCTTCTTAGGGGTTCCGGATGGATATCCGGTCCCGGCAATGCGCCATATTTCAGCGCCGCCCACTTGATATATAGACCCCTCGTGAGAACGGGGTACGAGGCAGAACAACCTCTTCCATAGTGCAAAATGGGGCTCGATGCCCAGAAATAGCTCGCAAAGAGCTACGTAACCCGCGATATGCAGGATAGAGGCGGGTGTAAGGTGATGGAGCTGGAGTCCGTAGAACTCCAGGAGCCCGCGGAGGAACGGATGTACAGGAAATCCGAGTCCCCTTATCAGATAGGGGACGAAGCATACCCGCTTCCCTTTGTTGGGACTTGGGGTAGCCTCCGCTTGCTTCCCACCTTGGTAGGTGGCCAGCCCGGCTCGAACCGGAACCATGAAGGCCGGAGGGAGATATCCCCCCGCTTCGAGCTTCACCAGCTCGTTGTGCGAACGAGCATCTCCTCCAATCTCTGGCGCAGGGGCTGGGGCGCGAAGAGGAGCCGCATCGACGGTCCATGATGGAATGGATTCTGGGTCAAAGGCGCTCCGATGAGTATTCGTGGAAGGAAGATGGTGTGATTTGGATCTGGATTTTTGCCTCTCTTATAGGTAGATTATTTGCACGGCTAGGGGGTAAAACATAAAAGATACCCTGGCTTTTCGCATTCGGTGCGACGCGTGGAAGAAGGCCATTATTGGGCGTAGAAGCCAAGAAGCTTAACATTTATAAGGAAGCGGACCTTTGTTCGGCGGTACATGGAACTTAAAAGGAGAACTCGCCTTGCAACGCCAAGACTATATACGCTATTTGGACTTATCGTCATTGAAGCCTGGTTCGGGACTCTTGAGGAGTCTGGACTAGGGGTGTCCGGACAGCGGACTATCATCGTCCACGGACTCCAAGACTACGAAGATACAAGATTGAAGACTCTGTCCCGTGTCCGAATGGGACTTTCCTTGGCGTGGAAGGCAAGCTTGGCGATACGGATATGTAGATCTCCTACCATTGTAACCGACTCTGTGTAACCCTAGCCCTATCCGGTGTCTATATAAACCGGAGGGCTTTAGTCTGTAGGACACAACATCCATTACAACAATCATACCATAGGCTAGCTTCTAGGGTTTAGCCTCCTTGATCTCATGGTAGATCCACTCTTGTACTACCCATACCATCAATATTAATCAAGCAGGACGTAGGGTTTTACCTCCATCAAGAGGCCCCGAACCTGGGTAAAACATCGTGTCCCTTGTCTCCTGTTACCATCCGCCTAGACGCACAGTTCGGGACCCCCTACCCGAGATCCGCCGGTTTTGACACCGACACTAACAGAGATCCAAAAAGAACTAAAACCAGTGGTGATGAGGTGGAAGCTAGCCACATTTGTGCAAGTACAAGAAGTAAGTTGGCTTTGGAGCAAAGGGCTGCTCCACTAAAAGAACAAGATGAGTTAGATCTGCTTATGTATATATCAAAGAACCTGGCAGCTCAAAAATGTGGAAAGAATTATGCATATGGTTCTATTTCTATTCATGGAGGGAGACTTCTAGGAATACTAATAATGAAAAAGTAAAGATTTTTGAAGTTGATCCAGAGGATGACGGGGAAGGTTCTCGGTCTCTTAGTTAGGGGGATAAATTGGGGATTAAGCTGAATGATGATCAAAATGGCATGACTAGTATTGACGACAAAGGAGGGGATTTTGGGTGGCCAGAGATATGGTGGAAGGATTGCTTCCAAGAATATGGATGATATACCTTTGCGGGACAGGTCCATGTCTCTGGCTAGAGCCCAAAACTTGTGCTACTCAAAAGGTATGTTTGTTGAGGTTTCTGATTTACACCCATGTAATGTGAAGTTGATAGATATGGTGGTTTACTAGGGGGTGGATTTATAGGTTTCTCTTTATATGGTGGATTATAATCTGAATCTTATTAATTCTACTAAAAAAGCTAGGATGGAGATGTTTTTAGCAAGCAAAAGCGAATTATCTATTACTCCAATGGAAACTGAGATCTTATATCCAGAGGGTGTAGAATCGATTCTATTAGAATTATTACACTTCAGCAGAGAAAGGGATGATGATTCTGATCCCATGGAAAGGTTTTCTTATGATATGGTTGGGTATAGAAAGGGTGGCTTTAAAGCAAACAATACTCATTCTGAGGTTGTTGCAGTTCAAACACTAGTAAAGACTGTTGAGAAAGAAAAGAAAAAAAGAAATCCTTGTGATTTAGTTACTTTTCTTCTGCTAAAATCTTGAGGGCCTGGCTTGGAATTGTAGGGGGATTGGGGAAGTTGAGAAAAACAATTTCATTAACGAAAAATCAATAAAAATAGTTGGACTTTGTGGGCATTCAAGAGACGATGAGAATTGATTTTACACCAATGGAATTGTCTAGCATAAATGGTCAAGAATCTTTTGACAGGTCTTTTCTACCTTCCAGAGGTGGGTCTGGAGGTAGTTTAGTAGGGATTTATAATGGCACTTTGGTTAATGATGAGGTAGAATTTGGTGATTTTTTTGTTAATGAACTGTTAGGAATGTGGTAGAATGGTAGATGGTTTTTGTTGGGGCTTGCTTATTGTTTATGGAGATGCTCAACCTGTTGGGAAACCTAAGTTCTTGGTTGGCCTTGTGCATTTGCTTAAAAACTCCAGGAATCCTTTGCTAATTGGTGGAGATTTTAATATGCCAAGGAAAGCTAGTGATAAAAAAACCCAAGGGTTATAATAAATGGAGTATTCTTTTTAATTCAATAATTTCTTGGGGGAAATGATGGAATTACCTCTAGCTGGTAGAAAGTACACCTGGTCCAATAATCATAAGGACCCCACTTATGCTTTATTGGACAAGGTTATGATTTCTCCATCTTGGGTGTAAAAATTCCCAATTGTCTTGTTAATGCTCTAACTAGGGGTCTTTCAGACCACACACCTCTCTTCATATCATCTCAGGAGCTACCTAAGAGACCTTATATTTTCAAATTTGAGAATTCTTGCTTTCAATGGCCTGACCAGATTAGTTAGTGAGGAAATTATTGAATAAACAATATCCTGGTGCTTTCCTTATTAAAGAATGGCAAGTGAGAGCTAGAGCTCTGAGGAAAGCCTTGAAAGGTTGGAATTGGAATGTGGATGCAGTTTACAATAGACATAAAAAGCACCTTGTTGAGGAAATTGACAGATTGGATAAACTGCAAGAAATTAGTTGTTTAAATTCTAAGGACATGCTCTATATGCAGAACTGTAAGAGGGATTTGAAAATTATTTTGAAAGAAGATATTAAATGGCTTCAGAGATCTCATGAAAAGGAAATGGTCGATGTGGACTCAAACTCAAAATACTACCATGCTAAGCAAATGGTAGGCACATGATAAACAAAATCTTAATTAGTACAAGATGAGGTGGTGATTGAAGGTTCGGATAATCTTAAGGATTATATCACTAGTTTTATAAAAAACCTTTTTTGGTGAATCCAAGATGCCATCCTTAACTATGCATCATAATGGGGTAGAGGTTTTGAATGAGGAAGAACAAAAATTCTTTACTAGAAGGTTCTCCCTGGATGAACTCAGAGAAGCTATTTTGGGGATGGAGAAAAATAAAAATGCTAGTCCTGATGGTTTTAATATTGAATTCTACCAACATTTTTGGGAGATACTTAAAATGTATTTGTTTGTCCTTTTGGAAGAATTTTATGATAATAATTTAGATATTGATAGGCTTAAATATGGGGTGATTTGCTTATTGCCTAAAGGGAGTGATGCTGACAGAAATCAGAAATGTAGGCCCCAATTTGTTTACTTAATGTCATTTTCAAAATAGTCACTAAGATTTTGGTGAATAGATTGATTGCTATTATTAAATGTGTGATTAGGGCCTCTCAGATTGCCTTTCTAAAAGGATAGATACATTATGGAAGCAGTCGTAGTTTTACATGAAACTCTTAATTCTTTGCCTAAAAAAATCTTCATGGTTCCTTTCTAAAAATGATTTTGCAATAGCTTTGGACAAAGTCAAATGGCCTTTTCTTCTTCAAACTTTAAAAATGAAAAAGTCCTTGATAAATAGAATGATTGGATGATGAAACCATTTCTGGTAGAAAAGTTGTAGTTAAAGTACATGGAGAGATGGGCCCTTATTTTAGAACTCATCAGGGATTGAGGTAGGGGATCCCATGTCACCCTTGCTCTTTGATCTTGCTGTGGATGTTCAGGATTGTTAATTCTTCTCTCTCTAGTGTGCCATTGTTCACACTTCCCTGTTTTGGTCTTCCCAAAGGGATAAAAAGAAGTCTAATATGTTTGGTTAGAAAACATGGGTTCTACGAAGAAACATTTTTTGTTGGTGTTGATGGAGTTATCTGGAGTATTTGTAAAGCTCGGAATTGAGCTTGTTATCACAAGAAAAAGTGGCCCTCTGAGCCAAGTGCTATTCTTTTCAGAGTTTCTTACTGGATTAATGATTGGCGTGTCTTGCAGGGATGTAGGATGCAAAACTAGGCCTACAGTCATATGCAAAGTTTCTGGATCAAGTCGCACCTGAAAATTTCCAAGCAAGGCAGCATGGATTCCGAGAGTAGAAGGTGGCGGATCAAAAAGACATATGAAAAAGTTTGTCTGGAAGAATTGGATTTCGTGCGGTAACTTTTTTCCTTTTGGTTTGTGATACGAGATAAATGTGTATGGGGCTGGACTTATCTGCTTGGGTGGGGTATAGTTTCCCTAGATGTTTTCTTTACCTGGGCTTCTGTTAGCTTGGTCGGTGTTTTATTCTCATTTTTGGTAGGTGTTGAGGTTTTGTGTGGTTCTTGGTGGATGTGTGATATGGTTGTAGTAAGATGCTGGTTTTGTTAATGAAATCGGGGGAATGATCCATTCTATTGAAAAACAATCCTACACTCATATTAGACTATCTTTTAACCAATATTAGTGATTTTTTTTCAAGGATCCACGCCATTTATGCATATATTTATTCGTCCTCAAGTTATTGGATGACTAACATACTCTGCATCTAAGTTTTACTATATCTCAACTTTCGTGTATCAATGATTTTGTATTGAAACATTGTAATATTTATTTGTTGCGTTTTTCTAGGTGCTCTAGCAATATGCGCACTTTCTCTTATGGCCTAATCTGTGAATATTATTGCTTCATTATCTTAATGTCATGCCGAAGGATGTTTACTATACATGTAGACTTATTGAACAAAAATGACGACTAGGCTGACTGTCAGTCATACACATGAAACACAAGATGGAACAATTAAACTATATAATTAGTTATAAGTACATGACGTTGCCATGATTGTGACTATTTTTGGAAATTCTAATTATTCTATCATTAAAATGGATGGGCGCACAACGCGCGCCATCAATGATCTTTCAGTGGAGGTGGTAGTAGGGGCTAGCATATGCAGACGCTAGCTAGATCTGGTGTGGTGAGGTTGGGTGATGGATTGTGGTGCCAAGCGTCAAGCGGTCTGGACGTGACCATCTGTTGGTTGCCGCCTACTTGCTGCATCCACATATTATATATGAATAGTATTACTGATACTTCGTAAAAATCACTAGGCTATTAAAGGGGATCATAATACTAGTTTTTTCCATCATGCAGTTCTCAAAAGAAGAAGAAGAAAGAATATAATAGCTTCCATAAAAGATGACAAAAGTGTGGTGCATATTAACCAGATGCAATTGCTAATGTTTTCATCCAATATTTCAAAAACTCTTTTCTTCCTCTAACACTAACCATGGCAGGTTATATACATTCTATGCGCCCAAGCATTGAAGGAGATTACACATGCAGTATTCCTGATAAAACAGAAATATGGGAAATGCTTAGAGCAATGCGAAGGAATGCATCACCAGGACCAGATGGGTTCGATGTAGCTTTCTAAACAGCAGCTTAGGACTGGATTGGAGATGACATAGTTAAAGTGGTAAGAGATTTCAATGAAAAGGTATACTTCCTGCCCATCTAAATGATACTCTCATAGCACTCATTCCAAACAAACTGGACTGTCTTGTTCCTGCTGATTTTCAACCTATTAGCTTGTGTAATGTTATGTACAAAACCACATCAAAACCCCTAGCTAATAGACTCAAACTTCACTTGTCAGATTACATTCATGAATCTCAACAGGCTTTCATTGAGGGTACGAGAATCAGTAACGAGATCATACTTGCTTAGGAAATAACCCATTCTTTTGCTTTGAAACCTTGGAAAACCCCTGCTTTCATGCTTCAAATAGATTTGGCCAAAGCTTTTGATAGAATAGAATGGAATTTCATTATGCAAGCTCTCTTTCGAAAAGGGCTTCATAGCCACTTCGTCAATTTTATTTATGCTTGCATTACAACTCCTTTTTTCTGTTACTATTAATGGCTAGTCTTACAGTCGCTTCCAGAGTTACAGGGGGATTAGACAAGGATGCCTATTATCTCCTTGTTTGTCCTAGCAATTAACGAGCTTTCTATATCCCTCCACGAGGCCATGTGCTCATGTCGTCCGATAGACATATCTTTAGGCCTTGGTTGTCCACCCATCCACTCACTCTTGTTTACAGATGATTTATTAATTTGCGGTCAAGCCACCATAACTAATTCTACTCACACTTTTCATATTCTTCAGAGATTTTGCAACCTTTCAGGTCAAACTCCTAGCTGGAATAAATCAGGTATTATTTTTAGCTGAAACACTCATGTTAAGATTAAGGAAGGCATTAAAAGGATTTTTCCAGTCATGGACGCCGATGCTAATTCTATTCATCTTGGCCACCCTTTAATCCTTCCAGCCAAGAATAGATATATTGATTATGACTTTGTGGTTGAGAAATTTCGTATTAAACATAGTGGTTATAAGGCTAATAAGCCCTCTCATGCAGCTAGATTGAGTCTTACTAAGTCTGTCTTTGCTTACATCCCCGTGTATTACATGTGTAACATTTCATTTTCCAGGTAGTTGATTGCAAAGCTCATGACGATTATTAGGAATTTCTAGTGGCAGGAATAAAAGAGGAACCAACATCCAAAACGCTTTCTCTTAGGGCATCAAAGGACATTTGTGTTCCGAAATGTGAAGGAGGTCTAGGAATCATGAACATACAAGCTATGAACAGAGGACTTGTTCTTTCAACACCTTCAAAGATTGCAAAAAACCTTGATAGGTTACTCTCTAGAGTTTCTCAAATCCAAATATTTTCCTGACTTCGATCTTGAGAGCTAGTTCAAAAATTCCAATATCTTCTTTTTGGTCCTTCGTCTTAAGAATATGCCACTTGCTTTATTCTAATTCCTTTTATCAACTTACTGAAGGTGACACTTCTATATGGAGATTCCTTGGTGTCCTGTTTGGGAGTCCATCTATGACCGCCTAATCAACACTTCACAAGTTAAGGATCTTTGGATGCCTAACCAAAAAGTTTGGAACACTAACCTTATTTGCGTACTCTTTGATCAACAGGCAGCTAACATCATTCTGCATGTACCTATAATTCAATTCGAAGGGGCTGATATCCTATGTTGTAAGCTACATTGTTCAGGAAAATGCACATCCAAATATGCATACAGAGCTTGCCTACAGGATATGCAGGAACATGGAGAGCCTATACCTAGACATGTACCTACAGGTGTAAAGCTAATTTTATGTAAGACATGGGGAGAAAAGGAATGGTACCCATAATACAAATATTCGCATGGAGGCTTCTCAGGAAAGCAATTCCTACAGGTATATATGAGGGCGGGTTGATTTTCTTCTCACATCAAAAAATGTGCAAGATGTGATCAGGAAGAAAATGATATACATTTATTCTTCACTTGCCATTTTCTAAAGCCGCTTGGTTCTCTAAACCTTGGAATATAAAGTCTGAATTGTTTGTGCAAATTTTGATTCAATCCCTACTATTATCCAGGCATTGTTAACTTCCAACCACCGCCACGCCTCTTTAAATAACATTATGGCTTTTCTTTGGTGTATTTGGAAGTCCAGGAATATAACCTTTTCGGGAGAAAATCCAATATTTAGCTTCCTATGCATATATTGCAAGTTCATCAATAGAAATGATCCAGGAAGTAGGGGCAGAATCTACATAGAAATAAAAGCAGGGATCTTCTTTAGAAACAGATGATTGGATTACACATTGCAAGGTTTATACAGACACTGCATGGAAGAAGAACACTACTGACTCCGGCAACAACTCAAGGAAAATAGGAATAGGAATTTACATTCAAAATAGCGAGCACGAAGAAGAAACATGTATCTTAATCTCTGCAACTGGCAAAAGTGTCGAATCTCCACTACAGGTGGAGGCTATAGCCCTACAGGTTGCTGCAAAAATTGCTTCTTGCACTGCTAATAGCCAAATTAATTTCCTATTGGAGAATGTGATACTAGCTCGGGCAGCGGCTCAAGGAACCTTCTTCAAGTGCCTGGACGTTGGCAAATTAGAAGCCAACCTGCAAATTATTTTGCTGCAACAGCCAACATTCAAGCTTGGGTCTTCAATATTCCTAGGGTACTTGATGTAAAGGCTCACAACTGTGTAGCTGCTTCTTATAGAGATGATTATCCTCTGAGCCAAAAAATGGCTTGTTCTAGCGCACAACATAGAGGAATAGGGAAACTATACAACATAAGACACTCTTTCCCAAGAAAAGCTTAGGGTTCCTCCGCCTCCTGCCGGCGCCGCCATCGGTCTGCATCGTCTCGGTGACTTTAGGGTCATGGAGGCATGGTGGATCCTGACCCTTGCCGGCGGGAGGGCTCTATTTTTAGATGTTTCTTCGAATTTTGTTAGGGTTTGTGTACTACTCAGGAAGACGAGACGGCGGTGGCTCCCAGAAGATGGAATACGGTTCTCCCCACCTAGCCCCCGTTCCGTTGGTGTATCTACCATCGTCGGTGGGCGTGTGGAGATGTGTCTCTGGCGGATCTGTCCTTGATGGATTTACTCGGGTCTGGTTGTAGTTCGTCTACGTTTGTGTTTCTTCAGGTTGGATCCTTCCGATCTACACTACTCTTCATCGCCGGTGGTTGCTGTTCTACTGCGGGTCCTATGAGGCCTTAGCACGACGACTTCCTGGCTGTACTACAACAAGTTTTGCCTGGCTCCGGCGAAGGAGGGTCGATGACGGCGGCGCGCCTTCGGCTCGTTTCAATGCTTGTAGTCGTCGCTAGGTGGTCTACGGATCTAGATGCAATTATTATTATTTTTAGTGTTGGTTGTATTTACATGATTGAAAATGAATAGATTGGAAATTTTCTTGAAAAAAACATACAGGAACAGGAGATCACTGTCCTAGGCTTGGGAAACTAGGCAATTTAATTAAGGGATAAGGATTACCAGATTTTATCTGTAACTTGTATTCCCTCCATACGGAAATACTTGTCGGGGAAATGGATGTATCTACACGTATTTTAGTTTTACATACATCCAGTTTTATCTATTTGTGTGACAAGTATTTCCGGACGGGGAGTATTTGATATAAATACAGGGCGCAAGCAGGGACGGATTTAGGGGGACGAGGGGGGGCGAGACCCCCCCCCCATCGATCGAGTCGTACCTTGATGTGGATGAGTTGTTCGCTGATTTTTTGGCTTTCATAACTGTCTGTAATGTGCGTTGCCGCCCCCCTATCTCTTTCGGCCTTTGCAACTAACGTTAAGCCTCAACTGCTTAGCCCATGTACAGCCCAATCCCATTTCAGGCAAAGCACAAAAGAAAGAAAAATGTCAGCCCAAGTTGGACTACGCACATATCACTAACCTCTTGTTTCTAAAAACACAATCGCTAACCTCTTCGTTTCGCAGCTTTTTGATCTAAACCGACGCACGCAGCTGTAAGGGCCTGCTGATCTATCCGAGTCTCCATTGCGCCGCCATCGAGAAGGGCAGAAGGGAAGGGGACGCCGGGACAGGCAGCCACTTGCCGGCAGACCGGACGTGCAGATGAGCGGCAACAACATGAGGAGATCTTTCTACCCGTTCTATGCTCGAGTCTCCGCCTATCGCCGCCAGGGCGAATTTCCTCCAGTTTCCAATCAGAAACTAGAAGAGGATTAAACGAGATCCTCCATGGCTGCATAGGTGCACAATTAATCCTTACTCTTTTAGTTCATCTCTTGATCTTTAATTTGTTCAAATCTGTGAGGTTTGTGCCATTCAAAACTACAAATAGTTGAGATTAATTAGGAAATACTTGATTGTCCAAATATGCTTGTGTAGATATGAAGATAATTAGGATACAAGAACAATGGAAAACATTTGCCTAGGCACTTGCATCTAAGCGTCCAAGGATTGAGACCCTCAATGGATCATATGTCGTTAACCATCATATAGGGAATTAGTAGAAGCACGACGCGGTTTGTTCACGTACATGATGATGCATATCGTTCGTTTAGGCCTCTCTAGTACGTTCAGTCTCATTATTAACCTCGTATACTAATCTCTATTTATTTTTTTGTCTAACAAGAACAATTGTTGATTGATTGACATGAAAATTGTGTCTGGAATCAAAAATCAATTATTTATAGTATGGTCTACCAAAATTTTCTATATAACTAATTTTGTCTTGTCAAAGTAGACAATTTGTATTGTCTTCTTGTGGTGTACCAAACATCAACGAAAACATGAGTTCAAGTTTAGCAGTTTTTCACACTCTAAATATTCCATTTTTAGCTCATTAGTCTAGTAGAGCTCAAGCGTGGAACTCGCCCCCCCCCCCCCCCTATGCCAAATTTCTGGCTTCGTCCCTGGGCGCAAGGCATCTCGTTGTGTGCCCTGAGGTTTTTTTTGTGTGTGTGTGAACTTGTGTACCCTGATTTTGGTTTTGGGTATGTTTTTTTTTCAGTCAGAACAGGGGACACGTGGAAGAGAAGGTGTGGGTGTGGGCCATCAAACAACCAATCACAGCCGCTAGGCCTGCTGGAGCACGGATGTGAGCAAGCCCCGTCCGCCACTCTCAGCAAAATCGCTGCTGTCAATGACAAGTGGGGCCACGTCCACCTCACACTGGTCTTCGCGTGTCCTGCCTTCGTCTCAGTTAGTCCTGCCTCATCCTGCCTCTTGCCCAAATCGCAAACCCTACCTCGCCAGCGCCACCCTCCAGATCCCGAGAGCTCCCCTCGTTCTCCACCCCTCCGGCGCCAGCCATGCGGATCCGCAGGGCCGCCTCCCGCCTGCTCGGCGTCGCCCCCTCCGCCGCCTCCTCCTCCCAGCCGCCCCGACCGAATCTGCCCCCGCTCCCGCCAGCCGACGCCGGCGGCCCGCCGCCCTGCGTGACGAACATGGCTGTAGCGGACCTGATGGACCAACTCGGCATCCAAGATCCCGAGGTAATTTTCTTGCCCCACTCGATGCATGCTCGTAGCGCTTGCCGTATTCTGCATCTTGGATGTATTGCCCATTTTTGCGCCGCCGGCCGCCGGTCCCCGTACAGCAGCGTGGGATCCCCCTCCCTTGCTAGATCTCCTCTGCCGAGGTTGCCCGTCTGGCCGCTGCTGCTCGCGCGCTGGTCTGGCTCGTCCGCCCGGACACGTCCCTGCTAGGGTTTCCATCCCTCCGCGCCCCTCGCGTTTGCTTGCTTGTTTCTGCAGGCGCGGTAACCTGCGGCCAGCCAGCCGGCGGCGGCGTGCCTGCAAGGGTTGGAAACGATGTGAGCCGTACCTACGTGCATCCACCCTATTTCACTTACATGGAGTACATGTGTGGGTCGAAATGCATGTATTTTCCGATTTTTGCTTTTTTCATACCATCCTCACAAAGGATCAGGTTCCACAATCTAACGATTATGAAACAAAATCAAGTTGCAGCAGCATGAGTATCCAAGTGCAACAAGAAAAGAGTTCAGCTGCCCCAAAATGCTAACAGCAAAGATAAAGAACAACAGTAACAAAAGTTTTGACCTAACCATAGGGCACCTAAACCTACAATTCAGATCAATCTCCACCAACACTTTGCCTGCTGTCATGTACTTCCTTCACTGCAGCCCCCTATAACTCAGCATTATTTTTCATTATTGTATATCTCTTTTCTTGACCAGGGGCTCATTTTTTCACTTTTCATGTTTTTCAGGATGACAAGCACTTCAAGGAAACTTACTTCTGGGATGGCCTTCCCAAACACCACCCCTGGGGATCAAGGTATCATTTCCCAGCCACCACCTGTGCCGACTCCATTGAGGAAAAAGAGGAGATGGCCGTTGACATGCTAGATGACATCATCTTCGAACCGCGTATCGTGGAGAAGAACTCTAAGAAAAACAAGAGCACCATGACGAAGGGTGAGGAAGAGAAGAACAAGAGCAAGCTAGAGACAAAAGGGAAGGGGAAGGTGGAGGCAGATGAGAGTTATGCTGCCAGAGGAGGATGGCCATGCAAGCAGAATGAAAGGCGGTTCTGTGGGCAGCCCGCGAGCCAACCCAACTCGTACTGCTTGCACCACTCTCACCAGAAGCCCCGTGCCATCTCGAAGCCACCTCATAGCAAGAGGATCACTGCCCACCGTGACTTCGGACTAGGGTTCTACTACTATGATGGGTTCGGCCCGTCGGGCAACACCAAGAGGCAACGCGGATCAAGCAGTTTGCCAGAACCTATTGGACAGAAAGAGGAGGTGTCGCCTGAACACCACATCGATTTTAGTGCAGGTCTGGCTGGAGTTGCTGACGAAGAAAATCAAGTCGGGTCAGAGTCAGAATACATTGACAAGCCTAGGTCCGACGACTGCACTGATGTCATGATCGCTGGCTACGACGATGACAACAGCGATGCAGACTCGCCTGATTACAATGGTGACAACATTAAGGTGAGCAAGAACCCGTCGAAGAAGAGGGGGAAGAAGCCTATGAAAGCCCGATCGCTCAAGTCATTGATGTGATAAGAGCACGGTCGCACTTTTATCTCTGTGAAATGTGGAAACAATATAGTAGAAACTATATGGATATTTTGTTGTACTGTTTTTTAACTGTGGTACTGTGGTGCTAGCATTTGCACTAGCTATTAAAAGAGTTCCATATACTCCAATATACATATATGATATATGGTGCCTGGTCATTGTGATGGGTGAGATGCAATCAATTTTTACTATGAATGGTTTATTTGTTTATTTTGTGCAGTTAGTTTATGGAATTGTGTGTGTTAGGCATTTGGTTCCTGAAAAGCGATGGATGATTGTGGTACTCGGCTCAACGAGACGGATGCCCCACCTTCCAGCCTGGAGATCAATGTCTGAACACGATATAGCTTAATACAGAATAAACCATGATTCGTTGAAGTACTATGGATACAAAGTATTAAGTTTACAATACTCTTGTGAAGAAAGGCGGCACTACTCGTGCGACAACAGTCTATACCTTATTTTTCGAAAACTCGGCCTCGAAAACTAGTACAGGAAGGGTATAACACAACGGAAAAGCATGACGGTGGCAGGATTCCAATTGAAAGGGACACCATATGGGTCACATCCTAGTTCGCACTCACGGAATCCTTAGCTACGGCATGAAAAGGTTAGGTGAGTACTTTGAATGTACTCGCAATCTCTCAAACAATCCAAAAAGCAAGCAAGCAAGCTAGAACATGTCAATCGAAAAGAAACGGGTTAAAGACATAAATTGTAAGTACAACAGTTCTAACTGAAGTAAATACTCATGGCCTAATCGTTTAACATCACATGGACCCTCTCTCAGCATAATCCCCGGCTATTCGATTCACTTCTCCTAGCCACCTCGTGATCAACCCAACTTTCCTTGGCGTTTCTTCATTTCGACACTTACTTAGTTTACTTTGTTCATGACCTTGATCATATACTGCGACTTAATACGAATTGTGTCCCATTCTGACTCGTCTATTTGTATAGATTATGACACTACGCAGTGGTTGTACACTTTACCCACACTATGGACATCAGTCCAACAAATCCCGCTTACAGCATGGCCCTCCTACTGTATCTCCAACCTCCCGCGGGCTAGCCATGGGTGAGAGAATCTCGATCCATGCCACCCAGTGTCACAACTCATCCATTCTGGGATTCAATCCACTGTTCATGGCACACCTTAACAACCCAGGCTCTCATGATTGGAAAACAATCCCCCGGCCAAGGGGACAATGCCCTTCCAACCATCCATCTTTGGTGACATGCATAAGAGACTAGGGCCTTGCCACAAAGGCAAATGTGTGGTTTCACGGAAACATGCTTGATTCAATGGCACTACAAATTGACCAGCCATTAAGGTTTAATTTAATGAGATCAATTACAATTAAACATCTAGAAAATTTTATGAGAGTTACGAGCTATTCATAGCCATTAAAATCACTAAAGTGTTTCCTCGAATATGATCATTCTAATACTAAAGTCATTCCTCCAAGTTGATTATTACTAATGTGATTCCTCCAAAATAATCATTCCTAAACTAAAGTCATTCCCCAAAAATGATCATCCTAATACTCAAGTCATTCTTCCAAATATGACCATTTTTATTACTACGGTCAACTTAGCAATATTACCAAAGCATCTAGTTTCACCACTCAGCATAAAATTGAGTGAATGCTACTGATCAACTACCTCCAAGTAGATGCAACACTTGGCATGACAACAATTCTAGCACCAATATACTTCAACCAACAATTCACACAATTCAACAATTAAAGAAATTGCAAGTTTTAACCCATGGCCTCGCAATGTCATCAAGCAAATAAAGGTGGTGCCTTCCCTCTGAAATGGAGTGTCAAACGACTACTGGTCTTCACTTCCTGAATTAATTCCCTCTGGAAACAATTTAAAAATACATAAAGCCAAAAAAATGTCCAAAAAATCAAGAAAGCTCAAATTAAATCAGTGAATAAAGAATTCAAAAATAAAATATTGCAAAAGGAATCAACTCATTTAGACTTATGGTTTAAAAGTTAATGATGCACTACTAGGAAAACGGCTATAGCTAATATGGACATTAATGGCGCACCATGTATGTGGTGCGCCACTGCTATATAGCAGTGGCACACCAGATACAGGTACGCCATTATTGGCCACATTACTAATGGCGCATCTGGTTTGTGGTGCGCCATTACTAGTTCTGAAAAAAAAGATTAAAAAAATTGGTAGCACTGTCCACTGGTGCGCCACTACTAACATGTTTTTATATATATTTTTTTTCAAAACTAGTAATGACGCACCACACACCAGGTGCGCCATTAGGCGCATTCTTAGATGGTGCGCCATTACTAACTTGCTGAGGTGGCCAAAAAATTCACCAAATACACCCCCTGGGCTGCCTTTTCAGTTTCAAAAGAATAAAAGAAAATGATAGAAATGTCAAAAAAATAAAAAAAAATAAGATTCTCATGTGATATGTGGTCTAGTTATTAGCAAAATACAAACATGAATTTTCAACTTTTTTGCAAAATCTCTCGAGAATTTATAAAATGGGCATAACTTTTGCATACGAACTCCGATGAAAAAGTTTTTTATATGAAAAATCATCTACTCGAAAAGTTATATCCGAATTCAACGGGGAAACCCGTTGAAGATTTTTAGAATCCTCAAAAACCTAACAGAAAAAAGTTATGGGGCTTTCAATATCTGGAGAGGCAAAAAAAATTAAAAAAAATCAAACTCAGTAATGGCGCACCTGCCCATGGTGCGCCATTACTATCTTCCCGCCTTCAAAATTCAAACTATATCAAAAAAATAAAAAAAGTTAGTAATGGCGCACCTGCCCAAGGTGCGCCATTACTAACTTCCCGCCTTCAAAATTCAAAATAAATCAAAAAAATAAAATAAAAAGTTAGTAATGGCGCACCTGCCCACGGTGCGCCATTACTATGCCGTATATATGGCTGGGCGGGGTCCTCTCCTCCTTACCTCTTCATTTTTCTCCTCCACTCCACTTCTCCTCCACTCCATCTTCTCCTCTCCTCCACTCCATCTCCCCTCCTCTCCTCCACCATACTCCCCTCCTCCTCTCCGGCGACCTCCTCCTCCTCCTCTCCGGTGACCTCCTCCTCCCTCCTCTCCTCCCCTTCCCTCACGGTTTCTCCTCCTCCCTCCTCTCCGGTGACCTCCTCCTCCCTCCTCTCCTCCCCTTCCCTCACGAATTCTCCTCCTCCCTCCTCTCCGGTGAGCTCCTCCTTCCTCCTCTCTGATGATCTCCTCCTCCCTCCCTCTCCGTGAGCTCCTCCTCCCTCCTCTCCTCCCCTCCCCTCACGGTTTCTCCTCCCTCCTCTCTGGTGAACTCCTCTCTGGCGACCTCCTCCTCCTCTCCGGCAATGTAGGTGAGCTCCTCTCCGGTGACCTCCTCCTCCTCCTCCTCTCCGACGATGTAGGCGAGCTCCTCTCCGATGACCTCCTCCTCCTCCCTCCTCTCCTCCTCACGGTTTCTCCTCGGCCCTCCTCTCCGGCGAACTCCTCTCCGGCAAAAGAACGTACAAGATCCAAAAACAAGAACAAAATTTGAAAAAATATCGTGCAAAAAAATGAGAAAAAAATGAGCAAAAAAAGGGCAAAAAAATCATGATCCAGATCCAGATTCAAAATTCAAAATAGTAATGGCACACCGTGGGGGTTGGAATGTGCGCCATTACTATTTTCCTGCTTCCAAATTCAAAAAAAAATCGATAAAAAAATTAATAAAAAGTTACCAGTGGCGCACCTGAAAAGGTAGTAATGGCGCACTACCAGGTGTGCCACTATTATCTGGTATACTAATGGCGCACAGTACTTGTTACTAGTGGTGTGGTGATAGTGGCACATCTATAGTGCACCATTAATGGCAAAAATAGGTGCACCACTAACAGGCCTTTTCCTAGTAGTGGTGGTCAAAATTTGGTCAAAAAATCATTTAAATTGACTTAATCCGTTTAAACAGAAAAACCAGAGGCGGTCACGTCAAAAGTGTATTTCGGAAATATGCTTCCACTAAATACCGCTTTGGGCGCGCGCTGAGTTGCTGACAGGTGGGTCCCACATGTCTGTTTCAAAACGCGTTTGATAGGTAAGTGGAGACGGTAGCTCACCAGCAGCCATTCGCCGGCGTAGAGGTCACAATCGGACTCGTCGATGGGTGCACTGGAAAGTGCGAGAGGACGGCTGCCGCGTCTGTGTTGGGGAACATAGCATGCAATATCAAAATTTTCCTATGCTCACGCAAGATCTATCTAGGAGATGCATAGCAACGAGAGGGGGAGAGTGTGTCTATGTACCCTCGTAGACCAAAACCAGAAGCATTTGACAACGTGGTTGATGTAGTCGAACTTCTTCTCGCTCCGACCGATCAAGCACTAAACGTACGGCACCTTCGAGTTCTGCACACGTTCAGCTCGATGACGTCCCTCGAACTCTTGATACAGAAAAGTATCGAGGAAGTAGATGAGTTCCGTCAGCATGACGGCATGGTGACGGTGATGGTGAAGTGATCCGCGCAGGGCTACGCCTCAGCACTACGAGAATATGACCGAGGGTGTAATCTGTGGAGGGAGGCACTGCACACGGCTAATGATTGTTGGTGTGAGTTCTAGGCTCCCCATCCCCATGTATATATAGGTGGGAGGGGGAGGGGAGCAGCCTTGGGGCGCCCCAAGTAGGAGGAATCCTACTTGGGGTTCCTTTCCCAATTCACCCCCCCCCTCCTTATTTCACCGGAGGGGAAAAGGGAATAGGGAAGGGAGGAAGGAAAAGGGGGGCGAACCCCATCCTCCTTCTCCTATTCGGCCTCCCTTCATTAGGAGGGGGCGCCACCCCTTATGGGATGGTGTCCTCCCCTCCTATGGCCCATATGGCCCATTATCCCCCTTGGGGTTCCGTACCCCCGGTACTCTGATAAATACCCCATACTACTCAGAACACTTCCGGTGTCCGAACACTATCACCTTATATATCAATATGTACCTCTCAACCATTTCGAGACTCCTCATCATTTCCGTGATCTCATCCGGGACTCCGAACGACATTCAGTCACCAAATCACATAACTCATATAATACAATATCGTCATCGAACGTTAAGCGTGGGGACCCTACGGGTTCGAGAACTATGTAGACATGACCGAGACACATCTCCGGTCAATAACCAAGCGGAACCTGGATGCTCATATTGGCTCCCACATATTCTACGATGATCTTTATCGGTCGAACCGTTATGACAACATACGTTATTCCCTCTGTTCATCGGTATGTTACTTGCCCGAGATTCGATCGTCGGTATCTTCATACCTAGTTTAATCTCGTTACCGGCAAGTCTCTTTACTCGTTTTGTAATACATCATCCTGCAACTAACTTATTAGTCGCTTTGCTTGCAAGGCTTCTTATGATGTGTATTACCGAGAGGGCCTAGAGATACCTCTCCGATACTCGGAGTGACAAATCGTAATCTCGATCTAGGCCAACCCAACAAACACCTTCGAAGATACCTGTAGAGCATCTTTATAATCACCCAGTTATGTTGTGACATTTGATAGCACACAAGGCATTCCTCCGGTATTCGGGAGTTGCATAATCTCGCGCGGTTATGGCGCAATAAGTGCGCCACAGAAGGGCCCGCCCGCCTCGGCCACAGTGGATCCGTATGCGGGCCGAGGCTCTATAGTGGCGGGCCCTAGCCTGCGGCAACGTCCCGTCACACGCGTGGGCTGGCAAGACAGCCCGGCCTGCGGGTGTCGCGTGGCGCGCGTGTGGCAGACGGCGCCCCCTCGACTCCCGCCTTGTCATTTTGAATTCCACTAGGCAGCCGCAGCCGCGGCTGGCTCCTAGCTCCCGGCTCCTCCCAGCCTGACAGGGCAGAAGACGGAGAACCTCACGAAGGGGAAACTGTTGAGGTCCTCCAACTGCTTAAGCCGTAGAACCTCACCAGCTTCGGGGGCTACTATCGGGGGGATAGACGTAGCCTCATCAACACTTAACCATATTTCAAGACATCGGGGCTGGCCAAGCCCCTCAGTCCAATTGGTCGCAAGACCGGCCTCCGGGGCCGGACGGAACCAGAGGGCCGCCTCCTAGAAAACGGAGGACCCCAAGAAGGCGGTTGGAACCAGAGGCCCGCCTCTTAGAAGACGGCAGACCCCAAGAAGCCGGCTGGAACAAGAGGCCCGCCTCCTAGAAGATGGCGGACCCCGAGAAGATGGCGCGCTCCAGAAGGCGGCGAGGGCACGGGCCGGCTCCTAGAAGGCGGCCCGCCCCCTCCCTTGGAGTCTGATCCCGACCAAGAGACAAGCCGGGGCATGGCCACAGTGTGCCATGCCTCCCCCAAATCCCGACCGCGTGGCTACAGCGGTCGCCGCCGGGCGGCCGCCGACCCGCCCAGCGCAGCACTGTAGTCATGGCGTGCCCGACACGGCCTCCATCAGCATGGACGGCGTAACAGTGAAGAGCCGTCAATGGGACCCGCAGGTAGCGATCCCCACCTGTTGGCCGGTTCCTCAACAGCCGGCAGGGCCCACCAGAGGCGTGCCCCATCAGCCGGCAGAGAACCCAGCCTCCATAGACACTGACGGTCGGGTCCTACACCCAGCCGGATTACCATTGTACCCCTTGGGGGTAGGCCTATATAAACCCCCCAGGCTCACCCATGCAGAGGGTTTAGAATCCCAGCCAGCTTACACATACATAGAGAGAAAGGAGATAGAGCTAGCATTGCCCTTCTTCCTCCTCTAGCCGAAACAGCTCAAGGAGTACTCTTGTAGCTACTCTATTTACGATAGTCATCATGCGGAGACCCCGCATGGAAGGACTAGGGGTGTTATCTCCATGGAGAGCCCCGAACCTGGGTAAGACTCGTAAGCGTTCGAGGTCTCGCTCACTCCCACTTCTAGAGCCCGGCGATGTACTCTTGTCCCCATCCATGATAAGCCACCCCTTGGCATATGTCGCTAGATATCCCCGACACAATGTAATCCTTTGTAACATCAGAACCGTTGTACCCTAATTATTCATAATAAAGAGTTGTTATGTTCTATGCCAAGTAGTGCCATAGGCCAGAAAACTTGATCTTTGCGCTAGAATACGGGGTGTTCCGGTTCCTTTGAGCCGGAGTGGCACACCTGGATACTCGGATACCCGAGTGACCATAAGTGATACTCTAGGTTGCAATGAGGGGTTTTCTTCTATACATCAAAGGTCATTTTCTAGTAGTCAATAGTGATGGCATTGCTCGTACCCAGACGCCCCTAGGGTTTCTTCTGCCTCCCACCGGTGTCTACGCCGGTCTGCCGCGTCTCTTGTGGTCTTAGGGTCATGGAGGCATGGTGGATCCCGGCCCTTGCCGATGGGAGGGCTACATTTTTTTATGCTTTTCTGAGTTTTCTTAGGGTTTGTATTCTGCTCAGAGAGACGAGGCAGCGACGGCTCTCTGAAGATGGAATAAGGTTCTCCCTGCCTAGCCCCCATCCTGGTGGTGCTTCTAGTGTCATCGGAGGGCTTGTGGAGCTTTGTCTCTGGCGGATCTCGCAGGGTTCGGTCGGCGTCTGTCTTCGATGGATCCACGTGGATCAGATATTTGTCGGTGTGTCTGTGTGTCTACAAGTTGGATCCTTCCGATCTAAGTTTTTCTTTAACGGTGGCGGTTGCTATTCTGGTGCACTAGTCATATAGGGTCTTAGCACGACAATATTCCGACTATCTACTACAATTAGTTTTGCCCGGCTCCAGTGAGGGAGGGCCGATAACGGCGGCGCCTTCGGCTCGCTTCAGTATTTGCAGTCGTTGCTAGGTGGTCTATGGATATGGACATAATTTCTATTATGTCTGGTATTCGTTGTACTATCATGATTGACAATGAATAGATTGAAAATTTTCCTGCAAAGAAAAGGAATATTGATGGCCGACCGGTCATTATCAGGTTCTTCCACGGCAAACGCCAAGTCTTCCCCCTCTCCTCCTCATCTGAATGGACAGTCACCTTGAACCCCGCCCAGACGTACGGTGACCGCCCTGCCAGCCGACGCCGACGACCTCCCATGCAAGATGCCCTAGATCGGTAAAGTGAAAATTGAGCGGCACCGCTACCTACCAGCAGCTGTGTAGCCAATCAGCTATTGACATCTCGTACCATATAATGAATCATGTGTTGTATAAAAAGTTTGCAATCTATATAAAATGTTGGTATTTCAGCAGCTGGTCCACTAGCATAGTAATACTTTTTGTCATGCAACGACATGCGTGCATATGTGTCCTCTCTCTCCTCTCCAAACACATGCATGGACTTTATTTCATCTTATTGAATTTAAAACATTCATATCTTTTAAATCGTAAGTTCATATTTGAAATAGTTTATATATTTGAACTCCTGGCGCAAAGACCTTTAGAACTAGACCGATCTCGGATGCATTTCAAACACATTTAAATTTCAATGTTTCACATTTCATATGTGAAACAAACACATTTCACTGAAAAATGTGGAATAAACCTTTTCCAATAGAAAGACGTGGAACCAACCTATTTCACTATTTCATAATTGTGAAACTGATTATTTGGAAATCACAACTTGTGAAACTGATTATTTGGAAATCACAACTTGTGAAACTGATTATTTGGAAATGTGTAACATTTTATTTCAAAATTGTGAAATATGTCATTTCATAAATGTGCGGTTGAAATTGATGTGATTTTTGTGAAACAAGCCAGTAACATATTTCATAATTGTAATATATGTTTGTGAGACTGATTATTTGAAAATATAACATATTTCACTCTTTAATGGTTACACATTTCCAAATAATCAATTTCATAACGATACATTATCCTTTCACTTAATGCGGTTACTATTTCACAAATCAAAAACATACATTTCACTTTTCACTGGTTTGTTTCACAAAAAACATCTATTTCAATTGCACATTTCTTTAAAAAACCTATTTCACTCTTTTGAAATAAATTGTTTCACATTTTCAAATAATCGGTTTCACAAGTTGACATTTCCGTATCATAATTTTTTCCACTTTCATAACCTGTATTTCAGTTTTCACTGTCTTGTTTCACAAAAACACATTTTTCATGTGAAATAGCTAGGTTGTTCTACATACGAAATGTGAAACGTTGAATTTTAAACATGTTTGAGAAGTATCCAAAACTGGTTTAGTTCTAAAGGTCTTGGCGTCAGGAGTTCACATATATAAATTATTTCAAAAACGAGCTTATGTTTCAAAAGATATAAATGGTTTTACTTGGCTAAGATGAAATAAAGTCCATGGATTTGTTGCAAGGGAGAAAGAAGAAACCGATGCGTGTGTGTGAGAGAAGAGAGAGAGAGTAATCACATCCGTTCCTGCATATAAGGACACATGATGGGAGCCGCTAGATGTATTAGATCGGGTATTCATTTTGTATAGGGAAAAAAAAGAAATAATAGCTACCTATGGTTCGGATCTTAAAGCAGTTTATGTGTGGTTGTATCGGAACGTTGCCGTTCAAAGTGACTTTCTGCCTAGATCGGGCAAGCAAGGAAGGGAAACGTTTGTGGCCGGTGCGCCGGCCAAACATTGGGCCGGTCGCACGCGGCACATACATAGATTGAATGCTCGCTGCTCCTCTCATCAGACGTGTCCCCTTCCCATGGAAACCGTGCATCGTTCTCCTTCCTTTCTTATCCATCCACACGCTTATCTATCCTCTCCCTCCTCTGTTTCTTTCCCTTCCCAATCTCGCTTCTCCTCTCTGTCTCTCTTCCTCCGCAGCAGCCATAGCCTTGCCCGCTCCACCGGCTGTGAGTTTGCTGTCGCGGAAACAACTTCGAGCCCGCTGCTGCGAGCACCTCCGACGCCACGAAATAAAACACGAGCTCATCGCTAGGCATGGCCCTGTTTTGCAACTCCGGCGACCCTCCTCCCCCCTTCCTCACGCAGCAGCCATGGCGGTGGAAGATCTGCCCGATTTTTTATGCTAACTGGTTGTAGCTTTCTGGATCATGGGTTGTAGCTTTTGCTAAACCGGTTGTATCTTTTTTGAAAATCATTCTGTTCCAGCTTTTTCTTCAAAAATATGTTTGTTTTGCATCTTTTTCATGAAACCACTGGTTCCAGCCTTTAGAAATACTGGTTGTAGCATTTTGTTCAGCTGATTGTAGCATTTTTGTTCAGGAATGCTACCACAGGAGTACGTCCTGCTAGACCAGCGATGCTTTTTGCTACGACCGTAGCCTTTTTTGCTGCCACCGGTGACTTTTTTTGCTACATACATGTACGGCGGTGCTGGTCGACGGCGGCGATGCCTTTTTGCTGCTGCAACCGTTTTGAAGTTTGCTGGAACCGGTGCCCAAATTTGCTACCATCGCCTTTTTGGGTTTGCTGGAAGGAATCGTCCAAAAGTTTCCACCAGATTTGGTGTTTGCTGGAACCCTCTCCAAAAAATGCTACTGCCGGCTTTTTTGGCTGCAAGCCATGCCGTCGTTTTCCATATGATGCTGGAACCGGCAATGGTGCGGTCGGCGTCCATGGTGCGACGAACTACAACCGAGGGTCTGCGATATTTTTTGTTACAACCATCCTCGGTAATTGCTACAACTGACGGCGGAATTTGCTACGACGACAAATGAAAGCGTTTGCGACCAGCAAGGCGTTTCCTCTAGGACGGCGAGCCCGGGGTGGCCGGCGAGCGCGCGGGGGCAGAGGGCGAGAGCAAGGGGAGAGGGGGCAGCGGCGGCGGCAGAGGCGGGGCGCTCTCCTTCTTTCTCCTCTTCTCCGCATGGGAGGTTGATGATGGGTGCGGGGGTGGACGGGGCAGAGATCTAACGGCCGCGCACGTATAGATCGAACGGATCTGGGCTGACTGGCCCAAAGATTCGGCCGGTGCGCCGGCGCAGAGTGTTGCCCAACCCAAAAACCCTACCCCCAGCGCTCATTGCCTCAACCGGCCTATCACAACTGGCCGGCCGCAGCCGACGCAACTAAATTAAGATCGCCGTTCGCGTCACCTTTATAACACGTAAACGTACGTGTACGCACCATCATAATTAGCCATCGAACTCCAAAAGCGCTCCGAGGTTTACGCAAAGCACGACAGGACGCCGGGAGGGCGTACGTGCGTCATGGGCGCTCCGGGTCTTGGTGTTCTCAGTGCTGGCAGCAATCTCGCTCACGGGCGATGGCCGACGTAACATGCACCTAACCTGGCTGCGTTGGTGTTCGTCCGTTCGTTCTTCTGCCTCGTTGGGCAGTGAATGCAGACAGTTGGGAGCCGGAACATTTCAACGACAGGTTGAGAAATGGGCCTTGCAACTGGCGGGAACTCAATAATTAATGGTCGACCCCATCCGTTGCAATGCTGGAGCACCGATGATACAAAAAGGTCTGACTTCGACATAGGCTGCTGCTCATGTTCTTAGCATTTACTACCTCCGTCTTGGTTTATTAGTCCCTCATGTATTTAGTGTCATAATTTAATCGTGATTTTAAGTAATAAAATATAAATTATAGTAGTACACAACAAAAATAATATCATCAGAAAACATGTTTAAATACAAATCTAACAACATAATTCTTGGTGACACGCATTAACATTTTGTTAGTTAAATTTATGGTCAAAGTTTGATACGAGGGGACTAATAAATCAGGACGGAGGAGTACATACGCATTGGCTGTTTGTATACTGTGTACAGCTAGCTATTCAAGTGCATGTGAGGATTTGCACGTACCATGCATGCATGCAAACCCCGGTGAGATTTCGACTTCTCGTTGAAAATATGCATGCATGGGCCTTGCCTAGCTAGTTGCCGTGTCGATCGTGGCATATCGTGACAATGATCAGTCGGTGGCACACAGGATTGCCACACGAGTGAAGAAACCAGGTTCCATGATTACATTGCGTGCGTGGTTTTTGGGTCAACCTCGAACAGATCAGCATACGTATACACTAAAAAACCAAAGAATGGACATCTTTGAGAGGCTAGGAAAAAACCATGATGTGTACTCGATCGGTCGCACCGTACGTGTTGATACGACGAGCTTATATAATTTAAAAAAAAATAAACAGGATATTCTATTGGCATTTGAAAGACGTCAAAGGGGAAACACCAAGTCGGCTTAGTCCCTCTCGATAACTTGGCCATGCACCGCTGCACGCATGTACGTTCTTCTCTTCCTATTTGGTCGGCTGAAAACATCATCGAATTTTTTTAAAAAAATGAATTAAGGAGCATTGGCCCCGTTTTCATTGATCATGAAAATTTAATACAGAGAACATCCAGCATCCATAATCACCCTCAAGTTTGATCATTTTTTTAACGAAAATGGTCCGGATCTATAAGCTACAAAGCATCTCAAACATAATAAAAATTATATCGAGATTCCGAAACCACCGAGCGACCACTACCACCAGAACGAGCCGCCGACGCGCCGTTGTCGCCGCTTCCCTGCTGGAGCCGGCTCGACCTTGTCGATGATAGCCGGAAAGTCTTGGTGCGCATGCCCCTAAGGAACAACATCATGGAGCCGGAGTCGTCGTCGTTGAACCCTTCAATATATCTGAAGCCGTAACCTCATCGTCCCAAGAAGATGGCAGGAATCTACGCCGGAGCTCCGTCGACTATATTCTGATGGACGAATTAAAGGAGGATCGGAGTCCGGAAGATAAACTCGAAGAAGAACTGCCGCCATCCGTCCGAGTGCCGCACCTGCTAGGACTAAAAAACTCTAACCTAAACTACTAACCGGAGCAAAAGCACCGAGATTCCCATCCCCGCCATCGGCCTCCAGAGCAGCAGGCAGAGGGGAGGCGAATCCATGGGCTCACTGGCAAAGCTTGGAAGGGGGAGTTTCCCTAACCGCGGAGGGAGGGGGAAGAAACCCTGACTTTTGACTTAGCCTTACCCTCAAGTTCGATCATGCCCACACATCCAAAGTTACTCCCCAGGATCACTACATAAAACTCCAGCCCAACTACATCATAAAGTCCGGAAAATAACTACTCCTAGATCATTACAATTCCTCCAGCTCAATCACAGGCAACCCAACAACCAACCCAAATGGTAAAAAAAACCTGACATTAGATTTTAAACATGGAAAATCGAACGTTTTTCATAGCAACTTATATTGGGGCGGGAATGGCAAATTTAGTTTGCAAGCATGGTAATTTTTTAGCACAAGATGAATTGAGGCGTATTTGCCATGCTCGCCAACTAAAATGATCATCCTCAGCGAATACAACTTGCCATGCCGAAAAATCTGATGTTCGCTGGATATTCAGGTCCAGAACAATAACTAACAGAGAACTCCATCTCAAGTACGTCATTACAGCGTCGATCACACCAAAATTCCTGTGAAAAAAATAATCTCACCAAAAAAATCTCCAGCTTCACAGCTTCCACATAAACGCTCACCAAACATGTTGAGAGTTGCTATACGTACGACAGAAATCCATACGATTTTTGTACGACCAGACTCATCTGGTGGTGTGGGCCCAAACCTCGGGAAACGTGCATGTGTCTTGTCGTACGAAATCGTACGGGGAAAATCATCGTACGCGTGGCACTTTCGAAACATGTTACAGGCCTCGACCCGCAATCTTGAGCACCAGCGGCGCCCGCCCTCTTCTCCTGTTGTAAACAACAGTTGCAACCTGTAACAGCAGCTCTACCACTTTGACTTGCAGCCCTCGTATTCCTTGTTTTTGTAAACCGGATAAGAAATCTAGCCAGTAAGAAATCTAAGTGATTACGCTAATAGGATCATAAGGGTACACATTGTCAAAACAAGAGGTATGTACCCAAAAGTAGCACATATAGGGCAAGGGTAATAGCTTAGTACCACTTTTTGGACAAATCAGGATGAACCGCCAGCTTCGCGCCTAACGATAACGATTAAAAGATTGTCTGATTTGCTCGTGAAAACAGGGAAATGGACAGGTTGGACCCACTTGTCAGGCTGAGGCATGCTTGTGTGGACAATATGTTGAGCTGGACATAGGTCCCACCTGTCAATGACTCAAGTGTGTTTTTTTTTCATGTCTTCCTTCTTTCCATGGCCATTTCAACAAATATGTTGTGAGCCTGCCTATCTCGGCTCTTTCCTCACACCGGGATTTGAGCTCAGAGAGAAAGTCATCCAGGATGGAGTAGGGTGGCGACGAGGTGATAGTGTCCTGTCGGGTGGCCATGCATCGGCTGACGGAGCAGGTCGACACGCTACAGTGTTGGACGACAACGTCTGCACTGGACATGGAGTAGATACGCGCATGAACTACCGACCATTTACATCACCGGCATGCTCGACTGCGCGGCCAACTTCCTCGTCTCTATCGCCTAGCCCCCCCCACACACACACACACACAATGTGAACTTTGCTGCAGAAAGAATCAACTGGTAAGGCGGTAAATAGTTGATGCCTCTTAGTTCTTTCCTGACTTCGTCCGAGCTCCATCGTGGATGATTCTTCTCCGTCGTCGAGCATGTGTGCGCCGCCAGGTGACAGGTACACGCCGTGTTCAGCATTCGACGCCATCGTAGCCGGCTGCATGCCTGTGTTCTTCCACCCAAACTCTGCTATGCTTACTCCGCCTTCATCTCTGAGGAGGTCGTGCACAACGGCAATGCCAATAACATAGAAGAGACGCTCCGACGGATTTCACGATGGAACCGGTCATCGACACGGCCAGCAAGATGAGGAAGGAGATTGGCCACGGCGTGTCGGCATGAGGGCACCATGGGTGACGTGCTCCTCCTGTTGAGGAGGCGGAGAGAGAGAAGAAAGGGGGGGCAGAAAAAGGAGGTGAGTGGATGGCAGATGTGACCCTCGCCCAACTCAACGTGTTTTCCACATACGCATGCCAACTCAGCCCGACAGGTGGGCCCAACTTGTCAGTTTCACTATATTCGCGATAAAATCAGACAATCAGTGCTCTCCGGTACTCGTTAGGCTCAAAGTTGGTGGTTGTTCGTGAGTTATCCAAAAAGTGGTGCCAAGGTGTTACCCTAGCCCCCAATGTGATGGTTTTGAGTAAATACCTCTTAAAACAAGCCTTGTTCCTATACTCCCAAATAGCGCAAATCACCGTATCACTCCTACTGCTGCTAAACCTCTATATTTTCCAAGGAAAATCATAACCCACACACAAATCTCTCTAACAGAATTCAAATTCGTATTTATACCCAAAGCATGACCTACTACTCCACATACATATCTAGCCAGCGAACAATGTATAAACAAGTGATCACCATCTCCTCTTCATCACAAAATCTACCTTTACTACTCCCCTTCCAGCCTCTTGTAGCAAATTATCTTTTGTCGCAAGAATACTACTCCCTCTATTCCGAAATAAGTGTTGTTGATTTAGTACAGAGTTAACTAAATCAGCTACATTTATTTCGAGACTGTGGGAGTATCTCTAAACATTAAACACAAAAAGACTTTGATCTTCAAGGTACTTGTATGAACCATATTTTCCTAAATGTAAAAATTACTAGCAAAGCTTTTAGCATCAAATACATAGAAAATTTCATAGAACAGTATCAACATACAGGAGCTTTTTTTTCTTTCACTTGCGTGTTGTGTACGTAGGCTACCCACCACGCAACAGTGCTAAGCTGGTTAGCTAGCGCTACCTGCACTAAATACGGTGTAGTATTCATATTGATTTAGGGCATCTCGAAGGGAGACTGTAATCACGAAAAAAAAAGTCTTACATTTCATAGCAGACAGAGTGTTTGTTAAGGTATAACTGTAATCACGAAGGATTAAAATTTGTACCAATCAGTCCCTCAAAAAAATTGTACCAATCAGACAAACTTTTCCCCGGCGAGAACAAGTGCGTTGAATGCATGATTTGCATCCCAGGAAGACTCACTTCAATAGGTGGAGTGGACGAGGAATTTTCCCTTCAAACGTAGCATGAATAAATTCTTGTAGAAAAACTTACGGATCAAACAACCCAATATTAATTAACCAAAGAAGTCGGCCAATTTCAACACAAAAGCGGTTATTTGACCATGGTTGACAGTTGCGAGGGACGGAATTTACACGGTACTAAAAGTTATAAGGGTGACGAAAGCTACACCGTAGTAAGTTACATCTTTATCTTTACCTAATAATAAAGAGAATTGGGTTTCTGCCGTCCGTCGTTTGCTTTTTTACAGAAAAGTCCCTGTACTTCTTCATAATTAAACCCGCAGTCCCTTCTTAAGTGAATCTGAGAAAACGTTTTGTTTTTACCAAAAAGCCCCTGCATTTGTAGTAATTCAACTCGCGATCCCGTCTTCCTCTTCCTCAACACCTCCGCCGCCTGATAAAAAACAGAGGTGGCGATCTCCGCCGGCCAGCCTCCAGATCCCCGGCGACTGCAAGTGGTTCACGCATGCCCACTCCCGGCGGCCCTTCTCTTCGCCGCCGTATGTGCCTCCCCTGGCCGGGACCTCCTCCGTCTCTTTGCCACCACTACCGTGAATAAAAAAAAAGCAGCACTAGCTGCCCAGCTTACAGAGGAGAATGGTTGCAGCTAATTTGCCATTTAGGCTAATCTTAAAGAAAAAAGAGAGCCCAGGTGAAGATTCAGAAAAAATTGTCCAAGCGTCCACCGGCGAGATCTGGGCCCGCAGCCCCGCAGCAAGGCGTAGTCGGAGGAGGGTGGGCTGGACACGACCACGCCGATCCGGAGCCCGGAGCCTCGACGCAGATCCACGCGGCCCCGTCGAGCAGCCGCAAGGTCGACCTTGAGCAGGCCATCGTTGTTGCGTCGACCCTGAGTAGACCACCGCTGCCGCGCCCTCCGCCACAGGCCCAGCCAACACCGTGTGCGCGGCCGGGCCACACCACTGCCGCGCCTCCAAGGTCGAGGCCACTGCTGCCGCACCCTCCGCCACAAGCCCAGCCAGCACCGTGCGCACGGCCCGACCACCACGAGCCCATACACGATATGCAGCCGCGCCGCAACCGGGCGACGAACGCGAAGCAGCCGCCACGGGCGTGTGTGAGTTTGGTGTGGCTGGAGAACGGATAGAAGAGGAAGGAGAGCAGCCGCTGATAGAGAGAAGAAAAGGAGAGCAGCGCTGACGATGTGGGTTCGTGGGCTCGCTAGATGGATGAATAGAGGGAAGAAGAAGAAGAGCAGCTCTGTGCTAGAGGAATGGAGATGTGGAAGAAGAGCAACGCAATTGAGAGCTTCTCGGTGGGGATTTTTTTGGTGTGGAATGCTTTTTTAGTGGCTACACCGACCAGAAAGCTGAACTCAGCCGGATCCGGCGGCGGCTGGACTTGTAGGGGCTGCGGCGTCCTGCGTTGGGTCGAGGGCAACCGGATCCGACGGCGGCTGCGGCTGGACTTGGGAAAAGAATGAACGGAGAAGGAGAGGCAATGAGGTGTTGCAGGCGGCGACATGGCCGGCGCAGCCGACGGAGACGGGGAACTCCTCGGGGGCGGTCTCCCTGGCTGTGCAGGGTCACCCGGCGACGATGGGCGT
Source organism: Aegilops speltoides (assembly GCA_021437245.1). Classification (NCBI taxonomy): domain Eukaryota; kingdom Viridiplantae; phylum Streptophyta; class Magnoliopsida; order Poales; family Poaceae; genus Aegilops; species Aegilops speltoides. Next base: position 505,134,457 of record CM038145.1, read on the forward strand.
AGGCGCCAGCGGCGTGTCCCGGGGTGAGGAATCGTGGTATGTGGGGCAGTGGATAACCGGCAAGAGCCGAGCCACGCGGAAGATAACCGCTATCAACATGAATGGCTTACGAGCGAGGAGTCCATATACATGGCTGAAGGAGCGCCACCGAGGCTGCTTGTTTTTTTCTAGATCAGCCAACGTGTTAAGCTCGCGTGCACACGTGTTGACAGCAGTTCTTTTCTTTTTTACTCACAGACGAGTTTCACCAGATCAAAAAATCCTGGAGCCACGCATGGCATCGGCCCCTTTTTCCTCGCCGGTTTCGTAGTTTATTTAGCGCCTTAATTAGCGGCCAGAGTTGAGTAAGAGGGCGCTTACATAATTACTCTTTACGTATTTATTTTTTTTGCCTATAAGCGTCTAAGCAAGCGCCGTGCATTGAAAATATGCACATAAGTTAGTACATGTACATCACATTGGTATTAGCACAGGGAAAGTAATAACAAAACTGCCCGCTCCAAGGAATTTGGCCAAAACAGAACTGTGTGCATGGCAGTGAAAGTAGTCACTATTCAACCATTTCAGATATTTCGTATTCCAACCAAAGTGCCAAATACAACGGACTATGAGCAAAACAATACACAATTTGTAGCATCAAGTCAGAGGCAAAAAAAAAAAAGGCAGAGGCAACCAATCTTCACAAGATTATAACTTTGAAATAGAGAAGAGAAAACCAACCGCGATTGTCGGGCTTACACAACATTAATCAGCAGTGCATGATCCGTCTTTCTTTTGTACCAGTGCCAATCCAGATTGAAAATAAACACCTCAGCAAAATCAGATTGAAGACGAAAGAAATCATATATAACCATGCATGTCCGTCGACGACGGTGGGAAAAAGGATAAACGGCAACACTGATAAGATGGCATGTTGAAATAAACGGCATCGACCTATTGGGTCTTGAGTCGTGGTTACAATGTTAGAGGCATGTGTTATTTTTTTTCTTCCGTTGCAACGCACGGGCTCTTTTGCTAGTGATGAAAAACACACTTATATCTAGTTTGAATGGGCCGATTGATGTGCTAGCTTCAATTATAAGCAACATTATTACTGTGCCGTGCCACACGCTGACGACCGTTCGACAATGTAAGCTCTAGATGTAGCACTGTTCCTTGGTCTGGACACGTGTGGTACGTGATCGCGTACAAAGCGTGTATGAGTTTATCCGGTGAGCATGAGTTTGCCACAAAGCCATCACGTCGTCGGCACGTGTTATTGGTGATTTGCTGCTGAGCCGGCCGGCCCTAGCCTTTACTACTACGTATGTGCCTCCAAAACAGGGTACACGTACTGTGTGTGTGCTCGTTTCAGCTCACCTAAGGTCTGCTGTAGCATGTACTCAGATATTGACGATGCGTACGTGCCTGACACTTTCGTAGCTAAGATGAACCACCGTTTGGTGGGGGGTGGTAGACTTATAAGGGCACACAATAGTACATCATGGACCATACAAGTACAAGCTAGCCCTTCTGGTCGCATAGATATGTTTTTGGGAAAAAATCACCATCCACGACGGTACATATTTTAAGTGAATCGTCGGTGGAATGGAAGGTAGTTTTTGATTGCACATGGCTCGAAACGAAAAGGAAGAACCGTGTGGGATGATATCAAGAAAACACGGCCATGACAGCGGATGCTAGCCACGGCTGAGACCATCATCGCACATGGCCGACCATTGCTTGATGACCGCTCGACTGTGTGGGATGATCATTCTTGTACTCCACAAATGATGATTCCCATCAATTTTTAGATCCTAGTGCTCACAGTTTTGCCCTAGTATATATGTAGTATACGTATGTGCGTGCACTAAATATAAACATAGTGAGATTTGTATGGACTTATTTTATCTGATTGTGTGCAAAAGAACATACTACTATACTCCACTTGTTGTTCTATTTTTTCCAAATAACATACTCGTTGTAGTGCCCAAGACCGAGACCAAGCTCTGAACAATACTCCCTCTCTCTACACCAAAATAACTCCAGCGTGCTATTGATGCACGGTTACCAAGCTGCCAGCTAGCAACACAAGAACCACTAGCTACCTCTCAACAACTCCTGCTCTCTAAAGCAAAATGCGCATTAGACTGGTCATAGTGGGAAGTAACTTACACTACTAACATGCATATATTACAGCCTAATGCCCACGACAGCCCACAATTTATATGGACTAGTAACTTAGAGTAGTAACATGCAAGCCATCATTTATTAAGATGTAGAATCATTTTGCCTTGGGATGTGTTATGTTACTCCCACTATGACCAGCCTTAGGCTGCTTGTAATGGAAAGTATCATGCAAATGATACTAATGTATATTACCTTTCTAAGAGCAAGTATAATAAGGTGACGTAGGCAGTCTGTAATTAAATATTATATCTTTGTTGAGTTGAATGAGAGAGAAGAGGAGAGAGAAGGGAAGCGGGCTGTAGATTTTTACATATTGGCCCTTCTAGCCGCATAGCTATGTTTTGGGGAAAGAATCACCATCCACGACGGTACATATTTTTACAGAAGGTAAATTTATTACGCGTTGATTATTTGTTAGATGACTAAAATTACAATGGCGTCAGCAATTTATGAGAGTGAGAAGAAGGCAAGGCGACGCCAAGATGAAGATGGGGGGTGGGGGCGATGGGGAAGGACTTGGCCGTCTCCGCGGGTCATCGCCGCGGAAGACAGGCGGGGGCTAACGAGGTCGGGTGTTGGGTGCGTGTTATCGTCGACACCATTAATAGTGGGTTGGAGGGATGGCCGAGAACGGAGACCTAGTTTGGGCAGGGCATGGCGTTGGAGGCATCATCGCCGGCCACGAGTGGCTAGGTGTGGTGGTAGTGGATGGCACAGTGGCATGATGTTGCTAGAAGGAGAAGACTAGAAGAAGGGGAAGGTTTTGGCCCGCTGGATTACCGATTACTCCCTCCGTTCGGAATTACTTGTCTCGAAAATGGATGTATCTAAAATTAAAATACGTCTAGATACATCCATTTCTACGACAAGTAATTCCGAACGGAGGGAGTAGATCAGTGGAGAAAAAAGTTACCGATGGAAGAAAAAATTGGACGGCCGTGAAATAGTCGGCCCCATATTATTACGCGGCTTTATGAAAGTTGGCAGAGTGTAGAAAAGTAATCCAAGATTAAACACCAATGATACATGACACAACAACAAACTTGTACTCCCTCCGGTCCTTTTTACTCTGCATATTAGGTTTGTCTGAAGTCAATCTCATCCAACTTTGACCAAGTTTATATAAAAAGTTATAGACATTCACATAACAACATCAATATCATTAGATTCATCTTGAAATATATTTTTATATTATATTTATTAAATATTATAGATGCTAATAATTTTTAAAATAAATTTGGTCAAACTTAGCAAAGTTTGACTTTCGGCAAAACCAATGTGCAGAGTAAAAAGGACCGGAGGGAGTACTCCTAATGTGAACTGAGCGGAGCTAAGATGATTAGGTTCCTTGAGATGGAACCAACACAGCAGGGTTCAAGTCCTAGACTTGCCACTTGTGATCGTATTTTTCTGGATTTATTAGCCTTCCGGCGATGTGCGTTTAACTGGAGGAGACATTCCCATCGACTACAAAGGCTTGGTATATCGAAGATGCTTCTAGGGATAGAGTGTGAGTGCATGCATGCGTTCAAGAGTTAATCGGTATGTGAGCATTTGTATTGTGTTAAAAAAAACTTGTACAATCTTAGTGACAAGATTAAACACCAACACTTATTTTTTATTAATCCCGCTCCCGCTAGTGCACGCCAGCACGTATCTTTCTCCTATCTATATAAACACATGCAGCGTCTGCTGCCTTTCACCACATCTCAACACTAGCTACCTGCCTCAACATTTGTGGTGGCACGCACCGCCGGCTGCCGCCATGTCCAAAGCATTCACCAAGTCCCTCCTCTTGTACAACAAGGTCCTCATCCGGCGGCTCAAATCCCTCATCACCCGTGCGCCACCCGCGCCGACGTCGGCCACCGAGAAGCTGCCACCGTCACACATGCGCAAGTCGTCGACGGCACCGCTGGACGCGCTCCCGGCGCCAGGGACGACGGACGACGGCAACAACAATGATGGCGGTCGCGGTACTGGCGGCGGCACCATCGTGTGCGAAGTGGAGGGTGGCCTGCTGATGTCCGCCTCCACCTTCCCCTACTTCATGCTCGTGGCCCTCGAGGCCGGCGGGCTCCTCCGCGGCCTCCTCCTGCTCCTGCTCTACCCTCTCTTCCGCCTCCTCACGGACGAGCTCGCCACGAAGGCCATGGTGATGGTGACCTTCGCGGGGCTCCGGAAGGACGCGTTCGGCCGGCTGGGCATGGCCGTCATGCCCAAGCTGTTCCTGCAGGACGTGAGCGCCGAGGTGTTTCACGCGGCCACGTCTGCTCCAGCGACGGCAGGGGCCGCGCGGCGGCGAAGGCGCTGCGTGTGCGTGAGCAGCATGCCGAGGGCGATGGTGGAGCCGTTCTTGAAGGAGTACCTCGCTGTCGACGCCGTCGTCGCGCCGGAGCTGAGGGAGCTCGGAGGGTACTACCTGGGTCTCGTGGAGGACGAAGGCGAGGCGGCGAGGAGGATGGACGTGGAGGAGATCATTGGGGCCAAGGGCGGCGCCGTCGTCGGCATTGGTGGACAGGGGTGCTCGTTTCAGCACATCTTCCAAAAGTACTGCAAGGTTAGCCACCAATGGTTTTTTTTACTACTCCATGCATGCTATTAATGTTCTTGAAAATAAGCGAGAGGGCGCTGATATGCATGCTATTAATGTTCTTGAAAATAAGCGAGATAAGTTTAAAGAAAAAAAATAAGGATGTGCGTGTTTGTTCAAGATATTGATGGAGAAAAGATAAAAAGAAAGAAACTGTCACTGAAATTCGCATGCAAGCGTATTCTACTTTTTTTGGTGAGAACAAGCGTGTCTACTTAGACAAGATAGCCTGGAATTTTTATGTCTTAGTCACTCAAAATTCTGGTAGTAGTACTACTACTACATCACTAAGCCTTGCTAAAACTGGAGTCTCGATGTGCAATTCTAGCAAAATGTTGTTGCGATTTTTCACTATATTTGCATATATAGTACTCCCTCCGTTTGTTTTACTTTGCATATAAGATTAGTCTGACTCAAACTTCATAAAGTTGGCCAAATATATATAAGATTAATCTGATTTAAGATAAATCTTATATGTGGATTAAAAAGAAACGGAGGGAGTACGTGGTGTGGGAATGAATGATGATGGTTGGGTGTTACATGGTCCTATTGCTTACAGAAGTGACTGAAATTCCTTTTTTAAACAAAGCATGTATACTAACTTAAGAATATGCAACACCTTCTCATCGCTGCATGTTACTCTTGAGTAAGTTAGACTAGCTAAGGATCGGAGGGAGTAGTATTTTAGTTCAGGTCTATTTCTTGCGTGGCATATACTTGGTGTTACTATTATTAGCAAGCAATATGTCTCTCTGTCACGTTCAAATCGTCAAATCTGTAGGTGTATATGGCTCTACACGGATGCCGGCACATATATAGTAAAATTTCCATGATTGAGATGTGCACCCTCCTAGCTTATTCGAGTGGTTCATCTCGCTCGAGCGTTGCGTACGTGTCGGTGTCGGGCCTGGTCGAACTGCATTGCATGGCTCATACGTCAACTCGGCCGACTGAATACACATGCACATGCACCACCTCCATCAGTGATTGCAGGCCACCATGCATGCATGCACCTACAGCCCCCGACCCCCTACAGTGTTTTCGCACAGTACCCTAATTTTTTCTACTCCTAGTTAGCTAGGCTTGGATATGTGTGGAAAGAGCCGTGCATGATCGTGCCAAAATAAGTTGTCCAAAACGTCAGCTTTCATGGGAAAAGTAGTGGCAGTACACGTTAAGCATCATGTGATCACGACCATTCTTTTATGTAATGCCTGGTGGATCCGTGTTACTATCCCCAACAGTACTCGATGGCTAGAGATACTGGCCAGTTCAACGCCTTCCGGGAAATGAGAGAGATTGTCCTATGTTACTATCTTGAGCAGTACTCGATAGGTACTTAGGTAGAGGTAGAGATACTGTCCAGTTCAGCACCTTCCGGAAAATGAGAAAGATGGTTCTAGAAACACAAACACCTGGCCATTTTCATTCAATTCATGATGTGCATCTCATTTTAGTAAAAAGCCTAGAAATATTTACGCCAAGATATGATCAAACATACACACAGTGCAAAAGAAAAGAAAATATTCGGCTTTTCTAGCTAGCTAGGGACAGTGTAAATTATTAGATGTTACCATTATTATCTTTGTGTACTACTCCCTCCGTTCCGAATTACTTGTCTTAGATTTGTCTACATACGGATGTATCTAGCACTAAAATGAGTCTAAATACATCTGTATCTAGACAAATCCAAGACAAGTAATTCGGAACGGAGGGAGTACTTTAATTTTGATCATGCATTTCCCAAATGTTTGCAAGTTTTAACACCATGCACACCTATGAATTTGGTGAGAAAATGCACGCACCAACAGAACACATATATACATAAACCTAAAAATTCAAATGCTCTTATTCACTCTTGCATGCATGCATGTTTATTTCCTTCATCGATGTTGCTATCCCCAGCAGTACTCGAAAGCTCGAGCTACTGCTTCTTCAACGCCATTCTGAAAAAGAGGCCGAGTACTAGTTTGCAACTAGTTTTGTTAACATATCCTGGCCGTTAATTCGAGCATATCTTCAATACAGTATTTCCTATCGTGTACGTATACATGTACGTAGAATAATCGTTCTTTGACTTTTGTTGGTGAGCTGTCGCTAACAATAATTTATTGCGTTGCCCTGCGTACGTGCATGCATGCAGGAGGTGTACGTGCCGACGGAGTCGACGCGGCGCCGGCGCGGCGCGCTGCACCCGCGGCGGTACCCGAAGCCCCTGGTGTTCCACGACGGCCGCACGGCGTTCCGGCCGACGCCCGCCGCCACGCTCGCCATGTTCGTGTGGCTCCCGCTCGGCGCGCCGCTCGCCGTGCTCCGCACCGCCGTATTTCTGCTTCTCCCGTTCTCTCTCTCCGTGCCGCTCCTCGCCGCCCTCGGCATGCACAACCGCATGATCGCGTCGTCGTCGCCGTCTGCCTCCGGGGACAGGAGCAAGGGCAACCTCTTCGCGTGCAACCACCGGTCGCTGCTGGACCCGCTCTGCGTGTCCGCGGCCGCCGGCCGGCGCGACCTCGCTGCGGCCACCTACAGCATCAGCCGCCTGTCGGAGATGCTCGCGCCGATCCCCACGTTCCGCCTCACCCGCGACCGCGCCGCCGACCGCGCGGCCATGCAGGCACAGCTCGCCCGCCGCGGCGGCCGCGGCGGGCTGGTTGTGTGCCCGGAGGGGACGACGTGCAGGGAGCCGTTCCTGCTGCGGTTCAGCCCGCTGTTCGCGGAGCTGGCGGCCGGCGGCGTGGACGTGGTGCCCGTGGCGCTGCACCTGGCGGTGGACATGTTCCATGGGACGACGGCGGGGGGAAGGAAGATGCTGGACCCGCTGTACCTGCTGATGAACCCCGTGCCGTCGTACCTGGTGCAGATCCTCGACCCCGTGGAGTGCGGCGGCCAGGAGGCGCGCGCCGTGGCCAACGAGGTGCAGCGGCGGGTGGCGGAGGCGCTCGGGTACGAGCGCACCGGGCTGACGAGGAGGGACAAGTACCTCATCCTCGCCGGCAACGAAGGGGTCGTCGGCGCCGCCGACACCGCTCACGACGGCGGCCGGAAGAATTAGCTGCAGCTGATGCCAGCGCAGTCTATTATTGACGACTAGTAGTGCAATACAGTACTACAACTACGAAGCTAGCTTCTTGTCGCTGCTGACGGTGTACAGTGCGTGCATACGCGTGTCCTGGCTCGTCAGGGATTATGTGTGTTGTCCGGGGTGCTTTGTGAAAATATCACACTAATGCAGTGTGCAATTTGTTTATTTTTGCAATCATAATATATACAGAGGTTTTGCTTGATTTGCTTTTTTGGATCTGGCGTCTCCCGTGATTAGTCAGACAATCGGCAACCCTACCCTGCTCTTGAAATTTGCATGCATCTCGAATTTGCATGCATCTCACAAAGAGAAAACTAAGGGTGTGGCTAGGTCTCAGCCAAGTGATATACATATAAGAAGAAAAAAGAAAAAGTTTGTACAAATCTTCATGCAAGATCAAAGGAATATAGCATCGATTGAGACATAACAAAGACTTAGTCGACTGAGACTTCGCAAAACTGAAAAACAAAATATGAAATCTTATCGTGTAAAATCCCGCATCACTCAGCTCAAAATTGCACTCCCTCCGTCCTCAAATAGATGACATATAAATTAAGTCAAAAAGTCAGTGTTTTCTAAATTCAACCAAGCATATATACAAAAATATGAACATAAACAATACCAAATCATTATCAATATATCCCACAATTGATATATTTCATAATATATTTATTCAATATTGTAGTTGATATTTTCTTCACCTTCCTCTCATAATATAAGACCGTTTATTCTCAATAATGGTAATAATAATATAAGACCGTTTGTCAAGCTAAGGCCAGCTTGCAAAACAGCCTTATATTGTGGGACAGACCGACAGAGAGAGTATATATTTGGTCAAACTTAGAAGGCATTGCCTTTTTAACTGAGTTTATACGTCATCTATTTGGGTTCAGAGGGAGTAGTCCATATAAAGGGCTACAATTTTGATTTGTAGTACTAATCTTTGTGTTTGTACACAAAGCTAGTGAGGCGGGACCTAGACTGATTGGATTTGTCCTGGAAAAGGTGACGGAGATTTCTAACTTAAAACATGATGCTAAAGCTCACCAGATGATGATGGAAAGTGTTTTAAGGTTTGTGTCATTATCGAGCTTAATCATCACGCAAAGCACAAAGCAGAGACATGTCACTGCCACGGTGGCTAAGCAGAGGCACGTCACTGTCGCCAGTGGTGCCTGGTAGCTTCTTTTTTCATTTGCTACGCCATTTGGTTGGGAGCTTAATGGTACTGGTGAGTGATGGCTACGTACAACTGGACATTTCAGCAGCTAGCTTTCACCATCATGTACGCTATCAACTGTTCAGTCAGCAGAAGACCATGAGAACTACAGCAAATTCAAGATAAACATTTCTACTGTTCATTCCAAGTAACACTAGAGCAAAATAAATAAAATAAATGCAAGTTTGTCCCGAGAAGAATAGACAAGTTTCCAGATATAATGACATATATTTCTTGCACTTAGGGTAACATTTTTGGGCCTCATTGCAAGGCAAGTAACAATACATCCACCAGCATTGCCATACACACATACATGCTCTCGTTTTTCACCGGAATTTCGATTCTCGAAATTTGAAATCTTACCAGGTCGAGTCGGGATGTTTGATGGCGCCTCAGCGTACGCGTACCATGCCAGTCTTTAGCATCCGGGACGAACTAAGTTGGCCATTTGCCTTGCGTGGATGCACTCAAAATCGTTTATTTATCTTTTCCCTGCCCAGGTGAGTTACCACTGCTTCTTGCCCTTCCTCTTTTTCCTGTTACTACTACCGCCGCCGCCGCCGCCACCACTACTCTTTGCATGGGTTCCGCTGCCTGGAGAAGGGGGGTCGCCTTGCGCCTCAAACATGCCAGACTGCATAGCGTTCTGCAGCCACTCAAAGAACTCCTCATCGACTCCTGCATCCATGTTCGGGATTCCCCCCCTTGGCCCTGAGGTGCTCCCTTTGCCACTACCTTGCTTTGCCAAGCTGGCATTCACGTGGAAGGTCGGCTTGTGGGTGTTCGGTGGGCATCTCATTCCCTGGAGAAGAAAACAGAAATTTCTGTATCGGTTCATAAATTACTTTGCTTCTCTTTTTGCTTAATAGGCGGAGTGTGAAAATAATGACCCTGACTGGAAGTGTGTCACTCCACTCGGCGCCTCAGATTTCAGAAACCATGCAAAATTCCTCTAGCTGTAGCTACGATTTAGTAGGTTTACTGCTTTCCTATCCACCATGTATTTTTTTTATCTTAATACTAGTAAACTGAGAACTGGAGACAGTGCTCAAAGAGATTTTGGCTAAACTTCAAACTAACAGTGGTGAGTGGTCCCCTTACTGAACTTACTGCACTAGTACAAGTTTCTTGGTCACAGTTCTCATGAACGAAACACGGGATTTCAGTGATTCAAACAGATAAGCATCTAACCATACCATGTAGTAGCCATCCTTACAACACATAGATATGTACTGACCAAAGATCAAACTTATGAGCAATCAAATGTAATAAAGAAGATATTCATAAAACATATAAATTTTCACCTGACAGCTGAACCACTCGGTGACATCAAAAATGCTGCTTTCAGCACAAACAAATGCACGAGGCAGATCGGGCTGCATAAATTGTAAATATCAAAAGACATCAGTCACAAGACATTTGTGGTGGCTAAAATTTTTTGCAGTTGGTCATATCATGAGTTGGAATAATCTGATATTACCTTGTGCAGCATCCCAAATAGGACCGGTTGAAATGACTGCTCAACCCATCCATCACCATCTTTAGCCTGATGAAACTCTTTACAATCCTGTGATGAAGAAAAGTAACTTATACAGAACATTTACTAGTAGCACAGAATCAAAAGCAACCACAGCCATATACCAAAAGAAAATACCTGACACCATCTGCCCTGCAACTTAGGTCTTCCTGTATAAATCCACAGATGGAAATCGCCACATTTCTTGCAGGCTATTCTTCTCGATAGAGCAGAAGGTCCTTCATCAACACCTTCAGAGGGGCTAAACCCTTGTTGGAATGTACCATGTCCTCCTTTCTAGTAAATAAAATAAAACAGCAAAGAAATTATGGCTATCAGATGAGTAGTCATATTTGATACTTTCTAAACAACAACAACAAAGCCTTTAGTCCCAAACAAGTTGGGGTAGGCTAAAGGTGAAACCCATAAGATCTCGCGACCAGCTCATGGTTCTGGCACATTGATACTTTCTAAAGAGGATAAATTAAAGCAAACTGCAAGACTATGAAGCTGTATTAATATGTAGATACTACATCTACTATCCTTGTGTCTTCTGTTTTTATCTCAGACCACCTTGGCAGAATGGATTGTTAAACCAACATAAACATTTCCCAAACAATAGTCTCATAAATAACCGATGGCAGTTGCAAGAATAAACTTTACAATTGCGACACAAAAGGATACATAATATTAGGAACGTCACACTATTCAGACTGGCAAAAAAAATTACTGCAACGAATACATATGAACCTATTGCATGTAACATGATTCCATCCCCCAAAAATCAAACTGCCTAATGTCTGAAGTCACTTTCACATCAAAACCATGACACCAAACCATCATGGACTCTGCATGTTTGCATCAGAGCAATCAAGGACACCGTCTACAGTTGGGTCAAAAACCAATGAGCAATTGTTGCCACTGAAACCATCCAGCACCCTTCTGGTAAATAATGCTTTTCCAAACATTAAATCAGGGCTTATGGACAGCAAAATATAATGTTTTTCCAACACAGGCCATGCAGACAAGAACATTGAACTTAACTAAACTGAACAGAAAAATCCATACCAATTCCCTGGCCAAATCAACTTCCACTAGGAACTTAACTAAACTGAACAGTAAAATCCATACCACTGGTCAAATCAACTTCCACTAACTATGACTATTACTGGGCCAGGCTTTCGAAATTGTCCTCAATTAACTGAGACCAAATGAAAAAAAAAATGCATTGCGATTTTGCAAATCCAGCAAAGCACAAATCAGCCAAATCCAAAATCCGCTCGTAAGTGGTAAAGTGATTGCTGGCAGTTTCAATTTTTTTTCTCAGGTTAACCTGAAAAACATGAACTATCATGAAATTGAATAGTTCAAATGTAAACCCTTCTCATGCACTTCAAAAACATGTCAATACACCATAATTAATTGAAACATCACAGTAGGGTGATTCTCTCGTCCAGCTAAACTGAGTACCTTTCCCTCACACAGGAGCCAACTAGCATGTAACTACTTTTAAGGAAAGAAGATATAAGAGAAAACAAGCAAAGCGTAAATATTAAACATCATTTGGTAAGGAATAGCTAGGAAAACCTTTTGAGAAGCACCCTGGAACCGCCTGAAGTAGTTCAGTAGCTCCTCCCTCCTTAATTCATCGTCATATGTCTTTCGTTTCACTGAATCAAGAAGAACCTGTGTGTACAGTTGTGGACTCATGAATACATACATGATCTTATAAAAAGATGCATTTTAGTTGAATATGTAATTATTTCAACAATGAATGGATGTGAACCTCATATGCGTTTTGAAGCTTTTTAAATGCATCAGCAGCTTTATCATTGCCCATATTCTTATCAGGATGGACTAACATAGCCTGCAAAATCAGTAATCACAATTAACAAAGATATAATCAAACCTTGCAGCATATGAACATTCATGTGGCACTCATACAGCTGACGTCAGTTTTATCTTTAGCATCACCTTTTTCTTGTATTCTCTCTTGAGTACTGATACATCTATGATTTCATACGGGCGAAATCCAAATGCTGAATAGTGGTCGGCGCAATTCAATAAACGTGCCACTTCATCTTCAGAGGTTAACTCCTCAGCTCCACTTGTTGACGGATCACCAGGGCCACGATTAGATTGTTGAGTATATCCAGAATGTGAGCTGCTGTCTTTTGATGATTGCTGAAATTCCCCAAAGAAATTGCTTGATCTGTCTGAATTTTGATCAGAGTTCCTTGAAGAACCATTTTCATTGTCTACATTTTTCTTCAGGAACTGGACTAGAACGTCAGTTGAAAAGAAAGACAAATTCAGGCTCAAAAGTAATCCAAGCCATCCAATGTAGCTTCTTGCACAATACATTGAATATAGGCAGGTGACAAGCAGAGCAAATCGTTCATGCTTCAACAAAAAGGAAGCACCTGCATTTTAAGCAGTGTTAGTGAATTTTACACACTATGAAATGTTTAGTAAGAGTGGTCTCAGAGGAATAGTAGACAAGTTGTAGAATATGACCTCCAACAATTACTACAGTGCTTGTTGTCCAAAAGCTTCCATACAGCCATAAAATCACCACTGCAAGCACCGCGACAATCAGGACAGCAAAACCAATACCAATAAAAGCAACCACAGAAGCAGCAATCACCTGGTCACAAAGAGAGAGTAGCAAATATTAAAATACTGCCAGGACATTAAGCTCATCTACTTTGATTTGACAATTCAAAGTTTCAAGCAAGAGAGCATAATAAACCCTTAGAAAGGCATCATCAACTGCAGAAGACTATACATGTTACATGGACTAAACAGGCTAGTGATCAGAAATTTTACTGAAACTACACTTGCACTCATGAGAGGAAAGTGCAGAAAATAAATGTTGACCAAGTCCAAACCATTGTTAGCACAGTAAACATTAAATTGTCAGCAAGGCAACTAGAAAAGAAGAAAAAGATAGTTGGTCATACCATGAACATGAGCATTTTCTTTATCCCAATCATTGCAAAAATTGACAACATGCTGCACCAAAGTACTGCAATAAGGGAATTTGTCCCCAGACGAAGCAGAGAATCGAAGCCCCTTATGTTGCAGTCTAACCAAACAGTCAACAAGAGCAACATCAGCTTTCCAGCACTAAACATCCAGGCCCGAGCAATAGGATAAACATACTCCATTTTGCCAAGGGCATAGGCACGCCCTTTTTCTGCCATTGCCATGAAAGCTGTGATAGCTGGCCTATTTTTCTCAACCAATACTTTGCTTTCTTCCATCACATACATCATCGAGGTTCTAAAAAAGGATGCAGCCATGGAAGTAACATGCCTGGTCTTCTCTTTGACTTGCTCTGTCAAAATACGCAACGGAGTTTGTTCTACTGATGAGTTTTTACCAAAGCCACGCCGTGAGGATTTCTTGCCATCTCTTCTTGGTCTGGTACTGCTGAAAGGTGGCCCAGGCTCTTCTGAATTTTGCATATCAGTACTGATATCTTCTGGTTGTTGTTTATGTGAAGTTATGTCATCAGATTTACCAAAGGAGGTGCCATTGCTTTTGTTATTCTTCTTGTTGCTTTTTGTTTTCTGGCCAGTGTTCCCTCCAGAACCATTTGATTTACCTTGAAGATGTGAACTTGGATCTTCACCATGCACTGGATCTCTTTCTGGTGTATTTAGTATATCACCATTAGTTGTATTTTGCCGATTAGGTGAAGCAAGATTCGGACCACTTTTACTTTGACTTCCTTTTCGCGCCATGATTTCACTCAAGACGTGGTGGATTCTCAGTTTAGGCAATGCATCACAGCAGTTCACACGGAAGGAGTAGCTTGTCTTTCCGTTTTCCCTTGGTCAAATCCTACCTGCGGATACAGAACAGCATATCATAAATATTGATTCCAAAGTAAGAAATCTTCCAAAGACATTGAACCCTCCATGTGCACGACACGCAAACAAACAACCAGAGAAGTGTCAGATTTTGCTACTCCCTCCGATCCATATTATCAGCGACAATTAATATGGATCGGAGGGAATAGCTAAATTGCTAGGCCAATGTGAGAGAGCTTGAGCACATCACTTCCCCAAGAGCAAGTCCAGACTCTTAGGGGCTATTTGGATTGGCGCCCTTGCCTGCCCAACCAATATGTCGGTGTTGACCGGCGCTTCGTATCCTGTTTGGATGGAATCCAAATTTTTGGCACGCCAGCCCCGCTTGAGCCTTTCCCCTCTGTTTTTGCGCCAAAGCGCTGGCGAAACGGAGGCGGACAAATCGCTCGCCGATATTTTGGCGCGCCAACGACACCCATGATTTGGCGGGACGTGCCTGGGCAGGAACCAAACAGCCCCTTAACTAACTCGAAATTGGCAAACTCACTAGACTATGGCACAAAATTCCTCCAAAACTAACAACAGAAACAACATCTCTAAACATAACAACAAATCGATTGATCCGAGAAAAATAAAAATTTACATAGCTCATAAACTAATAAGATTTCTCTCATGGTGACTATTGAATTCCCCAAGTAAGTTCACATGCCAGAAATAGAGCAGCATCTCATCCCTCCCACGATGTCATTGATCAACCTCCGCCACAAAACCTAGGGTTTATTAGGGGACTGCACAAATCACGCGAAGGAGCATACAAGGAAAGCAAGGAACCCTCACCTGGCGGCGTCAGAGCTCCGCGGGAGAGGGCGGCGCGCGTCGGGGACGGGCAGGCCGCGGGGCGCCGGGGCTCCACGGGGAGGGGCGGCGTCGAAGGGAGCCGGGGGGCGCCGGGCCTCCGCGGGAACAGCAGCGTCGGGCGGCGCTGGAAGGCGCCGGAGTTCCGCGGGGAGGGCGGCGTCGGGGGTCCTCTGGGCGGCGCCGGAGAGCGCAGGAGAGAGAGAGGGAGCGAGCGAGCGGGGAACAGCACGGGGAGGGGACCAGCGCGAGAGGGAGAGGGGTGGGGGGTGGAGGGTAGACAGGGGGTAATTTGGTCTTTTGCCGTGCCCCGAAGAGGATCTGGTGAATCCGGCTCCACGTGGAACATGATTTGACCGTTGATGGTCTTTCTCTCCGACTCAGATCAGATCGGACGGCCAGGCAATACGGTGGCGCTCTTTGTATGTTCTTGTTTGTGCACATGTCTTGTGTTTTTCTCACACAAGTGGGCCCAGGGGCTATCTTAACTAGGGAGCCCGATCCCGTGGCCCATACCCGAAAGCCCGACATCTGGGCCAGGCTTGGGCTCAGTTTTTTTTAGCGCAAAGCCTAGCCTGGAAGACCAAATTGTCAGCGCACGTACAACCAAGGCAGTCGAAGGCTTCACACCGAGACGCGTAAACGGCCGACCCAAGAGGATCGTGCAGCCCAACAAAAGATTTGTCGAGCCAGAATGGGCCCGTTGAGCCCGCTCGCCTGACGGCTTGCTACTTAACCCCTGTTCTGAAGGATCGGCATCCAGTGGATCGAGAACGAACGGCGGCTTCTTCTTCTCCCCACCTACCTACCTTCCTCTTCCTCAAGAACAGAGAGATCCGATTTGTAATTCGAATTCAGACTTGTAATCGTGAGCTAGTAGTAGATCGACCTGGTACCTAACATCCTGGTATCAGAGACCAGCACCACCCTCTCCGCCGCGTCGACCTGGAAACCCGCCGGCGCATCCAAGCGCGGCAAGCCTTCGTCGCCGCCATGGATCTAGCGCTCAAGGAGTACCTCAACAAGCTCCATCGGGACGCCAAGGCCGACTCCGCCCACGTCCTCAAGCGGTGCAGCGCGATCCTCGCAGTCGGCGACCTCCTTCACCGAAGCCGATCTCGAGGCGCTTGCGGTTTGAGTCCACGATCGCGGGCAATGAGCGAACGCACCGCCGAGTGGAGCGGCGATTCCTCAACATCTTCCTCCCCTGCTCCCAGCGCGGGGAGACCTCCACGGGCCCGATGGCCGCGGCGACGTCGACCACACCGGAGGGGGCTCATCAGTGACCCGTGAGTCACTGGCGGCACCTCCGGTCACGGGTACGCCCTCTCTTCCGATCGTGTCGACCCCTGTTCCTCCCCTGTCTTCTTCCATCCTGACCAACTTGGGCCAACCACAATCCATGAATTTCCCGATGTTCACCGGTGAAAATCCACAGCTCTGGAAAACTCTTTGCGAGCAATACTTCCAGATGTTCACGATCCCCGACGCCTATCGCGTTCCCATGGCCACCCTAAATTTTTCTGGTCCCACGGGCATCTAGCTACAATCCGTCCAGAAAAAGTTAACTGGACTGGATTGGGAGTCCTTCACCTTCCTCCTCTGCACTCGATTTGGTCGTGACAAACACCAAATGCTCATTCGCCAATTCTACGCTGTCAAACAAACTACCACAGTAGCAGATTTCATTGAACGTTTTGAGACCTTGATGAATCATCTTATATCTTACTCTGAGTCCACTCACCCGTATTTTTTCCTGACTCGTTTTGTGGAGGGACTACGACCGGATATCTGTGCGGTGGTGCTCGTGCAACGCCCACCGGACCTGGACACGGCGTGCTCGCTGGCTCTACTTCAGGAGGAAGTGGCCGACGGCAATCACTCATTCGGGCGCCTCTCCAATGCTTCCCGAGGCCACAGTCACGCGAGACGATCGACGCCGCCGTCCTTCTTCAGTCGCCCGGCTACACCAATTATGATCTCTGAAGATCGCCGCAGAACTGAAGCAGCTCGCGCGACACCTGAAGCCAGCAAGGTCGCCGCTCTTCGCGCCTTTCGCCGCGCGAAGGGGCTCTGTTTCAAGTGTGGCGAACGTGGGGGAAGGGCCACACCTGCCCGCCCACGGTGCAAATGCACATCGTGGAAGAGCTGCTCGCCATGTTTCCCCAAGACGATGTGCAATCTGAATCACCACCAGCTTCACCAATATCTAACGAGGAGAACCTCTGTACTCTGTCCCGTCAGGCTGAAGATGGCTCGTCAGACCCAGGGGTACTGCAGTTGCACGCCTGGCTCCAAGGACACGAGATCCTGCTGCTCGTCGACTCCGGTAGTTCTACGTCCTTCGTCGACAACTCTCTGGCAGCAAAACTCACCGGAGCCAAGCCATTGCCGCGCCCATGCCGCGTACGCGTCGCCAATGGCAACACCATTCCCTGCACCACCTACATCCCAGCGTGTCAGTGGACAACCCAGGGGCATGATTTCAGAACAGATTTAAAGATCCTCAAACTAGGCTCGTACGATGCAATTCTTGGGATGGACTGGTTAAGGCAAAGACTGACCCCATGAACATCGGCGGATCGAGCAATTGTTATGATTACAACTCCACCGCCAACCGACGCTATCTCGCATCGCTTGTGCCAAACCCAATGCTCTATGATCTCCGCACCAGAGCTCCTCAAGGCTTGCAAGCAAGGATCAGTAGCGCACATCGTGCACCTCAACGCTCTTGACAGCTCCAGCACTACAGATTCTCCGATTCCTGTTGAGATCTTGCGCCTACTGGAACAGTTCACGGATGTCTTTGAGGACCCGCGGACCTTGCCACCTCGCCGCGATTGCGACCATCGCATCCCTCGATGGCGGTCGCGACTGTCAATTCCAGACCGTCTGATATACAAACTGAATTAAAGGTAAATCGAGCGTCAGTTTGAAATGCTCGACGCATGAATCATCCAGAAAAGTTCTAGCCCCTTTTCACCCCTAGCACTGCTAGTCAAGAAGAAGGATGGTACATGGCGCTTGTGCGTTGACTACCGTCGCCTCAACTCCATGACCGTGGTCGCCAAGTTTCCAGTACCAATCATCGACGAGCTCCTCGATGAACTGGCCGGTGCAAAGTGGTTCTCGAAGCTCGACTTACGTGCTGGATTTCATCAGATAAGGATGGCGGAAGGAGAAGAGTACAAGACGGCCTTCCAAACACACTCCGCACCGGGAATACCGTGTCATGCCTTTCGAATGGCGGGAGGCCGGCCACATTCAACGGGGCATGCACACCACCTGCGCCCGATCATGCGTAAATCGTCGTCTCATTCTTCGACGACATCCTCATCTTCAGCAAAACCCTGTCAGAACATATCCAACACATCGCGCGCGTGCTCCAGCTGCTCGGAGACGACCACTGGCAAGTCAAGCAATCCAAATGTTCCTTCGCACAGCGCCAGATCGCTTAACTAGGGCATGTCATCGACGAACGTGGCGTTTCTACAGATCCCAGCAAGGTCCTGACGATCAAGCAGTGGCCTGTTCCTCAGTGCGCCAAAGATGTGTGCAGTTTCCTTGGCCTTGCTGGATATTATTGGAAGTTTGTGCAACACTTTGGGATCATTGCAAGGCCTCTGTTCACCCTGCTTAAGAAAAACCACCAGTTTGTATGGACAAGTGACACGCAACAGGCGTTCGATACTCTGAAACTGATTTACAGACGGCCGCATTCACGTTAAATAGGGCACCATCAAAATCCATTGAAACGACGCCTTATGAACTGTGGTTTGGCAAGAAACCAAAGTTGTCGTTTCTTAAAGTTTGGGGCTGCGATGCTTTTGTGAAGAAACTTCAACCAGATAAGCTCGAACCCAAATCGGAGAAATGTGTCTTCATAGGATACCCAAAGGAGACTATTGGGTACACCTTCTATCACAGATCTGAGGGCAAGATTTTCGTTGCTAAATTCGGATCCTTTCTAGAGAAGGAGTTTCTCTCGAAAGAAGTGAGTGGGAGGAAAGTAGAACTTGATGAGATAACAGTATCTACTCCCTTATTGGAAGGTAGTTCATCACAAGAACCGGTTCTGTGACAACTACACCAATTAGTGAGGAAGCTAATGATATTGATCATGAAACTTTAGATCAAGTTTTCTGCTGAACCTCGTGAGGTCTACAGAGTAAGATCCGCACAGAGTGGTACGGCAATCCAATTCGGAAGTCATGTTACTTGACCATGATGAACCCACGAACTATGAGGAAGCGATGATGAGCCCAGATTCGCAAAATGGCTAGAGGCCATGAAATCGAGATGGGTTCCATGTATGAAAACAAAGTATGGACTTTGGTTGACTTGCCGATGATCGGCAAGCTATTGAAAATAAATGGATCTTTAAGAAGAAGACCGTGCCGATGGTAATGTAACTCTCTATAAAGCTCGACTTGTTGCAAAAGGTTTTCGACAAGTTCAAGGGTTGACTACGATGAGACTTTCCCACCGTGTAGCGATGCTTAAGTCTGTCCGAATCATGTTAGCTATTGCTGCATTTCATGATTATGAAATTTGGCAAATGGATGTGAAGACGCATTCTTGAATGGATTTCTAGAAGAAGAGTTGTATATGATGCAGTAGGAAGGTTTTGTTGATCCAAAAGGTGCTAACAAAGTGTGCAAGCTCCGACATTCCATTTATGGTGGTGCAAGCATCTCGGAGTTGGAATAAACGCTTTGATAGTGTGATCAAAGCATATGGTTTTATCTGAGACTTTTGGAGAAGCTGTATTTACAAGAAAGTGAGTGGGAGCTCTGTAGCATTTCTAGTTTTATATGTAGATGACATATTGTTAATTGGAAATGATATAGAATTTCTGGATAGCATAAAGGGATACTTGAATAAAAGTTTTTCAATGAAAGACCTTGGTGAAGCTGCTTATATATTGGGCATCAAGATCTATAGAGATAGATCAAGGCGCTTAATAGGACTTTCACAAAGCACATACCTTGACAAAATTTTGAAAAAGTTCAAAATGGATCGAGCAAAGAAAGGGTTCTTGCTGTACTACAAGGTGTGAAGTTGAGTCAAACTCAATGCCCGACCACAGCAGAAGATAGAGAGAAAATGAAAGATGTTCCTATGCTTGACCATAGGCTCTATCATGTATGCAATCTTGTGTACCAGTTCGACGTATGCTTAGCAATAAGCTTAGCAGAAGGTACCAAAGTAATCCAGAGCGGATCATGGACAGCGGTCAAGAACATCTGAAATACGAAAAGGACTAAGGATATGTTTCTCATATATGGAGGTGACAAAGAGCTAGTCGTAAGAGGTTACGTCGATGCAAGCTTTGACATCGATCCGAACGATTCTAAATCGCAAACCGGATACATGTTTATATTAAGCGGTGGAGCTGTAAGTTGGTGCGATTCTAAACAAAGCGTCGTGGCGGGATCTACATGTGAAGCGGAGTACATAGCGCTTCAAGCGGCGAATGAAGGAGTGCGGATGAAGGAGTTCATTTCCGATCTAGGTGTCATACCTAGTGCATCGGAACCAATGAAGATCTTCGTGACAATCTTGGTGCAATTGCCTTGGCAAAGGAATCTAGATTTCACAAGAGGACCAAGCACATCAAGAGACGCTTCAATTCCATTCGGGACCAAGTCCAAGTGGGAGACATAGAAATTTGCAAGATACATACGGATCTGAATGTTGCAGACCCGTTGACTAAGCCTCTTTCACGAGCAAAACATGATCAACACCAAGACTCCATGGGTGTTAGAATCATTACTATGTAATCTAGATTATTGACTCTAGTGCAAGTGGGAGACTGAAGGAAATATGCCCTAGAGGCAATAATAAAGATATTATTTATTTCCTCATATCATGATAAATGTTTATTATTCATGCTAGAATTGTATTAACCGAAAACATGATACATGTGTGGATACATAGACAAACATATAGTCACTAGTGTGCCTCTACTTGACTAGCTCATTAATCAAAGATGGTTATGTTTCCTAACCATAGACATGTGTTGTCATTTGATTAATGGGATCACATCATTAGGAGAATGATGTGATTGACATGACCCATCCCGTTAGCTTAGCACTTGATCGTTTAGTATTCTGCTATTGCTTTCTTCATGACTTATACATGTTCCTGTAACTATGAGAATTATGCAACTCTCGTTTACCGGAGGAACACTTTGGGTACTACCAAATGTCACAACGTAACTGGGTGATTATAAAGGAGTACTACAGGTGTCTCCAAAGGTACATGTTGAGTTGGCGTATTTCGAGATTAGGTTTTGTCACTCCGATTGTCGGAGAGGTATCTCTGGGCCCTCTCGGTAATACTCATCACTTAAGCCTTGCAAGCATTATAACTAATGAGTTAGTTATGAGATGACGTATTCTGAGCGAGTAAAGAGACTTGCGGTAACGAGATTGAACTAGGTATTGGATACCGACGATCAAATCTCGGGCAAGTAACATACCAATGACAAAGGGAACAACGTATGTTGTTATGCGGTTTGACCGATAAAGATCTTCGTAGAATATGTAGGAACCAATATGGGCATCCAGGTCCCGCTATTGGTTATTGACCGAGAATGGTTTTAGGTCATGTCTACATAGTTCTCGAACCCGTAGGGTCCGCACGCTTAACGTTTCGATGACAGTTTTATTATGAGTTTATAAGTTTTGATGTATTGAAGTTTGTTCGGAGTTCCGGATGTGATCACGGACATGACGAGGAGTCTCGGAATGGTCTAGACATAAAGATTGATATATTGGAAGCCTATGTTTGGACATCGGAATGGTTCCGGGTGAAATCGGCATTTTACCGGAGTACCGGGAGGTTACCGGAACCCCCCCGGGGGTTAATGGGCCTACATGGGCCAAGAGGGAGAAGAGGAAGGAGCCATGAGGTGGCCGCGCACCCCTCCCCCTCCTAGTCCGAATAGGACAAGGGAAGGGGGGCGGCGCCCCCCCTTTCCTTCCCCTCTTCCTCCTCTTTCCCCCTTCTCTCCTACTCCAACTTGGAAAAGGGGAGTCCTACTCCCTGTGGGAGTAGGACTCCCCTGCTTGCGCGCCCTTAGGGCGGCGGCCTCCTCCCCAGCTCCTTTATATACGGGCGGGGCACCCATAGACACACAAGTTGATCTACGGATCGTTCCTCGGCCGTGTGCGGTGCCCCTTCCACCATATTCCACCTCGGTCATATCATCGCGGAGTTTAGGCGAAGCCTCGCGCGATAGAACATCAACATCGTCACCACTCCGTCGTCTTGTGGAACTCATCTCCAAGCCTTTGCTGGATCGGAGGGCTAGAGATCGTCATCGAGCTGAGCGTGTCTTGAACTCGGAGGCCCGTGACGTTCGGTGCTTGGATCGGTCGGATCGTGAAGGCGCACGACTACATCAACCGTGTTGTGCTAACGCTTCGGCTTACGGACAGTGCGTGGACGAACACTCTCCCCTCTCGTTGCTATATCATCACCATGATCTTGGGTGTGCGTAGGAAATTTTTTTGAAATTACTACGTTCCCCAACAGAAGAGTCTTGAGCTTTTGAGCTTGAGCCAATCCTTTGTCATTAGTATTTTGAGGGATCCACTTTCATCATCCATGCCATGCCATTCATTGAGCTTTCCTGAAATAATAGTCTTGGAATAGCATTAGCTCAATGAGCTATATGTTGTTATGAATTACCAAAACCACCTAGGGATAGTTGCACTTTCAGAGGTAGGGGGAAATAATCTAAAACTTCCCTTTCTGTGGACCTTTCTTCCTCTCATTTACTTCCATGTTCTGAGCTACCACTAGTAGAAAAAGGGTCAAACGTGAAGCACATTAGTGCCGGTTTGTATTAGAGCCGGCACTAATGTATACATTAGTGCCGGTTCCAACGGCTAGCCGGGCCGCTCTCATTAGTACCGGTTCGTGGCTAACCTTTAGCACCGGTTCGCGCCACGAACCGGTACTAATGAGGATGGTGGCAGGATGTTGTCAGTCTGGGCCCCCTCCAGCACCTTTAGTACCGGTTCTTGCCACGAACCGGTACTATAGGTCCTCCTGCATATAAACCCTTCGTCCAGCTTGCTCTGTTCTCCCCTTTCCCTCTCCTCTCCTCTCTGTTCTTCCTCTTCCCTCGAGCTCACCACAAAATTTGCCCAAAATTTGTCAAGATTTGAAGGCCCCATCCATTCAAATGATCACAAAGGTTAGCAACTTTGTCCTTTCATCTCTCATTGCTAGATTAGCTCTTGCAATGCTTTATATAGTTACTAATTTGTGAGTTTAGTAATTTGGGAGGAAATATATATATGTGCTAGTATTTGATTTATATGCAATTTGAGGTCAAAAATAACACTTAGTTTGCATATGTAGGTGTGGTTTACTTAGTGCCTTCTAAATCTCCGTCGTAACCACCGTCGATCGCCTCAGACCGTCCGTCACACCGGCACCACCTTGTGGTGAGCCTCTTGTTCATGTAATTTTATATAAAAATTGATGTTTGTGTGATTTGGATATATAGTTAATCATGTAATAATTATCTTACCCGTCGTTGTTTGTTATACATAGTGCCATGGTTTTGATATCCGTCCCGTCGGCCCTCGTCCTTGTTATGATTCGAATGTGGTATATTCTCTTTTAAAACTATTAGTTGCATTTCGTGTTTATGACAAATTATGCCCATCAAGTTGACATAGATATTTTTATCTAGGAGGTATGTGAACGGAAATTCCAACCGACCCTATTGTCGAGAGGTTAAATTTAGTTGAAAGAAAGCGAGTACTTGAAAGAAAAATTGAAAAGAATTGAGGGGAGAAGATGGAATTGGAGTTGCATGTTGCCGATGTAAATCGATGATCACAAGATCAAGATGGAGAAAATGCGCTTGAAGAATAGAAAGATTAGAAAATATGCCATCGATAGTGAGGCTTGGTATCATTATCTTTGTTGGATCAATTGTTACCTTAGTTGCGATCTTGATCGCATTTGTTGTTGCATTTAAATGCTTTAGCTAGAGAGTTATTTGTTTGTTGCATTTAAGTGTTGTATGAACTTTATGTATGAACTTGTATTAATTTGGTCTATTCGGTGTTGTGTAATGAAGATGAGCCGCAATGGATGTACGATGACCGATGCTCACCCCAGTTCGTTGAGGCGTGCATACTTTTACGCTTATGGCCGAGGCAAACAAGCGGGCGGATGGTTTTATGCCGTGTCCATGTGGTGTCTGTAAGAATGGTCACAATTACTCTCGTCAAGAACCATTCCGTCCACTGTTTGAGTCGGTTTCATGCCCCACTATAATGTTTGGACCAAGCACGGAGAAAGAGGGGTTATGATGGAAGACAATGAAGAAGAAGAGGACGACGACGACTATCCCGGCCATGGGTTCCCTGAATACGATGATACAACAATGGGGAAGAAGCTGAGCCGGTAATGGGGAAGAAGCTGAGCCGGCAATGCGGGAAGAAGTGAAGAAGAGGCATCGATGAGCCGTTGATGATCTAGGTCGGGCCATTGCCGATGCAACGAGAAACCGCGTAAGTGATTTGGAGAAGAAGAAGTTGCGGCGCATGTTAGAGGATCACAAAAATTGTTGTCCCGAATTGCATAGGTGACAAGAAAAAGCTGGGCACCCACACTGGAATTGCTGCAATGGAAGGCAGAGAATGGTGTATCGACAAGGATTTGGAAAGTTCTTGGTAATGATAAAGGATATGCTTCAAAGGACAACGAATTGCCCGAGAGTACGTCTGAAGCAAAGAAGGCTGTCGCCCTCTAGGGTTAGAGGTGCAAAAGATACATGCATGCCCTAATGATTGCATCTGCATGCAGCGGTGAGTACGAGGATTTGAGCGCTTGCCGGTATGTGGTGCATTGCGCTATAAGATCAGCCGCGATGAGCCTGGTGATGTCGAGGGCGAGCGCCCCAGGAAGAAGATGAAGGAAATATGCCCTAGAGGCAATAATAAAGTTATTATTTATTTCCTTATTTCATGATAAATGTTTATCATTCATGCTAGAATTGTATTAACCGGAAACATGATACATGTGTGAATGCATAGACAAAACAAGATGTCACTAGTATGCCTCTACTAGACTAGCTTGTTAATCAAAGATGGTTATGTTTCCTGACCATGAACAAAGGAGTTGTTATTTGATTAACGAGGTCACATCATTAGTAGAATGATCGATTGACATGACCCATTCCTTAGCTTAGCACACGATCGTTTAGTATGTTGCTCTGCTTTTATCCATGACTTATACATGTTCACGTAACTATGAGATTATGCAACTCCGTTTACGGAGGAACACTTTGGTGCTACCAAGCGTCACAACGTAATCGGGTGATTATAAAGGAGTACTACAGGTGTCTCCAAAGGCGATGTTGGGTTGGCGTATTTGAGATTAGGTTTTGTCACTCCGATAGTCGGAGAGGTATCTCTGGGCCCTCTCGGTAATGCACATCATTGAAGCCTTGCAAGCACTACAACTAATGAGTTAGTTGTGAGATGATGTATTACGGAACGAGTAAAGAGACTTGCCGTAACGAGATTGAACTAGGTATTGGATACCGACGATCGAATCTCGGGCAAGTAACATACCGATGACAAAGGAACAACGTATGTTGTTATGCGGTCGACCGATAAAGATCTTCGTAGAATATGTAGGAACCAATATGGGCATCCAGGTCCCGCTGTTGGTTATTGACCGTGAATAGTTCTAGGTCATGTCTACATTGTTCTCGAACCGTAGGGTCCGTGCACGCTTAAGGTTTCGATGGCGGTTATTATGAGTTCATGTATTTTGATGTACCGAAGGAGTTGAGTCCGGATGTGATCCGGACATGACGAGGAGTCTCGAAATGGTCGAGACATAAAGATTGATATATTGGAAGCCTATGTTTGGAGTTCGGAATGGTTCCGGCGAAAACAGGAATTTATCGAGTACCGGAGGTTACGGAACCCCCGGAGGTAAATGGGCCATAGTGGGCCTTAGTGGAAAAAGAGAAGGGCTACCCTAGATGGGCTGCTGCGCCTCCCCTTCCCTAGTCCTATTAGGACTAGGAGAGGTGTGACCCCTCCTCCTCTTTTCCCTCCGGGAATCCTAATTGGAATAGGATTGGAGGGAGTCCTACTCCCGTGAGGAGTAGGACTCCTCCTGCGCCTCCCTCTCTGGCGGCGCCCCTCCCCTTGGCTCCTTTATATACGAGGCGGGGGGCACCTAGGAACACACAAGTTGATCGTGAGATCGTTCCTTAGCCGTGTCGGTGCCCCCTCCACCATATTCCACCTCGGTTATACCGTCAGCGTAGCTTAGGCGAAGCCCTTCGCCGGTGAAACATCAAGATCGTCCACCACGCCGTCGTCTTGTGGAACTCTCCTCGACACTCGGCTGGATCGAGTACGAGGGGCGTCATCGAGCTGTACGTGTGTCAAGAACTCGGGGCGTCGAGTAACGGCGCCGGATCGGTCGGATCGCGAGGAGAACGTCGACTACTTCCTCTACGTTGTGATCGCTTCGCTCGGGTCTCACGAGTGCGTAGACAACACTCTCCCTCTCGTTGCTATACATCACCATGATCTTGCGTGTGCGTAGGAAAATTTTTGAAATTACTCGTTCCCCAACAGTGGCATCCGAGCCTAGGTTTTTCTATGGTTTGATGTTTTGCACGAGTAGAACACAAGTGAGTTGTGGGCGATACAAGTCATACTACCTACCAGCATGTCATACTTTGGTTCAGCGGTATTGTGAGATGAAGCGGCCCGGACCGACATTACGCAGACGCTTACGCGAGACTGGTTTCACCGCCACGAGCACTCGTTGCTTAAAGGTGACCTGGTGGGTGTCTGTCTCTCTCACTTTAGTTGAACTGAGTGTGGCTACGCCCGGTCCTTGAGAAGGTTAAAGCGGAGTCTATTTGTGAAATATCGTTGTGGTTTTGATGCGAGGTGAGACTGGTTCTTGCTTAAGCCCGTAGCAGCCACGTAAAATTTGCAACAACAAAGTAGAGGGCGTCTAACTTGTTTTTGCGGGGCATGTTGTGATGTGATATGGTCAAGGCGTGATGCTATATTTTATTGTATGAGA
The DNA here is from genome assembly GCA_021437245.1 of Aegilops speltoides. NCBI lineage: Eukaryota > Viridiplantae > Streptophyta > Magnoliopsida > Poales > Poaceae > Aegilops > Aegilops speltoides. Next base: position 505,161,802 of record CM038145.1, read on the forward strand.
TGATCATGTTTTGTAACCGAAGTTATCGGCAATGGCGGGAGCCATATGGTTGTCGCTTTATTGTATGCAATGCAATCATACTGTAATGCTTTACTTTATCACTAAGCGGTAGCGATAGTCGTAAGTAGCATAAGTTTGGCGAGGCGACAACGATGCTGCGATGGAGATCAAGGTGTCGCGCCGGTGGCGATGGTGATCATGGTGGTGCAACAAGATGGAGATCATGAAGCACAAGATGATGATGACCATATCATATCACTTATATTGATTTGCATGTGATGTTTATCCTTTTATGCATCTTATCTTGCTTTGATTGACGGTAGCATTATAAGATGATCTCTCACTAAATTATCAAGAAGTGTTCTCCCGGGTATGCACCGTTGCCAAAGTTAAATCGTGCCCGGACACCACGTGATGATCGGGTGTGATAAGCTCTCGTCCATCTACAACGGGTGCAAGCCAGTTTTGCACACGCAGAATACTCGGGTTATACTTGACGAGCCTAGCATATGCAGATATGGCCTCGGAACACGGAGACCGAAAGGTCGGCGTGAATCATATAGTAGATATGATCAACATAAGATGTTCACCATTGAAAACTACTCCATTTCACGTGATGATCGGTTATGGTTTAGTTGATTTGGATCACGTGATCACTTAGATGACTAGAGATGTCTATCTAAGTGGGAGTTCTTAAGTAATATGATTAATTGAACTTAAATTTATCATGAACTTAGTCTGGTAGTATTTTGCAAATTATGTTGTAAGATCAATAGCTTGCGTTGTTTGCTTTCATATGTTTATTTTGATATGTTCCTAGAGAAAATTGTGTTGAAAAGTGTTAGTAGCAATGATGCGGATTTGATCCGTGATCCGAGGTTTATCCTCATTCTTTGCCTGAAGAATTATGTCCTTAATGCACCGCTAGGTGATGGACCTATTGCAGGAGCGGATCGAGGCGTTATGAGCGTTTGGCTAGCTCAATATGATGACTACTTGATAGTTTTGTGCACCATGCTTTATGGCTTAGAATCGGGACTTCAAAGATGTTTTGAACATCATGGACCATATGAGATGTTCCAGGAATTGAAGTTAATATTTCAAGCAAAATACCCGAGTTGAGAGATATGAAGTCTCCAACAAGCTCTATAGCTAAAAGATGGAGGAGAATCGCTCAACTAGTGAGCATGTGCTCAGATTGTCTGGGTACTTCAATCGCTTGAATCAAGTGGGAGTTAATCTTCGAGATAAGATAGTGATTGATGAATTCTCTAGTCACCATCACCAAGTTAGTAGAACTTCGTGATGAACTATAGTATGCAAGGGATGACGAAAAAGATTCCCGAGCTCTTCGTGATGTTGAAATCGACGAAGGTAGAAATCAAGAAAAAGCATCAAGTGTTGATGGTTGACAAGATCACTAGTTTCAAGAAAAGGGCAAAGGAAAGAAAGGGAACTTCAAGTAGATTGACAAGCAAGTTGTCACTCCCACGAAGAAGCCCAAAGCTGAACCAAAGCCTGGCGAGTGCTTACACTTTGCAAAGGAAATGGTCCTTTGGAAGCGGAACTGCCTGAATATTTGGGGGTAAGAAGGATGGCAAAGTGAAAAAGTGTATATTTGATATACTGGTGTTTGATGTGTGCTTTACTAGTGTTTATAGCAACCCCTCGGTATTTGGTACTGGTTCAGTTGCTAAGAATAGTAACTCGAAACAGGAGTTGCGAATAAGCGAAACTAGTTAAGAGTGAAGTGACGATGTGTGTTGAAAATAGTTTCAAGATTGATATGATCATCATCGCACACTCCTATACTTTCGGGATTAGTGTTGAACCTAAATAAATGTTATTTGGTGTTTGCGTTGAGCATGAATATGATTTGATCATGTTTATTGCAATACCGTTATTCATTTAAGTAAGAGAATAAGCTGTTATTACATTTACATGAATAAAACCTTATATGGTTACGCCCAATGAAAATGGTTCATTGGATCTCGATCGTAGTGATACACATATTCATAATATTGAAACCAAAAGATACAAAGTTAATAATGATAGTGCAACTTATTTGTGGTACTTGCCGTTTAGGTCATATTGGTGTAAAGCGCATGAAGAAACTCCATCTTGATGGGATTTTGGAATCACTTGATTATGAATCACTTGATGCTTGCGAACCGTGCCTTTTGGGCAAGATGACTAAAACTCCATTCTCGGAACAATGGAACAAGCTCTTGACTTATTGGAAATAATACATACCGATGTATGCGATCCAATGAGTGTTGATGCTCGTGGCAAATATCGTTATTTTCTGACCTTCACAAGATGATTTGAGCGGATATGGGTATATCTACTTGATGAAACATAAGTCTGAAATAGTTGAAATGTTCAAAGAATTTCAGAGTGAAGTAGAAAATCACCGTAACAAGAAAATAAAGTTTCTGCGATCTGATCGTGGAAATGAATATTTGAGTTACGAGTTTGGTCTTCAATTAAAACAATGTGGAATAGTTTCACAGCTCACGCCACCCGGGACACCACAGCGTAATGGTGTGTCCGAACGTCATAACCGTACTTTATTGGATATAGTACAATCTATGATGTTTCTTACCGATTTACCAATATCGTTTTGGGATCATGCATTAGAGACAGCTGCATTCACGTTAAATAGGGCACCATCTAAATCCGTTGAGACGACACTATATGAACTGTGGTTTAGCAAGAAACCAAAGTTGTCGTTTCTTGAAGTTTGGGGAAGCGATGCTTATGTGAAAAAAGCTTCAACCTGATAAGCTCGAACCCAAATCGGAGAAATGTGTCTTCATAGGATACCCAAAGGAGACAGTTGGGTACACCTTCTATCACAGATCCGAAGGCAAGACATTTGTTGCTAAGAATGGATCCTTTCTAGAGAAGGAGTTTCTCTCGAAAGAAGTGAGTGGGAGGAAAGTGGAACTTGATGAGGTAATAGTACCTTCTCCCTTACTTGAAAGTAGTTAAATCGCAGAAACCGGGTTACGAGACACCTACACCAAGTAGTGAGGAAGTTGATGATGTTGATCATGAAACTTGAGATCAAGTTCTTCTGAGAACCTCGTAGATCAACGAGTAAGATCCGCTTTTGAGTGGTACGGTAATCCTGTTCGGAAATCATGCTACTAGATCATGATGAACCTACGAACTATGAAGAAGCGATGGTGAGCCCAGATTCCATAAAATGGCTTGAGGCCATGAAATCGAGATGAGATCCATGTATGAGAACAAAGTGTGGACTTTGATGGATTTGCCGATGATCGGCAAACCATAGAAAATAAATGGATCTTCAAGAGGAAGGCGGACGTTGATAGTAGTGTTACTATCTACAAAGCTCGACTTGTTGCAAAAGGTTTTCGACAAAGTTCAAGATGTTGACGCAATGAGATTTTCTCAAGCTGTAGCGATGCTTAAGTCTGTCCGAATCATGTTAGCAATTGCCACAATTTATGAAATTTGGCAAATGGATGTAAAACTGCATTCTGAATGGGTTTTAGGAGGAAGAGTTGTATATGATGCAACGAGAAGGTTTTATCGATCCAAAGGAGCTAACAAAGTGTGCAAGCTCCAAAGAATCCATCTATGGACTGGTGCAAGCATCTCGAATTGGAATATACGCTTTGATGAGTTGATCAAAGCATATAGTTTTATCTGAGACTTACGGTGAAGCTGATTTACTAAAAAGTGAGTGGGAGCACTCTGACATTTCGATAAGTATATGTGAATGACATATTGTAGATCGGAAATAATGTATAATTATACGCAAAGCATAAAGGGGTGTTTGAAAGGAAGTTTTTCAAAAAGGACCTCGGTGAAGCTGCTTACATATTGAGCATCAAGATCTATAGAGATAGATCAAGGCGCTTGATAAGTTTTTCAATGAAGTACATACCTTGACAAGATTTTGAAGTAGTTCAAAATGGAGCAGTCAAAGAAAGAGTTCTTGCACGTGTTACAAGGTGTGAAATTGAGTAAGACTCAAAACCCGACCACGGCAGAAGATAGAAAGAGAATGAAAGTCATTCCCTATGCCTTGGCCATAGGTTCTATAAAGTATGCCATGCTGTGTACCAGATCTATTGTATACCTTGCACAGAGTTTGGCAAGGGAGTACAATAGTGATCTAGGAGTAGATCACTGGACAGCGGTCAAAATTATCCTTAGTGGAGTAAGGATATATTTCTCGATTATGGAGGTGACAAAAAGGGTTCGTCGTAAAGGGTTACGTCGATGCAAGTTTTGACACCGATCTGGACGACTCTAAGTCTCTATCTAGATACATATTGAAAGTGGGAGCAATTAGCTAGAGTAGCTCCGTGCAGAGCATTGTAGACATAGAAAATTGCAAAATACATAACGGATCTGAATATGAAAGACCCGTTGACTAAGATTCTCTCACAAGCAAAACATGATCACACCTTAGTACTCTTTGGGTGTTAATCACATAGCGATGTGAACTAGATTACGGAATCTAGTAAACCCTTTGGGTGTTGGTCACATAATGATGTGAACTATGGGTGTTAATCACATGATGATGTGAACTATCGATGTTAATCACATGGTGATGTGATCTAGATTATTGACTCTAGTGCAAGTGGGAGACTGAAGGAAATATGCCCTAGAGGCAATAATAAAGTTATTATTTATTTCCTTATTTCATGATAAATGTTTATCATTCATGCTAGAATTGTATTAACCGGAAACATGATACATGTGTGAATGCATAGACAAAACAAGATGTCACTAGTATGCCTCTACTAGACTAGCTTGTTAATCAAAGATGGTTATGTTTCGACCATGAACAAAGGAGTTGTTATTTGATTAACGAGGTCACATCATTAGTAGAATGATCGATTGACATGACCCATTCCTTAGCTTAGCACACGATCGTTTAGTATGTTGCTCTTGCTTTTATCCATGACTTATACATGTTCCCGTAACTATGAGATTATGCAACTCCGTTTACGGAGGAACACTTTGGTGCTACCAAAGCGTCACAACGTAATCGGGTGATTATAAAGGAGTACTACAGGTGTCTCCAAAGGCGGATGTTGGGTTGGCGTATTTGAGATTAGGTTTTGTCACTCCGATAGTCGGAGAGGTATCTCTGGCCCTCTCGGTAATGCACATCATGAAGCCTTGCAAGCACTACAACTAATGAGTTAGTTGTGAGATGATGTATTACGGAACGAGTAAAGAGACTTGCCGAGAACGAGATTGAACTAGGTATTGGATACCGACGATCGAATCTCGGGCAAGTAACATACCGATGACAAAGGAACAACGTATGTTGTTATCGCGGTCGACCGATAAAGATCTTCGTAGAATATGTAGGAACCAATATGGGCATCCAGGTCCCGCTGTTGGTTATTGACCGTGAATAGTTCTAGGTCATGTCTACATTGTTCTCGAACCGTAGGGTCCGCACGCTTAAGGTTTCGATGGCGGTTATTATGAGTTCATGTATTTTGATGTACCGAAGGAGTTCGGAGTCCGGATGTGATCCCGGACATGACGAGGAGTCTCGAAATGGTCGAGACATAAAGATTGATATATTGGAAGCCTATGTTTGGAGTTGGAATGGTTCCAGGAAAACAGAATTTATCTGAGTACCGGAGGTTACTGGAACCCCGGAGGTAAATGGGCCATAGTGGGCCTTAGTGGAAAAGAGAAGGGCTACCCTAGATGGGCTGTGCGCCTCCCCTCCCCTAGTCCTATTAGGACTAGGAGAGGTGCTTGCCCCCTCCTCCTCTTTTCCCCTCGGGAATCCTAATTGGAATAGGATTGGAGGGAGTCCTACTCCGGAAGGAGTAGGACTCCTCCTGCGCCTCCCTCTCGGCGGCGCCCCTCCCCTTGGCTCCTTTATATACGAGGCAGGGGGCACCTAAGAACACACAAGTTGATCGTGAGATCGTTCCTTAGCCGTGCGGTGCCCCCTCCACCATATTCCACCTCGGTTATACCGTCGCGTAGCTTAAGCGAAGCCCTTCGCCGGTGAAACATCAAGATCATCACCACGCCGTCGTCGACGGAACTCTCCTCGACACTCGGCTGGATCGAGTCGAGGGACGTCATCGAGCTGTACGTGTGTCAAGAACTCGGGCGTCGAGTGCTTGGCGCGGGATCGGTCGGATCGCGAGGAGAACGTCGACTACTTCCTCTACGTTGTGATCGCTTCGCCGGGTCTCACGAGTGCGTAGACAACACTCTCCCCTCTCGTTGCTATACATCACCATGATCTTGCGTGTGCGTAGGAAATTTTTTGAAATTACTCGTTCCCCAACAGAAGATTCTGCCAAGGTGATGTGGTATTCTCCTATAATACCACGGTTGAAACGTTTGTTCCAAAACAAAGAGCATGCCAAGGCGATGAGATGGCACTGAGAAGACCGTAAGAAAGAGGCGGAAAGTTGAGAGTACCACGACGGGTCGCATGGAGAAAAATCGAAAGAAATACGGGAAGGAGTTTGCGATGACGCAAGGAGCGTATGGTTTGGTCTAAGCGCAGATGGCATTAATACTTTTGGGGAGCAGAGTAGCAACCATAGCTTTGGCACGTGACTCTATATTTGTATAACCTTCCTCCTTGGTTGTGCATGAAGCGGAAGTTCATTATGATGCCGGTGCTCATCCAAGGCCCTAAGCAACCCGCAACGACATTGATGTGTACCTAAGGCCATTAGTTGAAGAACTCTTACAGTTTGTGGAATGGAGCAGGTTATGCGGCGTGGGATGAGCACATGGGGAAGAATTTGACCTCAAGGGTTCGTGACCATCAATGATTGGCCTGCTCTCAATAACCTTTCAAGGCAGACAAACAAGGGATACCGCGGATGCACGACTTTGTTTGGATGATACCGACGATATATATATTTGAATAGTTGTAAGAAGAATGTGTACTGCGACATCGTCGATTTCTTCCGGAGCAGCATCCGTAAGAAAGAAAGGCAAGCATTTCAAAGGTGAGGCGGATCACGGACGAAGCCTACGCCATCGTCTTGGTGCTGATGTACATGATATGGTCAAGGATTTGAAGGTGATATTTGGAAAGGGTCCTGGCGGACAACCTGTTCCGAAGGACGCGGACGGACGCGCACCCATGTGGAAGAAGAAATCTATATTTTGGGACCTGCCATATTGGAAAGACCTAGAGGTCCGCTCCGCAATCAACGTGATGCACGTCACGAAGAATCTTTGTGTGACCCTGCTTGGCTTCTTGGGCGTGTATGGGAAGACAAAAGATACACCTGAGGCACGGGAGGACCAGCAACGTATGCACGGAGAAGATGGCATACATCAGGGTCATGCAAGCTACGCTCTTACCAAATAAGAGAAGGAAATCTTCTTTGAATGCCTACTCAGTATTAAGGTACCGTCGGCTTAAATCGAATATAAAGGGAATAATAAACATGGCGAGAAAAAGTTCCGAACCTAAAGTCTCATGAGCGCCACGTGATTATGACGCAAGCGCTTCGGTTGCATTGAGGGGCTTCTACGGAAAACGTTCGATTAGCCATTGTGAAGCTATGTGCATTTCTCAATGCAATCTCTCGAAGGTAATCGATCCGAAATCATACCAAGGTTCTGAGAATGATTTGGTGCAATGTCTTGTCGGTTTGAGTTGGTGTTCCCACCATCCTTCTTCAACATCATGACGCACGTCCTAGTTCACCTATGCGAAGAGATTAACGTTTTGGGTCTGTATTTCTACACAATATGTTCCCCTTTGAAAGGTTCATGGCAGTCTTAAAGAAATATGTTCATAACCGTGCTAGGCCGAAGGAAGCATCTCCAAGGGCCATCAAAATGAGGAGGTCATTGAGTTTTGTATTGACTTTATTCGACCTTAAGCGATTGGTGTTCTGAATCGCGGCATAAGGGCGCATGGATGGAAAAGGCACGCTAGGAGGAACAAATAATATGTATGGACGGACATTCTCTCACTGAAGCACACTCACACACAGTTTCTGAGAATTCCACCTTGGTGGCTCCGTATATGGATGAACACAAGAATTTGCTACGCTCCAAACACCCGGAGCGGTCTAATGAGTGGATTACACGTGAACAAAACCAGGAGTTTCGCCAACTGGTTGCAGACACGTACCATGCATGCCACCTCTATTGAAGATGACCTGTACTTGCTGTCCCAGTTACCATCTTCGAATATAATGACTTTCAAAGGGTACGAGATAAATGGTAATACATTTTACACAATTACCCAAGATAAGAAGAGCACCAACCAAAACAGTGGTGTCCGCTTTGATGCAGAAACCAAGACGGGAAAGGAAACATATTATGGTTATATACAGGACATATGGGAACTTGACTATCGGCGTGGTTTAAAGGTCCCTTTGTTTGGTGCAAATGGGTCAATATGACACGAGGCGGGTAACGGAAGACCCGCAGTATGGAATGACAACAGTGGATCTCAACAATCTTGCGTGATTGAGCGAACCATTCGTCCTAGCCAATGATGTGGCACAGGTTTTCTATGTGAAGGACATGTCTACCAAGCCAAGAAAAGAAAAGATAAGGAAGCGAATGCATCGCACGATGAGCCAAAGCGGCACATAGTTCTTTACGGGAAGAGAAACATCGTGGGAGTGGATGACACGATGACAAGTCGAAGATTATGAAAAGTTTGATGAAATTGCTCCATTCACAAAGTGAATATTGACCCGAGCATCCCGTTAAATGATGAAGATTTTCCATGGTTACTGGCGCAAAGGGACACACGCGAAGAAAAAGTTTCACACCCAAAGATCGGGATGTGATCGGCTTCACTATCATTACTTTCTTCATGTTTCACACCCGGGAGGGAATGTCGTAATAGTTAGGGTAGTTATGTGTTTTGGCATTTGAAGCGAAGAAATTTTATGTGCAAACAAATTCTTTTCATGCATTTACTTGATTTTTTTCCAAATTAAATGACCCTGAAATTGAAAAGCAATTCAAATGAACTCGTAAAAGGTTGAAAGTTGGCATGGTATCATAATTTCATATAAATAGCATGTGCAAGAAAGTAGAGAGGGTTACGATAAAAGCTGGATGCACTTCGTGTACAAAATGGACAATCTCTTTCAAGTATCGGGGTTTCCATTTAAAACTGAACTGTTACAAAGGCATTTCATTTTTAAATAACCTAAGCATTACTAAATTGAATATAATGATAAAACACACTAATATTGAACATAAGAAAAAGAATCCTTTGGAAAAACTTTTTCAAAGTTAAGTTATTCACAAACTAGTGATTCACACAAATTTCAAATAATTCAAAATTTAAACTATTCAAATTTGAAATCTACCGGCACTAAGAGAAAGTTTGTAATTTTTGTACCTAAAGCAAAAATATTCACAAAGAAACTCTAAATACAACAAAAACAACTCAAAATAAATAAAACAAAAAATAAAGCAAAAAAAGCCGCCATCGGGCCAAAGCGGCTCTGATACGACCAGCAATACAACCTTTCATTGGGCCAGATGCAGGCCCAAGGCTTGAGAGGCCCACAAGGCGAGGAGGACAGGTAGGCCCAGAGGCTGATTAGGAGAGGAGCTCGAGAGAGCTACCAGACTGGGCTTATAAACCGGTCTGGTAGCCCTCGACTAGCGAGGTGGGACTAAACTTCTTCCGCACTGCTGCTAATAAGACACCCTTTAGTACCGGGTGGTGGCACAAACTGGTACTAAAGGGGGGGCCTTTAGTACCGGTTTGTGCCACCACCCGGTACTAAAGGGGGTCGCTTCGCCGCTTGGCCTGGCAAAACAGACCTTTAGTACCGGTTGGTGGCTCCAACCGGTACTAAAGGTGCCTTCTATATAACTAAACACTTCAAAATTTCGCGGTTTCTCATCTCCTCTGCTTCTTCTCCTCGCACTGCCGCCGCCCGTCCCGTCGTCGCCGCCGCCCGCCGCCGCTTCGTCGCCGCCGCTTCGCCCCGTCGTCGCCGCCCGTCGCCGCCCGCCCGTCGTCGCCGCCGTCCCCCTCCCCTCGCCGCCGTCCCGTCGCCGTCGTCGCCCTCGCCGCCGCCGCCGCTGTCGCCGCTTGCCCAGACGTCCCGTCCCGTGCTGTCGCCGCCTGTCTGCTTGCGCCCGTCGCCGTCCCGTCGCATGCCTTGCGCCCGTCGCCTCTCGCCTAGCCGGCCGGTGTGCCACAGCACACACACATACATTGTTAGACATTTTTCTGTTTTTAAAAATAGTTAGAAATGTTAGAATTGTTAGATTTGTTAGAAATGTTTGAAATTGTAGAAATTTTTCTGTTTTTTAGTTATAGAAATATATAGTTATAAAAAGTTAGAATTGTTAGAAATTTTTCTGTTTTTAGTTATAGAAATAGTTATAAAAATGTTAGTTATATATATAGAAATGTTATAATTTTTTCTGTTTCTTAGTTCTAAAATATTAGAAATGTTATAGAAATGTTAGTTATATATAGCATTGTTAGAAATGTTATAGAAATGTTAGTTATATATATAGAAATGTTATAATTTTTTCTGTTTTTAGTTGTAAAATATTAGAAATGTTATAGAAATGTTAGTATATAGCATTGTTAGAAATGTTATAGAAATGTTAGTTATATATATAGAAATGTTAGAAATTTTAGTTATCAAAATCAATCGTTAAAAAATGTTACTTTTTATGGGCATATAGCTAGTATTTGTTCTCGACGATGCCGGCCCGCATCCTCGCCGTCGACCCGTCATGACGACGCCCAACCGACCCATGTCCAGGATGGGCTCACTGGCTGGCACTGGAGGTGTTGCTGGAGGGCGCCGCTTGACGAGAACCCGCCGCGGATCGATCGTCGACCACGATCTCGTTTGGTGGCGTTCGCGTGGGCGATTTGGTGCGGAGGGACCCGGCCCCACGGAGGTGGTACGTCGCCCGTGTTAGGGAGGAGGACGAGCACGTCCATCGCTACATGGTTGCGTTAGAGGCGGCGAGTTCTCCAATACGTGGCGATATCTTCGGGATCTCACTTCAGCTATGATCTGTGAGGTTCCTTCTCTTTGGGTGTCCATTTGCCACGGAGGAACCGCGAGTGTCCTAGATTCTTCTATAGTATTCGATCTTTATTAGCTAATAGCCGTTATGTACTATTCAATATTATATATTATTCGAGACGATGTATTCGAGATTATATCTATTATTACGACGATGTATTCGAGATTATATCTATTATTCGGACGATGTATTGAGATTATATCTATTATTCGGATGATGTATTGAGATTATATCTATTATTCTCGACGATGTATTGAGATTATATCTATTATTCGAGATTTGAATACTAAATTGTTTTATATTTCTTTTGGATTAGTTAAACAAAAGCTATGGCAGACAATACCGACAGAGAGGAAGAACAGACCATGTTCGATATGATACGCGGGGCAGATGATAATCAAAATGAAGAAGATTATGTTGGGGAACGTAGTAATTTCAAAAAATTTCCTACGCACACGCAAGATCATGGTGATGCATAGCAACGAGAGGGAAGAGTGTTGTCTACGTACCCTTGTAGACCGAAGCGGAAGCGATCACAACGTAGAGGAAGTAGTCGTACGTTCTCCTCGCGATCCAACCGATCCCAGCGCCAGTTACTCGGCGCCTCGAAGTTCTTGACACACGTACAGCTCGGTGGCGCTCCTCGGGCTCCGATCCAGCAGAGCTTCGGGAGAGAGAGTTCCGTCAAGACGACGGTGTGGTGCGATCTTGATGTTCTACCGACGCAGGCTTCGCCTAAGCACCGCTTCTGATATGACCGAGGTGGATTATGGTGGAGGGGGCACCGCACACGGCTAAGGAGCGATCTCAAGGATCAACTTGTGTGTTCTAGGGTGCCCCCGCCCTCAGATATAAAGGAGCAAGGGGAGGGCGGCCGGCCCTAGGAGGCGCCGCCAAGGAGGGGGAGTCCTCCTCCTAGTGGGAGTAGGACTCCCCTTTCCTAGTCCAACTAGGAAGGAGGAAGGGGGAAGGAAGGAGAGGGAGAGGGAGAGGAAAAGGGGGGCCGCGCCCCCCCTCCTTGTCCTATTCAGACTCCCCTAGGGGGGGGGGGCGCCACCACCTGGTGCGGCCCTCTCTCTCCCCTCTCGGCCCACTAAGGCCCATAACTTCCCCGGGGGGTTCCGGTAACCCCTCCGGCACTCCGGTTTTCTCTGGAAACTTCCGGAACCTTTCCGGTGTCCAAATATAACCGTCCAATATATCAATCTTTATGTCTCGACCATTTCGAGACTCCTCGTTATGTCCGTGATCACATCTGGGACTCCGAACTCTTTCGGTACATCAAAATACACAAACTCATAATATAATCGTCATCGAAACCTTAAGCGTGCGGACCCTACGGTTCGAGAACAATGTAGACATGACCGAGACACGTCTCCGGTCAATAACCAATAGCGGGACCTGGATGCCCATATTGGCTCCTACATATTCTACGAAGATCTTTATTGGTCAGACCGCATAACAACATACGTTATTCCCTTTGTCATCGGTATGTTACTTGCCCGAGATTCGATCGTCGGTATCCAATACCTAGTTCAATCTCGTTACCGGCAAGTCTCTTTACTCGTTCCGTAATACATCATCTCACAGCTAACTCATTAGTTGTAATGCTTGCAAGGCTTAAGTGATGTGTATTACCGAGAGGGCCAGAGATACCTCTCCGACAATCGGAGTGACAAAACCTAATCTCAAATCGCCAACCCAACATCTACCTTTGGAGACACTGTAGTACTCCTTTATAATCACCCGAGCACGTTGTGACGTTTGGTAGTACCAAAGTGTTCCTCCGTAAGCGGAGTTGCATAATCTCATAGTTATAGGAACATGTATAAGTCATGGATAAAAGCGGTAGCAACATACTAAGCGATCGGGTGCTAAGCTAATGGAATGGGTCATGTCAATCGATCATTCAACTAATGATGTGACCTTGTTAATCAAATGACAACTCCTTTGTCTATGGTTAGGAAACTTAACCATCTTTGATTAACAAGCTAGTCTAGTAGAGGCATACTAGTGACACTCTGTTTGTCTATGTATTCACACATGTATTATGTTTCCGGTTAATACAATTCTAGCATGAATAATAAACATTTATCATGATATAAGGAAATAAATAATAACTTTATTATTGCCTCTAGGGCATATTTCCTTCAGATTATGACGGCTCCGAATTTCTAAACAACACCGGAGAGGGTGATATGATATTCGATCACGATGAAGTCATGAATGATTATGACGATGACGAAGAACATGATCCTGAAACAACAAACACCAACGAGGTATATATATTTATATAAGCAGGCATCTGGTGATCATCACATGTTTTAAATGACTTGAAGATATATTAACGAATCGATCTTTGTTCTTTCAGCCATTCGGATCGAGCAAATCTTCAGAAAAAAGGATGAAACGAGGCCCGAACAAAAAGTTGAAGCCGGGCGTAAAGTACAATATCAGGGCATGCGGCCCTACTGGCAAACCAATAGCGCCTAAGAAGATTGCGGACAAGTTCGTTAAATCGGTCGGAGTTCTTGTGAAGGACCAACTCGATCAAACTTCAAGAATGGAGGCGCCCAGCAAAGCCACGTCCGGATGTTACTTATGTCGACAAGAATCAAAAGATCGCTTTGGGATACTCTCATGGAACATTTCATCCTACCGGATCATTTCACGTAGCAGATGTGCGAAAGTCAAAGAGGCTGCTCTTAAGATGATGGCGATGCATTCAAGAACTACAAGAATGGTGAATGGAACAAATACGTCGGCGGAGGAAGGAAGACTCCAGTATTCAAGGGAACCTTTGGAGAACCAACGTGATCATTGGGCGATTTCGTGAAATTCAAGGATTCGGAATTAGCTAAGGAACGTCGAGAATAAACAAGAAGAATGCCGAAAAAAGGATAAGTTCCATAAAATTTGGGCGGTGGCTATGCGGTGGCAATGCCTAAGTGGGATAAGTCGAGAAAGAGATGGAGGATGCGGTGTCACTCCGGCTACTAAGAGCTGGCCGCCAGGTCGGGACTTAGTTCTATGCGCATGGGGGAGTTGGACCGGAGGCGAAATGTTTCGACGAGGGCAAGTCTGAAGGGAGCCGACGATGCGATACTTGTTGCAATAGAAGAGGCACGAACGGGGGTGTTCCAGCCCAACAGAGAGAACGACGAGCTTACGCGTGCCCTAGGAAATCCTGAACACCCGGGAAGAACACGAGGCGAGGGCGCTATTTGAAGGAAATATGCCCTAGAGGCAATAATAAAGTTATTATTTATTTCCTTATTTCATGATAAATGTTTATCATTCATGCTAGAATTGTATTAACCGGAAACATGATACATGTGTGAATGCATAGACAAAACAACATGTCACTAGTATGCCTCTACTAGACTAGCTTGTTAATCAAAGATGGTTATGTTTCCGACCATGAACAAGGAGTTGTTATTTGATTAACAAGGTCACATCATTAGTAGAATGATCGATTGACATGACCCATTCCCTTAGCTTAGCACACGATCGTTTAGTATGTTGCTACTGCTTTTATCCATGACATATACATGTTCACTGTAACTATGAGATTATGCAACTCCGTTTACGGAGGAACACTTTGGTGCTACCAAACGTCACAACGAATCGGGTGATTATAAAGGAGTACTACAGTGTCTCCAAAGGCAGATGTTGGGTTGGCGTATTTGAGATTAGGTTTTGTCACTCCGATTGTCGGAGAGGTATCTCTGGGCCCTCTCGGTAATACACATCACGAAGCCTTGCAAGCACTACAACTAATGAGTTAGTTGTGAGATTATGTATTACTGAGCGAGTAAAGAGACTTGCGTAACGAGATTGAACTAGGTATTGGATACCGACGATCGAATCTCGAGCAAGTAACATACCGATGACAAAGGAACAACGTATGTTGTTATGCGGTCTCGACCGATAAAGATCTTCGTAGAATATGTAGGAACCAATATGGGCATCCAGGTCCGCTGTTGGTTATTGACCGTGAATAGTTCTAGGTCATGTCTACATTGTTCTCGAACCGTAGGGTCCGCATGCTTAAAGTTTCGATGGCGGTTATTATGAGTTTATGTATTTTGATGTACCAAGAAGTTCGAGTCCGGATGTGATCACGGACATGATGAGGAGTCTCGAAATGGTCGAGACATAAAGATTGATATATTGGAAGCCTATGTTTGGAGTTCGAATGGTTCCGGTAAAACGGAATTTCTGGAGTCCGGAGGTTACTGGAACCCCGGGGTAAATGGGCCTCGGTGGGCCTCGAGGGAGAAGAGGAGGGCCGGCCAGGAGGTGGCGCGCCCTCTCCCCCAGTCCGAATAGGACAAGGAAGGGGCGGCGCCTCTCTCTTCCCCTCCCCCAATCCTATTCCAACTAGGAAGGGGGAGTCCTACTCCGGTGGGAGTAGGACTCCTCCCGCGCGCCCTAGCTAGGCCGGCCGGCCTCCCCTCCCTCCTTTATATACGGGGCAGGGGGCACCCTTGAACACACAAGTTTGATCTTTAGATCGTTCCTTAGCCGTGTCGGTGCCCCTCCACCATATTCCACCTCGGTCATACTGTCATGAAGCTTAAGCGAAGCCTGCGCGGTGAAACATCAAGATCGTCACCACGCCGTCGTCTTGTGAAACTCTCCCTCGACACTCGGCTGGATCGAGTCGAGGGGCGTCATCGAGCTGTACGTGTGTCAAGAACTCGGGGCGCCGAGTAATGGCGCGGGATCGGTCGGATCGCGAGGAGAACGTCGA
This sequence comes from Aegilops speltoides, assembly GCA_021437245.1. NCBI lineage: Eukaryota > Viridiplantae > Streptophyta > Magnoliopsida > Poales > Poaceae > Aegilops > Aegilops speltoides. The sequence goes on from CM038145.1 coordinate 505,177,589, forward strand.
CTACTTCCTCTACGTTGTGATCGCTTCGCTTGGTCTCACGAGGGTACGTAGACAACACTCTCCCTCTCGTTGCTATACATCACCATGATCTTGCGTGTGCGTAGGAAATTTTTGAAATTACTACGTTCCCAACAAATGGCATCCGAGCCTAGGTTTTTCTATGGTTTGATGTTTTGCACGAGTAGAACACAAGTGAGTTGTGGGCGATACAAGTCATACTACCTACCAGCATGTCATACTTTGGTTCAGCGGTATTGTGAGATGAAGCGGCCCGGACCGACATTACGCCAGACGCTTACGCGAGACTGGTTTCACCGCCACGAGCACTCATTGCTTAAAGGTGATTGGTGGGTGCTGTCTCTCTCACTTTAGTTGAACTGAGTGTGGCTACGCCCGGTCCTTGAGAAGGTTAAAGCGAGTCTATTTGACGAAATATCGTTGTGGTTTTGATGCGAGGTGAGACTGGTTCTTGCTTAAGCCCGTAGCAGCCACGTAAAATTTGCAACAACAAAGTAGAGAACGTCTAACTTGTTTTTGCAGGGCATGTTGTGATGTGATATGGTCAAGACGTGATGCTATATTTTATTGTATGAGATGATCATGTTTTGTAACGAAGTTATCGGCAATCTGGCAGGAGCCATATGGTTGTCGCTTTATCGTATGCAATGCAATGCATACTGTAATGCTTTACTTTATCACTAAGCGGTAGCGATAGTCGTAGAAGCATAAGTTTGGCGAGGCGACAACGATGCTACGATGGAGATCAAGGTGTCGCGCGGTGACGATGGTGATCATGGTGGTGCTACAAGATGGAGATCATGAAGCACAAGATGATGATGACCATATCATATCACTTATATTGATTTGCATGTGATGTTTATCCTTTTATGCATCTTATCTTGCTTTGATTGACGGTAGCATTATAAGATGATCTCTCACTAAATTATCAAGAAGTGTTCTCCCGAGTATGCACCGTTGCCAAAGTTCGTCGTGCCCGGACACCACGTGATGATCGGGTGTGATAAGCTCTCGTCCATCTACAACGGGTGCAAGCCAGTTTTGCACACGCAGAATACTCGGGTTATACTTGACGAGCCTAGCATATGCAGATATGGCCTCGGAACACGGAGACCGAAAGGTCGGCGTGAATCATATAGTAGATATGATCAACATAAGATGTTCACCATTGAAACTACTCCATTTCACGTGATGATCGGTTATGGTTTAGTTGATTTGGATCACGTGATCACTTAGATGACTAGAGATGTTTTTCTAAGTGGGAGTTCTTAAGTAATATGATTAATTGAACTTAAATTTATCATGAACTTAGTACCGATAGTATCTTGCTTGTTTATGTTTGATTGTAGATAGATGGCTCGTCTTTGTTGTTCCGTTGAATTTTAATGCGTTCCTTGAGAAAGCAAAGTTGAAAGATGATGGTAGCAATTACGGATTGGGTCCGTAACTTGAGGATTATCCTCATTGCTGCACGGAAGAGTTACGTCTGGATGCACCGCTAGGTGCAGACCTCTTGCTAATGCAAGCTGCGCAGATGTTATGAGCGTCTGGCGAGCAAAGCGATGACTACTCTATAGTTCGATGTGCCATGCTTTACGGCTTAGAACCGGGACTTCAACGACGTTTTGAGCGTCATGGAGCATATGAGATGTTCCAGAGTTGAAGTTAATATTCCAAAGAATGACCGGATTGAGAGATATGAAGTCTCCAATAAGTTCTATAGCTGCAAGATGGAGGAGAATAGTTACATTAGTGAGCATATACTCGAGAATGTCCGGGTACTACAATCACTTGACACAATTGGGAGTTAATCTTCCGGATGATTGTGTCATTGATGAATTCTTCAATCACCGCCACCAAGCTACAAAGGCTTCGTGATGAACTATAATATGCAAGGGTTAGTAAAGACTATACCGAGCTCTTCGCAATGCTAAAAGCTGCGGAGGTAGAAATCAGAAGGAGCATCAAGTGTTGATGGTCAATAAGACCACTAGTTTCAAGAAGAAAGGCAAAGGGAAGAAGAAGGGAACTTCAAGAAGAACAGCAAGCAAGTTCTTTGCTCAGAGAAGAAACCCAAGTCTGGCCCTAAACCTGGCCGAGTGCTTCTACCGCAAGCGGATCGTCCTTTGGAAGCGGAACTGCCCCAAGTATTTGGCGGATAAGAAGGATGGCAAGGTGAACAAAGGTATATGTGATATACATGTTATTGATGTGTACCTTACTAGAGCTCGTAGTAGCACTGGTATTTGATCTTGGTTACATTGCTAATATTTGCAACTCAAAGCAGGACTACTGATTAGCGAACTCGGCAAAGGGCGAGGTGACGATGCGCGTGGGAAATGGTTCCAAAGTCGATGTGATCGCGGTCGGCACGCTACCTCTACATCTACCTTCGGATTAGTTTTAGACCTAAATAATTGTTATTTGGTGCTGCGTTGAGCATGAACATTATATCTGGATCTTGTTTGATGCGAGGCGGTTATTCATTTAAATCGAGAGAATAATGGTTGTTCTATTTATATGAGTAATATCTTTTATGGTCATGCACCCTTGAGGAATGGTCTATTTTGATGAATCTCGATAGTAGTGATACACATATTCATAATGTTGAAACCAAAAGATGCAGAGTTGATAATGATAGTGCAACTTATTTGTGGCAATCGCCGTTTAGGTCATATCGGTATAAAGCGCATGAAGAAACTCCATCTTGATGGACTTTTGGAGTCACTTGATTATGAATCACTTGGCACTTGCGAACCGTGCCTCATGGGCAAGATGACTAGAACACCGTTCTCGGTACTATGGAGAGAGCAACAGATTTGTTGGAGATCATACATACTGGATGTATGTGGTCCAATGAATGTTGAGGCTCGTGGCGGATATCGTTATTTTCTCACCTTCACAGATGACTTAAGCAGATATGGGTATATCTACTTAATGAAACATAAGTCTGAAACGTTTGAAAAGTTCAAAGAATTTCAGAGTGAAGTTGAAAATCATCGTAACAAGAAAATTAAGTTTCTACGATCGATCGTGGAGGTGAATATTTGAGTTACGAGTTTGGTCTACATTTGAAACAATGCGGAATAGTTTAGCAACTCACGCCACCGGAACACCACAGCGTAATGGTGTGTCCGAACGTCGAATCGTACTTTACTAGATATGGTGCGATCTATGATGTCTCTTCTGATTTACCGCTATCGTTTTGGGGTTATGCTCTAGAGGCGGCCGCATTCACCTGAATAGAACACCGTCGAAATCCGTTGAGGCGACACCTTATGAACTGTGGTTTGGCAAGAAACCAAAGTTGTCGTTTCTTAAAGTTTGGGGATGCGATGCTTATGTGAAAAAGCTTCAACCGATAAGCTCGAACCCAAATCGAGAAATGTGTCTTCATAGGATACCCAAAGGAGACAGTTGGGTACACCTTCTATCACAGATCCGAAGGCAAGACATTCGTTGCTAAGAATGGATCCTTTCTAGAGAAGGAGTTTCTCTCGAAAGAAGTGAGTGGGAGGAAAGTGGAACTTGATGAGGTAATAGTACCTTCTCCCTTACTTGAAAGTAGTTAAATCGCAGAAAACGGTTTCGAGACACCTACACCATGTAGTGAGGAAGTTGATGATGTTGATCATGAAACTTGAGATCAAGTTACGCAGAACCTCGTAGATCAACAGAGTAAGATCCGCACTGAGTGGTGCGGTAATCCTGTTCGAAATCATGCTACTAGATCATGATGAACCTACGAACTATGAAGAAGCGATGGTGAGCCCAGATTCATAAAATGGCTTGAGGCCATGAAATCGAGATGGGATCCATGTATGAAAACAAAGTATGGACTTTGGTTGACTTGCCCGAGGGTAGGCAAGCAATAGAAAACAAGTGGATCTTCAAGAAGAAGACCGACGGCGACGGTAATGTTTCGTCTATAAAGCTCGACTTGTCGCAAAAGGTTTTCGACAAGTTCAAGGGATTGACTACGATGAGACCTTCTCACCCGTAGCGATGCTTAAGTCCGTCCGAATCATGTTAGCAATTGCCGCATTTTATGATTATGAAATTTGGCAAATGGATGTAAAGACCGCATTCTGAATGGATTTACGGAAGAAGAGTTGTATATGATGCAACCGGAAGGTTTTATCGATCCAAAGGGAGCTAACAAAGTGTGCAAGCTCCAATGATCCATCTATGGACTGGTGCAAGCATCTCGGAGTTGGAATAAACGCTTTGATAGTGTGATCAAAGCATTTGGGTTTGTACAGACTTTTGGAGAAGCTTTGTATTTACAAGAAAGTGAGTGGGAGCTCTGTAGCATTTACGATATTATATGTAGATGACATATTGTTGATCGGAAATGATATAGAATTCTGGATAGCATAAAGGGATACTTGAATAAAAGTTTTTCAATGAAAGACCTCGGTGAAGCTGCTTACATATTAGGCATTAAGATCTATAGAGATAGATCAAGGCGCTTAATTGGACTTTCACAAAGCACATACCTTGACAAAATTTTGAAGAAGTTCAAAATGGATCAAGCAAAGAAAGGGTTCTTGCACGTGTTGCAAGGTGTGAAGTTGAGTAAGACTCAAAGCCCGACCAACGCAGAAGATAGAGAGAAAATGAAAGATGTTCCTATGCTTCAGCCATAGGCTCTATCATGTATGCAATCTTGTGTACGGACTGATGTGTGCCTTGCTATAAGCCTAGCAGGAGGTACCAAAGTAATCCAGAGTGGATCATTTGGGCGTGTCAAGAACATCTGAAATACGAAAAGGACTAAGGATATGTTTTCGTATATGGAGGTGACAAAGAGCTCATAAATGGCAGTTACGTTGATGCAAGCTTTGACACGATCCAGACGATTCTAAATCGCAGACCGGATCGTATTTACACTAAGCGGAGGAGCTGTCGGTTGGTGCAGTTCTAAACAAAGCGTCGTGGCGGGATCTACATGTGAAGCGGAATACATAGCAGCTTCGAAGCAGCTAATGAAGGAGTGCGGATGAAGGAGTTCATATCCGATCTAGGTGTCATACCTAGTGCATCGGGTCCAATGAAAATCTTTCGTGACAATCTTTGGAGCAATTGCCTTAGCGAAGGAATCCAGATTTCACAAGAGGACCAAGCACATCAAGAGGCGCTTCAATTCCATCCGGGACTTAGTCCGGTGGGAGACATAGAGATTTGCAAGATACACACGGATCTGAATGTTGCAGACCGTTGACTAAGCCTCTTCCACGAGCAAAACATGATCAGCACCAAGACTCCATGGGTGTTAGAATCATTACTATGTAATCTAGATTATTGACTCTAGTGCAAGTGGGAGATGAAGGAAATATGCCCTAGAGGCAATAATAAAGTTATTATTTATTTCCTTATTTCATGATAAATGTTTATCATTCATGCTAGAATTGTATTAACCGGAAACATGATACATGTGTGAATGCATAGACAAAACAACATGTCACTAGTATGCCTCTACTAGACTAGCTTGTTAATCAAAGATGGTTATGTTTCCGACCATGAACAAGGAGTTGTTATTTGATTAACAAGGTCACATCATTAGTAGAATGATCGATTGACATGACCCATTCCCTTAGCTTAGCACACGATCGTTTAGTATGTTGCTACTGCTTTTATCCATGACATATACATGTTCCACGTAACTATGAGATTATGCAACTCCGTTTACGGAGGAACACTTTGGTGCTACCAAACGTCACAACGAATCGGGTGATTATAAAGGAGTACTACAGGTGTCTCCAAAGGCAGATGTTGGGTTGGCGTATTCGAGATTAGGTTTTGTCACTCCGATTGTCGGAGAGGTATCTCTGGCCCTCTCGGTAATACACATCACGAAGCCTTGCAAGCACTACAACTAATGAGTTAGTTGTGAGATGATGTATTACGAGCGAGTAAAGAGACTTGCCGTGCGAGATTGAACTAGGTATTGGATACCGACGATCGAATCTCGGGCAAGTAACATACCGATGACAAAGGAACAACGTATGTTGTTATGCGGTCCGACCGATAAAGATCTTCAGTAGAATATGTAGGAACCAATATGGGCATCCAGGTCCGCTGTTGGTTATTGACCGTGAATAGTTCTAGGTCATGTCTACATTGTTCTCGAACCGTAGGGTCCGCACGCTTAAAGTTTCGATGGCGGTTATTATGAGTTTATGTATTTTGATGTACCGAAGAAGTTGAGTCCGGATGTGATCACGGACATGACGAGGAGTCTCGAAATGGTCGAGACATAAAGATTGATATATTGGAAGCCTATGTTTGGAGTTGGAATGGTTCCGGCGAAAACGGAATTTATCGGAGTACCGGAGGTTACGGAACCCCGAGGGTAAATGGGCCTCGGTGGGCCTCGAGGAGAAGAGGAGGGCCGGCCAGGAGGTGGCGCGCGCCTCTCCCCCAGTCCGAATAGGACAAGGAAGGGGCGGCGCCTCTCCTCTTCCCCTCCCCAATCCTATTCCAACTAGGAAGGGGAGTCCTACTCGGTGGGAGTAGGACTCCTCCCAGCGCGCCTAGCTAGGCCGGCCGGCCTCCCCCTCCCTCCTTTATATACGGGGCAGGGGGCACCCTTGAACACACAAGTTTGATCTTTAGATCGTTCCTTAGCCGTGTCGGTGCCCCCTCCACCATATTCCACCTCGGTCATACCGTCATGAAGCTTAAGCGAAGCCTCGCTGGCCGTGAAACATCAAGATCGCCACCACGCCGTCGTCTTGTGAAACTCTCCTCGACACTCGGCTGGATCGAGTCGAGGGACGTCATCGAGCTGTCGTGTGTCAAGAACTCGGGGCGCCGAGTAACGGCGCCGGGATCGGTCGGATCGCGAGGAGAACGTACGACTACTTCCTCTATGTTGTGATCGCTTCCGCTTCGGGTCTACGAGGGTACGTAGACAACACTCTTCCCTCTCGTTGCTATACATCACCATGATCTTGCGTGTGCATAGGAATTTTTTTGAAATTACTACGTTCCCAACACTATTCCGTGGTATGAGGGGTTTTCAGACTGGGACACCGACTACAGAACCCGTGCGAGAAAGAAGATTGCGGAGGAGAAGAAGAGGAAGATGGAGGAGGAGCAGAGGAAGCGGGACTATGAACGCCTTCAAGGCCTAGAAGCAAGTCAAGTGGAATTTGCAGTCAAATTCCAGCGGCAGCAGGAGCAGATCGACTCACTTACCCATCAAAGGGGGTCTCAGCAGCTGCAGCAGCTAGCGGATGATCCAGCATTGGATAGCATCGGCCCATCCATGCCGAGAAGCAGCGTGGGTTCCGTCCCGGACGACACAATGCTGGGTAGATACCCCGTGGATGACATCACGGAGAACACTAACTGCGAACTACACTACAAAATGAAGAACATATCCATGAAGGTGGCGGACGGCTGTGCTTTCACAAATCCCCCCGAGGCAACCTTCCATGGCAACCCAATTACAGCGGGCTATGCTCGTGCCGTGGTTGATGAGGTGTTGGACCCATATTCGAGGCTACTGACTTGACATTCTTTGGAGGTGACGGCGGCGCTTTCTCGGAGAGGCCAAACATCATATCATCCTATGGAAAAAGGATTGCATCATCTTTCCAAGGCCACCCACACCGCGTCACCCGAGTCCTCGTCGAAGTCCGCCACCGAGTCAGCAGACTCCCGCTCCTCCAAGTCCGGCAAAGTGTCCGGACAATCCTCCTCCTCCAAGTCCGGCAAAGTGTCAGGACAATCCTCCTCCTCCAAGTCCGCCACAGCGTCAGACGTCCACTCCTCCTCCAAGTCCGGCACAACCTCAGGCCACTCCTCCTCATCCAACTCAGTCCCGTCAGCCATCTTCGCCGCCTCAGCAATCGCAGAGACACCCCGCAGCTCTGGTGCGTAGCCGTACGAGTCGAGGTAGTACAATTTGGAAGTACAAAGGAGGCAAGCGGTATAAATATGGTCCAAGCACAAGCCTCTTCCGCAGAGGTCTTATGACAAGTCCGAGGAGGAAATCACAGCCATATCGAAGGCCGAGGTGGAAGCCCATTTTGCACGAAACCGCCACCGCCGCCAAGGGAGAAAGTGCACGAGAAGCGATTGACCACTTCATTCAGATGACTCAACCACCAGCTTCCAAGCTGTTGACACAGACTATGAGCGCCACATTAGGAAGTTAAATCGAGCACGTCTACAAAGGGAGGCGAGCACGTCTACATTGGGATCGAGCAAACAAGAAGCAGCTGCCAAAAATGCGGAAAACCATTCCCATTTGGGAGAACAGTGGCGAATCGATCCCTCGCTTGTTGTGCCAACAACGGTGTGAAGACGCGCCTCAATATTATTGTGGGCAAGCGATTGCATGCTCCCGAGGTGGGCAATGTGGTAATAACGGAGGAGCATATAATGCAGGCTGAAGTTCTCAACATCACTGTTGGATAACTCCTCGAGATCGAGCCCATGCCTTTGCTAAGAGAGGATGAAGTAAAACGGCAATATGTCCGGGGCCAACCTTTGGTCGCGCCAGACAAGGTCAAGAACCTCCCAACGAGAATGTATGAATTGCATCAATGGTACATGAACATTACCAAGATTTCAGATCGAGTGTCCCTCATGGTGAATGTCAAGGAGGACCATTACTACCATGAGAAAGCTGGGTCCGTTGAATATTTAGAACTGTTTTAGTTATACAATAAGGAAGCACTCGACAAATCTATCGTTAGTTGCTATTGTCTGTAAGTGATTTCTTTCTATAATTTAAGTCTCAAGCTAGCTGTAGTGATCCTTTTGAGATCAATCATTATTACCTGTAATTATCCTCACTATATATATTCTTTTCTGTGGTATTATGCAGGATGAAGATATATGAAATGAGAAAAGGTGGACGCTATGGCATTGGGTTCATTGACCCAAACACCGTTAATGAATTCACATGGAAGATAAATGAACATCATGCAAAGGAAGTAGAAAGCAGCATGCTAGAGTTCTTGAAGCGCCTCAAATACAATGAAGATATACTACTTCCTTACCACTTTGGGTGAGTCACCTTTGTCTTGTACTACAAATTCTCTGTTTTTGCCTACTAGCTAGCTACATGTTTTTGCTAACATATGCCCGCTTAATTAAGACATGTAGCGTGTGTGCATGCAGATTTCATTGGGTCTTGTGTATCATTAAAGTTGACTTGAACGTTGAAATCTTGGACTCACTAGTCTCAAAAACACCGACTTTAACATCTTGTATGGGATAGTCAACAGGTAATTTCAATCATTATTAACTATATATCTCGGCCTATTTAGTTCGTCATTTCATGATATGAACTATTTAATAACCCCTTTATTCATTTTCTTTGTCGGCGGGCAGGGCTTGGACAAGATTCATCAGCGTCACGCCCGGCGAATGGAAACAAAAGCTTGAATGATTTCGACCCAAGGTAAGTCACTACGGGAAACAGAAGATTTGCCGTCAGTACTTTCTTTGCCGTCAGCATTTCATCGGGGCAGACGGCAAAGAAAGGGTTTGCCGTCATCAGTAGACGGCAAAGAAAAAGTAACGGCAAAATAAACTTTGCCGTCTGCCTTTTATATTATAGACGGCAAAGAGAAAAATTTGCCGTCTGTAAAAATAAATACAGACGGCAAAGAGATTTGCCCTCTGCCTTTTTTATTATAGACGGAAAAGAGCTCACTTTGCCGTCTCTAATATAAAACACAGACGGCAAAGAACGGTTTTATTAATAGACGGCAAATTAAGCACTTTGCCGTCTGTTAATAAAACCGCAGACGGCAAAGAGAAAACACAAGTCCACGGATTGATCACGCGGATCGCTGACATGGCTGAATCTCGTCCGCACATCTCCACGAGGCAAAACCCACCAGCCCCACATCCCACGCCTCTCTCCACCTTATCCTCCTGACACCCCCACCAGCCCCACGTCCCACGCCCTCTCTCCACCTTATCCTCCCGACAGCCCCACGCACCACCACTATTCCTCTCGTAGGTCTCTCTCCCTCTCGATCTGGAGAACACCAACACCCGCCGCCACCTCTCCTCCCGGTCTCTGCCTCGCCGGCCATGGCCTTGCTCGCCGTCCCCAACCACATCACCCCCGCTGGCCCCCGGCCCCCGTCGAGCCCGCGGGCCCTCGTCGCCTCGGCGGACCTCGGTGCCGGTCGGCCGTCGCTTCCATCGCCGCCGGCCTCGGTCCGTCGCCCTGCCGGCCTTGGCCCCATCCCGTCCTCCGTCACCCCCTTTGCCCGGACCGCGGCGGCGAGCATGGCGGACGACGAGCGACGCGAGCATGGCGCGGCGGGCGCTCACTCCACCGTCGACCCACGGACAGGTGCGCGCGGCGGCCTCTTCCCTCAAGCTCCTCCCTTCATCGTCGACCGTCGGACGCTGCACTGGCGCGCTGCGGTGCCCCCCTCTCTCTCTCCAGGAACCAGCAAGCACGGCCAGGCGGGGTGCGGTTACCAGGGTCGGGCGAGCGTGGCTGTCCGGTGGCGCAACGAGTAGGCCAGGCGAGCGGCGCGGTGAGCAGGGCGAGGCGGCAGAAGTGGTCCCTGTGGTATTGACCCCGTCCAGAAGAGGACGGCCGGCGGTGAAGTACCTGTTGCTGCGATGGAGGACTTGATTGCTTTTCCTTTTAGTTTCTAGGGGCCTTGTGTAAATTTTTAGGACAACTTTCTAACTTCTCTGTAACTCCATTGATGAATGAAAGATAGCACGGCCGTGTAGAATCAAAAATCTCCATGAGGTGAACCTGTTTTGGTTTTGTTGTTCGTGTGTCCAGCAAGATACTGTGCTTGAACATCACTTTTTTAAAAAAATGAAAAACAATCTTTGCCTTCTGTACTTTAGTCTGGAAGACGGCAAAGCACACATTTTGACTGACGGCAAAGAACAAGTTTTTTGCCGTCTGTTATTTCTGCGGCACACGGCAAAACGGTATTGACTGACGGCGAAATATTTGCCGTCATCTCGACAAAAGGCTGACGGCAAAGTATTCTTTGCCGGCTATTCTTTGCCGTCTGAGTTTGCCGTCTGCTTCCTGACGGCAAAGTCTTTGCCGTCTGGATTTGGGTCTTTGCCGTCTGTGATCCACAGACGGCAAATTACCTGTTTCTTATAGTGAGTAATTAAGTAGTACTAGCTAGCTAGCTAGCTAGCTGCCATCTCTTTAATTATCATGCTTGATTAATTTTATCGATCAAATTCCATTCTCGTAAAGGCCCAAGAAGCGGTAGGGACTGATCTGTGTGCATTCTGCGTTTGCGAGAATATTCGCATGATGGCGTCCGAAAGGAGCAGATCTCAAAGACAGCAATGGGTACGCTTGTCGAACACTATTCACAATTTTACACCATTATCGATATCTAGCTAGTCACACAACTAATACACATGCATATTGATCTCCTTCTTAACAGTTCAAAGAGGTGCGGAGAAGCTCATAGAAGCGGAGCGCGTAGAAGCAATTCAAGAGGAAATAGCGGGATTTTTGCTCGACCGGATCATAAATCCGAATGGAGAATTCTATTACCGCTACCGCCCCAATGAAAACCACTTTCAATTGTCATCGTGCTCAAGGCACCAATTAGACTGGCTCAAGGCAACATTCATATGTAAGAGAAATTGTATATATCTGTACATGTGTGTATGTGTGAATTAATTAATATGGTGGTTTAATTTGTGAGACATTGATGTGATATATATATGCATGATTGGTTCTACTAGAAATTATATATATATATATATATATGCATAACGTGTACAATGTGTAGTATCGTAAAATACCAGCAAGCGAAAAAAATTAAAATGGAAACACAAAATTAAATGAAAAAGAAATCATAAAACTAAAACCCTCCAAACCTTATAGTACGGTTGGTATTACAAACCGGTACTAAAGGGCTCAGTCCCCGAGCTGGCTCGTGTGCGTGGTAAGCCCTTTAGCACCGGTTCGTCTGAACCGGTGCTAAAGAGGGGCCTTTAGTGACCACTAATTAGTGCGGTTATGTAACCGACACTATAGGGCCTTACGAACCGGTGCTAATGCCCGGTTCTGCACGTGACATTTTAGACATTGACCGTTTTCATGAGACAACTTCGACAACAACAAAATGTGGGTTACCTATGGCCCAACCCTAAATCCCGTACTCCCTAAACTGGCTATTGCTCATAGGCCCATAGGCACATGCTCGGCACTCCTCCTACGTCCTACGCATCTCCCCAAAACGATAAAATCTCGACTTATCCTCACCAGACTCCTATTAATCTCTCGATCCCGATTCCCACCATCGGCTCCCATTGCACCGGGTTTCCACCAGCTATTGCTCATATTCACTTGATTACTCCAAGAGGCTTCCCGCCGAAGGAGGCCACATCAGTGCTATGCTGCTTGCCCGTTATCACTTGAATTTTAGACTTATCTATCTACATTTAAAAAAAATAAATGTTATACATTGTATCCATTGGATACTCATTGGGTATAGGATACCCGATGGGTATGGGCATGGGTATCTCTCCCTAATAATAAAGCACGGATTGGGTCTCCGGGTTCACCGTCACAATACGCTTCCGCCCAGTCGTAATACGCTTTTACGATTTATGTTTTCTCTACCCGAGGTGGTACTAATCTATATAGCACATACATCAAAAGCAATACAGACTTCCATTCGTCAGGAATTTGCGCCAGCCTGCGCTTGGCCCATCTACGCTGGGGAAGCAAAAAAATTGGCGCTTGGCCCATCTACTCTGGGAAAGAAAGCTAAAAAAATATGAGTACATGGGATCGAGCTCACCGCCTCCCAACAAGAATATAAGGCAGCGACCAATTGAACTAAAGCACGTTTGTGTATTATAGTGGGGTTCGGTCGTTTATGAATAGTCCCACCTCTACCTTTTATATTCAACAACACCAGTTTATATATGTGGAAAACTTGCATGTACCCAGAAGCTGGCTATGAGTTCATGCATGCACTGTTCATTGGGAGCAAGAAAAAGGGAATTGAAGGAGAGGTGCAAGAATCAACAAGCCAGCAAAAGAGGATGAGATATGGGCATCACAAATCGAAAAAAATGCTATAGCAGACCCTGGACCTGGAGGGAAGGTCACGAAGGTGTGGGCGCAGCTTGGCTAGGTGGATCCGCTGCAGAGGGGGGCACAGGCGAGTTGGAGGAAGGCGGGGCACTCAGCTTCATGGTCGCCAATGGCGGCGGCGTTCTCTGGTTCCTGTCGTTTTCCAAATTTTAAGGTTCATGTAGTAATTTTCTTTAATAAATTGTCGAAATATTGATTGTGAGAGAATTTTTATGGCATAGTAACCCACGGGAATCAGGGAGTAGATTGCCAAGGGCGGTCCTCACATCTAGCTCAATGATATTTTTTTTATGCTTTATATGAACATCCCCTTGCGTGGGTGTGGTTCGGGCAGTGTCGTGGATGAGCTCGTCGCCTTGGTATCGACCATGTCCGGATATATTTTTCTCAGGTGGTGAATGGCCGACATGAGTTCGGGTGTCATGTCAAAATAGAAGGCACATGCATGTGCATGTATGTGTGTGTGAGAGAAGAGGGGTCTTGACACATCACAGAAGCAGGACTGGCGATATTTCTTTTCTCCCGTTGCAACGCACGGACCCATGGGTATTGAAGTGGGTGGGTATAGAAGGTTTCTATGGATATGGGTTTGGATAGAAGAAGGTCGTACCCACCCATACCCTACCCATTGCCATCCCTAAGCACGGTTGACATGACCAATACAAGTCATATGGAGAGTCTTGAGATGCTTGATTTCTGCTACTAAAGACGCATAGATTTGTACAATTTAAATAAAAATTAGAACACCAATTTAATGATATGAATTAAATATTTCTCTTGGACTATTTAGATTCCACAATCAAAGTTAGAAAACACCTATTGCAAACATCATTTATTTTGAAACCGAGTAAGTATATATTTTTCGTGCTAATCATTTTACACTTTTGCTTCCAGGTATTCGTGGCATCATCCTTATTTTTGATATATTGGTAGCATCATCCTATATGAGCTGGGTTGTGCTTGACAAACTGTGAACTAAAAATCCCAAGCCTGAGCCCGGCCTGGCCAAACCCGAAACACATGAATAGTGCCATTTAAATAATTAAAATAATAATTTTAGGGTATAAAAATAATATATATACCTATTTTTTGAATGTAAAATATGTATTTTTGGTCATTTTGGGCATTTTAGGGCCGGGCTTTGAGCGGAAAAGCGGAGCCTGATCCTAGCGCACAGATGGCAGGCATTTGTGCTTAGGGCACCACGTCTAGCGAATCTGTATCCTAGTGTTTTTCGCACAGACTAGCGAATCTGTATCGTCGGATATGTATCCTAGACGTGGTGCTTTTCGCAAAGTGGTGCGAAAAACACACAGACTAGCGAATGTGCGAAAAACACTAGTCTGTGCGAAAAACACATAGACTAGCGAATCTGTATCCTAGTGTTTTTCGCAAACCTAGCCCTCAAAGTGGTGGTTTTATGCAATTTACTCACTTTTGTATGAGTTGGCTGGAACATGTCAATACGGAATCTGAGCCAAAAGGTCTTGACCATCTCTCTAAATCAGTTCGGATTTTTGAATGAGTTGGATAAAACATGAAGTCGGTAGAATCATAAAATGAGCCACCTTGTTTGCATTCTTTGGACAACGTTGGAAGGAGATCTTCCCAATCCTTTGAGATCTCACAATTCACAAAAGCACTCGGTCATGATTGTGAAGTAAAGGCTCGAGACTCCGGCTTCACCATTGCATAGTACTCCCTCCGTCCGGAAATACTTGTCGGAGGAATGGACGTATCTAGATGTATTTTAGTGTTAGATACATCCATTTTTAGTCATTTCTATGACAAGTATTTCTGGACGGAGGGAGTACTAAACTAATATAAGAGCGTTTAGATACGGAGGGAGTAGTTGTATAAGCTCCAAAAAATCGACTTTTGAACTGATTGATTTGGGTTTTTTCGTTACACAAGATGTTCATTTTTTTTTTTTTTGTGGAGCGGGCTATGCGGGTGACTCGTGCCCACTTTGACACTGACTTGGGTTCATGTCGGGTTCGGAGAGACGGAGACCGATAACCGCTAGGGTTAGCAGCCGCCATAAATTTGGTTGGGGGCGGCGCGGGAGGTCTCAGATCAGACCCGGCGGCCGAGGATGAGAAAGATGAGGACGAGAAAGATGAGGAAGCAGGCGGAGGGGCAGGAGCCGAATCCTGCCGCCGCCGAGGTGGTGGCCGATCAGACGGCGACGAAGGCCAATGGTGAGCAGGAGCCGGAGCGCAGGGTGGTGAACGGCAAGAGGATGGTGAGGAAGAGGCTGCCCATGAAGAAGGTGCGCCGCGTGCTCGCCATCGATCACAAGCCGGTCGTCATCCCGTCTCCCGAGAGAGACCTCCCGCCGGCGGTCCTCGCCGCCATGAAGCTGCGCCAGGCCCGCGTCGCCAAGATCCACAAGGTCCAGGACGACATCCGCGAGGACCTCCGCACCAAGGGCTACGTCATGGGCTGGGTCACCGACGACGACGAGTAGGAAAGGAGGAAGATGAAGCGGAAATTGGGGTTTCGAGTCGGAAGCTTTATCTATTGCTGATTGCTATTAGTGCCTTAGTGGTGGATGCCTTGTAATCTGAATGGTGGAAGCCTCGATCGTTGTTGGTACTGATTTGCATATTGAGTTCGCCTTCCCTATCTCAATTCCCCGATGCTTACTTTTTGATGCTGCTGATTAGTTTCCTGTTCCAGAGACATGATTCATCCAAACTAGCCATGGCTAAATCTCTTTGAGTTATTCTACTATCATGTTTTTATTCGTTTGGTCATCACGAAACAAGAAACGTACGACGGGCGCTTCCGAAGTCACAACTGAAATGTATTTGTGCCATCAGTTTTGATTTGATGTGAACTTTTGATCTCTTCATGTCATCTCAGACAGAGCAGTGATTTCACCCCTTGTTCAAACAAGCTGGGGAAGCCACTACTGAAGTATTGCTAAGGCCTGAGGTTCACCAAGCTAACATGTCATTTGTTATTATAGTTTCCTTTTCAATGGGATCACTGGCTGTTTTTTCTGTGGGGTTGCAAGGTTGCATTTCAAAATTTTAAGGGTTGGGTTCAACACTGAAGTCTAGGGTCAGTTTAATTTACATCAGCTTTGAAAAGTCAATGTAGATGCCACATCATGCAAAATCATCCTCCAATCGTGTGTGTGTGTGTGGGGGTAATTGGTATTGGTATTGACAGTTCGAGGTTGTGTCCTAACCGGTTTTGTAGTTCATGGTTGTAATTTTAGCTGACCATAGAGTTCATGGCTGAAATATGCACTTCTCTCCCTGCAAAAAAAAAACACTTCTCTCAATTTTCAACACCCTTATATCAACCTTATCTTTGCATGAGGGTATGTGCTCTTCAGTTATGAATTTTCTATTTTGTTTTCCATTCATCGACCCATGACATCCCCATTGTGTTACTGTATACTCCCTCCGTCCCAAAATTCTTGTCTTAGATTTCTCTAGGGACGGTTTAATTTACATCAGCTTTGAAAAGTCAATGTAGATGCCACATCATGCAAAATCATCCTCCAATAGTCTGTGTGTGTCGGTGGGGGTAACTGGTGTTGATAGTTCGAGGTTGTGTCCTAACCGGTTTTGTAGTTCATGGTTGTAAATTTAGCTGACCATACAGTTCATGGTTGAAATATGCACTTCTCTCCCCGCAGAAAAAAAAGCACTTCTCTCAATTTTTGGCGCCCTTATATCAACCTTAACTTTGCATGAGGGTATGCGCTCTTCAGTTATGAATTTTCTATTTTGCTTTCCATTCATCGACCCACGATATCCCCATTATGTTACTGTATATTATATCAATCAAACTTGCCTTTGCGTGAGGGTATGTTTTGCAACTCTGGTTTACTCTGGGGTAAATTTCGGTTACCTACCGACTATGTATCACACTGAAAAAACTAACCTTTATCCATGCAGCTCTTGAATCCTAATGGCTGATCGAGTTCGATCGCCTTCTCTACGTCAATCCCCACATCAATCGATTAATATTGATGCGAGTACGTAGTTTCAGGTTCCTGGACATACTTTGTGGTGCAGCTCTTGAAGTTAATCAGTGTCAGGTCCCAAAAGGGATCGACATGATTAATCACTCACAAAGGAACAACAGATGGAGATTATCTCCCAACTCACTCACAGATATCTGTATTGAGCAGAGGAACATTGAGTATCATCGAGTGTATGCATGAGTGTACTATCGATCGATGGCCGTCCGCCTCTCTCCGCCGCCGCCGCCGCCGCCGCCGCCGCCGGAGCCCGATTAGCCACCTTGTGTCGGGTGCGATGTGCTGATGTTGTTTTCTTCTTTTTTGGGCTTGTTGAGCTGTGCCCTCAGCAGAACCTTTGTACTTTTCCGTGAGACTCGTGTGTGTCAGTGTGGACCTATGCGGTATGTATGCTCTGTGGCGGTTGCTTTATTTATAAAGCGGGGCGAAAGCCTTTTTCGGTACTATTGTTTTGATTTGACAAAGGGGGTTAGCAGACGCAGCAGCGGAGGCGAGCATTTTATAGCCCTAGGAAGGATGGTACTATTACAAGATGAATCGGTACCGAAAGATCTCAGCCGTTGAAGTGAGTACGTCATGGCCGTAGGATAACTGAGCTTTATTTTTTTCCGAAACGGAGTGGATAACTGAACTTGAAACACCTGCAGCCTCAATCTTCAACAGGTGTACGGTCTGACATTTCAGCCATCTTTTGCATCTAGTCATCACTGAACTGTACCCATCTTTTGGCAAAAGCATAAGCAATTAGTAACATTGAGGTCTATTATTGGCGCCAGAAGAGCTTTGTACTGGGCAATCACTCTTGAGTCTTACCAGGCAATCAACCAGCCAGATACACGGTGACGGTGGTCCCCTCCGTGCGTTCTTATCTGCGCACATGTGTAGCCTCTTGCTAGGGCCTACAGCGTATGTTCCAAGCAAAATGTACTCCCTCTCCCTCCCTCGAAAGTTACTTGTTGAAGAAATGTATGTATCTAGTCGTATTTTAGTTCTATAATACATCAATTTTTATCCATTTCTGCAACAAATAATTCGGAACGGAGGGTGTATATGACGGCCTCATCTGCAGTAATTTTTTTCCTTGTAGGCACGCCGATCAAATTTGACGATATGATAGACGCAATTACTTCTCAGTTTTGTAGAAATTTTTCATGTTATCTCATAGTAAGTCTTTAACACGGACAAGAGTGGATGGCACCACCATCTACAACGGAATTCATCAATCAAAGCGTACACAGCCACTTCTGTTACTGCAATCCTCACTTACTCAGTCGTTCGTCCCGGCAGTTCAAGACCACACGCAAACCATCCAAAGCAACAGTACAGACACCACCCACATGGATCATGTTCACTTGTTCCGACGCCTAGTCCTCCTCTAGGCAGGAGCGCTATTCGCTAGCATGGCAGACAGCACCTTTTCGCACATGTAGCCAGCAGGCCGGATCCTACAGCCCTAGGAAGGGGCATTGGCTCCTCGCGTGCTCCGGGACCAGCTTCGCCGCGATCTCCATCGGAAGCCCCTTCAGCTCTGCCGGGCGCAACAGATGAAACGGTAAGAAACTCGGTGATAGATTGATGTTGGTGGTTCTGTTATGTGGCTGACCGATGTGTGCTGTGTGCTTACCGTGAGGCTTGAAGTTGAAGAGCGGAGGTAGGAACCGGCCGTTGGGGAGGCGGGTATTTGGGTCCCGGAGCTCGTCGAAGAACGGATGGATCAGAGCGTCCAGCTGCATGAACATCGAAGTGTGGTGTTAGAGAGATTTAGGCATGTGAGACTGTGTTTTGTATGTGCAAGAAACTGCAGGGTACGAATGTGCTCACAGCTGAGGACCGAAGGTGCGGTGAGTACTGAAGAAGCCTGGAGACCAGATCGACGGCTTCAGGTGGCATTCGCTTGTGGAACACCTGCAGTTAGGCGAAAACTGGCATATATCAGCAACAAAAGATTTACCACACAATAACTTGGAAGCACCGAGGTTCCATCGAGAGAGCCGTACCTTATGCCATGGATGGGCCTTGATTTGGGGAAACTTGAATTCTGTGTAGTTCGGGTTCATACATTTGATTTCTTCCCTTGTAGGTGTGCCCAGAATCTACAACAAATAACCATCACAAACTTGAGAATGAATGGCTTACACCAGTATGAATAGGTAGCAAGAATAAGCAGTCGAATCACCTTGATAATTTCAACAAGTTGATCAACTCCACTTTCACCAGGAAACAGAGGCTGTTAATCAGACGAGATATAAATGAGCTTCATGATTTCTCCTCGACCAAGATTGTTTTTATTCAGTGTTTCTTTATAAGAGAAAGAAAAGAATTAGGACTGCTGATGTTTCAAGTTCACCTGTCCTGTCAGAAGTTCAGCAAGAACACATCCAGCAGACCAGATGTCGATTGCTGTTGTGTATTCAGTAGCACCAAAAATAAGCTCCGGTGCCCTATAGTACCTAGAGCAAATGTATGATATATTGGGTTCACCTTTCACCTGCAGAAGAATAGAAAATGCTAAACAGCATATCCTAGGCTCAAACACAACAATATCAAGAAGGCTCAATACAACAGTATCAAGGATGGTCAAGGTAAATACCAGAACTTTTGCACTTCCAAAATCACAGATCTTCAGCTGATGAGTGTGTGGGTTAACCTAGTAAAAAGAAGCACATTTGTGAATCCAGAGGGAGGCATGAGAAGCTGATGATGTACATTGCAAATAATGCCTCAGATACATCCAGGTGCCTAAGACACTGAACATTAACTTGAAAGTAAGAGTGTGGATTGTGTTCGGATGTTAGAGTTGACCAGAAGCACCAATCAGCACATTTGGAGCATATATAATGCTAACTGGTGAGCGTTCATATGCTGCTGGGGTGTTTGATCGTGCTTACAAAATTAAGTTGGTAAGAAGTTTTTTTATGTTTTAGACCTTATCCTGAACTTTCAAATGAAAGATGAACAGCACCATGAATGAAATCACAGTGACTAGTTAACTACTGTTAAGAGCAGTGTGGGATTAGTCAATATAGGGCAACACAGATGTACCAGACATTGATCTTTGGTACTACCTCTGTACTAAAATAGAAGACGTTTTTGTAGGCTATAAGCTAGCCTACAAAAAAGTCTTATATTTTCATATGGAGGTAATATTTGGCAATGAAAGGGGAACGGGGAAGTCCAAACACCAACTACCTTTGTGCAGAAGATGGGAATAATTTATATCCTATATGGAACCACTCAAAAAGAAGTTCACAGAAAGGAAATGATGTCTTCAACTTACCAGAAGATTCTGTGGTTTTATGTCCCTGTGGCAAACACCAACGGTGCGATGGATATAAGCCAGTGCCCTACAAATCTGTCAAATTAAATAGATAAGAAAATTATACAAAGTAACTGGGTGGAGTCTGGACAACTAGTACTTAAATAAGGGTATTCATATATGTTTGTAGGAAAGTAAATCCCTACTGCGCAATTCAGACTTGAACTAAAATAGGAACTAATCAATCAGGATAGATAAAAAATCTACATACGAAAGCAGTAGGCTGTATCCCACTCTTTTTTTTGTCAAGTTCACCAGGTAAGCCAAAGAATGCAAAATAGGATCCATAATCTGAAAGACTGGGACACTAAACTACTCCCTCCATTCCTAATTATCCAGCGCCTATGATTTAGCACACATGCCAAGGAAAATAAATTAAAGTGCATGCATTGGTTGGGGTCACTTTGCTCTCCAATCAAAGTATACATGAGGTGCATGCATTGCATTGGTTCAGATTCTAACCAGCTAGGTAATATGGGAAAAATGAGAAGTAACACGCTGGGTATAAAGGAACGGAGGGAGTGTATCAAAAGCAATTTAATATACAAGCTATTTGCTTGCAAATAGTATGTGCAATTTAATACAGAAGTTATTTGCTTGTCGAGTTGCATCAGTAGGGCAGCACCACACATCAAGCTAAAGGAAACCTAGCACTGAAGTTAATGGTTACCTGATAAGTATATAGCTTCACATATATCAGTGGCATGCGTTGGTTCATCTTGTTGTAGTGTCTGATGACACGGTGGACTGTCTCAGGAACATACTCAAGCACAAGATTCAGAAAGAGTTCATCCTTTTCAGTGGTTGAGAAGAAGCAGTGTTTGAGAGAGACGACATTTGGATGGTCAAGTAGACGCATCATTTGCAACTCACGGTTCTTGTATCTCTTATCCTGAAGGACCTTCTTGATAGCTACTGTCTCACTTGTCTCCAAACATTTTGCCTGCCATGTCAGAAGTAAAGTTGTGTGGTTATGCTCAAGTTATGTGTTATACAAAAAAAGGTCAAGAAGCAGCAGTTCTAAATGCCCTTGCAAACATACCTGGAACACAACACCAAATGATCCTTGACCAATGACACGTTCAGCCATGTAACTTATTGTCTGCCATTCACAAAATTGAATGCAAGTATCAGAAGCTTTAGACACCTTAAGTCAAGTAAGCAATAATTAAGCTGCATCTCTACCTGCTTCCTTTGGCCATCTCTGCCTCCGATAGTTGTGACTATAATATGACCAGCTTCTGTTCCATTCCCATTGATGATTGTTGCCTCTACTTCCTGCAACAGAACAAATTAGATTCGAGTGTAAATTTCCAGAAAATACGACTTAGCATTGCAAACAGAAAGACCATAACAATATATGATAATACCTTTTCGTCACTTATTCTCATATTACTAATTTCATCCGGCAATTTATCCACTTCACTACTACCACCAGCATCTCTCAGCCCAGACACCGGTGCAACACCAAATGAGGTCATTGAGCTGATTCAGAATTATGACTCTGAAACCTTCAGAGCACTGAACATGTTATTACCTGCAACATCAAAGCAGCAGAAGTAAGGAACTTAAGTCGGTATTGCAAATCTGTCAGCAGAAGGCCCATGAATCAGTGGTGCGCATATCTGACATGAAATCAATAGATCTCCAACCACCAGGAGTGCAAACTAACTAGCAGCAGAAGGAAAGCAAGGTTGCCGATGCGCAACAAAAACACTTCAGGAATGGTTGTACAATGACATGTAGATACTACCAGGGTAATTCATGGACCAAGAAAACTTCATGTGGAGTGGGACAAACACACACAGCTACTTCTGCATATGAAAAATTAAGAACAAAATAACACAATAAACAATCTGGCAGCAGTACAATATGAATACGTCCAAGAAAATTACAGATATCAGCTGAAATCGTACATGTACGACAAATAAAATAAAAATAATGCAACGAAACGCTGGGCTGAATGGTGGACAACAACAAAATTACTGGATCACAACAAACAAAACAAAGTTGCTTGGCATAATGGAGAAAAATAATCCACATGTTAGACAGAAGAATCCGAATGAACACCAAGGGTTCATCGACAACATCTGAATGCACAGCACTCGCGCAAAGATTACTAGGACCAGCTCCCAGGTTCCACAGCTCAAGAGAACTATGTGCTAGGATTCAAATCGGTAGAGACCCTTCCTTGTCAGTAGTTAAAAAGATTCACATCAATTGCCGTGTGAACGAACAGCACCTGATGCGTTCCCCTAGCGACTTTCCCCAAATCAAGAAACTCAAGGAGCAACAGAGGATGATGATGACTCATAGAAAAACCTGGTTTTTCCCCTCATGTAAAAACGCAGCAAAGCAAGATCGGCATTGTATATGCTAACCATGACTCATGGTAACTCCTGGTTATTAACTACGCCCTCCTCTAATTTCAGAATTAGCTCCCCCGTTACCAAAAGAGCAGGGGAGGAGAGGGGAGAAGAGACGTTTTCCTATCGAACTGGGAAACCGAAACGAGTACAGAGAACTGGAGAGATGTGATGGAGTGTTTGCAACAGGTTTGGGCAGAAAAATCGGAGCTTGAATTGAGCGCTCGGGAACACGCGCCTCCCTCCGTCCCCACGGCGCGGCCCGGGGACCCAATGCCGCTCCGCCGCAGCGATCGCGCCTGTCCCCCGCCGAAGACCCACCGACGGACCGACCCCAGGCGAAATTCGAGCGCCGATCCCCCGCGGATCTGGCCGCCCCTCGCGGATTCCAGCGGCAGAGAGGCCTGGTTCGGGGCGCGTACGTACCGGGTTGATGCGGCGGCGAGGCGCTCCGGTGGGCGGCCGGACCATAGGGCTGCGGCGGGCGCGGGCGGGGCGGATCGGAGGCCTGGTCCGCAGCTGCTCGGGTCGCCTCCACTGGAGTGCGCTCCACTCCAGTCCAGTCCAGTCGCAGCAGCGGGTGCGGGTGCGGGGGTCGCGTCGCTGTGGTGGTCGGCGTGGGCCGGTGGGGTGGGGTGGGGTGGGGAGAAGACACGGGGAAAAGGAAATGGAGTTCCCAAAATACCCTTCTGATGCCGAGAGCTGGGCGTCGGCTGGCCGGTCAGGTGCATGGATCGGTCGTCCGGCCAGCCCTCGGATTGCCCCGCTT
Source organism: Aegilops speltoides (assembly GCA_021437245.1). Taxonomy (NCBI): domain Eukaryota; kingdom Viridiplantae; phylum Streptophyta; class Magnoliopsida; order Poales; family Poaceae; genus Aegilops; species Aegilops speltoides. The sequence continues at coordinate 505,201,145 of CM038145.1, forward strand.
GTGGCCGGTTTTTTCAATTGAACAAGATAATTGCCCATGAGTTGCGACGGGGTTTAAACATTCTACTACTAGATTAGCCTATGATTGCACGTCTATTAGTGTGTTATAAAATCTTTAAAAGATTTTATATGGAATCGTCGTGATTTACCTGCCATCTTATTATTAATCGCTTATTTGTTACTATATGAATTTATTGACTTGCCCAATAAAATATTATTTTATTTTGTAAGTTAATAAAACGTAGGACGATTGAGTCTATTCTAAGAAAAGCCGGTGGGAGAAAAACCAGAGATGCGAGGAAAAATCAAACATGAGAAGGGAAGGGGAGAACGTATATACAGGTTGGACGAAGAAGATGGTCAAACGGGAAGCTTACGTATGTGTGTGTATCTCTACTCCTAAAGGGAGTTGTTAGCCTTACGGTTTGTTTTCGTCCGATATTTTTCTGTCTCACAACCCATCGGATTTTTCTCTCTCCCATTAAAAAACCCAAATCCCATTCAAGGGATCTTATTTCATGTTTTTTTGGCAGGGGCTGATTCAATTCAATCATGTAAATAATAAGTAACTAAAAATTCAGAAATTGCATCATATACGTGATATCAAGACACGCATAAGATTTTTCTCGATAACCTACCAAAACAAAATCAGATATTCCTCCATAACATATCGCTAATCACGCGTGCAATGCCATTTATTATTATCATTATCTAAACTATTAATTTACAATCACAAGTTTCCTAATACAACAAAAATAATTTATGTTTTTCCTTATGGATGTACGAATCCGCGCGCCCCAGCGGAGGGACGCTGTGCGCGACAGACGACGTGGTCGGGCCTGACGCCGATGCGATGCTCGAGAATGCCAGGGCATGGATCATGGCGTCGAGGACGGCCGTAGCGGAAGGTGGGTCGCCGGACCGACACGTACAAACGTTTGTGGACCCAGAGACACTATATTCTCAAACCAAACGTGTCTATTCAAAGTCAAGAAATTCGTTACGGAAATGTGTCCTACAATACTCGGTAGCCATTTATGCAAAAAAAATTGAAAATCGAGCATTGTATCAATTAGGAAATCAAACTATTAATACAATAGTTAGCTAGACATTTGATTACGTATGCAATTCATTAGGTCCGTTTAAATAGGAAATTATTCACGCTGAATCAATTTGGAAATCGAATCATTAATGCAATTAATTAATTAGGTAGACAATTATTTATGCCTAAAGATAATTAAAAACGGGAATTTTGTCCAATTAGTCAGATAGATAATTGATTTAGTTGACAGTTAATTAGGCATGTGAAGAATTAGGTAGGCCATTAATTATTTATGTACTTAATTAATTCAGCAAGCAGCTAACCGCGCCGAATCGTTTTGAAAGCCCTTGTGTGCAAGGACGATAAAAAGGCTCTCAACGACATGACCGAGCACCGCTTGCCAACATGGAGCGGCATATTTCAGTGAAATTTCAAAATTTCACATATTTCAGTGGTGTCCGAAATATTTTTAACCCTGAAATTTTGAGGTACATTCAAACAGATTTCAAAGTTAAATTAAATTGTGTTAGAAGTCATTAAAATTAAGTGATATTCGAAATCTCAAAGTCCGAAACAATTTCCGAAATATGCAAAATTTCCAAAATATTACATATTTCGATTAGGTCCGAAATGATCCAAAATTAAAAACTTTATCAGCCACCATGCGCTCGCAACATGGGCGACCTAGCATTCACCAAGATGGATAACGACTATGCTCTACAGGATGTCCTCACGCTGACCGTTGCCAAGACTTTCACGAGTGAGGACAACATGACACAACATTGACCAGTTGGTTTATGCTATAGTAGAAAGGAAGAGTGTTCCAAGAGTGGTCCATGGTGTTGGACAAAGGAAGATTGTTCCAAAAAATAAGACAGAAAAAGAAAGAAAGAGTATTCTAAAAAATAAGTAGAAACGAGAAGTAAAATTGGCGAGGAATGAGAAAGAAGAAGATAAGGTGTCAATGACAAACACACTAATGTTGACCTGGTGCTGGATGGCGCTAATGAAACATCTTGGCGAAGAGGCTAAGAGTAGAAGATGTGGGGGAGGACGAGGAAGAGAAGAACAACAATTATCCTTTCTAGCATATGTGCGCTGGAGGTGGAGCGTATTGGTGACTAGGAATACGTTCATGTTGCCACTCGCCTTCAACGTCAATATGCATTTGCAAAGTTGAATGGACCTTTGAGAATGTTCTCTATAATTATTTGTTGTTTGTGTCAGTAGTATAACTTAGTTTAACCCACTCTATTATATTGTAAACATGAAAAATTTCATCCCTGTTGCAATGCATGACGAAAATGAGGTGGACGTCATCTAATTTTATAGGAGGTGGCTCCAGCGAGAAATGTCCCGCTATGGCGGGAAACCAAGCAGGAAGAGGAGGTTCCAATAGAAAAAAGAAAGATGCAACATGGGATGGGGTTTTTGTGTCGGACTCGATGTTACAGATAACAGGATGGATAGCCCATAGCAACGCACGGGCATTCTGTTAGTATATATAATAGAGAAAATAAATGTCCAACCACCATTACACATAAATGAAAAGAAACGTCCTGACAAGACACATGTCTAGGGACAATTATACAGAAAACCCTAAGAAAATCAAAGGTAACTTGAATTCATTAGGGGCTCCGTGCATAGCCATATCATTGCCCATCACCCTTCATAGTCATCGTCAGGGCGACTATTGGAAGAAAATGAAGTGAGCATCCATTGAACCTAGGACAGAGAAAATACCATTGCTGAAGCAGCTTTACGAACATGGACACCACCACAACCTGATGGAGTAGTGGTGCCGACTGATTCCTAAACCCATCTCGTCCGGGCACAGGCAAAGCCAGAGTAGGCATCACCAGGGAAAGAGCAGACCCAAGAAAATTTATTCCACGATGTTGCCATTGTTGTTACCTCAAGGCCACCGTCGAGAAGACCAAATCACCCACCTAGATCCAAGAGAAGCCAGGTGACAAGAGCAGAAACTCCTCGATCCATCACCACCAATGGAGAAGACCACCGTAGAGGGAGAAGATCAGAGGAGATTATTCATAGTCGCCTTCGTAATCGCCCTAGCTGATATGACAGACGAAGAAACACTAGCTACTAAACATACACCTGAGGCATACTGTTGTATATGTTACCGTGAGGATTCCGGCGGCCCTCGCCCACCGACCACCACGAGGTCATTAGGGACGGGGAGCCACCAGAGTCAACGCCGAAATAGGTGTCGCATCGGGAAAACGGTTGCCTACTCTCCTGGTTTGTGGGAGATGGAACTGTTGCCCCACTTGTGGTCGTTAAATGCACAGGTCGTCGCCCTCCCATGTGCGTCTTCAACCCCGTGTGTGCATACTGATCAAGCCATAAGCCCCATGGCTCGCAACAAATTGATACGTCTCCAATGTATCTATAATTTATGAAGTATTCATGCCATGTTTACAATAATTTTATATGGTTTTGATATGATTTGAATGGAACTAATTCAGACTTATGTTGTTTTCAGTAGAACTCCCGTGGTCTTGTTTTTTGTGCGGAAAAGAAGTTCTTAGAAGGGGTTGAAACTTTTTGACCAGTTTTTTGGAACAAAAGAGACCCCTAAAGCTTCGTGGGAGGACCAGAAGAGTAACAAGGTGCCCACAAACCACCACCGCGCGCCCTGGGTGCTGGTGGTGTGCTGGTGCCTTTGGGCCCATCTTCGCGTGAGACCAACGCAAAAAGTCCTATAAATAGAGAAATCATCAGAAATAACCCTAGAACTTCGACTCCGCCACCACACGCCTCTATACCTTCGAATACCATCTGGAGCCTTGTTCCGGCACCCTACCGGAGGCCATCTTCATCATCCCCGCGGCAACCATGACGAGGAGGTAGTAGTTGACCCTCGGGGCTAAGGGTATGTGATATGTCCATTCTGCATCATGTTTTCCTACTATTATTTGTAATGTTTTTATGCATAGTAACACTTTGCAGAGTAATTCAAATGCCTTTTCTCTCATAATATGCAAGGTTACACAAAGAGGGAGAATACCGGTAGCTGTAATTCTGGACCTGAAAAAGCTATGTCAGAGATACCTATTCTGCACATCTGCAAATGAGCTGAAATTATACGGAGAATAATTTTGGAATATATAAAAAATATTGGAGAAAAGAACTACCAGAGGGGGGCTGCCAAGTGGCCACAAGACACCAGGGTGCACTAGCCCCTCCAGGAGCGCCCTGGTGGGTAGTGGGCACCCTGGCCCACCCTGGTCTTTTGACCTAGAAAAATTAAGGAGAGGACTTTCGGGACGGGGCGCCGCTGTCTTGAGGTGGAACTTGGGCAGGAACACTTTTGCCCTTCAGTGGAGCGATTCCATCGGGGAACTTCCCTCCCGGAGGGGGAAATAGAAGCCATCTCATCACCAACAACCCTCTCATCTTTGGGAGGCCAATCTTCATCAACATCTTCAACAACACCATCTCATCTCAAACCCTAGTTCATCTCTTGTGTTCAATCTTTGTATCGGAACCTCAGGTTGGTACCTGTGGGTGACTAGTAGTGTTGATTACATCTTGCAGTTGATGCTAGATGGTTTAATTGGTGGAAGATTATATGTTCAGATCCATTATGCTATTTAATATCCCTTTGATATTGAGCATGAATATTATTTGTGAGTAGTTGCCCTTGTTCTTGAGGCCACGGGAGAAGTTATGTTGCAAGTAAGCATGTGAATTTGATATTGGTTCGATATTTTGATGATATGTATATTGTGATTCCCTTAGTAGTGTTATTTGAACGTCGACTACATGACACTTCACCATCTTTGGGCCTAAGAAAATGCATTGTGGAGTAGTTATTAGATGATGGGTTTCTAGAGTGACAGAAGCTTAAACCCTAGTTTATGCGCTACTACGTAAGGGACTGATTTGGATCCATACGTTTAATGCTATGGTTAGATTATTATCTTAATTCCTCTTTCGTAGTTGTGGATGCTTGCGAGGGGGTTAATCATAAGGGGGAGGCTTGTTCAAGTAAGAACAACACCAAAGCACCGGTCCACCCACATATCAAATTATCAAACTAGCGAACGCAAATCAAACCGACATGATGAAAGTGACTAGATGAAATTCTCGTGTGCCCCCCAAGAACGCTTTACTTATTATTTGAGACCGTATCGGCCCGTCCTTTGCCATCAAAAGGATTGGGCTACCTTGCTGCACTTATTGTTACTATTGTTACTTGTTACTTGTTACAAATTATCTTGCTATCAAACTAATTGTTACCGATAATTTCAGTGCTTGCAGAAATTACCTTGTTGAAAACCACTTGTCATTTCCTTCTCCTCCTCGTTGGGTTCAACACTCTTACTTATCAAATGGACTATGATTGATCCCCTATACTTGTGGGTCATCGAGACTCTTTTTTGGCGCCGTTGCCTGGGAGTGAAGCGCTCTTGATAAGTGGAAATCGGTAAGGAAAAAATTATATTACGTGCTGAAATTTATTGACACTTGTTACTATGAAAAATAATCCTTTGAGGTGTTTGTCCGGGGTATCTTCACCTCGACCAAAAACACAAAGAGTTGACCCTCAACCTACTGCACCTACTGAAAATATTAGTTATGAAATTCCTTCAGGTATGATAGATCAACTGCTAGCTAGCTAATCCTTATGCAGGAGATGGAACTAAACATCTCGATATGCATTTGATACATGTGGATGAAATTTGTTGATTATTTAAGCTTGCAGGTTTACCCAGAGATGAAGTTAAGAAGAAGGTTTTCCCTTTATCTTTGAAGGGAAAAGCATTGACATGGTATAGGCTATGCGATGATATTGGATCATGGAACTGGAACCTATTGAAATTGGAATTTCACCAAAAGTTTTATCCTATGCATCTAGTTCATCGTGATCAAAATTATATATATAATTTTTGGCCTCGTGAAGGTGAAAGTATCGCTCTAGCTTGGGGGAGGCTTAAGTCAATGTTATATTCATGCCCCAATCATGAGCTCACAAGAGAAATTAGTATTCAGAATTTTTATGCTCGGCATCAATCCATGCCCGATACTTCTTGCACTGGTTCTTTTATGAAGAAAACTTGAATTCAGGTGGGATCTTTTAGAAAGAATTAAGCACAACTCTGGAGATTGAGAACTCGAGGAAGGTAAAGATTCAGGTATTAAGCTTGAGTTTGATTGTGTTAAATATTTTATGAATACCCATGCCTTTCACAAGTTTAGCACTAAATATGGACTTGGCTCTGGGATAGTAGCCTCTTTTTGTGAATCATTTACTACTCATGTTGATGTCCCTAAGGAGAAGTGGTTTAAATATCACCCCCCCTATTAAAGAAGAAATTAAATAACAGATAATAGTTAAATATGAAACTATCATTTTATAATGTTGATCTAGTTGTGCCTACTGCTTATATTGAAAAACAAACTTTCCCTGTTAGGATAAAGGAATATGCTAAGGTATCAACAGTGGTTCACAAAATTAATATCAAAGCACCTAAACCCTCTAAAGTAGAACCTAGTATTGCTATGCTTAAAGATCTCTTGGTCGAAAATGTTGATGGGCATGTTATCTACTTTTGTGATGAAGCTGCTAGAATTGCTAAACTCGATACTAAACATAAGAACAAGCCTATTGTTGGCATGCCAGTCGTCTCAGTTAAAATAGGAGATCATTTCTGTCATGGTTTATGTGACTTAGGTGCTAGTGTGAGTTCTAGTCCTTTTACTTTATACCAAGAAATTATGCATGATATAGCACCCGCTGAAATAGAAGACATATATGTTACTATTAAACTTTCTAACAGAGATACCATCACACCACTTGGGATTGTTAGAGATGTTGAAGTCTTGTGTGGGAAAATAAAATACCCTATTGATTTTCTAGTTCTTGGTTCCCACAAGATGACTTTTGTCCCATAATCATTGGTAGACTTTTCTTGAACACTGTCAATGCTAAGATAGATTGTGAGAAAGAAACTGTCAGTGTTACTTTTGGTGATGTGTCTCATGAGTTTAATTTCTCCATGTCTCGTAGACAAATTCATGATAAAGAATCACCTAGGAAAGATGAAATAGTTGGTCTTGCTTCTATTGTCGTACCTCCTACTGATCCACTAGAACAATATTTGCTAGACCATGAAAATGATATGCATTTGCATGAAAGAAATGAAATAGATAAAAAATTCTTCGAACAACAACCACTCCTTAAACACAATTTGCCTATTGAAACTCTAGGGGGTCCTCCTCCATCTAAAGGTGATCTTGTGTTTGAATTAAAGCAATTGCCTGACACTCTGAACTATGCTTATCTTGGTGAGAAAAAGATATATCATGTTATTATTAGTGCTAACCTTTCAGAACATGAAGAAGAGAGATTATTGAAAATTCTGAGGAAGCACCGTAATGTTATTGGATATACTCTTGATGATATTAAGGGCATTAGTCCCACTCTCTGTCAGCATAAGATTAATATGGAACCTGATGCTAAACCCGTTGTTGATCACTAACGACGGTTAAATCCTAAGGTGAAAGAAGTGGTAAGAACTAAAATACAAAAACTTCTGGAAGCAGGTATAATCTATCCAATAGCTGATAGTAGATGGGTAAGTCCTGACACGTCTCCAACTTATCTATAATTTTTGATTGTTTCATGCTATTATATTACCCGTTTTGGATGTTTACGGGCTTTACTTTACACTTTTATATCATTTTTGGGACTAACCTACTAACCGGAGGCCCGGTCCAAATTGTTGTTTTTTGCCTATTTCAGTGTTTCAAAGAAAAGGAATATCAAACGGAGTCCAAACGGAATGAAACCTTCGGGGGCGATCTTTTTGGAACAAACGCAATCCAGGAGACTTGGAGTGGACGTCAAGAAGCAGCCGAGGCGGCCGCGAGGCAAGAGGGCACGCCCCCACACTCGTGGGCCCCTCGTGGCTCCCCTGACCGACCTCCTTCGCCTATATATATACTCTCATACCCTGAAAACATCCAGGAGCACCACGAAACCCTATTTCCATCGCCGCAACCTTCTATACCCGTGAGATCCCATCTTGGAGCCTTTTCCGATGCTCCGCCGGAGGGGGAATCGATCACGGGGGGTCTCTACATCATCACCAACACCAAGGCCTCTCCTATGAGTTGTGAGTAGTTTACCACAGACCTTCGGGTCCATAGTTATTAGCTAGATGGCTTCTTCTCTCTCTTTGAATCTAAATACAAAGTTCTCCTCGATCTTCTTGGAGATCTATTCGATGTAACTCTTTTTTCGATGTGTTTGTCGAGATCCGATGAATTATGGGTTTATGATCAAGTTTATGTATGCGAAATATTTGAATCTCCTCTGAATTCTTTTATGTATGATTGGTTATCTTTGCAAGTCTCTTCGAATTATCAGTTTGGTTTGGCCTACTAGATTGATCTTTCTTGCAATGGGAGAAGTGCTTAGCTTTGGGTTCAATCTTGCGGTGTCCTTTTCTAGTGACAGCAGGGGCAGCAAGGCACGTATTGTATTGTTGCCATCGAGGATAAAAAGATGGGGTTTATATCATATTGCTTGAGTTTATCCCTCTACATCATGTCATCTTGCCTAATGCGTTACTCAGTTCTTATGAACTTAATACTCTAGATGCATCTTTGGATAGCGTTCGATGTGTGGAGTAATAGTAGTAGATGCGGTGAGTCAGTCTACTTGTTGCGGACGTGATGCCTATATACATGATCATGCCTAGATATTCTCATAACTATGCACTTTTCAATCAATTGCTCGACAGTAATTTGTTCACCCACCGTAATACTTATGCTATCTTGAGAGAAGCCACTAGTGAAACCTATGGCCCCGGGTCTATCTTCTATCATATAAGTTTCCAATCCACTTTATTTTGCAATCTTTACTTTCCAATCTATATCATAAAAATACCAAAAATATTTATCTTATCTTATTATCTCTATCAGATCTCACTTTCGCAAGTGGCCGTGAAGGGATTGACAACCCCTTTATCGTGTTGGTTGCGAGGTTCTTATTTGTTTGTGTAGGTATGAGGGACTTGCGTGGAGCCTCCTACTGGATTGATACCTTGGTTCTCAAAAACTGAGGGAAATACTTACGCTACTTTGCTGCATCACCCTTTCCTCTTCAAGGGAAAACCAACGTAGTGCTCAAGAGGTAGCAAGTCCTGATCATTGTGTCCCTAAGAAAGGAGGTATTACTGTTGTTCCTAATGATAAAAATGAACTTATCCCACGAAGAATTGTTACTGGCTATAGAATGGTAATTGATTTTAGGAGACTAAACAAAGCTACTAGAAAAGATCATTACCCTCTGCCTTTTATTGATCAAATGCTAGAAAGACTATCTAAGTACACACACTTTTGTTTTCTTGATGGATATTCAGGTTTCCCTCAAATACATGTATCACAACCCGACCAAGAGAAAACCACTTTTACCTGTCCTTCTGGAACTTATGCTTATAGAGGAATGCCCTTTGGTTTATGTAATGAACCCCTTTCAAAGATGTATGACTGCTATATTCTCTGATTTTTGTGAAAATATTGTTGAGGTTTTCATGGATGATCTCTCCGTTTACAGAACTTCCTTTGATGATTGCTTAAACAACCTTGATTGAGTTTTGCAGAGATGTGAACAAACTAATCTTGTCTTGAATTGGGAGAAGTGTTACTTTATGGTTAATGAAGGCATTGTCTTGGGGGATAAAATTTCTGAATGTGGTATTGAGGTGGATAAAGCTAAAGTTGATGCAATTGAGAAAATGCCATGTCCTAAAGACATTAAAGGTATTCGTAGTTTCCTCGGTCATGCTGGTTTCTATAGGAGGTTCATTAAAGACTTGTCTAAAATTTCTAGGCCTCTTACTTATCTTTTACAAAAGTATGTTACATTAAAGACTTCTCTAAAATGCTATTGTTACTTGTTACTTGTTACTTGTTACAAATTATCTTGCTGTCAAACTACCTGTTACCTACAATTTCAGTGCTCGCAGAAATTACCTTGTTGAAACCACTTGTCATTTCCTTCTGCTCCTCATTGGGTTCGACACTCTTACTTATCGAAAGGACTATGATTGATCCTATGTACTTGTAGGTCATCAGTATGTACTAGTAGCTATGTGTTTGATCTCTCTCTCTCTCGCGCGCGCGTTCTTGGTTTGGCACAATATTGATGTATCGCGAGCTTTGTTAATATAGTTGGATCATATGGTGTTTTCCTCTCTCTATCTTTTTTTGATGAATTGAGTTTTTACCTTTGAGGTTTCACTATTATCGGATTGTATACTTTTATGGATTTGAGAACACTTGATGTATGTCTTACATATCAATACTCGTGGTGATAATGGGGTATTATATTGATTCACTTGATGTATGTTTTGGCACTCAACTCACGGATTCTCGAGGTGACATTGGGGTAATCTAAGCATAGGGGTTGATGCACGTTTTTGTGCTATTTTCTCTGGTAGAAATCTTGAGGCACTCTTTGAAATTCTTTGTGTTGGATTGAATATTATGAATATTAAGTTGTTTGATGCCTATAGTATAATTGACTCATGGATACTCGTGATGACATTGGAGTATCTAGGTGACAGTAGAGTTGGTTGATGCGTATCATATGGTGTTATTTTAGTACGAACTCTAGGGTTGTTTGTGACACTTATAGGGATGGATCAATAGATTGATCGAAAAAGATATCTTTGAGGTGGTTTCGTACCCTACAAACAATTTCATCTTATGTTCTCGCTAGATAAGAACTTTGGAGTGATTCTTCGTTGCACATTGGGGGATGGTTATATGATTTAATTATGTTAGCACTGTTGAGAGATTGCACTAGTGAAAGTATGAACCCTAGTCCTTGTTTCCAAGCATTGCAATACGTTTGTGCTCCGTTTTATCACTTGCTACCTTGCTGTTTTTATATTTTTCAGATTACAAAAACCTATATCTACTATCCATACTACACTTGTAACACCATCTCTTTGCCGAACTAGTGCACCTATACAAGTTACCATTATATTTAGTGTGTTAGGACACAAGAGATTTCTTGTATTTGATTGCTGGGTTGTTTGAGAGAGATAATCTTCATCCTACGCCTCCCACAGATTGATAAATCTTAGGTCATTCACTTGAGGGAAAATTGTTACTGTCCTACAAAACTCTACGCTTAGAGGCCCAACACGAGTCTACAAGAACAAGTTGTGTGGTAGACATAAAAAATCACCTTACTTTTATAGCAACAACACCATGGTTTCTACCATATGTCTGTGATGTTGATTCAGCTGAACTGATCGCCATTAGGAATCGTTTCTTGTCTACAAATATTGGTGCAACAACATGGAGATTAAATCAGATTGCACATTTGTCGTGGATTCAGCGCATCTAATGGACGCTTAGTTGTGACCGGATGTGGCAGCTGTTATGGAATGCAAGCATGTGGCGATGGAGTTTGCAAAAATATCTTATAAGCACCATTTCCGGAAAGCTAATCAAGTAGCAGATGAACTAGCTATAAATTCCTTTATCTACATGTCTTCTAGTTTGTGGCATGATTTGATCCCTGACTTTATTTCCCATTTACTTGTAAATGATATGAAGATCATACAAGAAATAAAGCCCATTTGTCATCAAAAGGAAAAATCGCCTAAATTTTGCCACGTTGCATGCCCGCCCACAAACTAGTCGGACACATCGTCAACTCACCATCGCAGCACTACCATCAGTCATCGTGGTATGCTGCACACCTATTGTAGCATCGTCGACTCGTGGCCATGGCACTATCGTTCATCATCGCGGCACCCACCGTGCCCGTCATGGCGTTGTCAGCTCGGCGTTGCAGCACTACCGTTCGTTGTTGTAACACCACTATGCTTCTTTATATCGTAGTCGGCTCGACATTGCAGCTTCGTAGGGTATTGATCACATCATCTCCATGCCCATCGCAACCTCTCCCGTCTTGGATCGCAGCACCGTCGTGTGACCATCGCATCTTCCAACGTCATCTCTTGCATCATTTGTCCTCTCTCACCATGTGTTATCACAACTTCTGTAGTCACCGCACACTGGGCCGCCTCATGCCGATCGCAACATACATCCTCGCTTGCAACTCGTCGTGCACCGTCATCGCTTCCTACATCAATGATCGCACCATTTTCACGAGGCGGTCGCAGGCTTCGTCGTTCTTGCTCGAAGCATTCGCCATCGCTCGCTACACTAGCATAGTGCGGTCTCTGCACCGTGTAGTTTTTGTTTGCAATAGGGGTGCAACACATGCCAACTCACCGCTAGCTGCACACTATCCTTGGCTATTCGCAGCAAAGACAGTTGCTACTCCTACAGGAGTCGTTAGGTTTCCCCATAGAGGAAGGATGAAGTAGATAGAAAAAAAGTTTTCCCTCAATTAAGTACTAAGTTTATCAAACCAGTAGGAGCTTCTAGACTACCAAGATAAGCAACACCTACATACAAACAAAATAAAATGCTTGCACGCAACGAGGCAAGAGGGTTGTCATTCCTCTTGTCCTTGCTAGTTGTAAGGTCAAAATCAATAGATAGATTGTAGTAAAGTAAAACAACAAGATAATAAAAGGAAAATAGAGAGCCAAATTTGTAGAAGACTTGTATTAATGGAGAATAGACCCAGGGCCATAGGTTCACTAGTGGTATCTCTCGAAAGCAGGCAAATGGCATGACCGACAAATTATTGTTGCGCAATTGACAGAAAAGCAACATTTATAAGTATGATTATTTATGACATAATCTCATATACGCACACCCGTGATAAGTAGACTATTATCCAACTGCATCTACTATTATTACTCCACCCCAAAATATCTCAATGTATTAAGTTTACTAGAAACAGAGCAACACAATAAGCAAGATGACATAATGTAGATAGAAAGAAATCTACCAATAAGATAAATCCCCATCGTTTTATCTTTAGTGACAACAATACAAATACATGTTTTGTCCCTATTCTATCAACGGAATATAAACCACCGTAAGATTGAACCCACTACCACGCGCCACTTCCTTTGAAGAACTACCCATCTATCTTGGCTAGAGAAGACAAGTAGATCAGAACGCATACATGACTACTTAATTATACATCAAAGGAACTTCAAAAGATTCAATAATATGTGATGGACAATCTGATCATAAATCCATAATTCATTGGATCCCAACAAACACAGCAGAAAAATTACATCAGATTGAACTCGATCAACGAGAACATGGTATTGAAGATCCAAAAGAGAGAGAACCATTTAGATACTACTATGGACCCATAGGTCCTAAAGTAACTACTCACACATCATCATTAATGCAACAGGATTCATGAATATGGCCCTTCCAATGGTTTCCCCCTCTGACAGAGCTCCGGAATAGGGCTCTAGATGGGATCTCTTTGAAACAAAGGCTTGCGACGGTGATAAAAGTCTACTGGAGATATGATGAATGGTTTCTCTATTTATAGGAATTTATGGCGGTGGAATTAGGTCAAGTCAATTCCCGTGGGCCCTACAAGGTCAGTGGGCGTGAGCACCCTCCCTGGCCGCGCCACCTGTCCTTATGCCCCCCCCCGTGGCTCTTCTCTATCTCTCCCGAAGGTTCTTGTGTTTCTTGTTGCCCAAAAAATCAAGTTAAATTGGCAACCTATTTCGACCTCCATAGATATTGATTTCCTGTGAAACCAAAAACAAGCAGAAAATAGGAATTGTCACTTGGCACTAAATTAGTAGGTTAGTCCATAAAAATAATATAAAATAATGTAAAATGGTAATAAAAGTATATATAAATGATAACATAGCAACATGAAATAATCAAAAAGTATAGATATGTTTGAGACGTATCAACAACCAATCCTCAATGAAAGTAGTGGGTGGCAGCAACTTCCTAATGGCGAGGAGAAATGTGGCCCGATGATCTCAAAAGATGGTAGAGTCGATGGATGCGTGTGCGAGAGAGAGAGAGAGAGAGAGAGGACGATAAGGATGTGTTCGTTCTTTGTTGTCTTGGAGAGAGGAGAAGACAAGTTGCCCTGAAGTTTTGCGACTATCGATGGTGACAGGAACATGGAGAAAAAAGAATGTGGCAGGGGCTAGGAAGAATGTCACGTGGGAACAGTGCATGCTTGACAAGGAAACAAGCCGTCTTATGTCCTACAAGTGCACAAATTATGTTTAGTTGTAGCCTCTTCAGAGTAAGAGTATGGATCCCACATGGGGCTTAGGAAATTGTTTTTGTCTCTCTTACAGAGGTTTAACGGAATGTGCCATCAAGTTAATTGTGATCCAAAGAAAAAATGATGTGATGGTGAAGATATTGCAAGCGTGTTGTGATGAGAATTTAAGTGCACAAGAATGAAACTATAGAAGAGTAGAGTAATGAAAGTGATGACATTTGCTGTTGGGCTAAGGCGGTCTCAGGGAGTCTGGATTCACCAGTAGTATGTATGTTACTAAATTTCGAAAATCTAAAATTCTGGGTTCGGGAAACTAATCCACTTCGCATGTCTTTATGTTTGAGCGGATCCAAGTACATATAGATGGATACCTACACGCCACCGTTCTTCCTCCCCTACCGGATATAGTCAACAATGATTACCGGTCTCATCATGGACACGACTTAAGGCGGTCTTCGTTATTATCCTACCTAAGTTTGAGGAAAGAGGGTGGTAGCTTATGTCACTGTGTTACCTCCTCATCTTCGCTTCACCCAAATAGTAAAATCCTTCAAGTCCATATAGGAAAATGTTGTGCGGCCGGCTTCACAAAACATCATGAAAAGAATTAACACAACATATAAAGAGAATAACGTATCTTATTAGTGTCCATATCACAAACATACCAAGGTTCCTCCATTACACCGAGAACTAAGGGGTTTACTCGGACATAGAGACAACAAGCATAATCAAGATGTTCATGGCAATACATGATGAATGATTGATATAACACACGTATGAATCCACACTAAGGTTTGTTATTTCAAAGAGATAGATGAAGGGATTGTTGTCAAGGATGTGGATGATAATGATGCTGAAGATCGATGTCATGGTCTCTTTGATTGAGGTGACGGTGTGGGGGCACCATTATGCCAATTCCCTCTTTGGATCCCTTTTGGAGGTGAAGTTTTCTAGGTCTGGTTCATGATTCTAGCATCTCTCTGCTCGCCGATTGTGAGATCCGATCACATGGCGATGAAGTAGTCAACTGGGGGCAGCAGACAGCTTACGTTACAAGCCTCTTGGTCGTAGCGCATGCCTTCCTCCGCTCTAGAATGTGTGAGGTTGGTTTTTATGCCACATGATCTTCTCTTAGTAAGGTAGGTTATTTATGATGTCAATTAGCATGATTTTCACTAAGAAATAGGCGTTCTCCAACCAATGCTCAAAATGTACTTCTCCTTTAGGAATCTGTCAAAACCATGCAAAAAGGGCATGTGAGCGTGGTAAAATTGTAAAAATCATATGACTGATATGCAAAAACAAAGGGTAAAAGGTGGTGCAAAATGCGCCCAAAGATCACTTCAGATGGAAATGTGATCACCATGAAAGTTATTCGCCTCATCAGGATGAACAAGTTTGCTTTTTTGGACCATCTCCATCTGAGGTCATATGCAACGTCCATGATCAGTAAAAATTGTTATTTCATACATATTGAGCCCGAAAGTT
Source organism: Aegilops speltoides (assembly GCA_021437245.1). NCBI lineage: Eukaryota > Viridiplantae > Streptophyta > Magnoliopsida > Poales > Poaceae > Aegilops > Aegilops speltoides. The sequence continues at coordinate 505,216,863 of CM038145.1, forward strand.
CCGGGCCAGACCACACTTCGGCCCTGGTTGTCTGAGTTAGGTTAGATTTTGTTGTTTTAGACGGGATTTGAGTCTTTTTCTTATACGGAAAGTCCATCCACCTCATACATAGCTAAGAGGTGACGAACCTCGTATATAGCTAAGAGGTGATGATGACTGTCGGTGTCAAAACCGGCGGATCTCGGGTAGGGGGTCCCGAACTGTGCGTCTAGGCGGATGGTAATAGGAGATGAGGGACACGATGTTTTACCCAGGTTCGGGCCCTCTCGATGGAGGTAAAACCCTATGTCCTGCTTGATTAATATTGATGATATGGGTAGTACAAGAGTGGATCTACCACGAGATCAAGGAGGCTAAACCCTAAAGCTAGCCTATGGTATGATTGTTGTAATGTATGTTGTGTCCTACGGACTAAAGCCCTCCGGTTTATATAGACACGGAGGAGGCTAGGGTTACAGTCGGTTACAATGGTAGGAGATCTACATATCCGTATCGCCAAGCTTGCCTTCCACGCCAAGGAAAGTCCCATCCGGACACGGGACGGAGTCTTCAAACTTGTATCTTCGTAGTCTTGGAGTCCGCGGACGATGATAGTTCGGTTGTCCGGACACCCCTAGTCCAGACTCCTCGGTAGCCTCGAACCAGGCTTCAATGACGATAAGTCCGCGCGCATAATGTTCGGCATTGCAAGGCGGGTTCCTCCTTGAATAATCCAGAGAAGATCATGAACACCAAGATAGTGTGCGCTCGCAAAATAAATTCCACATTCCACCGTAGAGAGAATAAAATGTACACCAGTCCAATCTGATGACGTATTATGCGGCATGACATCACAGTGCTACCAAGCCTTTGTTTGAATCGTTTTTTATTGTACCACCTCAGCACGTTTAGCAAAGCGGTTTCCTTGGCACGTCTTGTCAAAGCAGAGATCGTGTTCCCCTTATTCCGGGATTCTCATCAATACGGACGTGGGTAACCCAACCGCGCCATTGATGGTGGCGCTTGGGAGATAAGGGAGTTTTACCAGGCCGGTGGGGGACGCATAGTTTTTCGTCCGCCTATATATAAGGGATAAGGATTTACCTTCTCACCTACGCCTTCTTCCTCCTTTGCTTATCCATCTCCGCGCACTCAAGATCCAACGCCCAAGCTCGTGAAGGAAATATGCCCTAGAGGCAATAATAAAGTTATTATTTATTTCCTTATTTCATGATAAATGTTTATCATTCATGCTAGAATTGTATTAACCGGAAACATGATACATGTGTGAATGCATAGACAAAACAAGATGTCACTAGTATGCCTCTACTAGACTAGCTTGTTAATCAAAGATGGTTATGTTTCCTAACCATGAACAAAGGAGTTGTTATTTGATTAATGAGGTCACATCATTAGTAGAATGATCGATTGACATGACCCATTCCCTTAGCTTAGCACACGATCGTTTAGTATGTTGCTCTTGCTTTTATCCATGACTTATACATGTTCTGTAACTATGAGATTATGCAACTCCGTTTACGGAGGAACACTTTGGTGCTACCAAGCGTCACAGCGATAATGGGTGATTATAAAGGAGTACTACAGGTGTCTCCAAAGGCGAGATGTTGGGTTGGCGTATTCGAGATTAGGTTTTGTCACTCCGATAGTCGGAGAGGTATCTCTGGGCCCTCTCGGTAATGCACATCATGAAGCCTTGCAAGCACTACAACTAATAAGTTAGTTGTGAGATGATGTATTACGGAACGAGTAAAGAGACTTGCGTAGCGAGATTGAACTAGGTATTGGATACCGACGATCGAATCTCGGGCAAGTAACATACCGATGACAAAGGAACAACGTATGTTGTTATGCGGTCTGACCGATAAAGATCTTCGTAGAATATGTAGGAACCAATATGGGCATCCAGGTCCGCTATTGGTTATTGACCGTGAATGGTTCAGGTCATGTCTACATTGTTCTCGAACCGTAGGGTCCTGCACGCTTAAGGTTTCGATGGCGATTATTATGAGTTTATGTATTTTGATGTACCGAAGGAGTTCGAGTCCGGATGTGATCACGGACATGACGAGGAGTCTCGAATGGTCGAGACATAAAGATTGATATATTGGAAGCCTATGTTTGGAGTTGGAATGGTTCGGGAAGCGGAATTCTGGAGTACCGGAGGTTACGGAACCCCGGGAGGTAAATGGGCCTCGATGGGCCTTGGTGGAAAAAGAAGGGCAGCCCAAGAGGGCTGCGCCTCCCCTTCCCTAGTCCTACTAGGACTAGGAGAAGGGCCGCCCCTCTCTCTCTTTCCCCCTCAGGAATCCTAGTTGGACTAGGATTGGGAGAATCCTACTCCCAGAGGAGTAGGACTCCTGGGCGCCCTCCTTTGGCCATGGCCCCTCCCCCTGGCTCCTTTATATCTGAGGGCGGGGGCACCTTGGAACACACAAGTTGATCGTGAGATCGTTCCTTAGCCGTGTGCGGTGCCCCCTCCACCATATTCCACCTCGGTTATACCGTCGCGTAGCTTAAGCGAAGCCCTGCGCCGTGAAACATCAAGATCGTCCACCACGCCGTCGTCTTGTGGAACTCTCCTCGACACTCGGCTGGATCGAGTCTGAGGGACGTCATCGAGCTGTACGTGTGTCAAGAACTCGGGCGTCGGAATAACGGCGCCGGATCGGTCGGATCGCGAGGAGAACGTCGACTACTTCCTCTACGTTGTGATCGCTTCGCCGGGTCTACAAGGGTATGTAGACTACACTCTCCCTCTCGTTGCTATACATCACCATGATCTTGCGTGTGCGTAGGAAAATTTTTGAAATTACTACGTTCCCCAACAGTGGTATCAGAGCCTAGGTTTTTATGGTTTGATGTTTTTGCACGAGTAGAACACAAGTGAGTTGTGGACGATACAAGTCATACTACCTACCAGCATGTCATACTTTGGTTCAGCGGTATTGTGAGATGAAGCGGCCCAGACCGACATTACGCAGACGCTTACGCGAGACTGGTTTCACCGCTGTGAGCACTCGTTGCTTAAAGGTGGTGGTGGGTGCTGTCTCTCTCACTTTAGTTGAACCGAGTGTGGCTACGCCGGTCCTTGAGAAGGTTAAAGCGAGTCTATTTGACGAAATATCGTTGTGGTTATGATGCGTAGGTGAGACTGGTTCTTGCTTAAGCCCGTAGCAGCCACGTAAAATTTGCAACAACAAAGTAGAGGACGTCTAACTTGTTTTTGCGGGCATGTTGTGATGTGATATGGTCAAGGCGTGATGCTATATTTTATTGTATGAGATGATCATGTTTTGTAACGAAGTTATCGGCAATCGGCTGGAGCCATATGGTTGTCGCTTTATTGTATGCAATGCAATCGCATACTGTAATGCTTTACTTTATCACTAAGCGGTAGCGATAGTCGTAGAAGCATAAGTTTGGCGAGGCGACAACGATGCTACGATGGAGATCAAGGTGTCGCGCCGGTGGCGATGGTGATCATGGTGGTGCTGCAAGATGGAGATCATGAAGCACAAGATGATGATGACCATATCATATCACTTATATTGATTTGCATGTGATGTTTATCCTATTATGCATCTTATCTTGCTTTGATTGGCGGTAGCATTATAAGATGATCTCTCACTAAATTATCAAGATGTGTTCTCCCGAGTATGCACCGTTGCCAAAGTTAAATCGTGCCCGGACACCACGTGATGATCGGGTGTGATAAGCTCTCGTCCATCTACAACGGGTGCAAGCCAGTTTTGCACACGAGAATACTCGAGTTAAACTTGACGAGCCTAGCATATGCAGATATGGCCTCGAACACGGAGACCGAAAGGTCGGCGTGAATCATATAGTAGATATGATCAACATAAGATGTTCACCATTGAAAACTACTCCATTTCACGTGATGATCGGTTATGGTTTAGTTGATTTGGATCACGTGATCACTTAGATGACTAGAGAGATGTCTGTCTAAGTGGGAGTTCTTAAGTAATATGATTAATTGAACTTAAATTTATCATGAACTTAGTCTGGTAGTATTTTGCAAATTATGTTGTAGATCAATAGCTCGCGTTGTTGCTTTCATATGTTTGTTTTTGATATGTTCCTAGAAAATTGTGTTGAAAAATGTTAGTAGCAATGATGCAGATTTGATCCGTGATCCGAGGTTTATCCTCATTGCTTCCTGTAAGAATTATGTCCTTAATGCACCGCTAGGTGACAGACCTATTGCGGGGAGCGGATCTGAGGCGTTATGAGCGTTTGGCTAGCTCAATATGATGACTACTTGATAGTTTTGTGCACCATGCTTTATGGCTTAGAATCGGGACTTCAAAGATGTTTTGAACATCATGGACCATATGAGATGTTCCAGAATTGAAGTTAATATTTCAAGCAAATACCGAGTTGAGAGATATGAAGTCTCCAACAAGTTCTATAGCTAAAAGATGGAGGAGAATCGCTCAACTAGTGAGCATGTGCTCAGATTATGCAGGTACTTCAATCGCTTGAATCAAGTGGGAGTTAATCTTCCGAGATAAGATAGTGATTGATGAATTCTCTAGTCACCATCACCAAGTTAGTAGAACTTCGTGATGAACTATAGTATGCAAGGGATGACGAAAAGGATTCCGGGCTCTTCGTGATGTTGAAATCGACGAAGGTAGAAATCAAGAAAAAACATCAAGTGTTAGACAAGACCACTAGTTTCAAGAAAAGGGCAAAGGAAAGAAAGGGGAACTTCAAGTAGATTGACAAGCAAGTTGTCACTCCCACGAAGAAGCCCAAAGCTGAACCAAAGCACTAAACCGAGTGCTTACATCGCAAAGGAAATGGTCTTTGGAAGCGAAGCGCCCTAAATATTTGGTGGATAAGAAGGATGGCAAAGTGAAAAAGGGTATATTTGATATACTGGTGTTTGATGTGTGCTTTACTAGTGTTTATAGCAACCCCTCGGTATTAGGTACTGGTTCGGTTGCTAAGAGTAGTAACTTCAAGCGGAGTTGCGAATAAGCGAAACTAGTTAAGGTGAAGTGACGATGTGTGTTGAAAGTAGTTTCAAGATTGATATGATCATCATCGCACACTCCCTATACTTTCGGGATTAGTGTTGAACCTAAATAAATGTTATTTGGTGTTTGCGTTGAGCATGAATATGATTTGATCATGTTTATTGCAATACGATTATTCATTTAAGTAAGAGAATAAAACTGTTATTCATTTACATGAATAAAACCTTATATGGTTACACACCCAATGAAAATGGTTCATTGGATCTCGATCGTAGTGATACACATATTCATAATATTGAAACCAAAAGATGCAAAGTTAATAATGATAGTGCAACTTATTTGTGGCAACTTGCCGTTTAGGTCATATTGGTGTAAAGCGCATGAAGAAACTCCATCTTGATGGGATTTTGGAATCACTTGATTATGAATCACTTGATGCTTGCGAACCGTGCCTTTTGGGCAAGATGACTAAAACTCCGTTCTCGGAACAATGGAACAAGCTCTTGACTTATTGGAAATAATACATACCGATGTATGCGATCCAATGAGTGTTGATGCTCGTGGCAAGTATCGTTATTTTCGACCTTCACAAGATGATTTGAGCAGATATGGGTATATCTACTTGATGAAACATAAGTCTGAAATAGTTGAAAGGTTCAAAGAATTTCAGAGTGAAGTGGAAAATCATCGTGACAAGAAAATAAGATTTCTACGATCGATCGCGAAGACAAATATTTGAGTTCTGAGTTTGGTCTTCAATTAAAACAATGTGGAATAGTTTCACAAATTCATGCCACGGAACACCACATCATAATGGTGTGTCCGAGCGTCATAACCGTACTTTATTGGATATAGTACAATCTATGATGTTTCTTACCGATTTACCAATATCGTTTTGGGATCATGCATTAGAGACAGCTGCATTCACGTTAAATAGGGCACCATCTAAATCCGTTGAGACGACACTATATGAACTGTGGTTTAGCAAGAAACCAAAGTTGTCGTTTCTTAAAGTTTGGAGTTGCGATGCTTATGTGAAAAAGTTTCATCCTGATAAGCTCGAACCCAAATCGGAGATGTGCGTCTTCATAGAATACCCAAAGGAAATTGTTGGGTACACCTTCTATTACAGATCCTAAAGCAAGATTTTCGTTGCTAAAAATGGATCCTTTCTAGAGAAGGAGTTTCTCTCGAAAGAAGTGAGTGGGAGGAAAGTAGAACTTGATGAGGTAACTGTACCTGTTCCCTTATTGGAAAGTAGTTCATCACAGAAATCTGTTCTTGTGACTACTATACCAATTAGTGAGGAGGTTAATGATGAAGATCATGTAACTTCCAGATCAAGTTACTACCGAATTAAATAGGTAAACCAGAGTGAGATCCGCACCAAAGTGGTGCGGTAATCCTGTTCGGAAGTCATGTAACTAGACCATGATGAACCTACGAACTATGAGGAAGCGATGATGAGCCCAGATTCGCGAAATGGCTTGAGGCCATGAAATCTGAGATGAGATCCATGTATGAGAACAAAGTGTGGACTTTGGTGGCGTTGCCCGATGATCGGCAAGCCATAGAAAATAAATGGATCTTCAAGAGGAAGACGGACGCTGATAGTAGTGTTACTATCTACAAAGCTCGACTTGTGCAAAAAGGTTTTGACAAGTTCAAGGTGTTGACTACAATGAGTTTTTCTCAAGCTGTAGCGATGCTTAAGTCTGTCCGAATCATGTTAGCAATTGCCACAATTTATGAAATTTGGCAAATGGATGTAAAAACTGCATTCTGAATGGGTTTTAGGAGGAAGAGTTGTATATGATGCAACCGAAGGTTTTATCGATCCAAAGGAGCTAACAAAGTGTGCAAGCTCCAGCGATCCATCTATGGACTGGTGCAAGCATCTCGGAGTTGGAATATACGCTTTGATGAGTTGATCAAAGCATATAGTTTTATCTGAGACTTACGGTGAAGCTGTATTTACTAAAAAGTGAGTGGGAGCACTACAGACATTTACGATAAGTATATGTGAATGACATATTGTAGATCGGAAATAATGTAGAATTATTCGCAAAGCATAAAGAAGTGTTTTGAAAGGAGTTTTTCAAAGAAAGACCTCGGTAAAGCTACTTACATATTGAGCATCAAGATCTATAGAGATAGATCAAGATGCTTGATAAGTTTTTCAATGAGTACATACCTTGACAAGATTTTGAAGTAGTTCAAAATGAAACAGATCAAAGAAAGAGTTCTTGCCTGTGTTACAAGGTGTGAAGTTGAGTAAGACTCAATGCCCGACCACGCAGAAGATAGAGAGAAAATGAAAGATGTTCCTATGCTTCAGCCATAGGCTCTATCATGTATGCAATCTTGTGTACCAGACCTGATGTGTGCCTTGCTATAAGCCTAGCAGGAGGTACCAAAGTGATCTAGGAGTAGATCATTGGACAATGATCAAAATTATCCTTAGTGGAATAAGGATATGTTTCTCGATTATGGAAGTGAAAAAGGTTCGTAAGTAAAGGGTTACGTCGATGCAAGTTTTGACAACGATCCGGATGACTCTAAGTCTCGATCTAGATACATATTGAAAGTGGGAGCAATTAGCTAGAGTAGCTTAAATGCGAGCATTGTAGACATAGAAAATTGCAAAATACATAACGGATCTGAATGTGAAAGACCCGTTGACTAAGACTGTCTCACAAGCAAAACATGATCACACCTTAGTACTCTTTGGGTATTAATCACATAGCAATGTGAACTAGATTACTGAATCTAGTAAACCCTTTGGGTATTAGTCACATGGCGATGTGAACTATGGGTGTTAATCACATGATGATGTGAACTATCGATGTTAATCACATGGTGATGTGATCTAGATTATTGACTCTAGTGCAAGTGGGAGACTGAAGGAAATATGCCCTAGAGGCAATAATAAAGTTATTATTTATTTCCTTATTTCATGATAAATGTTTATCATTCATGCTAGAATTGTATTAACCGGAAACATGATACATGTGTGAATGCATAGACAAAACAAGATGTCACTAGTATGCCTCTACTAGACTAGCTTGTTAATCAAAGATGGTTATGTTTCCTAACCATGAACAAAGGAGTTGTTATTTGATTAATGAGGTCACATCATTAGTAGAATGATCTGATTGACATGACCCATTCCCTTAGCTTAGCACACGATCGTTTAGTATGTTGCTACTGCTTTTATCCATGACTTATACATGTTCCTGTAACTATGAGATTATGCAACTCCCGTTTACCGGAGGAACACTTTGGTGCTACCAAGCGTCAAGCGATGCTGGGTGATTATAAAGGAGTACTACTGGTGTCTCCAAAGGCGAGATGTTGGGTTGGCGTATTTGAGATTAGGTTTTGTCACTCCGATAGTCGGAGAGGTATCTCTGGGCCCTCTCGGTAATGCACATCACTGAAGCCTTGCAAGCACTACAACTAATAAGTTAGTTGTGAGATGATGTATTACGGAACGAGTAAAGAGACTTGCCGGTAACGAGATTGAACTAGGTATTGGATACCGACGATCGAATCTCGGGCAAGTAACATACCGATGACAAAGGGAACAACGTATGTTGTTATGCGGTCTGACCGATAAAGATCTTCGTAGAATATGTAGGAACCAATATGGGCATCCAGGTCCCGCTATTGGTTATTGACCGTGAATGGTTCAGGTCATGTCTACATTGTTCTCGAACCGTAGGGTCCGCACGCTTAAGGTTTCGATGACAGTTATTATGAGTTTATGTATTTTGATGTACCGAAGGAGTTGAGTCCGGATGTGATCACGGACATGACGAGGAGTCTCGGAATGGTCGAGACATAAAGATTGATATATTGGAAGCCTATGTTTGGAGTTGGAATGGTTCGAGGAAAACGGAATTTATCGGAGTAGGGAGGTTACGGAACCCCCGGAGGTAAATGGGCCTCGATGGGCCTTGGTGGAAAAGAAGGGGCAGCCCAAGAGGGCTGGCGCCTCCCCCCTCCCTAGTCCTACTAGGACTAGGAGAAGGGCCGCCCCTCTCTCTCTTTCCCCCTCAGGAATCCTAGTTGGACTAGGATTGGGGAATCCTACTCAGAGGAGTAGGACTCCCTGCGCGCCTCCTTTGGCCGGCCCCCCTCCCCGGCTCCTTTATATCTGAGGGCAGGGGGCACCTTAGAACACACAAGTTGATCGTGAGATCGTTCCTTAGCCGTGTCGGTGCCCCCTCCACCATATTCCACCTCGGTTATACTGTCGCGTAGCTTAGGCGAAGCCTGCGCAGTGAAACATCAAGATCGTCACCACGCCGTCGTCTTGTGGAACTCTCCTCGACACTCGGCTGGATCGGAGTCTGAGGGGCGTCATCGAGCTGTACGTGTGTCAAGAACTCGGGGGCGTCGGAGTAACGGCGCCGGGATCGGTCGGATCGCGAGGAGAACGTACGACTACTTCCTCTACGTTGTGATCGCTTCCGCTTCGGGTCTACAAGGGTATGTAGACTACACTCTCCCCTCTCGTTGCTATACATCACCATGATCTTGCGTGTGCGTAGGAAAATTTTTGAAATTACTACGTTCCCCAACAGCTCGCGCATCTCGCCTCGACCTTCTCCGAATATGTCCGGAGCGGGAGGCAAATGGTTGGCCTCCACCGTTAAGGAGGAGCACGTCACAAAGCTGCGCAGCGCCGGATACCTCTCCGGCGATATCGCGCATCGGCTGCCCGACGAGGGGCAGCTCATCCCTACCCCTGGGCCCCATGAGAGGGTCGTCTTCCTTCCCCACTTCCTCCGTGGACTGGGCTTCCCACTCCACCCATTCGTCCGGGGGCTCATGTTTTACTACGGCCTGGATTTCCACGATCTGGCGCCGAACTTCATCCTCAACATCTCGGTGTTTATTGTCGTGTGCGAGGCCTTCCTCTGCATCCGGCCCCACTTCGGCCTGTGGCTCAAGACATTCAACGTCAAGCCGAAGGTTGTGAAGGGCACGCAAGCGGAATGCGGAGGCGCCATGTTGGGTAAGTTGCCCAACGTCCTTTGGCTCGAAGGGGCCTTCGTGGACTCCGTCAAGGGGTGGCAATCGGGGTGGTTCTACATCACCGAGCCGCGCAAGCCCACATGGGCGGCGGCCCCCGAGTTTAGATTTGGCATCCCCACGCAGCTCACCTCCTGGAAAGAGAAGGGCTTGCTGTGGGGCAATCCGAAGGAGCTGACGGGACTCCGAGCCTGCATCCAGAAGCTGGTGAGCAATAAGCTCAGGCTCGTCGACGTGGTCCAAGTCATGCTCATCCGCCGGATTCTCCCATGCCAAGAACGGGCATTCAATTTGTGGGAGTTCAATCCGGAACAGCACCAGGCGCTGAGCGGGCTCTTCGATATGACATATGAAGGCGCCTGGAGGGTGCTGTTCAAGGGCGCCGAAGCCCCCGCATCCGCGATGGAAGATCGTGGATTTTGCTCGCAGCATCCAGCTGATGAGGTAAGTGATTCGACCCCTTTACGGGACACTTGTGGTAATTAAACTGATTCTAAGAGGGTTTCAATCTCTCTCTTTTCCTTGGACAGGAATGGATGGAGAAGGCCAAGCAGCTCATAAGCCTGGCTCCCATGCCAGAAGACCTAGTGGACGCCCGTTTAGCAGGGCTGCTGGTTCCGGCACCGCACGTGGTGCCGGAGAAGAAGGCCAAGAAGGTGGCCGCGGGGACTCGGAAGAGTTCCCACAATCAGGCGTCTGACGACGAGGCGGACTCCTCCCCCGAAGACGAGGAGGAGGAAGAGGACTCTCTCCCGGAGGAGGGAGAGAAGAAGAGGAAGGCTTCCCCAATAGGGGAGGCCGAAGGGTCAGAGGGGAGGACTATCCCCGGACAGTTCGCCAACACCACTGTGGGCGAGGAGGAGTGGCCTTTAAGGGCCAGGCGTCCGGCAAGATCGTAAGTATCCGGATCCTTGATATGCAACTTCTTTCGTGTCGCGTAGTGTCCTTCTAACGCTGCATTCTGTCCGTAGTCTGGCTGATGATGATCTCCCCGCTTCATCAAGCGGGTCGTTGGCCCCGTCGGATGTGGATTCACTTCCGACGGCCTCTACCCCCCGCGCCGATGAGGACGCCGAGGTGGATCCCAGAGAAGGACCCATCAGGAGGAGGCTCCAGAGGCGCCGTCAGGTTGCCTCCCGGACTTTGTGCCAGACTCTACATCGGAACCCGCAGTAGTTCCAGAGTCCGGCGGGCGGCCCCTTCGAAAGAAGGGCAAGACCGTTGTCGGTGTCAAAACCGGCGGATCTCGGGTAGGGGGTCCCGAACTGTGCGTCTAGGCGGATGGTAACAGGAGACAAGGGACACAATGTTTTTACCCAGGTTCGGGCCCTCTCGATGGAGGTAAAACCCTACGTCCTGCTTGATTAATATTGATGATACGGGTAGTACAAGAGTAGATCTACCACGAGATCAAGGAGGCTAAACCCTAGAAGCTAGCCTATGGTATGATTGTTGTAATGTATGTTGTCCCACGGACTAAAGCCCTCGGTTTATATAGACACCGGGGAGGCTAGTTATTACAGAGTCGGTTACAATGGTAGGAGATCTACACCGAATCAAAGCCGAGTGTCTTTTTGCATTTCACCCCTAATTGTGCTAGTCGTCCGCCTATAAAGAGGCAAGAATCTGCACCCAAACCGGCTTTTTCCTCCCGCGAATACTCCATCGAAGCGCCTTTGACCTTTTCCATTTTTTTTCCTCCGAAGGCCATCATGTCATAATTCTTCATTCTCAACGTGTAGCCATCATTCTCCAAATCATTCCGGTGCATCATCTATCTGTTCAACATCCTTTTCAACGGTGTTTTCTCTTTAGTGGGCCCTAACCAACAGGTCTTTTCCCAGGATCTTACCTGAATCTTTTCTTTTCCCCGGAGTTATTCTCAATTCTTTTCAAGTGTGACGTAAGAATGAGTTTCATCAGTCACATGCCTTTTCCAAGATCGATTTCAAATCATTTCATTATTGGCTCAACCTCTTCATTTTTCTTTCTTCCGGAGTATCTCAGTATTTCGGTGGTGTTTCTCGTCGTCATTCTCAACTTTGAAGATCGAGGAAGAGTTTTTCCTCTAAATCTTGTCTGTTCTCTCGAAGTTTCGCGGTGCTAGCTCGATGTTACCCTATCGAATTGATTCAAGTCATGCAAATTCTTTTCATCCATCCGGAGCATTTCAGGAGTTGCTTGCTCTTTCGATCATCCGGAGGCCATCTTTTCGGAAGATTTCTTCGTTATAAGTTTCAGCTTCGGTCGTCTCAATATTCTTCCGGTGCTTCGTTCAAGTGTCCTTCAATCAGTTCGCGATCTCTTTGTTCTTTTGCATCTAAATTCCCTCAAGCATATTGGTTCTTCTAATTCTTCCCGGTGATTCATACTCTTTCATCAATCATTTTTGAATTCTTACGGTGGTTCGTTCAAGATTCTTTTTCCTGGATTATCATATTAATCCATTCGTTTTCTTCATGATTTAATTCATTTCTCGAGAGTTCATCAAGATTTTGTTGGTGGAGTTCAAGTATCTTTTCTTCTTGTGTCTCGAAGTGCAATTAATTCTCCGTATTCTTTTGAAGTGGAGTTTTGCATTTCTTCGTTCCTCTTAGCTATTTAATCATTTCCGTTTGTGGTCGGTTATCACCTCATAATTTCTGAGAGGTTATCCATAAGTCCACAACAAGTTTATTCTTTTCGTTGTTGATTTTCTCAACAACTCCGTTCAATACTTCCTTCTAAAGATGCTTTCAATTTCATTCGTGGTACAAGTTGTTATTTTCTTCTCTGTTCTTTTCATTCAACTCTTTCAATTCTTTCCGGAGGTCTTGTGTCATGTCTTCATCAAGTACCATTCCATCCTCTCAAGTTCATGTTCTAATCATTCCATTTTTAGCCGGAGTGCTACCTAAATCCTTTCGGTCTTATTCGTTTTTTTCTCAATCTAACCACTCCGGTTAGAACGAGTGGTCTCATAGTCTATCAGTTTCCGTGAGTTTTTGATTCTCGTCATTCTCGTTGTTTCTCTCTTCTTCTCGAGTGCTCGTGATTCTTTGCTTCTTCTCTTGAGTTCTTGTTTCACCTCATCTTTTTTTCTCTTCCGTTTCGGTCCTAAGATCTCGGGACGAGATCTCTTGTTAGTGGAGGAGTGTTGTAACGCCCCGGATTCGATGCGCCAGGTGTCCGCCAGTGATTCACCGTCCTTGCCATGTCATTTGCTTGCCTGTTGCATATTGTCATGTCATCATGTGCATTTCATTTTGCATACATGTCCGTCTCATGCATCCGAGCCTTTTCCCCGTTGTCCGTTTTGCAATCCGGCACTCCTATGTCATCCGGCGTCCCCTTCTTCTCTCCTGTTGTGAGCGGGTGTTAAACTTTCTCGGAATGGCCCGAGGTTTCTCAAGCGGCCTTGGTATTGCACCGGTAGACCGCCTGTCAAGTTTCGTGCCATTTGGAGGTCGTTTGGTACTCCAACGGTTAACCGGGTAACCGCAGAAGCCCTCTTTGAGTTGCAGCCCAACACCCTTCCAAAGTGGCCCAAAACCCAGCAAACTCCCCTCCATGCTCTCGGTCGTTCGATCACGATCGCGTGGCCGAAAACCGCTCCTCATTTGGACTCTCCTAGCTCCCTCTACCTATAAATTACCCCCTCCCCCGAATTCTCGCAGTCCAAACCCTAGCAAATCGTCCTCCGCAGCCACCGGACGCGTCCGACCGCGCCGGACACGTCCGCGCCCGCGCCCGCAGCCAATAGCCTCTTGCCCCGAGTCCCGCCAGACGCTCTCTCTCCTCCGCACCGCCCGCTGGGCTCATGAGCCGCTTCGCCATTAACGCCGCCGCCGCAAGGCCGCCATGGACCTCGCCCCGCCACCGCCGCTCGTCTCGGCCGGCCTCAAGGCTGCACCGGCGGCATCAAGGCGCCGCCTCCCACGCCCGTGGCCGGCCGGCGCCGCCCTCCCAGCGGCGTGCTCCTCGTCGACCTCGCCATCGCCAAGGCCTCGCCTCCCTCGTCGCTGGGCGCCGCCCTCCTCGCCGGAGTTCGCGGAGCTTCGCCGAGCTCCGCTCCGGACGGATCTACCCCGGGTGGATGAGATCCACCGGGAGATGAACCAAACGCCCCGAGCCTCCCTGGATCCCTCCGTCCCGGATCCCGCCGTCCCGCGTTGACTTTTCGGAGGGTATATTTTCGTCTAAGTCCCAGATTTTTTACAGTATCATGCCATATTCATTGCATCACATCTCTGCATCCGTAGCTCCGTTTCGTGCGTATAATATGTCAAATTGTTCGTCTCGACGAGTAGATCATTTTATTCCATTGCATCATTTTAATTTGAGATCATCTTGATGCCCGAAATGCTGTTGGAAGAGTGCATGTTGATGTTGATCTGCTGAAACTGTTATAACTTGTTGTTTTATCATTTTTGCCATGATTGATGTGTGCATCCTATGAGGTTGATGTCTACATGAATGTTGATCTATGCCATGCCATCTTTCCAGGGGTGCCAACCATATTTTTTTGTGAGTTGTGTGCTGAGTGTATCAAGCTTGCTAAGTAGGGTAGTTGCTGTTGTTGCTTTTCCGATGATTCTGTTATATTTTGTTGCTATGTTAACATGCTTCTACTAATCATTCCATGCATAATCTGGAGATTCTCTATAAACATGTTTTGATCTACATGTCATGCTCTATCGATTCATGCCCTTGGTTGCAATTATAGCCTGCTGGAACATGTTGTTATCTTGCTCCAAAGTTGCTTGAAAATGTTGCTGTCAGCCTGTTAACATTAAGTTCACTTGTTTCCATGTGTTTTCCTAGTGATCCATGTATCCTATGACCTTGCTCTTTCCATGCTCAGCTTCAGAAACATGCCTTCTTACTGTTGGTTGCCTTGCCATGCCATGTATTGCTCTGTGGTGAGTGGTTCAAGCTCACGAACATGCCTACTTAATGTTGTTCCTGCCATGTATGAATCTGTAATATAACTTGCCATGTTTACATGGGTGCCATCATATTTTCCGTGCCTTTTTGGCTCATGGTCAGTAAGGGTATTTTGATCTATGCTATTAGTAGATTCATGCCATGCCTTTGTTTGCCATGATAGTTTCCTGTAACATGTTGTTTGATAGCTCTAAACATTGCAACCTGATGTTATTTCTGCTAAAGTCTGAAACTGTTATTATTTGTAATATCTCCATGTCTTTTTGAGCATGTTCTAGTTGTTTCTGGAGATAGCTCAGTGTTCATGTTTTGTTATGCTTTACCTGTACTTCATGCCCATGCCTTTTGTTATTATGTTGGGTTGCTGTAGCATGTTGTTTTGATGCTTGCAATATGCCTAGTTGAGGTTATGGACAGATTGTTGCTATGACTTGTATATTGTGTGTGTGTTGAACCGTTGCTCCGTTTTGAGTGTGCTCTATATGAAACTTGCTTGTTTTTGCATGTAGCTTCATATTATCATGTTGCATCCTTGTTTTGGTGTGTTTGCTTGATGTTTGGGTGCATTTTGCATCAATTCCATGCTTAACTTGTTTTGCTCATATCTTCTAGGCCGTAGCTCCGAATCTAATGAACTTATATGTAACTTGACTAGAATTTCGGGTAGATCATCTTGGTGCATCTTAACTTGCTGTTTAACAACTTGAACATAAGGTTTATTCAGATCGGGACCAATTTCGAAATATGCATATGAGGACTTACCGGAATTGATATATGTTGTTCCCGGCCTCATTTAAACTCGCCTTGATGTGTTGTTCTTGTTTGCATCATCTCTTGCCATGAGTAGCTTCATGTAGCCTTGTCATGCATCATGCTTGTTGTGCATCATGCGTTGTTCATGTGTGGTGTGTTTACCATGTTGTGTGCTTCTTCCTGTTTGTTCCTGTTTCGTTGCGATCGTGAGGATTCGTTCGCCTACGGTTGGTTCGGCTTCTTCCGTTCGTCTTCTTCATGGACTCGTTCTTCTTCCTTGTGGGATTTCAGGCAAGATGACCGCTACCCTGGATCTCACTACTATCATTGCTATGCTAGTTGCTTCGTTCTATCGCTATGCTGCGCTACCTATTACCCATTTATCAAGCCATCCCATATTGCCATGAACCCCTAACCTTTGACACCTTTCCTATGCAAACCGTTGTTTGGCTATGTCACCGCTTTGCTCAGCCCCTCTTATAGCGTTGCTAGTTGCAGGTGAAGTTGAAGATTGCTCCATGGTGGACAGGGTTTATGTTGGGATATCACAATATCTCTTATATTATTAATGCATCTATATACTTGGTAAAGGGTGGAAGGTTCGCCTTATGCCCGGTGTTTTGTTCCACTCTTGCCGCCCTAGTTTCCGCCATACCGTGTGATGTTCCCGGATTTTATGCTCCTAACGCGGTCGGGTGATTTATGGGACCCCCGACAGTTCGCTTTGAATAAAACTTGTCCAAAGAAGGCCCAACATTGACTTTTACCATTTGCCTCACCACCACCTACTTTTTCCCTTGGGAGTCGCTCTCGAGGGTCATATTTATTCAGCCCCCGGCCAATGCTTGTCTAAGTGTTGGTCCAAACTAGAGCGCTTTAGCGCCACCTCAAGGAAACTTGAGGTCTGGTTTTAGTTGTACGGACTGCTCATCCGGTCGTGGCTCGAGACGAGATACGCTGCTACTATCGGGATGTCACGACGGAGGTCTTGCTGGTCTTGTTTTACCACCGATCGGGTCTTCCGGAGAAGGTCTATTCCTTCGCTGATCGCGAGAGCTTGTCATGGGCTGTTGGGACACCCCGCAGGTATAAACTTTCGAGAGCCGTGCCCGCGGTTATGTGGCGATGGGAATTTGTTAATGTCCGGTTGTAGATAACTTGACACTTGATCCGAATTAAAATGCATCAACTGTGTGTGTAGCCGTGATGGTCTCTTTCGGCGGGCCCGGAAGTGAACACGGTTTCGGGTTATGTTTGACGAAGTAGGTGTTCGTGATCACCTCTTGATCATTGCTAGGTCACTACCGTTCCGCTTTGTTTCTCTTCTCGCCTCATTCGCGTATGTTAGCCACCATATCATGCTTAGTCGCTGCAACCTCACCACTTATCCATTTCCTTACCCATTAAGCTTTGCTAGTCTTGATACCCATGGTAATGGGATTGCCGAGTCCTCGTGGTTTCACAGATTACTACAACAACAGTTGCAGGTACAGGTTTTGCGATGATCATGACGCGAGAGCGATGCTTGCTTGCTTTGAGTTCTTCTTCCGCTTCTTCTTCGTTCAGGGGATAGGTTCCAGGTTGGCAGCCTGGGCTAGCAGGGTGGATATTGTTTGAGTTTCTGTTTATGTATCATCCGTAGTCGGATGTTGATCTCTTGTATGATGTGATGTTGTATTCATGTGGCATTGTATGCCTTATTTATGTATCCCCATCTACTATGTAATGTTGATGTAATGATATCCAGCTTGCAAAAGCGTTTCAATATGCGGGTCTATCCTTGGTGGGACCTTCGAGTTCCTCTTGGATAGGGTCGCATCCATTCCATCATGGATCGTCGACGCGGCTCTTCTTCACGCGCTCCCAGCCCACCGCCGGGGAATTGGAGGAGGTGCTCTATTTCGCACAACGAGCTAGTGAAGCTCCAAATGGAGGGATTTCTCCCTCCGGCCTTCATGGTTCCAGTCCGGGCCGGACTGGTTACTTATCAAGGTGGGAGGCAGGCGGAGGACACCCCAAGCCCCAATAAGGGGGAGCGGGTGTGCTTTGTCCCCTATCTGATAAGGGGGCTCGGATTTCCAATATATCCATTCCTCCGCGGGCTCCTGAAGTTCTACGGACTCCAGCTCCACCACCTCACGCCCGCCTCAGGCTGCATATCATGGGCTACGAGCTCTTTATGAGCTATTCCGGGCATCGAACCCCATTTTGCTTTGTGGAAGAGGCTGTTTTGCCTCATACCTATCCGGCACTCCCAAGAAGGCGTCCAAGATCTGGCCTCGGAGTGGTTTTATATAGGAGACGCCCTCCGCTGCACTCCAGTCCGGATCGGCCTCCGGAGTTTAGTGCTGCTCCCTTGAAGAACGCCACTGGCGCCCATGAGCCCCGATTGGAGGAAGACAAGAGCGCCCATTATTTGATGGGCCGATAAGATTAATGGCTCATTCCGGTTTGACCATGATTGAGTCATGGCGACATGCATCAGCTTAGGGTGCAGCCACTACAATACTGAGGCCACCCCATGTGGGATTTCAACGGGAAGACGATGCCACCGCACGGCCGAAGGGCCGATTCAACCGAGGATCTGGTAAAGATCCCGTCCGCTTGTACAAGGGGAGAAGGAGGACTTCCTTGAACAAACCCTTTGAATGGGTTTTCCATGATCAACCCTAGAGGATGGGTAAGTGAACACCTTGAAGGGCTCTACCCATGCTTTCAAGTTTAAGCTTCTTACATTATGTCTTCGGCGCAGGATCTACGCCGGATTTGTGGAGGACATGGTGAGTCTCGCCCGCAACCCGAGGATCCGAAGGGTCTCGATCCGCCTCCGAAGAGGACCCGACATCGAGGTGGAGCTGATCGACGGGTGTATCACCAGCTCAGCATAGACAATGCTCGTTGCCATCACGGCGACTACCCGGACTAAGTCCGCTTCCTGTGACCGCGATCAAGTCCGGACACCGCTATCTCTTCCCTGCCCATTTCTGACCTTCGCGAACGATGGTATTTTGCAGGAAGCGCTTTTACGGTAGGAAGCCGAGCCCTCGGCGGCTGACCAACAAAGGCCAGTCCGAACCAGCAGGCGGAAAGGAGCGAGGCGGACGGAAACGCCGCCGCAAAGGTATAGCTCAGATTCAATTTTCAGAGCAACATTCCAAGAAAACGCTGAGTGCTCATGATCTTTGTAGGAGAAAAGTGTCGCCGGATCTGCGAGCGCAGGAATTGCCGATCCGACCAACACCGCCAGCTCCAGCGCCCGCCCGAGGGGAGGCAAGCGCAAGACACGAGCCGGATCCTTCTCCAACGGAGGATACTGGCTGATCTGTCCGCCACCAAGTCTCGAGGTGGAGAGCGCCATGAACCATAGGCGCCACGACAAGATTTCGTGAAGCGTGCTTTTCCCCGAGGAATTGGATGCCTTTAACGCAGGGACGACGCAGATCTCCGTGCCGCCAAGATGGTTTTACCAGAGCCACAGAGCAAAGATGTGAAAGACACACGGTAAGGGAATTTCAATGGTTATATACCAAGAGCTCCGAGACTTAAAGTAGTTTATGCAAACTGATTTAAGGATCATTTGAAAATGAGCACTTACCGAGAAGAACGCCCGGCTGTCCCGGAGCTGCAAGATTGCAAGGCCCAACTTGAGGTCAAGACTTGTGCCGCAGGAGGAGATGCAAAGACCCTCCGGTAACACATTTTATTAATAAACATAAGCGCCAGCGGAGTGCGCGCAAGTCTAATAATGACATTGGTGTACCGCCGACAAGATCCGGACAGCAAGCATTGTCTGCGCCAACTAAAGGTCGGCGAGAGTGTGCTGAATAGGGTTCAGCAGAAAGGAACAAGCTCCAGGATGCCAACGCCAAGCTCGGAGAAGAGCTGAAAGGCGCTCAGGCCGAGCTATCCGCCCGCTAAGGAGAATCAACGCTTCGTCGCGGCATTTATAGTAAGTGCTTGAGCGGACTCTTTGAAAATAAGAGTTCGGCGAGGAAGTATTTTGACATGATTTGTCTTGTAGGTGTACTCACAGGTCGCCCCGCAGAGGAGATGCCCATATCAACGGGTGATCAACTTCCGAATCTGTTGCAGCCTACTCGAACAAGTTCGGCAGCAATGAGCGCGCTGCTCGGGCTTTGTGGCCAGCCTCACCCTACCCGAGGGCCTCGGGGAGCTTGCAGAGAAGCTACAGGGAGTACGGCAGCGCTTCCGTTTATGGAAGATATCGGCTTGCCGTCAGGGTGCCAGGGAGGCTTGGGCCATGGTGAAGACGCGGTACAAGAAGGCGGATCCCAACCACATGGCCGAAGTTGGACTGGTGGGGCCCGACGGGAAGGAGATCCCTGTGAGTTTAGTATACAGCCAAGTAGAGTTGGCTGCCAAATTTTCCCAACGGGACTGTAAACTAGACCGCCTGTTAGACGGGATTGAGGAGGATTACAATCAGTAAATTTGACAATGTATGTTCTCCTTTAAAGTGACATGTGAAATGCCTTCTAGCCGGATTGTAGATCGTTTGTCTTTGCCGACCTTTTCACTTCAACCTCGGGACCCTAGAGTCCGGAGTGTGTCCGAATACCTCTTTGGTTGAGACACAACCGTGGTATGCATGGAGACCAGCGAGGGGTCATTAGTGCTTTTCGCATAAGTGCCCAACTAGTTATGTTATATTACATGGTTAGTAAGAAACATCTTCCAGGAGAATAGTTCCGTTAAGGGTTCCTTTAAGCTAGGAGGCATGCCCTAAAGTGCATGTCCGGACTGCAAAGAAAGCAGAAACATCCGGGGCAGATAGATAAAATAGGTAAAAAATCATCTTTTAAATCACCGACCGAATATTCCCTTAAGAACGCTTAGCTTTGCTTCACCCAGCCTAAGGTACACATCCGGTGACCCGACAAGAATAATCGCAGAGGTGCTCCTTTACCTCCTAGCCGAACAATCGGGAACGTAGGGGTAAGCACAGGAGCCAGGCAACCCAGCTTGGCCAAAACTTAAGTCATATCGATGCATATAATGGCGAGTAAAAGGTACATGTGGAAGCTTGACACATGTGCTGGATATGAAACCCGTATAATTAAGCTTCTGTAAAAGAAGCCCCCAGGAATAATGAGTGCGGATGGCACATCATGTGTATGCAAAGAATGCGGAAATAGGCCCGTAAGGACTTTCGAATAAAAAGGATATAAAAAAGAAACAAAAAGACAGCCGAAGTGTAAAAGTTTGGATGGGGGAAGGGGACGAACTCTTAGTCCGGCGCTAGGCATAGAATCGTCGGAGGCGGGCTGCGCTCCATGGGTTCGGCTCGAGTCGGTTGTCCGACGATTTCAGACGGTATGCTTCACCGTCAAGACTTGATCGATAATGAAGGGCCCTCCCATTTAGGCTTGAGCTTGTCCTTTTTCTTGTCCGCAAAGCGAGAACTAGTTCACCAACGTTGTAAGTCTTGGCCCGTACTTCTCGCTTTGATATCTTCGGCCTGCTGCCGATAAAATGCGGAACGATCCTTCGCGACGCCACGTTCTTCCTCCAATGTGTCCAGCTGTCCCGCCGATCGAGCTCGGCTTCTCTTTCCTCATACATGCGCACTCGAGGTGAGTCATGAATAATGTCACAGGCAAAACTGCCTCTGCGCCAGATACCATAAAAATGGTGTGAATCCGTAGTACGGTTGGGCGTTGTCCGCAGCCCCAGTACGGAGTCGAGCTCCTCGACCCATTGTGTGTCGGATTTAGTAAGTGACCTTACTAACCCGGGTTTAATGCCGCCATTATTAGACCATTTGCTCTTTCCACTTGACCGCTGGTTTGAGGGTGATAAACTGAAGCATAGTCGAGCTTGATGCCCATATTTTTGCACCATGACTTAACCTCATCGGCTGTGAAGTTAGTGCCGTTGTCGATGATCATCTTTGTGGGGACTCAGAACGTGTACCACCCCGATATAAAGTCTATCACTGGTCCGGACTCGCTGCTTTAACTGGTTTGGCCTCTATCCATTTGGTGAATTTATCAACCATGACCAATAGGTACCTTTGCTTGTGGGTTCCCCTTTAAGGGGTCCAACCATGTCAAGCCCCTGCACCGCGAACGCCGTGTAATGGGTATGGTTTTGAGGGCGGTGGTGGCATATGGCTCGATTGTCAAAGAGCTCGACAACCAACGATCGCCGACCAAGTCTCAAGGCCCGCCCGAGCCGTCGGCCAATAAAATCCTGACGGAATGCCTTTCCTACAAGGGCCGGGCTGCTGCGTGGTGTTCGCTTAGTCCGCATGAATTTCAGCCAGAGGGTTCGCCTTCCTCTTCGGAGATACACCTTTGAAGGACTCGGTTGTACTTTTCTTATAAAGTTCTCCTCATGGACCTTGTAGGCTTTTGATCGCGGACTATGCAGCTGGCCTCGTTTTGGTCTTCGGAAGTTCCCGCCCAAGCAAGTAGGCTAGAAAGGTTACATCCACGCGGCGACATCGCCATTATAGCGCAATGAAGGTGTTATGTCGTCGCTGAATCATCGATTGATGCGGTTCTTTCCGGTTTATCGCTGCGGGCTCCTCTTCCCATAGTACGGATGGCTTGAAGAGCCGCTCCAGAAGATATTTGAGGGACAGCATCACGTTTCGCACCGATGCGCGTGCGTAACGCCGCCCTTGGTTATTATCTCGGCTATGTGATGGAATTCAAGTCCTTCAAACCGAGCTGACATTTTGAGGACAGCGCTATGACATGCTGCCATTTTCGGATCCTTGGCGCCAAAGTCTCCATTTATTTGTGATATTGCAAGGTTTGAATCTCGCACCTCTAGGCGTTGAATGCCCATGGAGATCGCCATCCGGAGACCATGTAACAGGCCTCAGATTCGCTGCGTTGTTGGAGTCCGTACATTATTTGAAGTACGATCGATCAGTGTCTCCGGTTGGGGACGCCAAGACGACGCCAGCCCCCAGTCCGCCAACATTTTGGAGCCATTAAATGCATAGTCCAATTGGAGTATGCGCCGTACTTTTTAGGAGTTTGGCTTCATCCATTCGCATTTAAGTCAGCCAAAACTTGTGACTTTATAGCTCGCCGAGGTTTGTAAGTTATGTCGAATGGTAAGAGCTCAATGGCCCATTTTGCAATCCTGCCTGCTAAGGTCGCGGTTATTTATTATGTCATTGAGTGGTACTTCAGAGGCCACTATTATCGAGCACTCTTGAAAGTAGTGCCGAGCTGAGACGCCATGAACACCGTGATATGCTATCTTCTTCGATAGTGCGGTAACGGATTTGCAGGGGTTAACATAAAGGATACATAATACACCGGTTTTTGAAGAGGGAATTTATGCCCTTCGTCTCTCGCTCGACGACGAGGACCGCGCTTACAACTTGATGTGTTGCTGCGATGTATAACAACATTGGTTCGCCCAGAGGGCGCAGCCAGACCGGATTTGTTGCCAGATGGCCTTTATTTCTTCGAGTCCAAGAAGGCAGCATCCGCCCACTCAAAGTGTTCGTGCGCCGAGGAGCGTTAAAGGGCAGCGCCTTTTCTCCTAAACGGAGATAAAGCGCTTAAGGCTGCCACGCATCCCGTTAATTTTTGTATTTGTTTGAGGTCCTTGGAATATCCAACTGTGACAGAGCTCGGATTTTGGCCGGATTTGCTTCAATTCCTCTACCGGATACGATGAAGCCCAGAGCTTTTCCCGGTGGTACGCCAAAACGCATTTTTCGGATTCACTTGATGTCATATGCTCTGAGGTTTTGGAATGTGAGCCTCAAATCGTCTACTAGAGTTTCGATGTGTTTTGTTTTGACGACTACGTCGTCTACGTATGCCTCGACTGTTTTGCCAATATGGGTGGCCAGACATGTTTGAATCATGCGCCGATATGTTGCGCCGCATTTTTAAGTCCGAAGGGCATCGTGTTGAAGCGTAATGGTCCATATGGAGTGATGAATGCCGCTGCGGCTTGGTTCGCTTCCGCCATCTTGATTTGATGATAGCTAGAGTATCGCCCGTGAAGCACAACGAATTGTGCCTGCTGTGGCATCGATAATTTGATCGATGCGGGGAGAGGAAAGGATCCTTTGGGCAAGCCTTATTGAGGTCTTTGAAATCGGCTACGAGGCACAGGATTTATCCTTCTTGGTACCATCACCAGATTTGCTAGCCAGTCCGGATGTTTGATATCTCTAATGAATCCGGCTTCCAATAGTTTGGCTAGCTCTTCTCCCATTGCCTGTCTTTTGGGTTCGAAAATCGCCAAGAGCCTGTTTGATCGGCTTAAACTTTTAGGATGTTTAGGCTGTGTTTCGCCAACTGCGGGGATTCCGGCATGTCCAAGGATGCCAGCAAAGATATCCCAATTTTCCGGCGAATTCGCGAGTGCGGCGCCTACTGGGTTCAATTGTGCCCGATGGAGGCCGTCTTTGTTGGGTCCGTTGGATGGACCTGGAATTTTATTATTTCATCTCGCTGGTTTGAAGGAGGTGGACTTGGATCTTTTATCGAGTATCACATCGCCCCTGTTCACCGAGAGCGCAGCGCGTGAGTTCTTCTCGCCGCTAAGGCTTCGGATAGTGCCTCGAGGGCTAGTGCGGCTGTCTTGTTTTTGGCGCGGAGTGCTATGTCCGGATCACTAGCAAGAGTGATTATTCACCGGGCCTGCATTTTGAGCTTCATGTACCGTAATGAGGTATCGCTGAAAATTGTGAATGCCTCTCGCCCTAATATAGCGTGATACCCGCCGCTGAACGGGGCCACCTGGAACGTGACTTCTTCGGATCTGTAATTGTCCGGAGAGCCGAACACCACATCGACTGTAATTTTTCCAGTGCAGCGCGCTTCCCGGCTAGGGATTATTCCTCCAAAGGTTGTGCTGCTTCGCTCAATACGGCTCCAATCAATTTCCATTTTTCGCAGAGTTTCCTCGTTGATGAGGTTTAGTCCGCTGCCGCCGTCCATGAGGACTTTTGTCAGTCGAAAGCCGTCCACTATGGGACTAAGTACCAGTGCGGCTCTGGTTGTTCGGAATTTAGGCTCGTCGCTGGCGTTGAAGGTAATAGCTGTGTCACTCCATGGATTTGCTGTTGCTACTTGGTAGAATTCGGCGAGTCCGCGGATTGTTCGCTTTCGCATATTATTTGATGCGAAGGTCTCAAAGACTGTTGATACCGTGCTGGTATTGTTGGAGTGGTTTCCCGGAGCTAGAAGCTCTTCGCCACTTTTGGCCACCTGCCGTAATATCCAACATGCTCGGAGGCTATGTGTTGGGGCGGCTCCCTCTGCACTATGAAGTTTACAGGGTCCATTGAGCCATCCCTCCAGTACGGTTCCGTTTCCCATATCGGGTTTCTGTTTTTTTGTTTTTGCATCTGGGGCCTGGGTGTAAGGCGCCCTTTTGCTGCGGACTGGGTTTGGGGCCGGATTGTCCCAAAATTGATTTTCAGTTTTTCGAAACTTTCCATCGCACAAGATTTTCGCATTATGGACGCCAGATCGGTGAAGCGCGTAATTTGCGACGATCAATGGCGCTCGAGATTCCCTTGTCCGCGTTATTGCGTAAGATTGAGATTGCGTTTTCTCTCGGCAGTCCTTTATCCCGTCCATAACCAGGAGGAATCGCCCAAGAATGATGTACTGCTTCAAGGCTCTTGCCAGATTAGAGATAGATCGCATATGTCCGGGCGGGTGGGTGGAATAAAACCGGATCCCTGCCCATCTTGGGGCTCAAAGTCGAGGGCTTCCGAATTGAAGCTTGGTTTGCTGGAGACAATCCAGCGAGTCCGGGCGATGCATGATTTTAAGTTCAATGCTCGATCAAGTCCGCCCTTCGCGGGAATCCGCATGGAGGGTTCGGGAATCCGGACATGAATTGTTTTCACATCGCAAAGAATTGCCGATTGCTCCTCTACCACCGCGACGCAGGGTGGCCCGGGAGAGTTAATCTCTCTCGATCGGTTTTAAGCCCAATCTGGTTGTAGTCCGTAGCGACTCCTGTGGCGGCGATGCGATCCAAGAGCTCGCTAATGATGAGAGCTCTATTGATCTAACTGCTCGGCAGCTTTAGGGCTGACGCCAAGATTGCTTCCGACGACTTGAGAAGTCATTGCGAAGCGGCGGATGAAAGCGGTCATGAGAAAACCACCAAGCCGGATAGTTTGGCCGGCGGCCAATGCCCCTCCGGCGAATACTCCGTCTTTGAAGACGGGTGGAGACATCCACCCTATCGGTGACGACACAGAGGAACTCTCAATGAAAGCACCAATGTCGGTGTCAAAACCGGCGGATCTCGGGTAGGGGGTCTCGAATCAAGCGCCTAGGTGGATGGTAACAGGAGACAAGGGACACAATGTTTTTACCTGTGTTGGGCCCTCTCGATGGAGGTAAAACCTCACGCCCCGCTTGATTAATATTGATGATATGGGTAGTACAAGAGTAGATCTACCACGAGATCAAGGAGGCTAAACCCTAGAAGCTAGCCTATGGTATGATTGTTGTAATGTATGTTGTCCCACGGATTAAAGCTCTCCGGTTTATATAGACACCGGAGGAGGCTAGGGTTACACAGAGTCGGTTACAATGGTAGGAGATCTACATATCCGAGATTGCCAAGCTTGCCTTCCACGCCAAGGAAAGTACCATCCGGACACGAGCCGAGTCTTCAATCTTGTATCTTCGTAGTCTTGGAGTCCGGCGGATAATGATAGTCCGCTGTCCGGACACCCCTAGTCCAGACTCCTCAATCAGGACACGGCGACCTCCGGCCCAACCGAGGCGCCGGATAACTTGTTGGAGGCGCTTAAAGGCGCTTCCATCGAGGAAGAACACCGCACTATCATGAGTGCGGTGATTCGTAAGGTTCACTCGCCAAGAGCGGGTGACCAAGCTCGCAGCAGCCTTCTAACAAGCTTTGAGGTAAGAAGTTAAAATTATGTAATGTAATACCGCATAGACAAGAGTTTCGATGCTCGGTTCGGTGTTCGGAAAGAAAAGCCGGACCGAGGATCTAACAAGATATACGCAGGGTTGCTTAAAATATGTCAATATGGGTTTGGTGCTGCTTCTTGACCTCTCTGCCAAGACCGACGGCGGAGGTCGATGTGTTGAAGCAGGATCTCGAGCGGTCCGAGCAAGAGCTCGGCCATGCCAAGAAGCAGCTCGAGGACAAAGAAGGTGAGTAACACCACTTTGAATAATTACCTTACAGAAAAGGATTTTGGTTGCAATAAAATGAACAAGGATAATATGGGTATTGCAGGGGCCATGAACGAGGTGGCAGCCCTGAAGGAGACTGTGTCCGCGGCCGAACACAGTGCGGCCGCGGAACAGGCCGAGCGAGAAAAGCAGGAGGCACGGGTGGCGGAAGTACAGCAAGAGCTCCAGGCTCTCATGGAGAAGCATGAGAGTTTGGAGCGTGACTCCAAGACTCGAGAGTCCGAGCTTGCCTCAGCTCTCGAAAGTGCCAAAGCCGCCAAGGCCGAGGCCCATAAGGCCCTTCAGGAGGTTGAGGATGTGAAGCAAATAGCGGTGGGTAAGGCATTTTTCATGCAAAGCAAGCATGTTAATGTAAACTACCTTACACTTACCCGCATTTGGAGCTCTCCAGGGGCGTTTGCAGATCGGCCGCGTAGTGCATCCGATGCCGCCGCATTCTATCGTGGCGAGGAGGGGAGCTCGACGGAGAAAGTCTTCTGGTCTCAGTACGCTGAGGCCGGACATCCGGTGCCCCCAAGCGACCAGCTGAAGCAGCTGGTCGAACTCCACAAGGTAGCTGAGGAGGCCATGAAGGGCCTTATAGTCCGGTTGTGGCCTGGACAGGCCATGCCTGGAGCTACTTTGGCCTCGTCAGGCGCGGCTGGTGGATGCATGCCCTCGGTGGAGGTCATCAAGCGCCCTTTGTATTGAAGGTGCTCGTCGGGCCCTTGCCCGCATTAAAGGTGCATTGGGGCAGGTTGATGCGGAGAAGCTCACGGACCCACCGCCACCGGCAAGGAGTATCGCACGCCCAAATGTATTATAAAACTGTCCCAAGGAGCCCGCGATATTGCGGATGAGTGCCCGTAAATGTAATCTTTGAGTAAACTTGCTATGTATTATCCTCATGCGCTGAAACTTTGTTCATCTCGCGCCTTAAGCAACGCTTTGTTTAATTTAAAATATTACCTTCAGGCGGCAGATATAAAATCGAGAGATGGCAAGTCGTTATTTCAGCCCCCAAGCCACGAAAGTCTTTGGGGTGTTCGATAAACTTGAGCACTCTTGTTCCCATTTCGGTCCATCTAGGAGGCGCCAACACAATGAACAAGGCAACCGGACTTATAATGCTTGAACACTCTCACTTAGCCATAGAATTCTATAATTTTAATTTTAGTGAAGCCCCGGTATTCGAAGACCGAATCCGGGCGCTATCCACGCCTTCGCTGGACATGGTCCGAACTCGTCAAGCGGCGTGAGTCTTTAAGGACCCAAAAGACCTCTCGAACAGCGACCAGCCTCGCCTTATCATGCCGCCAGTTTTAGCTTTCCACCGAGGCGCCGCCCAGCTCAACCGTGGCGCAATCGCAGTGGTTCTCCCAAGTGCCACCTTAGCCGATGAACGGAACATAAGGCACCAAACGTGGGAGCCGGGCAAACCCAACTATTGACCCAAGACATGATTCGAGCCGATTCATATAATGCTATAAGTTCGGGTGCCGACTTATGTAAGTGTTCGGACTTATCACACCATAGTGTGGGGAACATAAGCCCTCAGGTATTAGGCCGCACTAAAATGTACGGATGCAAGATGTCATGTAATGGATATATATATATATATATATATATATATATATATATATATATATATATATATATATATATAAGTAATGCAATTGCCGTCGAAAAGTGCTGCATTATTTATTAAAGAGGGTCTGCTATGAGTGCGGACTGATACAAACAGTGCGGTAAGCAAGGGATTTGGACTGATTAAACATGTCTCCCTCCAGGGGTGAGCTGCGGACTTGGTGTATATAATGGAATTTAATGCTCGTAATTGAGACCACCTGGGTGTTCATCGCAGCCTTCTCTCGTCCCTGACTGTTGCATCATGAGTTCGGCATGTTCACCGCCGGACAGGGCCTCTGGTTAACGGAGTCATGTGTACACAAAGAAGGAAAATAATAATAAATAAAAAAAGGGGGGCACACTTGCGAGCCCCTGGTGTGGTCGAGCCGCACTCTGGGTCCATTGCGATCGTGCCCCTTCCCCTGCGCCCATGGTATCTCCAAAGCGTAATGATGTACGCGGAGGGTTGTTATTGCAATCATGCGCGGGCGGGGGTTGGGGCCGCATTGCTACGCGTGCTCTGATCGCACCAGGTGGTCTTGGTTGGTATTGCTTCGGGCACATTTTGCCGTATCCGGCCGTTTAATGGCCGGACTCGAGAATTGCCTTAAAAGGCTGCTCAGATTTCGCCACGAGACGCAGATGTTCCTCTGCTCGGAGGAGCGCCCGTATTCCCGCTGACCATGATGACTCCACGAGGGCCCGCATCTTGAGCTTGAGGTATGCATAACGCGGCACCGCTGAATTTTGCAAACGCGTTCGTCCGAAAGCAGAGCGTGATAGCCGCCGCGAACGGGACTATGTCAAGATTAACTCCTCGCTCGAAAATTGTCCAAATGATCCAAGACCACTTCAGCAGGATCGAGCTCGCATAGCTTGGCTTCCACACTGGTATGACACCTTTAAAGGTTGTCTTTGTGGGTTTATTCCTTGAGGGTCTATGCCCATCTTGCACATCGTATCCTCGATAAAGCAGGTTTAGGCTACTACTGCCGTCCATCAGGACTCTCGTGAGGTGAAATCCATCGACGATTGGGTCTAAAACCAATGCGGCGAATCCGCCATGGCGTATGCTGGTCGGATGGTCTCTTCGATCAAAAGTGATCGGACAAGAGGACCATGGATTGAACTTCGGGACAACTGGCTCCATCGCATAGACGTCCCTTAGTGCTCGCTTCCTCTCCCTCTTGGGTATATGGGTTGCGTAAATCATGTTCACCGTCCGCACTTGAGGGGGGAAACCCTTCTGTCCTCTATTGTTCGGCGGTCGGGTCTCTTCCTCGTCGTCACTGTTTAGCCCCTTGTCATTGTTTTCGGCAATTAACTTACCTGCCTGCTTGAACACCCAGCAATCTCTATTATTGTGATTAGCTGGTTTTTCAGGGGTGCCATGTATCTGGCATAAGCGGTTGAGTATTCGGTCCAAATTGGACGGACCCGGAGTGGTTCTTTTGAATGGCTTCTTCCGTTGACCGGGTTTAGAGCCACGGAATCCGGCGTTGACTGTCGTATCCTCCTTATCGTCGCCGTTAATGTGGCGTTTGTTTTTGTTTCGACGTGACCTGCCGTTGTTGTCCTTAGTATCCGGACCGCCGAATTTTTACGGAGATTGTTGCTGCGAGCTAGCCAGCTATCCTCTCCGCGCAGAAGCGGGTCATTAATGATGTGAGGGCTGCCATAGATTTCGCTTTTCTTGTCCCTGTGCGGGCTAGCCATTCGCTATGGATGTTATGTTTGAAGGCTGCAAGGGCCTCGTGATCCGGACAATGACGATTTGGTTTTTCTTTGTCAAGAACCGTGTCCAGAATTGTCTGGCCGATTCATCTGGCTGCTGACTGATGTGGCTTAGATCATCGGCGTCTGGTGGTCGCACATACGTGCCTTGGAAGTTGTCGAGGAATGCGGCTTCCAGGTCTTCCCAACACCCAATTGACTCTGCGGGCAAGCTGTTTAGCCAATGCCGAGCTGGTCCTTTAAGCTTGACTGGGAGATACTTGATGGCATGGAGATCGTCGCCGCGGGCCATATGGATGTGGAGAAGATAATCTTCGATCCAAACCGTGGGGTCTGCTGCAGCCATCGAGGATTCGATGTTTACGGGTTTAAACCCTTCGTGATTTGATGATCCATTACTTCGTCGCTGAAGCATAGCGGTGTGCGGCGCCTCAGATGAGCAATATCACGACGCAGCTCGAGAGAGCGTCTGTCTGTGTTCGCCCGCCGGGTTATTGTATCCGCGCGACGGTATTCGGCTATGGGTCGGGCGCCACGTGATCCGTAGATGGATCTGGATTGCCTTGCTTTGTCCTCCAATATATCTCGCAAGTCCGCGCGCCCTCTTGGCCGTACTTTTGGAGCGGCGCGGTTACGGTCTTGGTTGGGGCCAGGATGCCTCTTCGCCACGACCACGGGTGGTCGGTCACCAGATCGGCGCCGGTGATGGAGGTATGTATGCTTCCTCCTCTAATCGGGGAGCATCTTGCGCCTTGGGTAGCTTTTGAGGGCGCTCGAGTTTATACTTCGCCGCGAGGACCTCGGTCCATCGATCGGCCAGCAGGTCCTAGTCAGCTTGAAGCTGCTGCTGCTTTTTCTTTAGGCTGTTTGCCGTGGCGATAAGCCTGCGTTTAAAACGCTCTTGTTCGACGGGATCCTCGGGCACGATGAATTTGTCATCGTTGAGGCTTGCCTCGTCTTCGGAGGGAGGCATATAGTTATAATCCTCGACCTCTCCGTTTGCCGCCTTCTCGTGAGGGCTTGCTCCTGCATCCTCCTGCGCTGAGTCTTCTTTGGAGGGGTTATCTTCGCACTTTCGGGTGTTATTATCTCCCGTGCGGAATCTCCATTCTTGTTGTGGCGGATTTAGAGCGGCGCCACGACGACGCGCTTGGGCTGTTTCTTGAAAGAGTCGCCTCCATTGCTTTCTTCGCCGCCCCGTCTTTTGGGGTGTCCACCATGTATATGTTGTATGACGAGGTGGTCTTCCGGTGCTCGTAGGCGCTGGTTCTTGTTCGCCTCCGCATCGCCGCCCATGGCGCCAATGTCTTCGAGTCGTAGTCTAGCATGTCGGTTAGATCGCCGACGCTGGCTACAAAGTGGGTGGTGGGTGGGCTCTGAATTTCTTCGTCGTCTCAGATCTCAACCATCCCGCCATAGTCCGCCAGACTCTCCCGATAACGAGAGATGTTTTAGCGAATTTAGGATGTCGCCAAAGGGCGAGTATTGGAAGATGTCCGCGGCGGTGAATTCCATAACCGGCGCCCAATCCGAATCGATTGGTAGGGGCGCGGGAGGTTCGGAGTCCTGCAAGGAGTCCGACACCTCGGAACCATGAGTTTCGCGGGGGACAAGATTAGTGTTCGGCTCCATCGCCGTGGAAGTTGAAGCCCCCGAGGTGGTGTCCATCCATCGATCCTCGATCTGGGCGATCACCTCCGGACTAAGGGCCGAAGCGGATTCGTGTGCGGCCACCAAGGCACTGTTCAGCGGCAGAGCTAGATCATGCCGATCGCAATAAAGGCGGGCGCGCTTTGGCGTGGCTCGAGCCCGTCAAGATCAAGTCTCCATGGACGCCGGCCGTGAAGTTTAGACTTCGAATCGACCGACGGCCGGGGCGAAGCTTCGATCCGCTCCGGATGGCTGCGAATTAGCCCACAGTGTGAAGCCGCCGAACACGAAGATCTCGCCCAGGAGAAAAGTCTCGCTCGACAGCGTTGTTGGTTGAAGATGCCATCGAGCCTATTGGTGACTTACGGAGGAACTCTCAATGAAAGCACCAATGTCGGTGTCAAAACCGCGGATCTCGGTAGGGGGTCCCGAACTGTGCGTCTAGGCGGATGGTAACAGGAGACGAGGGACACGATGTTTTACCTGTGTTCGGGCCCTCTCGATGGAGGTAAATACCTACGCCCCGCTTGATTAATATTGATGATATGGGTAGTACAAGAGTGGATCTACCACGAGATCAAGGAGGCTAAACCCTAAAGCTAGCCTATGGTATGATTGTTGTATTGTATGTTGTGTCCTACGGACTAAAGCCCTCCGGTTTATATAGACACCAGAGGAGGCTAGGGTTACACAGAGTAGGTTACAATGGTAGGAGATCTACATATCCGTATCGCCATGCTTGCCTTCCACGCCAAGGAAAGTCCCATCCGGACACGGGACGGAGTCTTCAATCTTGTATCTTCGTAGTCTTGGAGTCCGGCGGACGATGATAGTCCGGCTGTCCGGACACCCCCTAGTCCAGGACTCCCTCAATGACGTTCTTCAGTCTCACCCTCTTGATGTTGTCCACAAGACCAATAATGCAAGCAAGTGAACAAGAGCCTCCCACTGGGGATGTTACAAGACCTACCATCATCCTACCACTTCTGCTTCTGTACAACCCCCTAAACATATTAACGGATGAGATTTTTCCATACCCTTTCATAAAAAAGGGTGAGATAGTCTTTTTAGAAAATACGTCATTTGCAACATGCGGCCTGTGTACATATCGTCCATTGTTTTGCCTGCACGGAGCCGTGATGGGCCGGCCCATTGGTGGATGTTGTTCATTGTACGACCAGTTCGCGTCAGTGAAATATGTGGCAAAAAAGAATAGAGGGCGAGGATTCGAACACGCGGGCTCCTATTGCATAGAGTGAGCTGATAACCACTATAACTAACAAGCGCTTGTGCAACGACCACAGGACCAATAATGCAAGCAAGTGAACAAGAGGCTGCCACTAGGGACGTTACAAGACCTACCATCATCTTACCACTTCTGCTTCTGTACAACCCCCTAAACACATTAACGGATGAGATTTTTCCATACCCCTTCATAATAAAGGGTGAGATAATCTTTTTAGAAAATACGTCGTTCGCAACATGCGACCTGTGTACGTACCACCCATCGTTTCGCCTACATGGAGCCGTGATGGGCCGGCCCATTGGCGGATGTTCGTTGTACGACTAGTTTGCGCCAGTGAAATATGTGGCAAAAGGAATAGAAGGCGAGGATTCGAACACACGAGCTCCAGTTGCATAGAGTGAGCTGATAACCACTATGACTAACAAGCGCTTGTGCAACGACCACAGGACCAATAATGCAAGCAAGTGAACAAGAGGCTGCCACCGGGGACGTTACAAGACCTACCATCATCTTACCACTTCTGCTTCTGTACAACCCCCTAAACACATCAACAGATGAGATTTTTCCATACTCCTTCATAATAAAGGGTGAGATAGTCTTTTACAAAATACGTCATTCGCAACATGCGGCCTATGTACGTACCGCCCATTGTTTCGCCTGCACGGAGCCGTGATGGGCCGGCCCATTGGCGGATGTTGTTCGTTGTACACCAGTTCGTGCCAGTGAAATATGTGGCAAAAAGGATAGAGGGCGAAGATTGAAACACGCGAGTTCCTGTTGCACAGAGTGAGCTGATAACCACTATAACTAACAAGCGCTTGTGCAACGACCACAAGACCAATAATGCAAGCAAGTGAATAAGAGGCTGCCACTGGGGATGTTAGAAGACCTACCATCATCTTACAGCTTCTGCTTCTGTACAACCCCCTAAACACATTAACGGATGAGATTTTTTCATACCCCTTCATAATAAAGGGTGAGATAGTCTTTTTAGAAAATACATCGTTCGCAATATGCGGCCTGTGTATGTACCACCCATCGTTTCGCCTGCACGGAGCCGTGATGGGCGGGCCCATTGGTGGATGTTGTTCGTTGTACGACCAGTTCGTGCCTGTGAAGTATGTAGCAAAAAGAATAGAGGGCGAGGATTCGAACACGCGAGCTCCTGTTGCATAGAGTGAGCTGATAACCACTATAACTAACAAGCGCTTGTGCAACGACCACAAGACCAATAATGCAAGCAAGTGAACAAGAGGCTGCCACTGGGACGTTACAAGACCTACCATCATCTTACCACTTCTGCTTCTGTACAACCCCCTAAACACATTAACGGATGGTTTTTGTCATACCCCTTCATAATAAAGGGTGAAATAGTGTTTTACAAAATACATCGTTCGCAACATGCGGCCTGTGTACGTACCGCCCATCATCTCGCCTGCACGGAGCCGTGATCGGCCGGCCCATTGGCGGATGTTGTTCATTGTACGACCAGTTCGCGCCAGTGAAATATGTGGCAAAAAGAATAGAGGGCGAGGATTCGAACACGCGAGCTTCTGTTGCATAGAGTGAGCAGATAACCACTATAACTAACAAGCGCTTGTGCTTACTTAGGTAGCGCCAAATAGCTAAGGATCGGAGCTACTGTAGCAAATAATTTGGTCGTAGAAGCTGGCCATAGAACCTGATAACATGCGAACGCTTTCTGAAAACACGAACAAATGTTCAGCAATAGGAGGTACCGTGGTGAACATTTATTTAAAACACAAACATTTTTTGAAAACATTAACATTATTTGGTAATTGCTAGGTACTATAGCAAATTTCGTAAAATCGAACACTTTCTTGATTCTTTATAATTTTCTAAAAATAAAGCAATTTTTTAAGCACAAACATTTTATGAAAAAAAGGTATTTTTTTAATTTTGAATTGTTTTCAGAATGAAAACATAAATTTAAAGTTCGGAACATTTTGTTCCAAACACTAAAAAACTTATGGGATTCTGTTTTTTTCTAAATTTGAATTTTTCGGAAATTTTAAACATTTTATGAAAAGGTGGATTTTTGAGCGATTTTGTTGCCTAGTTGGGAGAAGGCCTAAGCACTTTTTTTTGTCTTTTCTAATTTTCTGTTTTTTCTTCCTTTTTAATTTATTTGTCTAATTTTCGAACTTCATTATTATTTAAAAACCTTTCATAAATTTAAAATAATGTTTGG
Source organism: Aegilops speltoides (assembly GCA_021437245.1). Lineage (NCBI taxonomy): Eukaryota > Viridiplantae > Streptophyta > Magnoliopsida > Poales > Poaceae > Aegilops > Aegilops speltoides. Next base: position 505,252,230 of record CM038145.1, read on the forward strand.
AATACCAAAACATATTCTTAGTTTCAAATAATTTTTTATAATTTTAGAAATTATTCCGATTTTTGAATTTTTTTAATAAATTAAAGAAATATTTGTATTTCAAAAAAATTGATATTATTTTAGAAAAATAAGTGGTTTTGCAATTTGTATACGACATCAATTTGTCAGGAATTTGTTAACAACTTTGGAAAAACTGTTCAAGTTTATGAAAAATTTATACACAATTTGAAATGTTCCTATTGATTGATAAAGACGGAAATTGCAAATAACAGAAGCATTCAGATTAGGAAAAATTACATGGTTATGGATGCACCCGTCTAGCCAGTGTAGCACAGTCCTCGCAACTCGTGATATTTTTAGTATGGATAAATGACCCCTACTTCTTGCGGTATCCTAGCACGAACGTATGAGGTATCCATGCTAGGTTTGAACGACTTCCGACGTTGTTTGCATGTTGGGACACTCTTCGTTGAATATGATCTACTTTTAGTCATTTTTAAAATGAACCCAACTTTTGCAAGCAGGTGGACATGTCCATGGTAGGCACCCATGCCAGGTTTGAACGATTTCCAACACCGTATGCAAGTCACGACACGTCCAACAATTTATCAACCTTCTTTGACCAAGGAAACTGCACAAAATGAAAAAAATTGTTAGAAACTTGGGATGGTGCCTTGAATTGACCATATAAGCTCATGAAAAAATTGGGGTCATTTGACGGATATAAAAAACGTGCTCTAGAATGGAGCCTTCTGGCCTACAAGGATATCCAACGTTGAACATGGTGTTTTGCTACACATCCTTAAAATAACCCCAACTTTTTCCACCAGGTGGGCTTGCCCATGGTAAGCATACATGCCAGGTTTAACGAATTCCGACACCGTATGCACGTTGTGTCACGTCCGGTCATTTATCTGGCTTTTTCACCTAGAAAATTCCATAAAATTCAAAACTTGTCGAAAACCCAAACAATTTGGCATGTTGCATTCAATTGGTGATACAAGGCCATAAAAAATATCAAAGATGTCGGGAAACAGTGCTCTCATACGGTGCCTTCTGGCCTACCCAAACACTCTCCATTGAACATTATCTAGTTTTGGACATTTTTGAAATGACCTCAACTTCTGCAAGTAGGTGGGAAGGCCCATGGTAGGCATACATGCCATGTGTTCAACGATTTTCAACACTGCATGCAAGTTGCGACATGTCTGGGAATTTATCGCCCTTTTTCACTGAGAAAACTTCATAAAATTCAAAACTTGTCGAAAATCCAAACAACTTGGCATGGTACCTTAATTTGATCATACATACCATTGAAAAAAATTTGAGTCATTTGAGGGATGCTGAGAAACAACGTCCTTTTGAACGGAGCCTTCAAGTCTTTGAACGTGTTTTCAAACGGAGCCTTCTAGTCTTTCCATATGCTTTCAAAATTTTGTTAACTCTTTTTTTCTCAAATATTCGTATTTTCATATCTTTAGCAATTTTCAAAGACCTGATGATTTTTTTTGAAATTTTTGATTTTTTTAAATGTGAATAATTGTATTTTATGAACAGAATTTGGAAAGGAGAATATTTTTTGAAATTTTTATCGAAATCATAAAAGAGTGATAGCTTTTTAAAAAGGAAAAAACAAAAAAAAAGGAAAAACAAAAAAGTTTAAAGGAAACAAAAATTGAACAAAAAAAGAAAAAGAAATAGTGGGAAAAAATGGATTGGTTACAGTAAACTGGATGTTGATGGATAGTTCTTGTAGTCCACGTTTTCTTGTTAGACACTGAAACTTATCAACTCATGTGGCTAGTGACGAGCGGTGAGCAGCATCAGTTACAAGGTTCGATCTGCACTGCCATTCTTTATTGGGCGAATATTTCCCCGTTTCCGCGCACGACAATGTGTCGGCCCAGTTGGGCAGCGTCCTGTGTGTGGCGCCATCTGTTTGACGCTACTTGCCGAACACACAGGGTTTCCTATTTGCTGCATATTGTGGCAAGTAGTAAGGCAATCACACACATGATCATATAATGGGCTGGCCCATCTGAGCGTTCGAGCCACTGATATTGTGAATCTTCTGAAAGGTTCCTGTTTGGTATTTGGAACCTTCTACAAGGGTCTTAAACAGATTTTTCTGATTGTTTCACTCTTAGTTGGGTTTCTATTTTTTGTTTTTCTGTTTCTTTGAAGAAAAATCACAAATTTCATAAAATGTTCAACATATTGAAAAATTGTTAATTTTTCAAACAATGTTTTCAAGAATAGTTCGTGTTTAACAAAATGTTCAAAAGTTCTAAATTTGTTCACATTTTCCAAAAAATGTTTGCAGTTTCAAAATTTTCTTCATGCTTTTAAAAATTGCTCGATAATTTTAAAAAAGTTCAAAATTTCAAATTTTGTTAGTGTTTTTTAATTTGCTCGTGTGAACAATTTTTCTGTTTTTTAAATTTGATTTTTGTTCTCATTTTCTAAATATGTTAAGAATATAAAAATGTGTTCAAAATTTTCAAGATTATTGTGTTTTCAAAAAATGTTCTAATTTTTAAATATTGTTCACAGGTTCAATTTTTTTTGTGTATTTAAAATAAGTCTGTGGATTTCAAAAAATGATTGTATATTAGAAAATGAAGTTTGTGGATTTTAAAAATTGGTCGCGTTTCCAAATTTTGGTTTGAAAATTGGAAAAATGCTTATGTTTTCTAAAAAAAATCACAGATCTAAAAATATTTGGTATGTAAACAATGTTCACAATTTTTAGTATGGATGGGTACCTAATACTAGGACAAACTTTGATGAATGATTACTTTATGTGTGCGTGTGTACTTATAAAGTAGTGTTGTAAGAAACACAAAATTGATGTCCTTACTCATTAGATTATATCATGGATGTTATAGTCTACTAGTGTAGTCGTTAATCAAAGCTTTATCCTAACAAAACCTAATAAACAACATATTTTCAAATGTCATGAAGTATAGTGGACACTAGACTATATTTTAGGAAGTAACATATTTGAATTACTGAAGTAACTTATTTTTTCTGCTAAACGATGCCCCTGCTACTCCCTCCGTACGGAACGAAAGGAATAAACTACCCCAAAAGAAGGTTTGAAATCTTGGGTGTGGGAGCCCAAGGCTAATTATTTAATGCAAGAATTTTTGAGATGGAGAATGGGATACCTGGAGTTATATTTGTCCATGTACCGCTAGTAACCCTCTGAAAGGATCGATACGGTCGACTAGAGGGGGGGGGGGTGAATAGGAGACTACAAATTTTAATCTTTCTTGTAGATTTTAAGGCTTAGCGGATAAAAGAGTTCACTAGATATGCAACTAGGTGAATGCAACCTATATGACAAGCAAGCTCCAAGATAAAAATGCTAGGCAACAAACTACTTAGCAAGCCAACAAGCATTCAACAACAAGGAAAGGTGCGGGGAAGGATTAACCACAAGTGAGACGGGGACGCGGATTTTAACCCGAAGTTCACTCTTCCTCGGGGAAGAGCTAATCTCCGTTTGGAGCGGTGCCGGAGCCAAATGCTTGCGGAACGCCACCAAAGGCTCACCGTATTCTCCTTCGAGTCACCCCCAATGGATGAGCCTCGAAACACTCGGGGTTGGTCTTGAAGGCGACCACCACACTTTACAAACTTCTCCGGAGCACACCACAAGCAAGGAAGCTTCCGGAGGAACCTCTAGCCGCCTAGGAGCCCAAGCTCCAAGAGTAACAAGTAAATGGGGAAGAAATGTTGCGGGGAACACGATTTGGTTTGGTCAAGATGTAGATCGGGTCTTGCTCTCCCAATCTCCAAAGTTTCAACAAGTTTGGGTGGAGGGATTGAGAGTATTGAGCAAAGGGGGTGTAGCAATGGTGGAGCTCAACAAGACATTAGGGTTAGAGGTTGGAGGTGGAAGAAGGGCCTTTATATAGTGTTCAGGGGCTGGTGGGGATTTCGCCCGTTGGACCCCGGCGCACGCAGGCTAAGTCAGCCCGTGCGCACGGGTACTCAGAGACAATCACGCCACCCGTGCGACGGGTCTTTGACCCTCGTGCGCGCACGGGTACCCAGAGAGTTCTGTGAGTAGACGTGCGCGACGGGTCAAAGACCCGTGCAAGACGGGGTCAAAAGACCCTGCATACTGGGGTACCCAGAGAGTTCAAGAAGATACCCGTGCGACAGGGGTCAAAGACCCCGTCTTGCACGGGTACCCAGTAACTTTCTGTTGCAACTTTCTGAGTACCACAACATACACACTAGGTTCTTATTAGGTGGTCGGAGTGGGAAGGGTAAGAGAGTAAGGCTCGGCAATGGCATTCCCACACGACATTTATCCACACAAACCCCTCTTAATAGTGCGGTCTTTCCTACGAGTCGAAGCAAACCAAAACTAAACCTTCGAAGCGTCGAAAGACAACGCCTTTGTCCTTTTTGAAATGGGGGGTCGCACATCTCCATCGCAGGCACTTAGAACCAATAACCTGAGATAAACTTTAGCAACCGATATTAGTTCAACTAACCACATTGTCATCACACCAAAATAAAGCATAAGTGCCACTAGCACTTTCAATCTCCCCCTTTTTGGTGCATTGATGACAACGTGGTTAGAGCATGGCATAGAGGAAAAATAGATAGAAAGCCATGGAACAAATAATGATCATGATAGCTCCCCCTATATGTGTCCCCGAAAACAAGAATGCATCTAGAACACCCATAGGAGGTTCGACCAAGATCATTATTGATAAGTCATGAGATTCAACACAATAAACCTATAACGGTGCCTAGAACTCATGACACAGTGTGGTGAGCAAATAATGAGAGACCCAATAAGCATAAGAGGATAATGGCAAGGTTCAATAATAAAGCTAGAGTCTCACAACCACACAGACAGAAGGTAAATAAGAGTATCTCAAGCCAACTAAAACCAACCAACAGCGAGAAACACGAGGCTTGAGATCTCAACACACCCACGAACGCACACCATACACCACTTCTCCCCCTTTGTCATCAAGACAACAAAAAGGAGACAAATGGCGACACGAGACCCATTAGACAAGAGGAGGACCACTCGAGGCATCATCATCATCATCAAAACGCCACCCGGCCATTGGGAAAGACCGAGCAGTGGCCTCACTGTCGACGTCCTCTGAACCTGGACCGACCTCCTCGCCAGCAGCAGCCCTTGCTGCCTTCTACTCACGCCGAACAAGCTTCTCCTTATTGATTTCCTTGATCTAACGACGCTGAATCGACTGACACATCTTGAACATGTTGCTCAAGGTCTTGAACAGTGACTTCTTCTCTCCCTTGGCAAAGATGGCCTTAGAGCCAACAGACTTGGCCTGACCACGAGGGGTCTGTGCAGTAGAGGACATGCCTGGAGTGTAAGTAGCACGATCCTCAGGCCTAGGGTTGCGCCCCTTATTGATAGGCACATAGGGAGCAGGAGCAGCTGGGGTCCAGATGGAGTTGCGCTTGGGAACAGAAGTCTTGAAGCTAGCAATGTACTTTGCTGGGCAGATGGTCTCAATCAACGCCTGAATGAAAGGAGCATAGATCAAGGACTTGTTCTCTTGTACACACTGACGCAGCTCGTAGTACATGAAATCCAGAATATCCACTTTCTTCTTCTGATGAAGATACACAAAGACATCAAGCATGGAGCTCCGAATGTTATGGGAATCCCATGGTATCATAGAGGGGCAAGAGGTCTTTGATTGACCCAGTGACAAACGACTTCCCTTGTTTGTAAGCAAAGGCAATCTCATCCTTAGTGCGCTGCCCACTTTCCCGAACAACGCCAAACTCATCAGAAACGATCTCTTCATCCATGAACGGGTAGGGAATGATCTCGGAGAACTTTTCCATAGGAGCTGAGCACTGATGCGATCCGGACATCCATGTGAGGGTATGAGCGGAACCATTGGAGAAGTACAGAGTGGCAAAGAACTGCATCACTAGATCTTCATTATAGGGGTGGTTGAAGGTGACAAACGGAATCAGACCCAGTCGTCCAAGAGCGGAGTACACACCGGGATACAGATGATCATTGTCGCGCAAACTCTCAGTGTTGACTTGCTTGTGAGGTGCAAACTTCTTTGACTTGGTCATAAGAAGCTCATGATAGACCCTTTGCTGAAACTCATTCTTGAACCAGGGATCCACTCCCATACCAGTGGCAGCAACATACGGATGGCTCTGTCTCTCAGCCCAGACCTCTGGCTTGGTCCACTTGACAAGAGGCAAATTCCGGAGGTCACGCCCGCCCGGAATGGCTTGCTCCGGACTAGAATCCTCATCCTCTTCTTCATCTTCCTCACCACGATCATCTTCTTCTTCTATCTCATCATCATTATTGGGATTGGCGTAGTAAACATCATCTTGCGAGTCATATTCTTCCTCAGAATTATCGGAAGCCTCTACAACGGGCCGCTTTGAGGCAGCACAGCGAACACGGCCCTGACCTGACCCAGAGCCCTGACCCATGCCTTCAGACGGCTGATGACGAGTAATGGTGAAGTCCGCTGATCCTCTTTTTCCATGCTTGCGACGAAGCTCAGACCTCTTGTCAGTGGAGTCTGAAATACACGCAAAAACCCAACAACACAAAGCACGAAACACAAATGAGTACAAGTGCAAGATGAATGGCAAGGAGATAGACAAACATCTAGGCAAAAGTTCCTGGATAGCCCGTGCACACGGGGGTTTAGACCTCGTGGGCACGGGGGTCCCGTGCGCACGGTACAGGACCATGTGCACGGGGCCCCATGCGCACGAGGGTCAAACACCCCGTGGACATGAGGGTCTCCCAGCAGCAGCCACTACTAGAATGAACTCCGGGAATGGGTATAGCAGAGGGACCATAGGATCTAAGCACTAGACTTCTATCTACAAACTAGTTGAGGCCAAACGAATCTAGGGAGCAAAGAAACCCTAAAGCTAGAGAAAAAGATAGGAACTCAAGGAGATAGATCAAGGAGGCAAGACCAACCGGAGGAGGACCCCATCTGGATGCAGATCCACTGAGGAAGAACCTCGACGAAGCCCGGAGGAGCGCCGGCGAGTGGAGGCGACGGCGGCGGCGCTGGAGGCTTCCTGGGGAGTGGAGGGGGCGAATGGGTGGAAATGAACCCGAGCCCCCCCCCGACGCCCCACCTCCTCAGGACCAGAAACCGTAGACCCGTGGCAAGACGGGCTAAGAGAGCCCGTGCGCGGGCGCAGGCTGCATCTTGCAGTCTGAGCCCGTGGGCACGGGGCCCGTGTGCAGTGCAGACAGTCTGCGCGCACAGTGCAAAGCTCTCGCTTGCGGGGTAATTAGGAACTTTGACATGAGTGGATTTGTTTTAAATACAGGGCTGAGTGTATACTCTTACCCCTACTTCACAAAGCACTCGGTCTACATTTCTGAATAGGCCGCGAGGAAAGACCTGTCACTATGGAAAGGGTATATGTGGAGCACTTGTACCAAAAGAGAAGCGAGGAGAACCAAACAAAACAAACAAAAAAAGGAAAAGAAACAACACACCACACAAGCGAAACAAACACGGACACAACCCTCAAGCAAGGGCGGTGGCCGAGGCTAAACCCAGGCATGGGAAGCCCGGCCCGACGACCCGGCCCGAGCCCGGCCCGAAAAACCCGGGCCGGGCTGGGCCGGGCTTGACATTCAGGCCGGGCTCGGGCTTTGTTTTGCAGCCCGAAAGATAGTTCGGGCCGGGCTCAGGCTTCATTTTTTCTGTATTTCGGGCCGGGCTTTCGGGCTTCGGGCCGAGCTTGCACGTGCGTGTACTAAAAAACAACATTCGGGCTGGGCTTTCGGGCTTCGGGCTTGATTTCGGGCCGGGCTCAGGCTTGAAAATATGGAGTATTTCAGGCTTCGGGCCGGGCTCGGGCTTGAGAAATGAAGGTCGGGCTTTTACAAGCCCAGCCCGAAACCCGGCCCGGCCCGACGTTTGCCCAGGTTTAGCCGAGGCCACCATGTTTGAGTTTACTTGGTATGGCACCGCGAAGATATGAACCTTGGGCCCAAGACCAATACTCATCTTTGAAGCACAAGTACCACCTAAACTGGCTAATGTGAAAGATTGAGTTTGTTTTATGCACTTCCAGGATAAGATAGCTCATGGGTTGAGCTAGCTCCCCCTAGACATGTGCCTACATCTAAGCAAGATAGTACATGAGTATGTGTGTATGAGCAAGAGTTTCATCCGAAGTTACTAATATCCACGATATTTAGCTCATGCCTTAACTCGCGGAATCTTGCTTCGTCAAGGGGCTTGGTGAAAATGTCTGCTAGTTGATTCTCGGTGTTGACATGGAGTAACTCAATGTTTCCCTTGGCCACATGATCTCTAATGAAATGATGATGAATCTCAATATGCTTGGTCTTGCTATGTTGAACCGGATTCTCGGCGATCTTGATGGCACTTTCATTGTCACACCAAAGAGGCACTTTGTCACATTTGACACCATAATCCATCAAAGTTTGCCTCATCCATAATAATTGGGCACAACAACTTCCGGTAGCAATATACTCGGCTTCGGTTGTGGAGAGAGATATACAATTTTGCTTCTTTGAAGACCAACTTACCAACGACCTCCCTAGAAATTGACATGAACCGGAGGTGGATTTGCGATCAACCTTGTCTCCGGCCCAATCCGAATCCGAGTAACCCATTAACTCAAATGATGATCCCTTGGGATACCAAAGGCCCAAGTTTGGGGTATGAACCAAATATCGAAGGATCCTTTTCACTGCCGAATAGTGTCTCTCCTTAGGAGCGGATTGAAATCTTGCACAAATACACACACTCAACATAATATCTGGCCTAGATGCACAAAGGTAAAGCAAGGAACCGATCATAGAGCGATATACCTTTTGATCCACTTCTTTACCATTTGGATCAAGATGAAGTTGACCATTTGTGGCCATGGGTGTCTTCTTTGGCTGGATATCTTGCATTTTGAATCTCTTGAGCATGTCTTGGATATAACGAGATTGATTGATGAAGGTTCCGCCTCTCAATTGCTTCACTTGAAAATCGAGAAAGTACTTCAACTCTCCCATCATGCTCATCGCAAATTCCTTAGTCATAAGATTCTCAAACTCAACATTAATAGCATGGTTAGTTGACCCAAAGATAATATCATCAACATATATTTGGCAGACAAACAACTCTCCTTTTACCCTCTTTGTAAAGAGAGTGGAATCTATTACCCCAATCTGGAACCCTTTCTCGCTTAGGAATGCCGTAAGGTTATCATACCAGCACGAGGTGCTTGTTTGAGTACATAGAGTGCCTTATGGAGTTCATAAACATGAGAGGGATGATCGGGGTCTTCAAAACCGGGAGGTTGCTTGACATATACTAACTCCTTAAGAGGACCATTAAGAAAAGCGCTCTTAACATCCATTTTATATAATTTGAAATCATGATGAGAGGCATAAGCAAGCAAGATGCGAATGGATTCGAGACGGGCAACGGGGGCAAAAGTTTCACCAAAGTCCAAACCTTCAACTTGGGTGAAACCTTGTGCCACTAACCTTGCCTTGTTCCTTATTAGTTGTCCATATTCATCTTGTTTGTTCTTGAAAATCCACTTTGTTCCAATGACATTATGAAATTCCTTGGGTCTTTCTACAAGGGTCCACACTTTGTTGTGTGTGAAGTTGTTGAGTTCTTCATGCATGGCATCTATCCAATCCGGATCGTCAAGTGCATCTTCCACCTTAAGGGGTTCAACACAAGAGACAAACCAGTGATGTTCACAAAAGTTTGCCAAACGTCTACGAGTAGTTACCCCCTTTTTGATGCTTCCGTAGATGTTCTCGGTGAGGTGTTGAAGATGTTTCAGCTTGGCGGCCACTTTTTGCTCTTTGCGGTCAAGCTCTTCTTCACTTGGTTTTGGACTTGATGAAGAAGCTTGCCCTTGAGATTGCTTTAACCTTGAAGACACTCTTCTCTTTGCAACCACAGGTTCTTGCTCAGTAGGAAGTGATGATGATGAAGACACATGAGGTTGGGGTTGATCTTGATCATGATCATGACTTTGATCTTGATCTTGAGCCTCAACGATAGGTTCTTCATTATTCGGAAGAGTTTGCTCTTGATCTTGCTCAGGAATATGAGGGTCTTGATCTTGTTCTTGGAGAGGTTCATTATTTCCCGAAGCACCTTGGACAAGTGGCGTCGGTGATGACTTCCCTTGTGGAGAATCCCCAAGAGGGGCTCTTACTCCTTCTTATTCTACTTGGACATGGGGTGTTTCTTGTGGGAGAATGTGGCCTATCCCCATTGTCCTTATAGCTTGTGAAGGAGCCTCATCACCTACAACACTAGGAACAATTTGCTCCATGCGGGAGCCGTTATCTTCATCAAACTCCACATTTACCGTTTCCTCAATGCATCCGGTGGATTTATTGAGAACTCGGTAAGCATGAGAGTTTGATGCATATCCAACAAATATGCCCTCATAAGTTCTAGACTCAAATTTATCTAACCGTGATTTTTTGTTTAAAATGAAACACTTACAACCGAATACCCGAAAGTATTTGACGTTGGGCTTTCTCCCGATTAGGAGCTCATAAGGGGTCTTGTTCTTGAGCTTGCGAAGATAAAGCCGGTTTGAAGCATGGCACGCGGTGTTGATGGCTTCTGCCCAAAGCTTGTATGGTGATTTGAACTCATCAATCATGGTCCTAGCCATCTCAATAAGAGTCCGGTTCTTCCTCTCCGCAACACCATTTTGTTGGGGAGTATATGGTGAGGCATATTGGTGCTTTATCCCCTCTTCACTCAAGAAATCATCCATTGTATAGTTTTTGAACTCGGTGCCATTGTCACTTCGGATTGCCTTGATCTCATAGTTATGTTGATGTTGAGCTTCTTTGGCAAAGTTGATGAAGGTTTCTTGAGTTTCATCTTTAGTCTTGAGAAAGAACACCCAAGTATATCTTGTGAAGCCATCAACAATGACAAGGCAATATCTCCTTCCTCCCAAACTATCATATGTTGGAGGCCCAAATAGATCCAAATGGATAAGCTCGAGGGGCCTCAAGGTGGTGATGATAGTCTTCACCTTGTGAGCTTTTTCATGAAGTTTTCCGGCAATGCAAGCACTACGAGGACGATCTTTGGCAAAAGACACATTGGTTAGTCCAAGAATGTGCTCCCCCTTTAAGAGAGCTTGTAAATTTCTCATGCCCACGTGGGCTAGCCTACGGTGCCATAGCCACCCCACGTCGGCCTTGGCCATTAGGCATGTTGCAAGATGAGTTTTCTCTTTCGAGAAATCAACCACGTAAAGGTTGTCTTCAACATGCCCAACGAAGACCACTTTGAGATTGCTTCTCTTAAAGACGGTCACATGGAATTCACCAAAATGTGAATCATATCCGGCATGAGCCAATTGAATAGTTGAAAGTAAATTGTAGTGAAGGGATTGGACAAGCATGACATTTGAAAGAGATGAATCATTAGAGATTACCACCTTGCCCAAACCTAATACCTTGCCCTTGCTATTATCACCGAAGGAGATGTTCGAAGAGGCCTTGAGTGAATCAACGAACTCCACGAGCATCTCCCTTTCTCCGGTCATATGATTGGTGCATCCACTGTCGATCACCCATTGAGTTCCACCGGAGACATAGTCCTACAATAATCAAGCTTTGGTTATAGGTACCCATTTTGCAATGGGTCCTGGTGAGTTAGCAACAAGGATCTTGGGAACCCAAATAGTCCAAGCATAATCATCATAGTTAGTTCCAACAAATTTTGCAAAGGTATAGCCATCATCTCCTCTCATGAGAACATATGATGGATTGTTCTTGCCGGCAAAATTCTTGGGAATGGCCTTGTCCCTAATGACCTTTCCATTCCCAACACCCTTCATTTCCTTCTCCTTCTCCTTGTGCCCTTCTTGCATAAACACTACCTTTTGGGGTGGGGAAGGAGTCGGACCGATCTTCTTGTTGTTCTTCTTCTTCTTTTTCTTACCACTCTTAGATGCGGGATTAAACCCAACTCCCTCCTTGGCAACACACTCCTTTTGGTTGCTCAAGAGGTTGTTTAGATTTCTCTCCCCTTGGATGCATGATACAAGCCCTTTCTCAATTTGAGCTTTCGACTTCTTATTTTCCTCTTTAAGGAAAGTGCAATCATGATCAAAGTTAGCAGTACAAGCATCATCATTTAAATCAATATGAGGTACGCAAGTGAGAGCCTTAATGGTTGTAGCTTTTAGTTGGGCATAAGACTCGGTGAGGGCAATGAGGTCACCTTTGACAACCTTGGAACTAATCACAAGGAACTCATGCTCCTCAACAAGTCTTGTATGGTCAACTAGAAGCTTTTCAAGAGCATCTTTATTCTCAAGAGCAAGTTGCAAAGCATCGTTGGTTTTAACAAAGTCAATTTGATGAGCAGATAAGGCTTCCTCAAGTGATGCTCTCATGGCACTCTCTTCATTAAGTTCATGCTCGAGGAGATCAACTCTCTCTTTTTCCTCTATAAGGAGGTTCTCAACGTTCTCAATAAAGTCATCACATTCGGCAAGTGACTTAAGGAGATCCCCAAAATGAGCACGAGCTTCACCATGAAGAGTTTTCATGAAAGCCATTAAGGATTCCTCATCATTATCCACACCCTCCTCACACTCATCCTCCACTATCTCACATGAGACATTGGGAGTGTAGTTGTCGGGTTTCCTGGGTTCGGACTTTGTTTTTACCTCTTTGGCCCTGAGGCACTGCTATGTCTCGAGCTTGCGTTGGTTTTCCCCGAAGAGGAGGGGGTGATGCAGCACAGTAGCGTAAGTATTTCCCTTAGTTTTTGAGAACCAAGGTATCAATCCAGTAGGAGGTCACGCGCAAGTCCCTCGTACCTGCACAAAACGGTAGCAACTCGCAACCAACGCTTAGGGGTTGTCAATCCCTTCACGGTCACTTACGAAAGTGAGATCTGATAGAGATAATATTTTTGGTATTTTTGATATAAAGATGCAAAGTAAAAAAGGTAAAGGCAAAACAAGTAAATAAAGTGATGGAGATTGATATGATGAGAATAGACCCGGGGGCCATAGGTTTCACTAGTGGCTTCTCTCAAGAGCATAGATATTCTACAGTGGGTGAACAAATTACTGTTGAGCAATTGATATAATTGAGCATAGTTATGAGGTTATCTAGGTATGATCATGTATATAGGCATCACGTCCGTGACAAGTAGATCGAAACGATTCTGCATCTACTACTATTACTCCAATCATCGACCGCTATCCAGCATGCATCTAGAGTATTAAGTTAAAAACAGAGTAACGCTTTAAGCAAGATGACATGATGTAGAGGAATAAATTCATGCAATATGATAAATACCCCATCTTGTTATCTCGATGGCAACAATACAATACGTGCCTTGCAACTCTTTCTGTCACTAAGTAAGGACACCGCAAGATTGAACCCAAAGCTAAGCACTTCTCCCATTGCAAGAACTACCAATCTAGTTGGCCAAACCAAATGAATAATTCGAAGAGACTTGCAAAGATAACTCAATCATACATAAAATAATTCAGAGAAGATTCAAATATTATTCATAGATAAGCTGGATCATAAACCCACAATTCATCGGTCTCAACAAACACACCGCAAAAAGAAGTTTACATCGAATAGATCTCCACGAGAGAGGGGGAGAACATTGTATTGAGATCCAAAAAGAGAGAAGAAGCCATCTAGCTACTAGCTATGGACTCGAAGGTCTGAAGTAAACTACTCACACTTCATCGGAGAGGCTATGGTGTTGATGTAGAAGCCCTCCGTGGTGGATGCCCCCTCCGGCGGAGCTCCGAAACAGGCCCCAAGATGGGATCTCGTGGATACAGAAGGTTGCGGCGGTGGAATTAGGTTTTTGGCTCCGTCTCTGGTCTAATGGGGGTGCGAGGTATATATAGGAGGAAGGAATGCGTCGGTGGAGCTCGAGGGCCCACGAGGTAGGGGCGCACCTGGGAGGGGCGCCCCCACCCTCGTGACCTCCTCGGAAACTTCTTGGAGTAGGGTCCAAGTCTCCTGGATCACGTTCGGTGAGAAGATCACGTTCCCGAAGGTTTCATTCCGTTTGGACTCCGTTTGATATTCTGTTTCCTCGAAATACTGAAATAGGCAAAAAACGGCAATTCTGGGTTGGGCCTCCGGTTAATAGGTTAGTCCCAAAAATAATATAAAAGTGGAAAAAAGCCCAATATAGTCCAAAATAGTAGATAAAGTAGCATGGAGCAATCAAAAATTATAGATACGTTGGAGACATATCAGGCATCCCCAAGCTTAATTCCTGCTCGTCCTCGAGTAGGTAAATGATAAAAAGAGAATATTTGATGCGGAGTGATACTTTGGCATAATTTCAATGTAAATCTTCTTAATCATGGTATGAATATTCAGATCCGAAAGATTCAAGATAAAAAGTTCATATTGACATAAAAAATAATAATACTTCAAGCATACTAATCAAAGTAATTATGTCTTCTCAAAATAACATGGCCAAAGAAAGTTATCCCTACAAAATCATATAATCTGGTTATGCTCCATCTTCCCCACACAAAGTATTTAAATCATGCACAACCCCGATGACAAGCCAAGCAATTGTTTCATACTTTAACATTTTCAAAACTTTTTCAATCTTCACGCAATACATGAACGCGAGCCATGCATATAACACTATATGTGGAATAGAGTGGTGGTTGTGGAGAAGACAAAAAAGAGGGAAGATAGTCTCACATCAACTAGGCGTATCAACGGGCTATGGAGATGCCCATCAATAGATATCAATGTGAGTGAGTAGGGATTGTCATGCAACGGATGCACTAGAGCTATAAGTATATGAAAGCTCAACAAAAGAAACTAAGTGGGTGTGCATCCAACTCGCTTGCTCACGAAGACCTAGGACGTTTTGAGGAAGCCCATCATTGGAATATACAAGCCAAGTTCTATAATGAAAAATTCCCAGTAGTATATGAATGTGAAAACATAGGAAACTCTCTATCATGAAGATCATGGTGCTACTTTGAAGCACAAGTGTGGTAAAAGGATAGTAGCATTGTCCCTTCTCTCATTTTTTTATTTGGGCCTTTTCTCTTTTTTTATGGCCTTTTTTTCTCTTTTTTTCGTCCGGAGTCTCATCACGACTTGTGGGGGAATCATGGCCTCCATCATCCTTTCCTCACTTGGGACAATGCTCTAATAATGATGATCATCACACTTTTATTTTTCTTACAACTCAACAATTACAACTCGATACTTAGAACATAATATGACTCTATACGAATGCCTCCGGCGGTGTACCGGAATATGCAATGATTCATGAGTGACATGTATGAAAGAATTATGAAAGGTAGCTTTGCCACAAATACGATGTCAACTACATGATCATGCTAAGCAATATGACAATGATGGAGCGTGTCATAATAAACGGAACGGTGGAAAGTTGCATGGCAATATATCTCGGAATGGCTATGGAAATGCCATAATAGGTAGGTATGGTGGCTGTTTTGAGGAAGGTTTATGGTGGGTGTATGATACCGACGAAAGGTGCGCGGTATTAGAGAGGCTAGCAATGGTGGAAGGATGGGAAAAAGTGCGTATAATCCATGGACTCAACATTAGTCATAAAGAACTCATATACTTATCGCAAAATCTAGAAGTTATCAAAGCAAAGTATTATGCGCATGCTCCTAGGGGGATAGATTGGTAGGAAAATACCATCGCTCGTCCTCGACCGCCACTCATAAGGAAGAGAATCAATAAATAAATCATGCTCCGAGCTCATCACATAACGGTTCACCATACGTGCATGCTACGGGAATCAGAAACTTCAACACAATTATTCTTTGAATTAACAACTACTCAACTAGCATTACTCTAATATCACCATCTTCATATCTCAAGACAATTATCAAGCATCAAACTTATCTTAGTATTCAACGCACTCAAAAGAAAGTTTCACATATCTTGAACACCAAGTATATTAACATTAAGCAAATTACCATGCTATTAATGACTCTCAAAATAATCTAAGCGAAGCATGAGAGATCAAGTTTCTTTAAAACAAATCCACCACCGTGCTCTAAAAGATCTAAGTGAGGCACTAGAGCAAAAATTATCAAGCTCAAAAGATATAAGTGAAGCACTATTAGCAAAACTATCAAGCTCAAAAGATATAAGTGAAGCACATAGAGTATTCTAACAAATTTCAAATCATATATGGCTCTCTCAAAAGGTGTGTACAGCAAGGATTATTGTGGTAGACTAACAAGCAAAGACTCAAATAATACAAGACACTCCAAGCAAAATACATATCATGTGGTGAATAAAAATATAGCTCCAAGTAAATTACCGACGGAAGTGGACGAAAGAGGGGATGCCTTCCGGGGCATCCCCAAGCTTTGACTTTTTGGTGTCCTTGGATTATCTTGGGGGTGCCATGGGCATCCCCAAGCTTAGGCTCTTGCCACTCCTTGTTCCATAATCCATCAAAAGAATTCACCCAAAACTTGAAAACTTCACAACACAAAACTCAATAGAAATCTCGTGAGCTCCGTTAGAGAAAGAAAACAAAAGACTACTTTAAGGTACTGTAATGAACTCATTATTTATTTGTATTGGTGCTAAACCTACTGTATTCCAACTTCTCTATGGATCATAAACTATTTTACTAGCCATAGATTCATCAAAATAAGCAAACAACACACGGAAAACAGAATCTGTCAAAAACAGAACAGTCTGTAGTAATCTGTAACTAACGCAAACTTCTGTAACTCTAAAAATTCTACAAAACTAGGAAGTCCTGGACAATTTGTTTATTGATCAGCAGCAAAAATAATCAACGCAAAAGCACTCTCCAGTAAAAAAAGGCAGCTAATCTCGTGAGCGCTAAGGTTTCTGTTTTTCAGCAGAATCAAATCAACTATCATCGTAGGTTATCCTATAGGTCTTACTTGGCACAAACACTAATTAAAACATAAAACACATCCAAACAGAAGGTAGATGTATTATTTATTGCTAAACAGAAGAAAAAACAAAAACATAAAATAAAATTGGGTTGCCTCCCAACAAACGCTATCGTTTAACGCCTCTAGCTAGGCATTGAGAATTTTAATGATGCTCACAAGAAAGACAAGAATTGAAGCGCAAAGAGAGCATCATGAAACACGTGACAAACACATCTAAGTCTAACATACTTTCTATGCATAGGCATCTTATAGGCAAACAAATTATCAAAGCAAGCAAAATCTAGCATATGCAAGGAAGCGGAAAGAAACAATAGCAATCTCAACATAACAAGAGGTAATTTATTATCATGAAACTTTCTACAACCATATTTTCCTCTCTCGTAATAATTACATGTGGGATCATAAGCAAATTCAACAAAATAGCTATCATATAACATATTCTCAACATGATCCACATGCATGTGAAGTTGACACTCTTCCAAAATAGTGGGATTAACATTAACTAAAGTCATGACCTCTCCAAACCCACTTTTATCAAAAACATCATAAGATTGAACATTATCCAAATATGTGGGATCTAAAGTTGACACTCTTCCAAACCTACTTTCAATATTATTGCAAACAATATTATCAATCTCATATTCATCATGGGGATTAAATAAATTTTCAAGATCATAAGAAGAATCACCCCAATCATGATCATTGCAACAAGTAGTAGACATAGCAAAACTAGCATCCCCAAGCTTAGGGTTTTGCATATTATTAGCATAATTGACATCAAGAGAATTTATAGTAAAATCATTGCAATCATGCTTTTCATCGAAGGAACTACCAAGTATGGGTGCAATAGCAACGATCTCATGTTTAACATAAGGAACTATAGCAAATTCATCTTCATAAATATTGCATCATGGCCATAAGAATAGCAAGCATCATGTTCATCAAGGGATATTTCAATCAAATCATCAGAATCATCATTATCTATAGATTCATGCATATCATTAGCATCATGGATATTCAAGGAATTCATACTAACAACATTGCAATCATGCTCATCATTCAAAAATTTAGTACCAAACATTCTATAGATTTCTTCTTCAAGCACTTGAGCACAATTATCCTTTCCATCATACTCACGAAAGATATTAAAAAGGTGAAGTGTATGAGACAAACCCAACTCACTAGCAATAGGTTCAACATAATTGGATCTCTTAAAGAGATTAGCAAGTGGATGAGGATCCATAAATTTTTAGCAAGCAAAGATGCAAGAAAAAAGAAGGTACAAGAAAACATAAGATCGAACGGAAGAAGGGCGAATAAAACGGCAAGGGTGAAGTGGGGGAGAGGAAAAAGAGAGGCAAATGGCAAATAATGTAATGCTAGAGTTAGGGATTGCGATGGGTACTTGGTATGTTGACTTTTGCGTAAGCCTCCCCGGCAACGGCGCTAGAAATCCTTCTTGCTACGTCTCGAGCTTGCGTTGGTTTTCCCCGAAGAGGAGGGGGTGATGCAGCACAGTAGCGTAAGTATTTCCCTCAGTTTTTGAGAACCAAGGTGTCAATCCAGTAGGAGGTCACGCGCAAATCCCTCGTACCTACACAAAATGGTAGCAACTCGCAACCAACGCTTAGGGGTTGTCAATCCCTTCACGGTCACTTACGAGAGTGAGATCTGATAGAGATAATATTTTTGGTATTTTTGATATAAAGATGCAAAGTAAAAAGGTAAAGGCAAAACAAGTAAATAAAGTGATGGAGATTGATATGATGAGAATAGACCCGGGGGCCATAGGTTTCACTAGTGGCTTCTCTCAAGAGCATAGATATTCTACGGTGGGTGAACAAATTACTGTTGAGCAATTGATAGAATTGAGCATAGTTATGAGGTTATCTAGGTATGATCATGTATATAGGCATCACGTCCGTGACAAGTAGATCGAAACGATTCTGCATCTACTACTA
Organism: Aegilops speltoides; assembly: GCA_021437245.1. NCBI lineage: Eukaryota > Viridiplantae > Streptophyta > Magnoliopsida > Poales > Poaceae > Aegilops > Aegilops speltoides. Next base: position 505,271,174 of record CM038145.1, read on the forward strand.
TTACTCCACTCATCGACCGCTATCCAGCATGCATCTAGAGTATTAAGTTAAAAACAGAGTAACGCTTTAAGCAAGATGACATGATGTAGAGGAATAAATTCATGCAATATGATAAATACCCCATCTTGTTATCCTTGATGGAAACAATACAATACGTGCCTTGCAACTCTTTCTGTCACTGAGTAAGGACACCGCAAGATTGAACCCAAAGCTAAGCACTTCTCCCATTGCAAGAACTACCAATCTAGTTGGCCAAACCAAACGAATAATTCGAAGAGACTTGCAAAGATAACTCAATCATACATAAAAGAATTCAGAGAAGATTCAAATATTATTCATAGATAAGCTGGATCATAAATCCACAATTCATCGGTCTCAACAAACACACCGCAAAAAGAAGATTACATCGAATAAATCTCCACGAGAGAGGGGGAGAACATTGTATTGAGATCCAAAAAGAGAGAAGAATCCATCTAGCTACTAGCTATGGACCCGAAGGTCTGAAGTAAACTACTCACACTTCATCAGAGAGGCTATGGTGTTGATGTAGAAGCCCTCCGTGGTGGATGCCCCCTCTAGTGGAGCTCCGGAACAGGCCCCAAGATGGGATCTCGTGGATACAGAATGTTGCGGCGGTGGAATTAGGTTTTTGGCTCCGTCTCTGGTCTAATGGGGGTACATAGGTATATATAGGAGGAAGGAGTACGTCGGTGGAGCTCCGAGGGGGCCACGAGGCAGGGGGCGCGCCTAGGGGGGAGGGGCGCGCCCCCACCCTCGTGACCTCCTCGGAAATTTCTTGGAGTAGGGTCCAAGTCTCCTGGATCACTTTCGGTGAGAAGATCACGTTACCGAAGGTTTCATTCCGTTTGGACTCCGTTTGATATTCTGTTTCCTCAAAATACTGAAATAGGCAAAAAAACAACAATTCTGGGCTGGGCCTCCGGTTAATAGGTTAGTCCCAAAAATAATATAAAAGTGGAAAATAAAGCCCAATATAGTCCAAAACAGTAGATAAAGTAGCATGGAGCAATCAAAAATTATAGATACGTTGGAGACGTATCAGGCACCGATGAGTGAATGGCTTGTCCTCGTTTGGAGAGTCGAATAGGCCGGTGGTGGATGAGGAGGTAGTGGCATGCATGGCAAAGGCGGCCATGCCCACTTGATCATCATCACCGTCATCTTCATCTCCAGACATGTATTCTTCATGAACAAGAGCCTTGTCATCCTTCCTCTTTGCAAACTTGGTGAACTTCTTCTTCTTAAGCACAAGCTTCTCGGACTTGTCTTGACGTCTCTCATATGGAAAATCATGAACAAAGTGTCTTGGGCTATCACAATTGTAGCATTTCCTTCGTCCAAAAGATCTTCCTTGAAGATTTCTTCCTTTGTTTGCCATGGTCCCGGAGTACTTTTTGACTAAGAGATTCAAGTCTTCCGCAAAATCATTTGCCGGACATGAGGTGTCATTATCCTCCTCACCTATCTCTTCACTCACTTCTTCCTCCCTCGAGGGTTCGCTCACCACTTTCTTGGCCTTCAAGGCAAGATTGGAGTTCTTGGTTGCTTGAGCTATTGCAAATGTTTTCTTGGACTTGGTTTCCAAAAGAACATGGGTAGAGAAGGTGGAAACAACTTGAGCCGAAGTCAGCTTGTGATAGTCCGGACGTTGATGAACCATCATGACCATGGTATGTTCCGTGAGAACCATAGCATCTATGAACTTGTCCTTGATGAAGTCATCATTTGCCCAAGTGCACCCAAAGGTTCTCAAGTTGAGCACAAGAGACTTCAACCTTCGCTAAACCTCTTCTGCGGACTCATCCTCATTCCTCACAAAGAGATTGACTTCTTGTTTGAGCAAGGCCAACCGAGATCTTCGAATTGCTTCATCTCCTTCAAGAGCCTCCTCAAGGCAATCCCAAATTTCCTTTGCGGTTTTGAGAAGAGCAATGGAATCACTATAGTCTTCATCCCTGGCGTTATGAAGCATGTTGTGTGCGGTAGCATTGAGTTGATCGTCAACTGCTTCCCTTGGAGTGAGATTCATTGGGTCCTTGGGGTTGAATCCATTGACCACAATCCACCACAATTGAGTTGAAGCACTGCGCATGTGAGACTCCATGTCTAGCTTCCACTTAGCAAAGGCATTAGCTTTCAAAGGGGGCGGAGGCCCAATAGGATTAATGCGGGGATGTTGCAAGGGTTGAGGAGAGTAAAAGGGTTCCACGGCATTGTACTTGGGAACTTGAGTACGAGCTGGAGAAGCAAGAGGTTCCCTCGAGTCATCCGCATCATGAACTTCATTTGGATTAAATGAGTTTGATGCGGACGTTGATGGCTTCAAGCGGGCATCAATTTCCTCCTTGACCGAGGCCCAGACCTCTTTCAACATAGAGACTTTGAGGTCCGCAAACATTGAAAGAAGATCGGCCGCGGTCAAGGGGACATTCGGGTTAGTAGGAGCGGCGGGAGCAACGACAGGAGCACCAAGTGTCTCGGTCGCGACGGGGGTTGGTTTTGACCATCCTCCGCAACGGGTAAGCCACCTCCCTCATTTCCTAGATCAACCATATCCTCTAAGGTTGTAAAACCTTATATTAGAGCACGAGGCTCTGATACCAATTGAAAGGATCGTCTGATCGACTAGAGGGGGTGAATAGGAGACTACAAATTTTAATATTTCTTGTAGATTTTAAGGCTTAGCGGATAAAAGAGTTCACTAGATATGCAACTAGGTGAATGCAACCTATATGTCAAGCAAGCTCCAAGATAAAAATGCTAGGCAACAAACTACTTAGCAAGCCAACCAGCATTCAACAACAAGGAAAGGTGCGGGAAAGGATTAACCACAAGTGAGACGGGGACGCGGATTTTAACCCGAAGTTCACTCTTCCTTGGGGAAGAGCTAATCTCCGTTTGGAGCGGTGCCGGAGCCAAAGCTTGCGGAACGCCACCAAAGGCTCACCATATTCTCCTTCGAGTCACCCCCAACGGATGAGCCTCGAAACACTCGGGCTTGGTCTTGAAGGCGACCACCACACCTTTACAAACTTCTCCGGAGCACACCACAAGCAAGGAAGCTTACGGAGGAACCTCTAGCTGCCTAGGAGCCCAAGTTCCAAGAGTAACAAGTCAATGGGGAAGAAATGTTGCGGGGAACGCGATTTGGTTTGGTCAAGATGTAGATCGGGTCTTGCTCTCCCAATCCCCAAAGTTTCAACAAGTTTGGGTGGAGGATTGAGAGTATTGAGCAAAGGGGGTGTAGCAATGGTGGAGCTCAACAAGACATTAGGGTCAGAGGTTGGAGGTGGAAGAAGGGCCTTTATATAGTGTTCAGGGGCTGGTGGGGATTTCTGCCCGTTGGACCCCGTGCGCACAGGCTAAGTCAGCCCCGTGCGCACGGGGTACTCAGAGACAATCACGCCACCCGTGCGACGGGGTCAAAGACCCTGCGCATGTGGTACCTGAAGATTCTGTGATACCCGTGCGCAAGACGGGGTCAAAAGACCCGTGCAAGACGGGTACCCAGAGAGATACAGAAGACTACCCGTGCGACGGGGTCAAAAGACCCCGTGCGCACGGGGTACCCAGTAACTTTCTGTTGCAACTTTTTGAGTACCACAGCATACACACTAGGTTCTTATTAGGTGGTCGGAGTGGGAAGGTTAAGAGAGTAAGGCTCGGGAATGGCATTCCCACACGACATTTATCCACACAAACCCCTCTTAATAGTGCGGTCTTTCCTACGACTCGAAGCAAACCAAAACTAAACCTTCGAAGCGTCGAAAGACAACACCTTTGTCCTTTTTGAAATGGGGGGTCGCACATCTCCATCGCGGGCACTTAGAACCAATAACCTGAGATAAAATTTAGCAACCAATATTAGTTCAACTAACCACATTGTCATCACACCAAAATAAAGCATAAGTGCCACTAGCACTTTCACCCTCCTTATGCCCTTCTTTTGTGCAAAAGAAGGCATTTTCATGCCTTTCTTACAAATGCCATGAAAACTTTAACAAATTACTACCTATAAAGTAAAATTTTAAGCAACCTAAAATCGGTGTCATTAGATTATATTGAGAAAGTTATAATGTACTTGTGTAATCATTGATCAAAGGTTTGCCCTGGCAAAATCTAAAGGACGAACTATAGTACACACTAGAGAACATCTCCATTTAGGGGTTTGAATCTATAAGGTATACCACTCTCTTTTTGAATTAGTGTTAAGGAGTTGTAACCATTCAAGGCAACAACAATCTTTACCAAAAAGTCACACACTAGAGAACATCTACAAATATGTTCCATCACTAAACTGCAAAGGGGGGGGGGTCCAGAGAGTAAGCCAGTTCTCTTTAGTGATGCTACCTCTTCCCACAAATTCATGCATGATAACTTTATTATTGGCTCTACATGGCACGCACGCGCACACACACACACACACAATAGACAACAACCGCCCCTCCAAATGACCTCAAATACCAAATTTATTTCTTCTCGAATGATAGTTTCACAAAAAAAACAGTCAGATGCAGTTGGATCACACCACATGCAACTGAGCAGGCAAAAAAATGATTTGACCAGGAAACACATCATATAATTGCACATGTGAGATGCTTCTGGTACTTCCAAATCCAAAAAAGTAAATACGACATAGACACAATACGCATCAATCATGTCATAAAACAAATTTCAAGGAGGATTAGTTAGAGCATGTGCTGGGTTGCTATGGCAGCGTTGCCCATGTGGACGAGATAACAAGGTTGCGGCCGCGGAGGCTTGCTCCATAGCTACTCTGGTAGTCTCCACTAGAGTGCTCTAGACTCGACTTGAGTCCAATCGACGTGCGTGCGCGTGAGGGGCCTCGTTGTCGTAGTGGTCAGTGAGGCCGATGGGGAAGACCCAACAAGGAGTTCCCAAAATAGCCTTATAGAAGAGAATGTCTTACTTGCAAAAGAGTTGCTATTGTGCAACACTACATTTGAATTACTCATAATTAATCTATTCTTTCTAAAAGATATCCTCACCTACCCCTCCATTCGTATGTGAATGAAAGAAAGGCGTGAAATCTTGAGCACGAGGAATAAGGAGGGAAATCACTGGCATTGTTTCCCCATATTTACCCCCGAGCGTGAAGATTAAGGATGGAAAAGTGGGCTTGTCATTTCACTTCGCCCTGATTCTCATGCGCCGATGGTGTGATGCTTCTAAAGGATGAAGACAACAGGATCAAGGGGTTTGTGTGGAAGGGGGCCTAATGCCGAGCGGGATCTTTAGGATGGAGAATGGAATAAACGGGGTTAGTATGTCAGTCTAGCGTTACTACGTCAGTAATCTTCCTTGCGCCCATATTTGCTCAAAAGGGGATGTTTTTTCATGCCTTTCTTCCAAATGCGAAGGGAATAGTTAATAGTAGGATAAACGTTAACTAACTATTACCTTTATAAGTATAATATTCTAATGACAAAAATGTCATTATATTATACTTATAAAAGGACATTACTTTTATAAGTATAATATAATAACAATTAATAATGAAATTCTTTTAATAGTAGGATAAAGGTTAACCAACTACTACTATTAACAGAAATGTCATTATATTATACTTATAAAATTAATGCCATTAGATTATAACACAAAAGTTATATTCTGTTGCCTTTGTCCCAAATTAGTTGTCTTAGATTTGTGCAGATACAGTTGTATCGAGACACATTTTAGGGTTAGATACACCCATATCTAGACACATCTAAGTGAACAAATTTGGGACGGAGGCAGTAGTTGTGTAGTTGTTGATCTAATGTTTGTCCTAATGAAATCTAATGCACAATGGATTTCGAACGGAGGAAGTGTTGTACACACAAGATAATATTTCCATTGAGATGTTACCTAAGGGATTATTCATGTCCAGACCATTTTGATTCGCACTTAGGGAATCTTAAGTCATTTTTGGTAAAGTATTCTTTCGCACTATATTTTCAAGGAAAAATTTATCCACTAATTTTTTTTTCTACAAATCCTTTGCTCTTCCTAGGGCATGCATAAAACTCTTTGATGCTAAATCTTCTATCAATGTGTTAGGAATCATACTAATCAAAAATACCCTCAATGATCCATTCTAACTATCACACATTGTTGTTTATGGTTATGCAGAGTATATGGAACCAACATTCAGAAGCAAGCTAGGAAGCAAATAACTGAGTGCACAAGTAATTAGAATGTGAATGTGACACATCCACCTCCAACAATTCATCCGCGTGTAGTACCCCATCAAAAACCAGTTGTTCATGTCTAGTAAACCCAACTTGGAATATAGAGGCATGCGAGTTTTATAGGAATCGACTTAGTTTCATTATGATCCTCGGAGTTCATGTGCTTTATGTTCTTATATCAATCTATAATCTATACCACTCTCTTTCTGTACAAGGTTTAAGGGGTAGTAATCATTCTAGACAACAAAGTATTAAAAATCACACATGTAGAACATCTACAATTAAGATGTTCCATCATGAGACAACAAAAGAGGGGGAGGGGGCCTCTAGAGCCCAAGATAGCATCTTTTATATAATGTCACCTCTTCCTGCAAATTTAGATCAAAAGAGAAAACATATGCGTGATCACTTTATCAACACACATAGAATAAGTAGACAAAAAATGAATATTACCTTTACAAATGCCCTCGAATACCCAACTTATCTTCTTCTTGAATGATTGAACAACATTTTTCTAGTCAGATGCTATTGGACAGCACCGCATGCAACGGAAGAGGAAATAAAAAAGATTTGATCGGAAAACACATCCTATAATCGCACATGTGACATGCTCTTGGTACTTCCAAATATAAAAAAATCTCACTATAAAAGTCATGAAAATTTTGAAGAAAAAATTATGGAAGATAGGAACCGTGACACCCAGATTGGGGTTCCCGAATCCTCCTGCGGACGCCGTGAATGGTGGAGGCCAGGTTAACCCGCGGTGGTGCCGACAAGTCAGGGGAAAGCTATCGCCCCCTCTCTAGCAAATTCTAAAAAAATAAGTTCGTTGAGACATGCATTATATGCCACCAAAAGCATATTACCGGATCTGTATTAAACACATTCTTTCTTTTCCCAAAACAGGCTTTTGCCCCGCTTTATAGATAAAGCAACCACTATGTACATACATTAAGTACAAGTACAGGAAGGTAAAATATAAGTATGTTGGAGGAACATCACAAACATTCCCAAATAAAAAGGGAAAACACACACAAAGGTTTGGTAGATTAGAGCATATCCAGCCATTGGCCCCCAGGAGGCTTGAAAATCGCCGCTTGGGGGCGAGTCAGCGCTAAAATCGGCGCTGGGGGTGATTGGGTTCCCAGCCGCTGCCCCCAGGTCGCCCTTAGGCGCCGATGTCGGCCCATTTTTTCAGAAATGTGCCCGCTTTTCAGCCCAGTTTCGGCAAAGAAATTGGTCCGATATCGGCGCAAATCAGCGCGTATTCACCGTGGTTCGGCGCAAATTTAAGAAAAGTAATTTTTTTATCACATAGTTCATCACAAAAAATCAATATAAATCAAATAGTTCAACAACAAATAATTCAATACAAATTATATAGTTCAATAAATAAAAACTTACATTTCATCACGTCGAGCTAGGCGTTGCCCTTTAGCCCCCATAGGTGCTCCACCAGATCCTGCTGCAGTTGTTGATGCACTTGTGGGTCTCAGATCTCCTGACGCATATTGAGGAAGGCAGTCCAGCTTCCCGGTAGCTAGTGATCAACTTGTGCAAGACGACCTTGCCTGTAGTATGGTTCAATGTCAAACACTAGCCCTTCCTGCTCGCTCTCAATGATGATGTTGTGCAAGATGACACAATAAGTCATGATCTCCCACATTTGATATTTCGACCAGGTCTGAGCAGGGTACCGGACAACAACAAATCAAGATTGGAGCACACCAAATGCCCGCTCGACATCCTTTCCTGCAAGCCTCCTGAACCTTCGCAAAGTGGGAGTTCTTGCCTCCTGGCACAGGGTTTGAGATAGTCTTCACAAATGTAGACCATCTCGGATAGATTCCATCAGCTAGGTAGTAACCCTTGTTGTAGTACCATCCATTGACCTCGAAGTTCACCGGAGGAGAATGACCTTCAATAAGCTTGGCAAAGACAGGGGAGCACTGCAGCATGTTGATGTCATTGTGAGTTCCTGGCATACCAAAGAAGGAGTGCCAAATCCAGAGGTCCTGTGTGGCCGCTGCCTCAAGTACCACACTTCAACCGCCTTTGTATATCCCTTGCCAAGCAAATGGGCAGTTCTTCCATTTCGAATGCATGCAGTCGATGCTTCCAAGCATCTCAGGAAATCCTCTTGTTGCATTCTGTTCTAGGATCCGACTAGTGTCTTCAGCATTGGGTGATCGCAAATATTGTTGTCCAAACACTACCACCACTGCCTTGCAGAACTTGTAGAAACACTCAACGGTCGTGGACTCGGCCATGCGCCCATAGTCGTCGAGCGAATCACCGGGAGCTCCTTATGCAAGCATCCTCATAGCTGTAGTGCACTTCTGGATTGAGGTGAATCCAAGTGTGCCGGTGCAATCCTTCTTGCACTTCAAGTAGCTGTCGAACTCCCGAATGGAATTCACGATCCTGAGGAAAAGCTTTTGGCTCATCCAATAATGGCGCCGAAATACTTTGTCATTGTGCAATGGAGCGTGGGCGAAGTAGTCGGAGTAGAGCATGCAATAGCCTTCTAGACGATGCCGGTTCTTTGCTTTCAGCCGCCCCGGCGCCGAGCCACCTTGCCGCGGCTTTTCATTGCTCGCGAGCAGGCCGACGAGGGCGGCGAGGACCATGAGATTCTCCTCGTCCTGGACGTCGGCATCGACTTCCTCCTCCAGCAACGCCGCGAGCGCCTCCTCGTCGTCCGAGTCCGTTGCCGAGCAGACAAATCGCCGAACACCTGGCGGGAGTGGTGGGTGCACAGCCGCCGGTATACCGTCCTGCGCGGCCGGAGCGCCGGAAAACTCGCCCGGAAGGTGCTGGAGAGGTAGCCACGGCGAAACCTTCTCTCTTTTTCGGCGGGGAATGGCCTATCTAGCGGTGCTGGGCGGTGGGCGGCGTCGGGATCGGTAGGGTGTGGCCGAGCGCGCGGGGGTGGGGGCGCGAATCTAGACGATTGCCTTGACTTTTCGCCTGACAGTGTGGCCCAAGCGTGTTTTCCCTTCCGCCGGAGCCCCCGAACGTGCTGCGTTCGGCCTAGGATCGCCGGGCCCAAAAACGGGCCGAGCCGGCGGTTTTCAGTGTCTTGGGAGCGCGACTGTTTTTTTCTCGGCGCCAGCGCGAAAAAAGTCGCCCTGGGGGGCCTGTTCGGGGCGCGGTTGGAGATGCTCTTAGTGGCCAGCCGGAGAAGCAAGACATGTTGCCAAGCCAGTCCTGGTCCCATGGCCTAGAGAGCAGGTGGCAAAGCTGTAAAAGGGCAGGAATTTGAAAATGGGATTAGTGCCCCCCCCGCCGCCGTAAATGGACCCGCTCGATAACCATTTTGTTCATGTCGATGTCAAGATGGTCCAAGTCATTACCATGAATACTAACCAGAAGAGGCATCTAGTCCTCGTCCATAGCCTCTCATTTGCACCAAAAAAAGGGGCTCATGCAAGAGTTGGCACACTACATAAGGTGCAATATGCCGACCAAACGGAGAAGCATCCCGAGGGGGGCCATCTTGATACTCTGGAAGCTTCAGCGGGAGGGTCGCCCACTCGCCCCGAGGTCGTCCAAAGCAATTATTTTCTTAGGACATGAACTATGGAGGCATCACCTAGTAGTGGTCTCAAGTACCACATCAGCTCAGCTTATAGCATAGAAAATTTACATCCAACACAGATGATGTCATGTGGCAGCCTCGATGAGCCCACATCTCTTCAAAAGGGAGTACGTAAAGGAAATTTGGGCGCTTGAACTCTCTTTCTCTCTCGTTGTGGCAAACAACTCTCGGCAATACGTTATGTGCCTCTAAAAGCATATTGTTGGATTTGAAGTAAACACACTATTTCTTTTCGTGACGTGTAAGTGTAACTCGTATCGATGGGAAACGACCCAGTTGCAATAGGATCTTGGAGTTCGTGTGTGTTTATAAGCTACACCGCTCTCTTTCTTTACCAAGGTTATAACATCTACAACCGAGTGCCTCAAACCCGCCTCAAACGTCCGCGCGGACGGCCCGGCACTGACCGTTCACAAAAAGGCGATCCAGATGGGTGCCTCAAACGGACCTCAAATGTCCGGGCTGACCGGCACCCATCATATCCAGCCCAGCGCCACGTCAAAGTGACAGCCTAGGCCCACACGGAATCGCCCGGGAACTCAAGGGCCCGATGAGCGACTCCTCCGATGGGGGTGTGAATGTCGCGTGGCGCCGCTCCGGCTCGCTGCTCGAGGCCACAATCCGATTATTTGATCCGAACGCCGGCACTGAAACCCTACCCATCCCCATTCCCCCCTCCCGTCCGTCACCGCCGCCACTTTCCGCTAGTTGGCATGCCCCCATGCCGCCGGGCAACGTATCGAACGCCGGAACATCGGCACTAGTGCCTTGAGCAGATACTGGCAAGGCGTGAAGCCCGGATCGCCAGGGGGCTACCTCCGGATGCGGTAGATCCAAGGAGGAGCTGGAGGAGGAGGAGTAGGATGTAGGGGATGCTGGGGCCGTGGATCTGCAGGCGGAGCAGCATATGATCCTTGACTCCCTCTGTTCGCAATCGGCGGCGAAGGCCAAGCGCCGTTGTCTGCAGGAGGCAGACGCCGCGAACGTCAACGAGATGCTCGCGCATATGGATGAAGAGGAGGAGCCGGAGCCATCCGACGCGCCCAACTACTCGGCACCCCACACGGCCATCGTGAACATCTCCGATGACGATGCTTAATTTAGGCTAGCGTGGTGTGCGTAGTACTACCTCCGTCCGGGTTTATTAGGCCCCCTTGTATTTTGTGCCAGATTTTGACCATCTATACCATTAAAATATATAAATTATATGATACAAAAATTACACCGTTGGATCTGTGTTTCAAAGAGCTTTTCAATAATTTTTGTGACATATAGTTAACATTTTATTAGTTAAATTTGCAAGTCAAATTTTAGCACAAAATATAATAGGGCCTATAAACCCGGACGGAGGGAGTAAGTAGGAACTCTTTTGCATGGGTTGTATGGATTTGATGGATGAAATATGAGGTATTCGATGCATTGGAGAAAGTATTAGGTGTGTCTGTCAATGCCCATGGACGCGTCCAGTCTTGTCCGCGGACGTTTCAGAGCCCGGATTTGCCCACTCCGACGGTTGTAGATGCTCTTAAGAAGAATTTGCGCAAAGTTTCAATATAATTTGTAGTACTATTAAGTGTAGCTGAACCCACGACATGTTATACTGCTTTGGTGGTGTTGTATATGTGTTGGATCTGATCGGAAGAAGGGGAAAAAGTCGTGTGCTTTGACGGCAAGCCATCCATCCGGCCCTGCCGGCAGCCGTGATTTCTGTCAGTCAGAGTCAGAGCGATTAAATCAAGCCCATCAGCCAGCATGGAGCTTTAACCATGCCATCGGTTGACCTGACGATGGAGATGATAACGGCGCCGGATCCAACGAAACGGAACGGGACCGTTGACCACCTCCCCGGACTGCATGGCGTGCAGACAGTAACTCTGTCTCTTCTCTGGATCTGAGCCGTTTGTGTCTGTCGATCTAGAGTAGAGTATCATATTCATAGTACTTATATTAGTATAATATTCTTAAAGTACTTCACTGGCCGTCCGGCATGGCAATCTGTCCGTGTCACCAACAGATACAGATAGGAAGCAGCGGCGAGGACGACGAACAGCCTCAAACTGCAAGCAAGCACAGAAATTCCACCGAGCGTGCCGCAGCACGCCTCGCGTTCGCGTTTGATTTGGTTTGACCACGGAGACGTAGGAAATGGAAGAGAACAAACCGACTTTTTTTTATTTTTGTTTGTCAACATACTAATAATAAACAACATACTTTCGCCCCGTTTTATAGAGCACAGTTGAATGATACCAACCGAACATGACAAAACAAACCAAACACTGGTAACAAGCACCAGAAATGTGCCACCGAGCAAAAGCACATGAGAGGCCGGACCACCACGAGACACAACCATGGCCACCGATCGACCGACGACACTCGAACATACACCACGTGAAAGAAATAACCGGACTTCGTAGCAACAACTCTACCGGCGAGCAGAAAGGGGTGAGAGGCCTGAAGACCCAATCACCCGAATGAGAGGGATAAGCGTGACCGCCAAACACCAGAGCCAAGGCGACATCGAGTGGCGCCCCAAACCAGCTCGAACACGCCGTCGTGAGTGGAAGAAACCCACAGTCACCGAGCATCAGTGGCGTAGCCAGGCCCCAGGCTACCAGGGCCATGGCCTGGGGCGTGGCAGCTTGTCCCTTCGTTGACTGTAGCTTGAGAAACACTATTCGGCACTGTTTAACACTGTAGTTAGGCTGCTGGCCCGGGGCGTGTCTCCAACCTGGCTACGCCTTTGCCGAGCATGGCCCCAGGAGGGTCACCGTGCAATGCGCTGCCAACACCGAGTCCGCCGGAACGGACATGGGTTTTCACCTTTGACGCATGTGAGGGGGGCTAGGTCGAAGGTGGCACCCCAAGGAGGCAACAAATGAGCAAATCTAGCCAGCTAGCCGGCGGCAGTGAGAAGGAGAGGTGATGGGTGGACCCTTGTTGCTGTGGGGCTTGGTCGCCACCTGTGTGGCCGCCAAAGAGCGACGCTTGGCCCGGGTATGTTCCGTTTGCCAAAATAAATCCCTGGTCCGGTCCACCAACTTCAAAACAAATGTGTACACTTGAAGATGGATCACATAGAACCAGCTCATGATCTTTCTCTTCCATCTATGTTAATTACTCCCTTCATAAAAAATATAAGAGCGTTTAGATCGATCACTAATAGTACACTATCATCAAACAAACAAACAAACAAACATGACGATTATATTTTGTGTAATAATGATGTAATGGTGCGTGTGTGTGTGCATGCCCAGCCTAACAAGGCGATGAAGGTGTCATGCTTCATAACACGTGCTCTTCGTAGCCCGCTGCCTCCACAGATTATTCTTCCTTCAACTCTTTTCCGTTCAACGTTCATCCAATTAGCAGTATTAGTTTTACATAATTGCAAACGTGGTAACGCTTACGCGGCAGGAATATTTTCAAGTTACTAAGACCTATATAAACACATGCACGGCACATCGATCTGCGTAGTTAAGCGTGTGACTTTCAGGGCAGGGCGGCGCAGATCAAATGCAGCGGGCACCATGTCGACGCTGAGGCTGGATGGCAAGGTCGCCATTGTGACGGGCGGCGCGACGGGCATCGGCGAGGCCGCGGCACAGCTCTTCACGGCGAGCGGCGCCACGGTGGTCATCGCGGACATCCAGGACGCGCTGGGCGAGGCAGTGGCGGCCTCCATCGCCGGGTCCGGGGCGTGGTACACGTACGCGCGGCATGACGTGACGGACGACGGACAGGTGGAGGCGACGGCAGTGGCGTGTGCAATCATGTAACGGCGTGTGTACGTGAGCGCTTGACTGGGATGTTTTTTCACGCTTTTTTCCCTTTCAAAAACACTGAGGAAGTACTTAATGCCAGGATAAAAAAAATTGCGGGGTAAAGGGCCTTTTTTTTTGTGAACAAAGGAAGGGATTTTGTATTGATTAAATAATAGTCACATTACAATTGCGTAGGATGAGGTCTAATATTTCATCAGGCCTTGATCATACCAGGATAAAATTTGACCAGCTATTACTTATAACAAGTAGTATTACCATCGTCCAAAATTAGTTGTCTTAGATTTGTAGATAATCCGTATTTAGAAAAAAAAATTGAGTAAACTAATTCGGGGGGGGGGGGGGGAGTATAAAATAGTGGTTACTGGATACCCCTAACATTATTTGTATATCCCTGTAACATTGTTAAAAAAATAATAAAGTGTTTTACCCTATTAGGCGTACTTTTATTAGTCGAAAAATACAGTATTACTTTTGTACGGATTTCCCAAGTCTCACCTAACTCCTATGCCATTTGATTTTGTGTGGAGATTCGCTTGTTTTTTTATTTTCTGATTTTTATTTTTATTTAATTTTAGATTTTCTCTTTGTCTTTTTTACATCGCACACTAAGAAGGGAAAAGTGGGCTTGCCATTTCACTCCTCACATGATGCGTGTACATGAGGAAGACAAAGGGGCGAAATGACTAGGCCGGAACGACATTTATTATGAGCATTTTTGTTGGATGAAGAACGGGGTAACTGGGGTAAGTTTTGTCCTTCTAGTGATTGTAACCCTCCTTGCACCCTTCTTTCACACAAAAGGGATGTTTTCCATGACTTCTTTTCAAAATACGAAGGTACGGGTGGAGTAATTAATACTCCATCCAGATTTGTAGAACGTGCCCGAGGAATAGGGAAGGAAATCACTGGCAATTTCTTTCATATTTACCCTTGAGCGCGGAAATAAGGAGGGAAAGTGGCCGTGTTGTTTCACATTGTTAATCATGTGTTACCTTCTGTTTACACATTGAGAAATCTCCATTTCCTGCTAGGATTAAATAATACTTTCTGATAACTACAGTGGCTAATAAACATGAACAAAGTCTTATAAACCTTGTGATCAAGCTAAAACACAACCTCAAATAGCTATCATTAAAGATTTTGTTAATTGGTGATCTGGATGGGCATGTTATTCAATTTTTTGAAGAAGCTACTGATATTGTTATGCATAGAAGGCTTCCTAATGTTGTTGGTGTCTCTGTTGTTTCTGTTAAGATTGGTACTCATTGTAATCATAAGTTGTGTGATATAGGAGCTAGTACAAGTGCTATTTCAGAAATTGCTAGAGATATTTCACCTTTCTCTCATTTGAGGAAATTGATTTGACTACTAAGCTGGCAGATATGTCTAGTATTTTACATGTGGGAATTGTTACAGATGTTGAGGATCTGTGCGGTAAGACTAAGTATCCTACTGATTTTTTAACATTTCGAACTGATCGAGATAATTTTTGTCACATTATCTTTGATAGAACTTTGTTGAATACTTATAGTGTTATTGCTGATAGCCAAGAAAGAAAAGTTTTATGTTAAGTTTGGAGGAGATGGAGTTCCCTTTAATTTTGCTAAGTTTACTACATTATATAATGGCACACATAGTACTTCTAGATTTACAATTCTCACTACAAAAGTCGCAAGAATTCTGAAGAAAAATTAAAGGCATATATAGAGTACAAATCAATCATGTCACACAAATAATCCGTTTAAGGAACCTCGGTTGGGAGCTTGTACCGGCTTGTATGGTGGTGGTGTTATGGTAGGTGGGACAATCGAGCTGTGGCCACGGACGAATCGGAGGCTTGATTCACGACTACTCAGATTGTCTCCACAAGAGTGTGCTACACTTTATTATAGTCTAGTTGCGGCGAGTGTGAGTGAATGGGTCTTGTTTTTGTGGTGGTCAACGTGGCCGATGGGTAGAAGACTCAACAAAGAGTTCCCAAAATAGCCTTATGGAGCTGCCTTCTGTACTTGCAAAAGGGTTGCTAGGGAGTAATATATCTGAATTACTGAAGCAATTAATCAGTTCTTGCTAAAAGATACTCTCACCTCCTACACCCTCCCTATGTGAAAGAAAAATAGACGTGAAACATTGAGCGTGGGTAATAAGGAGGAAAATCGCTCACACTTTTTGTCTCCATATTTATCCCTCAGCCCAAGGATTAAGAATGGAAAAGTGGGATAGTCATTCCACTTCCCTCTGTTTCTCGCACACGGATGGTGTGATGCTTCTAAAGGAAGAAGACGGAGTGACGAGGGAGTTTGTGCAGAAGGGGACTAATTGCATCTTTTTTAAGGTATGGAGAAGGGAATGACCGGGTAAGCTCTCTTCATGTAGCGCTAGTAACTCTCCTTGTGCCCTTCCTTGAAGTGTTGTTTCTCACGCCGTCCTTTCAAATACGGAGGTACCGGAGGAGTAATTAATAGTCCCTTCATTCGGGTTTGCAGGAGGTGCACGGGATTTTCCAGTCTATTATTTTTACCAAAATGGTTACCAAAAAAGGCTTTCGCCCCGTTTTACATATAAAGCACCGATCCACAAGCATCACGATACAAACTTACCAAAATGTTTTTCGTCGCGCTTTATAGATAAAGCAACTTTCGTCTTTATTGAGTAACACAATGCACATGATATGTCATCAAAAGTGTGTCATTGGATTCCTAGCCAAACCTTGTAGACATAGTTGATAGGAGTACCTTGCTGGAATTTTGTTCATTTTGGGCCTAGCCCAGTAGCAGTTTCAGAAATTCCTAGTAAATCCTAGAGGCCCACTGAGGGAGTCCTGGACTAGGGGGTGTCCGGATAACCGGACTATCATCGTCAGCCGGACTCCAAGACTATGAAGATACAAGATTGAAGACTTCGTCCCGTGTCCGGATGGGACTTTCCTTGACGTGGAAGGCAAGCTTGGCGATACGGATATGTAGATCTCCTACCATTGTAACCGACTCTGTGTAACCCTAGCCCTCTCCGGTGTCTATATAAACCGGAGGGCCTTAGTCCGTAGGATAGTCCGTAGGACACAACCATTACAACAATCATACCATAGGCTAGCTTCTAGGGTTTAGCCTCCTTGATCTCGTGGTAGATCCACTCTTGTACTACCCATATTATCAATATCAATCAAGCAGGAGTAGGGTTTTACCTCCATCGAGAGGGCCGAACACTGGGTAAAACATCGTGTCCCTTGTCTCCTGTTACCATCCGCCTAGACGCACAGTTCGGGACCCCCTACCCGAGATCCGCCGGTTTTGACACCGACATTGGTGCTTTCATTGAGAGTTCCTCTGTGCCGTCGCTGATAGTAAGGATGCCTCTTCCCGTCTTCAAAGACGGTATCTTCGCCAAAGGAGCCTTGGCCGCCGGCCAAACTATCCGGCTGGGTGGTTTTCTCATGACCGCCTGTTCGGCCACCGCTTCGACGATGACCTCTCGGGTCATCAAAAGCAATCTTCACGTCAACTCGGAATTCGCCGAGCAGCTGGATCCAATAGAGCTCTCGTCCATAAACGAGCTCTTGGATCGCATCGCCGCCCTGGGAGTCGCTACAGACTACAATCAGATTGGGCTTAAAACCGATCTGAGAGAGATTAACTCTCCCCAGGTTACCCACCACGTTGCGGTGGTAGAGGAACAACGCGGCGACTCTTCTCCTGTATTGAAAACTAGTCATGTCCGGGCTTCCAAACCCTCCACGACGGATTCCCGCGGAGGGACGGACTTCGATCAAGCACTGAACCTAAAGTCAGGCATCGGACCGGACTTGTTGGACGACATCCAACAATCCAAGCTTCCAAATTCGGAAACTTCTCGGCCCTTGAGCCTCGAGATGGGTAGGATTCCGGACTAAATTCCACCCACCCACCCAGACATATGCGATCTATCTCAAATCCGGCAAGAGCCCGCTGAAACAGTACATCATTACTGGGCCAGATTCCTCCTGGTTATGGACAGGATAAAGGACTGCCGAGAGGAAGCATAATTTCAATTTTCTGCAATAATTGCACGGACGAGGAATCTTGAGCGCCGTCAGTCGCCGTGAAATTACACGCTTCGCCGACCTGGCATCCATAGTACGAAAGTGCTATGTGATGGAGAGTTTCCGGAAAACCGAAACTAAGTTTTGGGACAATCCGGCCCCGAATACAACCCTAGTCCATAACAAAAGGGTGCATCACACTCAGGCACCAGGTACAAAAACCAAAAAGCAAAAACCCCATAAAGGGCACGGAACCGTACTGGAGGGATGGCTCGGCGGACCTGTAAAATTCACAATCTGTATAGCGCCACCCCAACACATAGCCTTGAGCATGTTGGATATTGCGGCAGGTGGTCAAAAGTGGCGAGGAGCTTCTAGCCCCGGAAAACCACTCCAACAGTACCAGTACGGTGTCAACAGTCTTCGAAACTTTTGCATCAAATAATATGTGAAAACGAACAATCCGCAGCCTCGCCGAAGTCTACCAAGTAGCAACAACAAATCCATGGAGCGACACGGCCATCACCTTCAACGCCAGCGACGAACCTAAATTTCGAAAAGCTCGAGCACCAGCAGCATTGGTCCTCAGTCCAATAGTGGACGGCTTTCGTCTTACCAAGGTACTCATGGATGGCGGCAGCGGACTAAACCTCATCTATGAGGAAACTCTTCAAAAAATGGAAATAGACTGGAGCCGCATTGAGCGAAACAGCACAACCTTTAGAGGAATAATCCCTAGCCGAGAAGCGCGCTGCACAGGAAAAATCACACTTGATGTGGTATTCGGCTCGCCGGACAATTACAGGTCCGAAGAGGTCACGTTCCAAGTGGCCCCGTTCAGCAGCGGATATCACGCTATATTAGGACGAGAATTCACAATTTATTAAGCCATACCCCATTACGGGTACATGAAGCTTAAGATGCCCGGGCCCGGTGGAATAATCACTCTAGCTAGTGATCCGGACATAGCACTCCGCGTCGAAAACAAGACAGCCGCATTAGCCCTGAAGGCACTATCCGAAGCCCTAGCGGCAGAAGAACTCACTGCGCTGCGCTCTACGGTGAATAGGGACGATGTGATACTCGATAAGAGATCCAAGTCCACCTCCTTTAAACCAGCGGATGAAATAGTCAAATTTCAGGTCCATCCAACGGACCCAACAAAGACGGCCTTCATCGGGGCACAGTTGAACCCTAATGTAGATGCCGCACTGCGAGAATTCCTTCGGGAAAATTGGGACATCTTTGCCTGGCACCCTTCAGATATGCCAGGAATCCCACGCAGATTGGCAGAACACAGCCTAAATATCCTAAAAGGATTCAAGCCAGTCAAACAGGCTCTTCGGCGATTTTCCGAACCGAAAAGACAGGCAATGGGAGAAGAGCTAGCCAAACTACTGGAAGCCGGATTCATCAGGGACATCAAACATCCGGACTGGCTAGCAAACCTGGTAATGGTACCAAAGAAGGACAAATCCTGGCGCCTATGCGTCGATTTTAAAGACCTCAACAAGGCCTGCCCAAAGGATCCCTTCCCCCTTCCCCGCATAGACCAAATAATCGATGCTACTGCAGGGCACGATTCATTGTGCTTCCTTGACGCATACTCCGGCTACCATCAAATCAAGATGGCAGAAGCGGACCAAGCCGCAACGGCATTCATTACTCCATATGGACCATTCTGCTTCAACATGATGCCCTTCGGACTCAAAAACGCCGGCGCAACATATCAGCGCATGATTCAGACATGTCTGGCTACCCAGATCGGCAAAACAGTAGAGGCATACGTGAGCGGCGAGTCGTCAAAACCAAACACGTCGAGACTCTAGTAGACGATTTGAGGCTCACATTCGACAACCTCCAAGCATATGACATTAAGCTGAATCCGGAAAAATGCGTTTTCGGCGTACCAGCCGGAAAGCTCCTGGGCTTAATTGTATCCGGCAGAGGAATTGAAGCAAACCCAGCCAAGATCCGAGCTCTGTCACAGCTGGATATTCCAAAAGACCTCAAATAAATACAAAAATTGACCGGATGCGTGGCGGCGCTAAGCCGCTTTATCTCCCGTTTGGGAGAAAAGGCATTGCCCCTCTATCGCCTTCTCAGGCGCACCGAACACTTCGAGTGGATGGATGCTGCCATTGCCGGGCTCAAAGAAATAAAAGCCATATTGGCAACAAATCCGGTCCTGGCTGCGCCTAACCTGGGCGAACCAATGTTGTTATACATCGCGGCAACACATCAAGTTGTAAGCGCGGTACTCGTCGTCGAACGAGAAACAGAAGGGCATAAATTCCCTCTTCAAAAACCAGTGTACTACGTATCCACTGTCTTAACTCCCTGCAAATCCCGTTACCCGCACAAAGATAGCGTATGCGGTGTTCATGGCATCCCGGAAGCTCCGACACTACTTTCAAGAGTGTTCGATAACAGTGGCCTCCGAAGTGCCCCTCAACGACATTATAAACAACCGCGACGCGACGGGCAGGATTGCAAAATGGGCCATTGAGCTCTTACCATTTGATATAACTTACAAACCTAGGCGAGCTATAAATTCGCAAGTCTTGGCTGACTTTGTCGCTGAATGGACTGAAGCCGAACTCCCTAAAGAGTACGGCGCATACTCCAATTGGGTTATGCACTTTGACGGCTCCAAAATGTTGGCCGGCTTGGGGGCTGGCGTCGTATTGACGTCCCCAACCGGGGACACGGTCCAATACGTACTTCAGATAATGTACATGGACTCCAACAATGCAGCCGAATACGAGGCCCTCCTACATAGCCTCCGGATGGCAATCTCCATGGGCATTCAACGCCTAGAGGTGCGCTAGGATTCAAACCTTGCAATATCCCATGTAAATGGAGACTTTGACGCCAAGGATCCGAAAATGGCAGCCTATCGTAACGCTGTCCTAAAAATGTCAGCTCGGTTCGAAGGACTTGAATTCCACCACGTAGCCCGAGATAATAACCAAGCAGCCGACGTATTGGCACGCATCGGTGCGAAACGCGACGCTGTCCCTCCAAACATCTTCCTGGAACGGCTCTTCAAGCCATCCGTACTATGGGAAGAGGAGTCCGGAAATAACAACCCGGAAGCAGCCGCACCATCCAACACAGAACAATCTGACATAATCGGCGACTCAGCTGATGAAATAACACCTTCAGCCCACGAAGTAATGGCAGTAATCGCCCCGTGGACAGAGCCATTCCTAGCCTACTTACTTAGGCAAGAACTTCCCGAAGACCAAAATGAGGCCCGCATAGTTCGGCAATCCAAAGTCTACAAGGTCCACGAGGGAGAACTCTATAAGAAAAGCACAACCGGAGTCCTTCAAAGGTGTATCTCCGAAGAGGAAGGGCGAAACCTTCTGGCTGAAATTCATGCCGGACTAGGCGGACACCATGCCGCAGCTCGGGCCCTTGTAGGCAAGGCATTTTGTATAGGATTTTATTGGCCGACGGCCCGGCAGATCTCGGGACTTAGTCCAAAGATCGTCGGTTGTCGACTCTTTGCTAATCGAGCCATATGCCACCCACCGCCCTAAATACTATACCCATCACCGGCCGTTCATGATGCAGGGGCTTGACATGGTTGGACCCCTTAAAGGGGGAACCCACAAGCAAAAGTACCTATTGGTCATGGTGGACAAATTCACCAAATGGATAGAGGCCAAGCCGCTTAAAGCGGCGAGTCCGGACCAGTGATAGACTTCATATCCGGGTAGTACACGTTATGGCGACCCCACAAAGCATCATTACCGATAACGGCACGAACTTCACGGCCGACGAGGTTAAATTATGGTGCAAAAATATGGGCATCAAGCTCGATTATGCTTGATCTATCATCCTCAAACCAACGGTCAAGTGGAGCGAGCAAATGGTCTAATAATGGCGGCATCAAACCCGGACTAGTGCGGTCCTTACGGAATCTAACACGCACTGGGTAGAGGAGCTTGACTCCGTACTCTGGGGGCTGTGGACAACGCCCAACCGTACTACCGGATTCACACCATTTTTTATGGTATATGGCGCAGAGGCCGTTTTGCCCTGCGACATCATTCATGACTCACCTCGAGTGCGCATGTACGAAGAAAGAGAAGCCGAGCTGGATCGGCAGGACAGCTTGGACGCATTGGAGGAAGAACGCGATGTCGCCAAGGCTCGTTCCACATTCTATCAGCAGCAGGCTCGAAGATATCAAAGCAGAGAAGTACGGGCTAAGACTTACAATGTTGGCGAACTAGTTCTACGCCTGCCGGACAAGAAAAAGGACAAGCTCAAGCCCAAATGGGAGGGCCCCTTCATTATCGATCAAGTCCTGACCGGCGGAGCGTACCGTCTGCGAAATGCATCGGACAACAGACTTGAGCCGAACCCATGGAACGCAGCCCGCCTCCGAAGATTCTACGCCTAGCGTCGGACTAAGAGTTCGTCTCCTTCCCCCCGTCCAAATTTTTACACTTCAATTGTCTTTCGTTTCTCTCTTTTCTCTCTCCCTTTTCATAAAAGCCCTTCAAGGCGTACTTGCGCACTGTCCGCACACACTTGATGTGCTATCCGCACTCATTATACCTGGGGGCTTCTTTACCAGAAGCTTACTTATAAGGGCTTCATGCCCAGCACATGTGTCAAACTTCCACATGTACCTTTTATTCACCTTTATATGCATCGATATGACTTAAGTTTTGGCCAAGCTGGGTTGCCTGGCTCCTGTGCTTACCCCTACGTTCCCGATTGTTCGGCTAGGAGGTAAAGGGAGCACCTCTGCGATTGTTACTGCCGGGTCAGCCGGATGTGTACCTCAGACTGGGTGAAGCCGAAAGCTAGCGTTCTTAAGGGAATATTCGGTCGGTGACTTGAAAGATGATTTTATTACCTATTTATTTATATGCCCCCAGATGTTTTCCTGCTCTTTTCGCAGTCCGGACATGCACTTTAGGGCATGCCTCCCAGGGAAAGGAACCCTTAACGGAACTATTCTCCCTGGAAGATGTTTCTTACTAACCATGTAATATAACAGAACTAGTTGGGCACTTTTCTGATAAAGCACTATGACCCCTACGCCTGGTCTCCATGCATGCCCCGGTTGTTTCTTAACCGAGAAGGTATTCGGACACACTCCGGACTCTAGGGTCCCGAGGTTGAAGCGAAAAGGTCGGCAAAGACAAACGATCTACAATCCGGCTAGAAGGCATTTTACATGTCATTTTAAATACATTGTCAAATCACTGACTGTACTCCTCCTCAATCCCGTCTAACAAGCTGTCTAATTTACAGTCCCGTTGGGAATATTTAGCAGCCAACTCTACTTGGCCGTACACTAAGCTCACAGGGATCTCCTTCCCATCGGGCCCCACAGGTCCGACCTCGGCCATGTGGTTGGGATCCGCCTTCTTGTACCGCGTCTTCACCATGGCCCAGGCCTCCCTGGCACCTTGGCGGCAGGCCGATATCTTCCATAAACGGAAGCGCTACCGCGCTCCCTGAAGCTTCTCCGCAAGCTCTCCAAGGCCCTCGGGTAGGGAGAGGGACGGCCATAAGGCCTGGACGACGCCTCATCGCTGTCGAACTCGTTCGGCGATTCGCCGGCTCAGAAGTTGATCACCCGTTGATCGGGCATCTCCTCCCAGGCGACTGTGAGCACACCTACGAGACACATTTACATCAATTGACTTCCTCGCCGAACTCTTCTTTTCAAAGGAGTTTGCTCAAGCACTTACTATAGATGCCGCGACAAGCCGCCGATTCTCCTTCACGGAGCAGACAGCTCGGCCCGAACACCTTTCAGCTCCTCTCCAAGCTGGGTGTGGGCATCCTGAGTTTGTTTCTTTCTGCTGCACCTTCACGGCACCCTCTCGCCGGTCTTGGTGGCGCAGAGTTGTTGCTTGTCCGGATCCGGTCCGCAACATCTGCAATATCATTGTCGACTTACACGCACGCCGCACACCGCTTATCTTTTTGAAATAATGTGTTACCAGGAGGGTCTCTGTGTTTCCTCCTCATGGCAGCGAAATCTGGCCTCAAGCTGGGCCTTGCACTCTTGTAGCTCCTGGGACAATTGGGTATTCTTTCTCAGAAGATCCTCAGCATATCGATGATCCTTAAATCAGTTACTCTAACTACTTTAAGTCTCGGGGGCTACTGGCATATACAACTATTAAAATCTCTTACCCGTATGTCTTTTACATACTGCTCCGTGGCTCTGGTCAAACCATCTTGAGCAGCACGGAGGTGCGTGTCCCCCGCATTAAAGGCATTCAACACCTCAGGGGAAAAGCACGCGTCACGAAAAACTGTCCGGTGGCGCCTATGGTTCATGGCGCTCTCCACCTCAGACCTGGTGGCGGACAGTCTGTCGGCATCCTCCATTGGAGGAGTATCCGGCTCGCGCCTTGCGCTCGCCTCCCCTCCGAGACCGTGTGTTGGAGCACGGCTGGCAGAGGCTTGGTTGGCAACCTCTCCGCCGCAGATCCGCGAGCACTCTTTCTCCATAAAAGTCATGAGCATTCAAACACCTCCTAGGAACTTTGTCCTAAATGATGGTCGCGAGCTATACCGTTGCGGTGACGTTTCGATTCGCACCGCACCCCTCTTCCGCCTACGGGGCCGGACTGACCTCTGTGGATCAGCCGCCGCGGGTTCGGCTTCCCGCCTTGAAGGTACCTCCTGCGAGACACCATTGTATGCGGTGGTCAGAAATGCGCAAAGACAAAATAATGGTGTCAGGACTTCGGTCACAATCACCTGGGGAGCCGGAGATAGGCCGGGGTAGTCAGCCGTAATGGCGACTAGAGCATTATCCATGCTGAGTTGGTGAAACACCCCGTCAATTAGCTCCACCTTTATGTCCGGATCCTCTTCGGAGGACGGATCAAGGGATCTTTCCTGATCCTCGGGTTGTGGGGCCGGACTATGTATGCTCTCCACAGTCCGGCGCAGTTCCTGCGTCAAAACCATAAAGTAAGGTACTTAACCTTGAAAGCGCGGGTCGGATAAATGAACATCCGCTTACCCAGCTCCAAGGGTTGTTCATGGAGAACCCATTTAATGGGCTCGTCTGAAGGAAGTCCTTCTTCTCCCCCTTGTACAGGCCGGACAGAATCTTCACCAGATCTTCGGCCGATCCCGACCCTTGGCGGCCATGACAAGTGGCATCATTCTCTCCGTTGAAATCCCACATGGGATGGCCCCTGTATTGCAGCGGCTGCACCCCCTGCATAATGCACGTGGCCATGACTCCAATCATGGTCAATCCGGAATGGGCCAGTAACCTTATCCGGCCCATCAAATAATGGGCGCTCTTGTCTTCCTCCAGCTGAGGGCTCCGCGGACGCCAACTCAGGCGTTTCTTCAGAGGAGCATTGCTGAACTCCGGGAGGCCGATCCGAACAGGGTCCGGCAGTGGAGCGTCTTCCACATAAAACCATTCTGAAGGCCAGTCTTCAGACGCCTTCTTAGGGGTTCCGGATGGATATTCGGTCCCGGCGATGCGCCATATTTCGGCACCGCCCACTTGATATATTGACCCCTCATGAGAGCGGGGTACGAGGCAGAATAGCCTCTTCCACAGTGCAAAGTGGGGCTCGATGCCCAGGAATAGCTCGCAAAGGGCTACGAAACCCGCGATATGCAGAATAGAGGCGGGCGTGAGGTGATGGAGCTGGAGTCCGTAGAACTCCATAAGCCCGCGGAGGAACGGATGTACAGGAAGTCCAAGCCCCCTTATCAGATAGGGGACGAAGCATACCCGCTCCCCTTTGTTCAGATTAGGGGCGGCCTCCACTTGCTTCCCACCTTTGTAGGTGGCCAGCCCGGCTCGAACCGGGACCATAAAGGCCGGAGGAAGGTATCCCTCCGCTTGGAGCGTCACCAGCTGGTTGTGCGGGACAGAACATCTCCTCCAATCTCCTGGCAGAGGGCTGGGAGCGCGAGAGGAGGAGCTGTGTCGATGGTCCATGATGGAATGGATTTTTGGTCAGAAGCGCTCCGATGAGTACTCGCGGAAGGAGGATGGTGGGATTTGGATTCTTGCCTCTCTTATAGGCAGATTGTTTGCGCAGCTAGGGGGTAAAACATAAAAGATACCCTGGCTTTTTGCATTCGTGCGACGCATGGAAGAAGGCCATTATTGGGCGTGGAAGCCAAGGAGCGCAACATTTGTAAAAGAGCCGGACACTATCCGGCAAGCACATGGAATTTGAAGGAGAACCCGCCTTGCAACGCCGAAGACTATATATGCGCTGGACTCAACGTCATTGAAGCCTGGTTCGGGGGCTACTGAGGGAGTCCTGGACTAGGGGGTGTCCGGATAGCCGGACTATCATCGTCAGCCGGACTCCAAGACTATGAAGATACAAGATTGAAGACTTCGTCCCGTGTCCGGATGGGACTTTCCTTGGCGTGGAAGGCAAGCTTGGCAATACGGATATGTAGATCTCCTACCATTGTAACTGACTCTGTGTAACCCTAGCCCTCTCCGGTGTCTATATAAACCGGAGGGCCGTAGTCCGTAGGACACAACCATTACAACAATCATACCATAGGCTAGCTTCTACGGTTTAGCCTCCTTGATCTCGTGGTAGATCCACTCTTGTACTACCCATATTATCAATATCAATCAAGCAGGAGTAGGGTTTTACCTCCATCGAGAGCGCCCGAACCTGGGTAAAAACATCGTGTCCCTTGTCTCCTGTTACCATCCGCCTAGACGCACAGTTCGGGACCACCTACCCGAGATCCGCCGGTTTTGACACCAACACCCACGCAGCCCATTTGTGCAAGGCAAGAGGTGGAACTAAAGTTTAGTCCCACATTGCTAGTTTAGAGGGAGTTGGACCTCTTTATAAGGGAGGCTCCTTCCCCACTTGTATGAGCATGAGAACAAGAGGGACATCCACGCGCGCTCCTCCTCCGCCGCCCGCCTCGCCACGCCACGCCTCGCCACGACGCGCCGCGGGTTGCGGGAATGAGCCGAGCCAATGTCTAAATTTTTGCCACGCACTACAGGTATATGAAAGGTCACTTGGGAGATGGAAAGTTTTTGCTGTGGTGGAGATTAAATGCAAATGCTGCACCCTTCGGCTGCTATCTGTTCGTTTCATCTCCTCGGTCCCTTCAGCTTTCGGCGCTGCCCTCTCGCCTTCTTTTCTTGCGCCTATAAAAGGGAGGTCGCTCCTCTCAGCAAGACGCACCAGAACTACTTCTTCCTCTCACCACGGTTCTCGAGCTTCTTGCTGCTTGCTCGATCTTCTCCATCCCGGCTTGCGGCGTGCATCGCAGGTCGGGATAGTAGGCCTCCGAAACCATACTCTTTGAGTCCTGTATGGGAGAAGGGTGATAAGGTTTTTGGGGAGCGCTCTGCGCAACTACTAGCTGCTTCATCAAGGACGATCCGGTCGCCAACGACTACTTCCCTGACGATGACTTCTTCCCCGATGTCCACGACCTCCTCGACGACATGGCAGGCGAGGACACCGACCCCAAGTCCAGCGCTTCTGCTGCTGCTGTGCCGTATGTGTTCTTCTCCTTTCTGTTAGAAGTTCTGCTACAATTCTTGGCTCTAGTTTCTGCCCTACGTATGTTAGCTTCTATGTCGTATAAGCAACTTCATCTAGTGACTGTTCTAGATGTGTTTACCTCAAGTTCATATATGCAGATGATGTTTACCTTCTCTCTATCAGATTGCATGACTTGCTTTATATTTGCTATTTTAGTCATGTTTTATCTACTATTTCTGTTAATAAAATCATTCGGTAAATTGCTCATATTTCCAACAATCCAAAAACCTTATTATAGGCAATTTACATTGAATGGTTTTGCTGCTTCCATGAGACCTCCTATGTTTGAGGGTATCCACTATAAGAGGTGGCGCGTGAGAGCATTCTTATGGTTTCAAACCATGAGTTGCTATGACGCCACTCTTGGCAAACCTAAAGGAGAGCAAGATGCCCAACAGGCCCAAGCTTTTCAGAAAATGGATACCTTGTTTAAGGCTGCTCTCTTGAGTGTTCTTGGTGAGAACATAGTTGATGCTTATGCGTCAATTGACAATGGAAAAGATATGTGGGACACACTCGAGGCCAAGTTTGGGGTCTCGGATGCCGGCACTGAGCTGTACATCATGGAGCAATTCTATGATTACAGGATGACTGAAGAGCGCTCCGTGGTTGAGCAGGCTCACGAGATCTGATCATTTGCTAGAGAACTTGAGCACTTCAATTGTATCCTACGGACAAGTTTGTTGCGGGGTATCATCACTAAGCCTCCTCCTTCGTGGAGGAACTTTGCTACCTTACTGAAGCATAAGAGACAGGAGTTTTCCGTTCCGGATCTCATTGGCACTCTTGATGTGGAAGAAAAGGCGAGAGCAAAGGACACACGTGCTCGAGGTATTGAGGAGGATCTAGTGCCAATCTGCATGAAGAAAAACTTCCATCCCACAAGTTCAAGAACAAGTGCAAGTTTGATGGTAAAGGAAAGTTTGATGGGAAGAACAAGGCTGTGCAGCACACGAACTTCAAGAAGAAGAATGACAAGAAGAAAGGTGCTTGTCATGTGTGTGGAGATCCTGATCATTGGGCTCCTAGTTGCCCCAATCGCTATGACAAACGTCATCCTGGGAAAGGCGGAAAGATCGCTAATGTTGTCATCGGAGACATTGACATGAAGGATGCTGGGTATGGTATATTTCCCACTATTCTTTCAGTATGTCATTCTCCTGATTGGTTGATTGACACGGGTGCTAATCTGCATGTATGCGGTGATATTTCCATGTTTTCGTCTTATCAGGCCGCAGGGACTTCAAGCGTGCTGATGGGCAACGGTTCAAGTGCTTCTATTCGTGGTGTTGGCACGGTCGATCTGAAGTTTACTTCGGGGAAGATCGTGCGCTGAAGAACGTGCATTATGTCCCCTCTGTCAATAAAAATCTTGTTAGCGGATCTCTTCTGTGTAGAGATGGCTATAAGCTTGTCTTTGAGTCAAATAAATTTGTAATATCCAAGTATGGAACCTTTGTTGGTAAAGGCTATGAGTCAGGAGGCCTGTTTCGTTTATCCTTATCAGACGTTTGCAATAAAATTGTTAATCATGTTTGCAACAATAGTGAGTCAAATGTGTGGCATTCACGACTTTGTCATGTTAACTTTGGTTGCATGTCGCGACTAGCGAAGTTGAACTTAATCCCTAGTTTCACCACCGTTAAGGGATCTAAGTGTCAAGTGTGTGTGCAAGCTAAGCAACCTCTTAAATCTCACGTGACCGCGGAGACGAGAAATCTTGCACCACTAGAACTTATACATTCAGATCTATGTGAAATGAATGGTGTTTTGACAAAAGGTGGAAAGAATATTTCATGACGTTAATGGACGACTCCACTAGATACTGTTGTGTGTATCTTCTGAAATCTAAGGATGAGGCTTTGAACTTTTTCAAGATCTATAAAGCTGAAGTGGAAAACCAACTTGATCGGAAAATCAAGAGGCTTAGGTCCAACCGTGGTGGAGAGTATTTTTTTTCAATGAATTTGATGCTTTTTGTGCGAAACATGGTATAATCCATGAGAGGACGCCTCCCTACTCACCTCAGTCAAATGGGGTGGCCGAAAGAAAGAACCATACTCTAACTGATTTGGTTAACGCCATGTTAGACACATCGGGGTCTCACCAAGGCATGGTGGGGGAGGCTATATTGACAGCATTTCATGTCCTAAATCGAGTTCCCACAAAGAACAAAGAGATAACTCCATTCGAGGAATGGGAGAAGAAAAGGTTAAAACTCTCTTATCTGCGAACATGGGGTTGTTTGGCGAAAGTCAATATTCCAATTCCAAAGAAGCGGAAACTTGGACCAAAGACTATGGATTGTGTTTTCTTGGGATATGCTTTTCATAGCATTGGCTATAGATTCTTGGATGTAAAATCTGAGGTACCTGACATGCATGTCAGTACGATCATGGAGTCGAATGATGCGACTTTCTTTGAAGATATCTTTCCCATGAAGGATATGGCTACCTTATCTAATCAGGAGATGCCTAGTTCATCGAATCAGGAACCAGTTACAATTACCGAACCTGCCATTTCGATGGAACACTTTGAAAGTCCTGTGGAGGAGAACAATGAAGTTCCTATTAGGAGCAAGAGACAGAGGACTGCAAAGTCTTTTGGTGATGATTTTCTTGTGTATCTCATAGATGACACTCCCAGTTCTATTTCAAAGGCCTATGCATCGAAGATCTTGACTATTGGAAGGAAGCGGTTAAATGGCGAGATGGATTCCATCTTGGCGAATGAAACTTGGGAGATAACTGATCGTCCTTATGGGTGCAAACCTATAGGATGCAAATGGGTATTCAAGAAGAAGCTTAGGTCTGATGGTACTATTGAAAAGTACAAGGCTCGGCTTGTGGCTAAGGGTTATACCCAAAAGGAAGATGAAGACTTCTTTGATACTTACTCACCTGTGGCTCGACTGATCACTATTCGAGTTCTACTTTCACTAGCTGCCTCACATGGTCTTCTCGTTCATCAAAAGGATGTTAAGACTGCTTTCCTAAATGGAGAGTTGGATGAGGAAATTTATAAGGAACAACCAGATGGGTTTGTTATAGATGGTCAGGAAGGGAAAGTGTGCAAGTTGCTGAAGTCTTTGTATGGACTCAAGCAAGCACCCAAACAGTGGCATGAGAAGTTCGAAAGAACTTTAACAGCTGCAGGCTTTGTTGTGAACGAAGCTGACAAATGTGTGTACTATCGCCATGGTGGGGGTGAGGGAGTTATGCTTTGCTTGTTTGTTGATGACATACTGATGTTCAGAACAAATCTGAATGTTATTAAGGAGGTCAAGGATTTCCTATCTCGCTGTTTTGAGATGAAGGATTTAGGAGTGGCTGATGTCATTCTGAACATCAAGTTGTTGAGAGATGATGATGGTGGGATTACATTGCTTCAATCTCACTATGTGGAAAAGATCTTGAGTCGCTTTGGCTATAGTGACTGCAAGCCCTCTCCAACACCATATGATGCTAGCGTCTTTGCTTGAAAGAATCAAGAATTGCTAGAGATCAATTGAAGTATTCTCAGATTATTGGCTCGCTTATGTACTTAGCTGCTACAAGACACGACATCTCTTTTCTTTGTTAGCAAGTGAGCCGGTTTGTCTCAAAAGCGGGAGATGTGCATTGGAAAGCTCTAGAGAGAGTTTTGCGTTATTTGAAAGGCACTATAAATTATGGAATTCACTACTGGGCACCCAAAGGTGCTTGAAGGGTATAGTGACTCAAAGCTGGATCTCGATCTTGATGAGATAAAGGCCACGAGCGGATATGTGTTCACTCATGGAGGTGGCGCTGTTTCTTGGAAGTCTTGCAAGCAGACCATCTTAACGAGGTCAACTATGGAAGCAGAACTCACAGCACTAGATACAGCTACGGTTGAAGCAGATTGGCTTCGCCGGCTCTTGAATGACTTGCCGGTTGTTGAGAAACCTGTAGCGGGTATCCTTATAAACTGTGACAATCAAACTGTGATCACGAAAGTGAACAACTCTAAGGATAACATGAAGTCATCAAGACACGTTCAGAGAAGGTTAAAGTCTGTCAGAAAAATGAGAAACTCCGGAGTTATTGCATTGGATTATATCCAAACATCTAAAAATCTGGCAGATCCTTTCACAAGGGTCTATCACGTAATGTGATAGATAATGCATCGAGGGAGACGGGTATGAGACCCACAATATGAGTTGTTCACAGTGGTAACCTATTCTTTGTGATCGGAGATCCCGTGAATTAGATGTGGAAGACAAGCTGTTGGTCAACTGGGAGGAGAGTATCCTTACTATTAAAAAATACCACTCCATGAAGATGCAATACTCTCCTAATCTGCATGGCAGGTTGATGTATATCTTAATGTGTTCTAAGTGGCTCTTTGAAGCAGAGATGTTGTCATGCAGAACATCTTTTGAAGAACACACCTATATGAGTCTGATTGTCAAACGTCGCAATCTATGAGAGTAGGGTTCTCTCTAGTAAACTCATGAAAGGTCACGGAGTATGACGCATAAACTCCACCCGCGGGGAAGACCCATGGTAGCCACGTATCGGTCAAGGCTTTATGTGAAGCTAGATTCGCAGAAAACTTGCGTTCAAGGCCCATCCTTTGTTCAAGTTGCTTACTAGTGTAGCATAGAGTTCTAGGTGGAAGTTCAACTTAACAGTCTCCACTGCGATACCGGTATATAAAACAGTGTTTTGGAACCAAACGCAAATTTTGTGTGCCTCTGGGATCTGGTGGGGGATTGCTGGAATTTTGTCCATTTTGGGCCTAGCCCAGTAGCAGTTTCAGAAATTCCTAGTAAATCCTAGAGGCCCACGCAGCCCATTTGTGCAAGGCAAGAGGTGGAACTAAAGTTTAGTCCCACATTGCTAGTTTAGAGGGAGTTGGACCTCTTTATAAGGGAGGCTCCTTCCCCACTTGTATGAGCATGAGAACAAGAGGGGCATCCACACGCGCTCCTCCTCCGCCGCCCGCCTCGCCACGCCACGCCACGCCTCGCCTCGCCTCGCCTCGCCTCGCCTCGTCACGACGCGCCCGCCGCGGGTTGCGGGAATGAGAAGGTCACTGGGGAGATGGAAAGTTTTTGCTGTAGTGGAGATTAAATGCAAACGCTGCACCCTTCGGTTGTTGTCTGTTCGTTTCAGCTCCCGGCGCTGCCCTCTCGCCTTCTTCTCTTGCGCCTATAAAAGGGAGGTCGCTCCTCTCAGCAAGACGCACCAGAACTACTTCTTCCTTTCGCCACCGGTTCCTGAGCACTGCGCTGCTGCTACGATCCTCTCCATCCCGGCTTGCGGCGTGCACCGCAGGTCGGGACAGTAGGCCTCCGAAACCACACTCTTTGAGTCCCAGACGGAGAAGGGTGATAAGGTTTTTGGGAGCGCTCTCATGCGACCATGGCTGCTTCATCACAGACGATCCGGTCCCCAACGACTACTTCCCTGACGACGACTTCTTCCCCTACGTCCACGACCTCCTCGACGACATGGCAGGCGAGGACACCGACCCCAAGTCCAGCGCTTCTGCTGCTGCTGTGCCGTACGTGTTCTTCTCCTTTCTGTTAGAAGTTCTGCTACAATTCTTGGCTCTAGTTTCTGTCCTACGTATGTTAGGTTTTATGTCGTATAAGCAACTTCATCTAGTGACTGTTCTAGATGTGTTCACCTCAAGTTCATATATGCAGACGATGTTTACCTTCTCTCTGTCAGATTGCATGACTTGCTTTATATTTGCTATTTTAGTCATGTTTTATCTACTATTTCTGTTAATAAAATTATTCGGTAAATTGCTCATATTTCCAACATACCTTGTACTACGTTTCAATAGGATATTTGGAGCGGGCTTTTTGCTCTTAAGCATACTGACCTATAAGCTATACCACTCTCTTTCTGTGTCAAGGTTATGTGCTAGGTTTGGGAATATTTTGAAGAGTTTAGTGTGGTTATTATACTGCTTGGTGGTGCTGTACATGTTCTCGATCTGCTCGGATGGAATGGAAAAAAGTCGCGTGCCTTGACCGCAAACCAAGCCATCCATCCATCCGGCAGCCGTGATCAAGGGCGGGTCAGAGTCAGAGCCATTAAATCAAACCCATCAGCCAGCAGAGAGCTAATCACCCGTTGACTCGACGATGCAGATGATGATGGCGCCGGATCCGACGAACGAGACCGTTGACCACCCGCCGGACTGCATGGCGTGCAGACAGTAACTCTGTCTCTTCTCTGGATGTGAGCCGCGTGTGCCGTCAGTATAAAAATGTTAAAGTATGTCCACTACCGTCGGCAAGGCAATCTGTCCGCGTCACCAGCCGAACAGATTGGGGGTAGCAGCCGCGAGGACGACGAACAGCCTCAGACTGCAAGCAAGCACAGAAATTCCAGCGAGTTTGCCGCAGCACGCCTCGCGTTCGCGTTGGATTTGGTTTGACCACGGAAAACGAAACAAAAGTAAGACAACAAAATGGCCATCTTACTTTAGTTTCTGCCGACATAACAAAGAACAAGCTTTCGCCCCATTTTACGAACTGAATTGCTAAATCTCAATCGACTAAGACTTAACCGATGTTATATTCATGGTATCTTATGAGAAGATCCATGTAAAAAGAATTAGTTTTTTTTCTTACATGTTATGTCACTTGACTTAGACTTGGTTAAGTCTCGGTCGACTGAGACCTAGCCACACCCTTTTATGAATACAAGCACATAGTTGAACGGTACAAGTGTGATGAAAAATCTTGGATTTTGTTGATTAAAGAAAAAAAAATACTAAATAGAACGAAACCACTAACAAGCATCAAGAGTGCACTAGTAGGTGTCATCGAAGCCGCTGAGAGCACAGGAGAGGCCGGGCCACTATGAGACACAACCAAGGGCACTCGGACATGCGCTACCTGAATGAAACCACCAAACTTTATAGCACCATTGCCACCAAACTAACATCAGAGAGGGCCCTCCGAACCGAGAAGCGTTGATCCTGCCGACGAGCAGAAAGGATTGAGAGGCATGAAGAGCCTGTGTATGTAAATAAGAGGGCCAAATGTGAACGCCAAACGCCCGAGATAGCCTAGGAGGGATAAAGTAGCACTCCAAACAAGCTCAACAT
The DNA here is from genome assembly GCA_021437245.1 of Aegilops speltoides. Classification (NCBI taxonomy): domain Eukaryota; kingdom Viridiplantae; phylum Streptophyta; class Magnoliopsida; order Poales; family Poaceae; genus Aegilops; species Aegilops speltoides. The sequence continues at coordinate 505,305,439 of CM038145.1, forward strand.
GCCACCTCAACCGGAGGAAATCCACACTCATCGATGGCATCCACACGTCATTGCAACCGAGTCCACCCAAATGCCCATGGGGATTTCACCCTGGGCGCTGTAAGGGAGGATTAGTTCACTAGAGCCTAGGCATTGCCGCCAGAGGTGCGTGACACCTACATGCATCGCTGCCGAGGTGCAGAGCTTTCACTTGGAACCTCCTCCACCTTGCCGAGGGACTCAAGCCATCGGGCCCACCGTGGCGGGGGACCCACCATGGCCCATTGGAGAAAGCTAACCAGCTAGCCAATGACGGCGCAAGGGGGAGGGTTGTACGACTACCCACAGTGGGAGTAATACACATATCTAGATAAAATAGATGATGCGGCAAGCAATAAATGAAGAAAGAGAGGTATGTGGTAACATAACTACTTACTACTAATATAAGTAACATCACACATATCAAGGTAAGATGAGTCTATAATCTAATAAATAAAGTGTTGCATGTTACCACACATATGTTACTCTCCATTATAGAGGTAGTAACATAGAGTAGTAACATGGGCATGCTACTACTCTATGTTACTACCCATTGTGGCTAGTCTACGGGAGGACACCTTAGGTGACATGTCGCCCCAAAGAGCTACGCTGGCTTGTTCCCTTTGCCAAAATAACACCCTGGTTCTTTTCCACCAACTTCTTTCTACAAGAACAACGCGTACGCGGGAAGATGGATGGCAGACCATCAGATCCAAGTCTAGATCTTTTTTCTCCATCCATGAAACAAACAAACATGTTGAATATATTGAGTAATAATACTAGTGATGTAATGGTGTGCGTCTGTGCACTTGACAGGGGCGAGCAGGCATGCCAGCCTAACAGGGCGAGGAAGGTGTCTGCCTGCCTGCCTGCGTCGAGCCCTCGACCATGGCCACGTGCTCCCCGTCGCCCGCTGTTCCTCCCTGTCGCCTCCCTGCCCGCCTCCACAGATTCTTCCTCCTCCTCCATTTCATCATAAAATTTAGCGCATGCAAATCGCAAACGTAGGTAGTACAACTGCTTCTCTGGATCAGCATTGCTTATAGTACCCTTGATTATATATAATGCTGACGCGGTTGCATTTGTTTGAAGTAAACGAAGCCCTATATAAACACATCCACAGCACAGATGGTGCAAAACAACACATCTCCACAGCACATCATTCATTCCGGCCTAAGTTAACCGCGTGCAGTGCAGTGCGGTGCTGTGCAGGACAGATCAGTCGGCATCACCATGTCGAGGCCGAGGCTGGACGGCAAGGTGGCCATCGTCACGGGCGGCGCGAGCGGCATCGGCGAGGCGGCGGCGCGGCTCTTCGCGGCCAGCGGCGCCACGGTGGTCATCGCGGACATCCAGGACGCGCTCGGCGAGGCGGTGGCGGCCTCCATCGCGGAGTCCGGCGCGTGCTGCACGTACGCGCGGTGCGACGTGACGGACGAGGCCCAGGTGGAGGCGACGGTGGCGGCGGCCGTGGCGGCCCACGGCCGCCTCGACGTCATGCTCAGCAACGCCGGCGTGCTGCTCCCGACGGGCCCCGTCACGGAGATGGACCTCTCCGCGCTCGACCGTGTCATGGCCGTCAACTTCCGCGGCGCGGCGGCGTGCGTCAAGCACGCGGCGCGGGCCATGGTGGCGGCCGGCGTCCGGGGCGCCATCGTGTGCACGGGGAGCGTGGCGTGCGTGCAGGGCGGGTACGGCCCGGCCTCCTACACGGCGTCCAAGCACGCGCTGCTGGGCCTGGTGCGCGCCGCGGCGGGCGAGCTCGGGCGGCACGGCGTGCGCGTCAACCTCGTGTCGCCCGGCGGCGTGGCCACGCCGCTCAGCTGCGCCGTGGTGGGCGTGGGCGCCGAGGAGATGGAGGCCATGACGGAGGCCCACAACGTGCTGCGCGGGAAGGTGCTGCGCGCGGCCGACGTGGCGGAGGCCGCCCTGTTCCTCGCGTCCGACCAGGCGGGCTTCATCAGCGGCCACAACCTCGTCGTCGACGGCGCCACCACCGCCGTCAACCCCGCCGTGCTGCGCTCCATCGGGCTGTGATCTGCGCCGCACGTCCATCGTCTCCTCAGCTCTCTTGATCTGTTCATACTACAGCTACAGCAGCAGTTAATATTAGTAATGTGATTCCTTGAAAAATATATAAATGTTGTGACATGATGAGAATTAATACTTCTTGCGTTAATTTTGTATGGTATATCTTCGGCATTTTACTTCTTTTTTTGAGAAATCTTCGGCATTTTACTAAGCTGCGCTGGATGGAGTGTCAGAGAAATTGTCAGAAATGTCAAACGGAACCTAGAGTGGAGTGGGAGTGCACGAAGTCGCACGTCTGAAAACGAACAGCAGCTGGCACAACAGTTCTTTTATTCAGTGAACAAGCCTGTCAAAAAGCTTGGCTTATATCTATACTATATATATATATATATATATATATATATATTTTTTGCGTTGGAATATGGGGTTCTTTATTCAACAAAAGCACACCTGGCACAGTCCGCCATGAGGCTACTAACCAGGAAGGGAGGTACATCATTGGTCCACGCCTCGGTCACTTGCAGCGAACATGCTCGCTTAGCGCAAAGATGAGCAGCAAATTAGACAGATCTAGAAGTATGTTGAATAATAAAAGAACTAAAACTAGCAGATAAATCCCTATTTCCAAAGAATCGGTGCCACAACCGAACGAGAGTTGTGGCGAGTGTTCCAGAGGTCCACAACCTCCTTGCAGTCCATCTCCATCACGACCTTGTTCAGACCTCGAAGCTTTGCATAGAGAACTCCATCACGCAAAGAAAGCGCTTCGGCAATCAGAGGATCTGTGACTCCATCGTGAGGCTTACACCATGCTCCCAAAAAGCCAGTGGCTGAACGGGCAACCCCACCCCCCCTTGCTCCCGGATACTGTCAATGCCCGCATCCGTATTAATCTTAACACTGTCGTCTTCCGGGGGGAGCCAACCGAAGCCAGGAAGAGCTAGGGCGAGATCCTTCGGTAATTCCAGGATCGCCAATGTCTCTCGAATAATCCGTAGCGAGTTTGCCGGATCCAAGCGTTCTTCATCATGTGTCCACCGGTTCCTTGAGTGCCAAATAGACCACATAACTGACACAATCTTCGCCCGGTCTCCATTCGGAATGATTGGGTCGCTCAAAATATCTTGCGCCCAAGTGGCTGGATGAAGGCGAGGTAGTTTGAAGTCAAACCACTTCTCAGCTTCGTCCCAAAAGCTCCTGGCATGAGAACAGTGCACTCAGTGTATGAGTGCATGCATCAAGTCCTCCTCGTCTGCCAAACAGAGTTTGCATCGACTAGTAACACGAATGTGCCGTCGATGTAGGGTTTTCTCATCTGGTAAGATCCCACGAATGACCCTCCACCAGAAAACACGGATCTTTGGCACTACATTTAATTTCCACAGAGATTTCCACAGCTGTTCATTCGAGATGGAAGTGCTTGTAGCCGCCCCTTCTTCTAGAGCAGATCGCTCGTTATGAATCATTAGAGCACGGTACGATGATTTGACAGTGTAGATACCTGTTTTTTCATAAGCCCAGGCCAAGAAATCCTCTCCTCCACCAGTCCGCAAAGGTATATTCAAAATTGCTGCAGCGTCGGGAGCAATGAAGGTATCACGTATCAAGTCTGTTTTCCAAGACCAATTCTCTGTATCAATCAGGTCATTGACTCTGTTAACCTGTGTGATAGCTGGCTTTAGCAAAGGTTTCATAGTCAATTCTCTATACTATATGCCGTCGCTATTGGCCGAACCTTTCGATCGGTACGAGCAGTATCCTACGACTAACGATTTCGTTCGGTACGACTAACTTCAAGGTCTAGATCTAGGGTTTCCTCACATAGAGAAGAAAATGATTGATGAAAATATAGAGCTAGATCTCTTTTTTATTTTCTCTCAAGAATTAGAAAGGATCATTGAAGGCATTGAGAGGTAGTAAGCTCGAAGAAGATCAATAATGAGAACAAAACACGATTTCAAGGATAAGATCCATTGAGGAAGAAGATCCCCCTTTATCGGCTCCCTCAAATCCAACGGTTATATCCACCGTCCGCACCTAAGCGGTACTACCCGCTCGGACGGTGTACCCACAGAGCAGTGCAATGGGGAGGAGCCACGAGGCGGTAGTGCCACCGGAGCGGTACTGCCACTCGCCCTAACAGTACTACCGATGTGGTTACCGCTCACGGGCATATGGAGATAGGGCAGGCCAGTGGAGTGTGGCAGTACCGCAACAGCGGTACTACCGCCCAGTGTGAGCGGTACTGCCGCTTATAAGCTGTAGTACCACGCAGCCACTGCCGCCCTACAACCGCCGAGAGCGCGAAGGGTCCAGAAAGAAGCGGAAGTGGGGACGTAGTGGTCTGGCGGTGCTACCACTTGTAAGCGGTACTACCACTCGCACTACCGTTCCACTGCCGTGCAAATCCGGCACGAAAGATGAGTCCCCAGAAGCAGTGGAAGTACACGCGGTACGGGACATCAGAAGTACTGCTTATAAGTAGTACTACCGCTTCCCAGAGCAGTACTACCGCGGGAGTGCAACGAAGAAGCCCAAGCAAAACAGATGGATACAATAAAACCTGAACTGCCATAACTTTGCAAACGAGCTTCGAATAGAGCAAACTCAAGTTTGTTGGATAGATGACGACAAATAATATCCAATAGCAAAAAAAATGGCGAAGATATAGAGATGTGAAACCTCTATGAATAAAGAACTGATAAAAACTCCAACATCGAGAACATCGTAGAAGATGCATATGAACTCCGTATTTTATGAACTCGAGCTTGTCATAAAGGTGACTATAAGGCCTAAAACTCACACAAAGAAAAAACAAACAAGAAACCAAGAAGGCTGATGCAATGATTTGAGCTCTCTACGAACGATACGATCAAGCTAGTCACTTTGAGAGCCCCCTTGGTAATACGGCAATCGATTCTATAACTCGGTCTACCAACTACCACCATGAGACCAATAAAATAGAAAACCTTGAACATTTGCCTTCCACAAAGTCCACTTGAGCTAGATAATGACGATCTTGACTACCTCAAGTTGGACCATCTTTTTTGATTGCGTTGGCTCAATGAAGACAATTTGATTGCTCCCCCATACTCCACTATGGGTGAGCCACTCTTTAGCACATCTTCACAAGTCCATTGTTACCATAATGGATGGTAAGCTTCAAGCATGATCTCTTCATGATGCTCCACTTGAATTTGCACATCGCAAACTTGATAACGACCACCACTTGATGTCATCATCCATGGATTGTATGAGGTCTTCCTCTTGACGCAAGCCCATGGAAACATACCTAACCCCACAAAGAACTCTCACGTAGACCATGGGTTAGTACACAACCGCGTAATCGACAATGCTTACAATATAGTGGGATCATTTGATCCCTCTCGGTACATCTTGTACGTTTGTGTGTTGATCAACTTAATTCATTCTTTGACTTAGTCGTGATCAACCTTGTATCATGTCTTCTCTATGACCAATCTTTGGATAACTCCTTGAATAGCACCTTGGTCAACACATAAACTCCTTAAAACCAAGAAATGGACTTCAAAAACGCCTATGGACAAATCCTACGAATATAACTCAAGGCAACCACTAGTCCATAGAGAAAGTCATCAATTAGCAAAACCACACATCGGGGCACAGTGCTCTTTCACAGCGCATACCTCGTCCGTCCCACACGTCGGCTATGTTCATGTGCACTTGGGCCTGAGAAATCATATTTGGCAACTTGGGCGCTAGAAGTCGTGGAAACATGCCACTCCCCGCGCACCCTGTTGGGCTGGTCCATGAGCGAGGCGGCCTATTTCTCTTATTTCATTTTCTTCTTTTTTTCTTTTCTGTTTTTGTTATTTAAAATAATTTGTTCTTTCAATAAAGATTGAAATTTCTAATTAACTTTGAAGTTTGAAAAAATGATCGAGAGAAACATAAAATGTTCGGATATTCAAAAAATGTTCACGATTTTGCACAATTTGCATATAAAAAATGTTCATGAACTTGAATAATTTTTTGCGAATTTAAATAATGGTCTTGATTTTTTAAAAAGAATCATAACAACAAAAAAATGTTCATGGATTTCAAAAATTGTTCCCAAATTTGAAAAAACATTATCGGTTCAAAAAAGTTCAGTGATTTGAAAAATGTTGATGAAATTGAAAATTGTACATTAAAACAAGAAAATGTTCATGAAATTTCAAAAAATGTTCCCAAGAAAGTTCAAAAAACATTGTCGGTTCAAAAAAGTTCAGTGATTTGAAAAATGTTGATGAATTTGAAAATTGTTCATTAAAACAAGAAAATGTTCATGAATTTCAAAAAATGTTCCCAAATTTCCTAAAATGGTTGTCAATTCAAAAAATGTTCATGAGTTTCAAAAAACATGTGAATTGGTAAAAAGGTTCACCAAATTGAGAATTTTTCACTATTTAAATTAATGTTCACGAACTGGTAAAAAATCTTCATGAATTTGAAAAATGTTTATGACTTCAAAAAATACATTCACAATTTCAGAAAATGTTCAAAAATTTGAAAGGTGTTCACGAAAGTGATGAAGAAAATGAAAAAATAAAGAAGAAAGAAAATAAAAGAAAATAAAGAAAAACGTAAAAGGAAATGGGGAGAAAGAAAAAACTGAGAAAAAACATTGAAAGAAAAAGAAAGGAAAAAAACAAAAACTGGTTCAGGGAAGGTTCTAGAACCTTCCCAAAACTGGTGGGTATAAACCTTAAATTGACCGGCCCAAACACGGGATCTAGTGCTAGGGGGATGCGCGTTCAGTCGCTCGTGCGTGACCTACGCGCCAAATAGGATCTGTCCTATGGCCTGGGTGGCTCGCGAATAGAGCCAGTGGCTGTCGCATGTGAGTCAACCTTAGAGTTGGAATCAATCAATGTAACGGCTCATACATGTGCGCAACTTGCCGGAGGCAGCTAAATCATTTATTTTGTATTTGAGCACAACTATTGTGTTTCGATTGATCTATACCTAAAAATCTTATACATCGAATTATCAGAACATTTTGGGGAATCCAAATTGTTGTGTTATGTATTAAACAGGAGGTCCAATTCTATCAGGGATGAGATCACTTGTCCCAAACTGGCGTCTCGAAGATACTGCCTCAATGGACTCATCAATTTTGTCATCAACCACTCTTATCGGAACCCTGGTTTGTGGAAATCGGTGTTTGTTCCGCAGCGAAGGACGGGGCATTGCGTTGAAATAGATGGGGTCATGAGCCATGCTTTTTTAGCTAGGTGCATGTGATTTTTTCTCCTATTGCAACTCACGGGCATATTTGCTAGAACCTAATAATAAAGGGAGAAAGATTTATTGGTTCCCCTTCTGTCACTCCTTTAGTTTTTATATCCGTTAGTTTTGTGTTAACCACAAAGATTGATGAATGATATTTAAAAGAATTATATTACGTTTCTTCCGTTCCCATATGTAGCTTCTTTGTCCATGGTCTGCCTGTTGTTGAGATTTAAAAGGATCGTTTACGTTTCTTCCGCTCCCTTATGTAGTTTCTTTGTCCATCGTTTGTCCGTTGTCTCATTTTTTGAGATAAACAACGCTCTCTATTCAAGTACTGTTGTTCAAAGGAATATAAATAGGCAGGAGGATCAGACAACCATGTCGTCCAGAAACAAAAGAAGTAGCTAAACGAGTTAATCTACAAGCCTCCTCGTTATGTGAGCGATGTTCATGGTCTATTTCACACACCTGAAACTTCTCCTTTCGAGCGACGATCTCCTTGAGGATCATGCAATTATCCCTGAGCTGATTTGGCATGCAAAGATCTCGGACGACTCTCAAACAGTCAGTGGCGACTTGCACGTTAGATTCAAGAAGATCTTCTCCCCGCACGAGGTCCTCGCCACATGCCAAAGCCTCAAGAGTGGCCGGGTTCATCATGCCATTCGAGAACCACTGCCGAAGCACCAAGAAAAATGCCATGGTCACTGCGGCATATCACATCGATGGCACCTCTGTTGGATGATTTTGCCACAACTCCATCCACGTTAAACTTTGCCCTACCTGGCTCCGGAGGAACCCTCCAATTTGCAGAAGCATTAGTCGGTTGAACCCTCTTGTTCTTCTCCGGGTAGCAGTCCTGAGCTCATCCAAAAATCTATCAATGAAAAGGTGTGTTGATAGCGGGCTTTGGAACTCTTCTTCGTGGATAGCCTTCCTCCGAGTCCACCAAATTGCCCGCAGCGTGACGAGTATCTCCACCATTTGCTCATGCTTCAGTGTGTTGTTACGCCCGAATAGCCACAATCTTGCATTTGTTGTTTCATCTCCAATGAGCGGAACGATGAGATCATCTTCTCAAGGTGTACACACACTTTTCGCCAATGTTGCAGTCCAGTAAAGCGTGACGCTAAGTGTCGGTTGCCGCATTATTAATGGGACACATAGTTGTTTGCTGAGTATGCCTCCAACACTCCTCCTCGCCCGTAGGGACGAAAACAGGCAAGCCGCCGTGCAAAAAATAAATAAATAGGCAAGCCACCCTGCAAACAATTGCAGCTTTGGTGGCAATTTAATCTTCCATAATGTCTTCCAGTTCTGCTCCTGCAGTTCACCGAAATTATTCTCGCCCTCCTAGCCCAGTGACATCGAGCCAGGCCGAAACTACTCTAGGCTCTAGCACGAACTCTTTAGCTAAACCTATTGGATTCCCTCGAAAAAAGAAAGCTAAACCGGTTGAGGCGGTAAAGAAAATCAGGAATAAAACGCGTCCACACGCGCAAACCGGCAGGAGAAAAGAACCCTAAAACCTAGGAAAAAGTCCATTTAAAACCTTGAACTTGTAGAGCTTAGCTAAATCGAACCCTCAACTCCGGATCCCGGTCGTTGGCACCATGAACTTATCAATCCCAGTCTAAATCGAACCCTGGAGCTGTTTTTCGCATAAAAAAGTACGGAGTTGAAAAATGTTCAACACATATTTAAGAGAAAAATGTTCATATATTTAAAAACAAATATGATAATAAAATACAGAAAGGAAAACAATAAAGAGACGAATAAAAACAATTATGTAAATAAAAAAGCCTAAGGAAATTGTAAATTAAAAAGAAACAAAAAGGGATATAAAATGATAATAGAAATTACGGAAACAGAAAATCAAAAGAGAAAAAAAAATCTAGACACTAGACCATTGCCGGAATGACAATTTTAAAAAAACTAGCTTAAGTTTGCTATGCAAGTGGGCACGGGTACGAAAAGAATCAGTTATTGGGCAACCCTCACGAGACTACGGGTGGTTTTTAAAATTCGTGAACATCTTTCAAACTTGTGAATATTTTTTAAAAATCATGTAAACTAATTAAAATTCACAAATATTTTATGACTTTGCCAGCATGTTTCGAGTTTGTCGATACTTGTTCAACTTCGCAAACAATTGCCAATCTCATCTATTTTTAGAACACTTCTAAAATTTGCGAACATTTTTTGAGTTCGTGAACATTTTTTTCATATTTTTAGTTCGTGATCTTTTTTCAAATTCAGAAACAGTTTTTAATATTCAAAACATTTTTGGAGTTCATGATTTTTTTCAAATGCAAGAATCCTTTTCAATTTGGCGAAAAAAATTTGAGTTCACTATTTTTCCAAACTCCTAGAGATTTTCAAATTTAAGAATATTTTTTAGTTCCTCTTGTTTCCAGATTTCCGGACATTTTTTTTAGTTCACGGACATTTTTCGAAACTCCTAAAGTTTTTTCGTATTTAATGATAATTTTTAATTCCCAAACATGTTTTCAAACTCCTAAAGTTTTTTCGTATTTAATAATAATTCTTAATTTCCGAACATTGTTTCTGATTTGCGAACATTTTTCAATATCAAGCACAATTTTTAGAATTCGTAAAAAAAACATGACTAATTTTTAGGCTGGCCGGCCCACCAAAGAAGTAAACTGAGAGATGTAATTCCCAGGATCGTCACTTTTCCAGTGCTTTAAATAGCCTCAGGGTTCAATTTAGACCGGGATTGATAGTTCGGAGTGTCAACGACCGGGATTCAGAATTAGGGGTTTGATTTAGCTAAGCTCTACAAATTCAAGGTTTAAAATGATTTTTTTCCCTAAAACCTACCACCCCACGAAACCATTCTGTCGACGGCTCCGCGGGCTGGCTGCAGGGCTACCGGGGCGGCACGGCAGGCGGCAGCCAACCACCCGAGGGCAGCGCGAGCCATGCCCACATCTCTATGTGCCTTTTATTTCTGCCAACAAAATCGATCAAGCCGGTTAATTAGGTCACTTTACACGTAGCATCAGAAGAACCAATCAGCCCTGCTGCCTTTTTCTTTTGCAAACCACCCTGTGGTTGAGATGGTTAGGTGAGGAGTGGTATCCCCAACCCACCAGGGTTCAAATCCTAATGCTCGCATTATTCCTGGATTTATTTCAGGATTTCTGGCGATGCGCTTTCAGTGGGAGGAGACGTTTTCATCGACGACGAAGCGTCTACGGTGGCTTCATAAATCTCAAGATGATATGTCGGCTCAGTCTCTCGAAGGTGCTTATAGGGGTAGGGTGTGCGTGTGTGCGTTCATAGGGGTGAGTGTATGAGCGTCGGTGTCTGTACTGATGCTCAAAAAAAAGAAAAGCCCTGCTGCTTTTGCTGTGCATGTGCACCGGCTAATCCAGCTATAGCTTTCGTGTGCATGTGTCGTGTGTTTCCAGACATGGACAATTCGATCAGCCCAAGGCAACACCGGCGGCAGCGAGGCGGCCGGCGTTGTACATGCATGGAAAGAAGAGGAGGGCGTTGTCCTGATTCCTGATGAACCAACTATTAATAGGTCCGCTTTTAAAAAAAAACTATTAATAGGTCCGAGCATAAGGCTGATCGTAATTGGAGTATTATAGGTAGTATCATGCATGCCAACTTTTTTTAAAGGGCACCGAAAATCCACACTCGAGACCCTTATATTTGAAGATTGGAAGGCCGAACCGAGGGGCCCCCCGTATACTGGTCAAACCTCTTCGGAGCAAACACGTCGCCGCGAAATTTGCCGGAATCTGCCCGAAACTCACCGGAATTCGTCAGTGCACACCTGGAAAGGCCGCTGGATGCTGGAATCGATCGCCACCGGTCCAAATTGGACGAGCTCGACCTCGCCGTGGCCTCCCGTGACCTCAGCCTGGCCGACAGAATCATCCCGGCGCAGCCGGCAAAGGGGCACGACTCGGCCGGCAACGGAGCAGGGCGTGGCCGGCGGGGGATGGGGCACGGCCGACGGGGGACGGGACACGGCCGACGGGATTTAGGCGCGCCGGCGGCCGACGGGGCTAGGCGCGATCGGCGTGGCCGACTGGGGAAGGGGCGGCGCCGACTGGGCTGGAGAAGGAGCTCTTTATCCCAGTTTTACAGTATCTGTTCGGCCGTAGCTAAAATGAACACTTAAAATGCCTTTTTTCGACCTTTATCCCAATTTTACAGTTAATAGTTTTAAGGGGTCTGTTAGAGATGCTCTAACTGAAACAGCACGCCATGACCACTACGTACCAAACTTCAATCACTTGGACAGGTACCCTCATCTCTCTTTTTCCAGTGTTGGAAATATGAGCAATTTACCGAATGATTTTATTAACAGAAAAAGTAGATAAAACATGGCTAGTATAGCAGTGATAAAATAAGCCATGCGATTTGACAAGGAGAAGGTAAACAACATGTTCATATATGAACCGTAACTAAACATATCTAGAGCAGACAGTATAGCAGGTTGCACATATGAAATAGAGTCTAACATACGTAGGGCAGAAACTAGAGCCAAGAGCTGTAGCAGGACTTCTAACAGAAAGGAGAAGAACACGTACGGCACAGCAGCAGCAGAAGCGCTGGACTTGGGGCCGGTGTCCTCGCCTGCCATGTCGTCGAGGAGGTCGTGGACGTCGGGGAAGAAGTCGTCGGCGACCGAATTGTCCGTGATGAAGCAGCCATTAGTCACGCTGGGCGCTCCCCAAAAACCTTATCACCCTTCTCCCGTACAGGACTCAAAAGGAAAAGGTGCGGTTCCGGAGGCCTACTGTCCCAACCAGCGGTGCACGCCGCAAGCGGGGATGAGGAAGAACGTAATAGCAGCGCAGTGCTCATGAACTTGTGGCGAGAGGAGGAAGAGTTTCTGGTGCGTCTCTCTGAGAGGAGCGACCTCCCTTTTATAGGCGCAAGAGAAGGAGGCGAGAGGGCAGTGACGGAAAGTGAAACGAAGAGACGAAGACGAAGCGAACAGCCAGCAGCCGAAGGGCTGCACCGTTCGCATTCAAACTCCACTATCGCAAAAACTTTTCAGCTTCCGCGTGACCTTTCGTATACCCGTAGTGCATGGCAAAAATTTAGACATCGGCTCGGCTCATTCCCGCAACCCGCGGCGCGTCGTGACAAGGCGTGGCGTGGCGTGGCGTGGCGTGGCGAGGCGGACGGCGGAGGAGGAGCGCGCGTGGATGTCCCCCTTGTTCTGATGCTCATACAAGTGGACAAGGAGCCTCCCTTATAAAGAGGTCCAACTCCCTCTAAACTAGCAATGTGGGACTAAACTTTAGTCCCACCTCTTGCCTTGCACGAATGGGCTGCGTGGGCCTCTAGGATTTATTAGGAATTTCTGAAACTGCTATTGGGCTAGGCCCAAATAGACAAAAATTCCAACAATCCCCCACCAGATCCTAGAGGCACACAAAATTTGCCTTTGGTTCCAAAACACATTTTTTATATACCGATCTGCGATGGAGACTATTAAGTTGAACTTCCACCTAGAACTCTATGCTACACTAGTAAGCAACTTGAGCAGTGGATGGGCCTTAAAGCGCAAGTTTTACGTGAATCTAGCTTCACATAAAGCCTTGACCGACACGTGGCTACCGTGGGTCTTCCCATGGTGGAGCTTATGCGTCATACTCCGAGACCTTTCATGAGTTTACTAGAGAGAACCCTACTCTCATAGATTGCGACATTTAACAATCAGACTCATATAGGTGCGTTCTTCAAAAGATGTTTTGCAGGACAACATCTCTGCTTCAAAGAGCCACTTAGAACACATTAAGATATACATCAACCTGCCATGCAGATTAGGAGAGTATTGCATCTTCATGGAGTGGTATTTTTAACAGTAAGGATACTCTCCTCCCAGTTGACCAACAGTTTCTCTTCCACATCTAATTCACAGGATCTCCGATCACAAAGAATAGGTTACCACTGTGAACAACTCATATTGTGGGTCTCATACCCATCTCCCTCGATGCATTATCTATCACATTACGTGATAGACCCTTAGTAAAAGGATCTGCCAGATTTTTAGACGTTTGGATATAATCCAATGCAATAACTCCGGAGTTTCTCATTTTCCTGACAGACTTTAACCTTCTCTGAACGTGTCTTGATGACTTTATGTCATCCTTTGAGCTGCTCACTTTCGTGATCACAGTTTGATTGTCACTGTTCATAAGGATACCCGGTACAGGTTTCTCAACTACCGGCAAGTCATTCAAGAGCCAACGAAGCCAATCTGCTTCGACCGTAGCTGTATCTAGTGCTGTGAGTTCTGCTTCCATTGTTGACCTTGTTAAGATGGTCTGCTTGCAAGACTTCCAAGAAACAGCGCCACCTTCATGAGTGAATACATATCCGCTCGTGGCCTTTATCTCATCAGCATCGGAGATCCAGTTTGAGTCACTATACCCTTCAAGCACCTTTGGGTGCCCGGTGTAGTGAATTCCATAATTTGCAGTGCCTTTCAAATAACGCAAAACTCTCTCTAGAGCTTTCCAATGCACATCTCCTGGTTTTGAGACAAACCGACTTAGCTTGCTAACAGCAAAAGAGATGTCAGGTCTTGTAGCACTGGCTAAGTACATAAGCGAGCCAATGATCTGAGAATATTTCAATTGGTCTCTAGCAATTCTCTGATTCTTTCGAAGCAACACACTAGCATCATATGGTGTTGGAGATGGCTTGCAGCCACTGTAGCCAAAGCGACTCAAGATCTTTTCCACATAGTGGGATTGAAGCAATGTAATCCCACCATCATCGTCTCTCAACAAGTTGATGTTCAGAATGACATCAGCCACTCCTAAATCCTTCATCTCAAAACAGCGAGATAGGAAATCCTTGACCTCCTTAATAACATTCAGATTTGTTCCGAAAATCAGTATGCCATCAACATACAAGCAAAGCATAACTCCCTCGCCCCCACCATGGTGATAGTACACACATTTGTCAGCTTCGTTCACAACAAAGCCTGCAGCTGTTAAAGTTCTTTCGAACTTCTCATGCCACTGTTTTGGTGCTTGCTTGAGTCCATACAAAGACTTCAGCAACTTGCACACTTTCCCTTCCTGACCATCTATTACAAACCCATCTGGTTGTTCCATATAAATTTTCTCATCCAACTCTTCATTTAGGAAAGCAGTCTTAACATCCATTTGATGAACGAGAAGACCATGTGAGGCAGCTAGTGAAAGTAGAACTCGAATAGTGGTTAGTCGAGCCACAGGTGAGTAAGTATCAAAGAAATCTTCACCTTCCTTTTGGGTATAACCCTTAGCCACGAGCCAAGCCTTGTACTTTTCGATTGTACCATCAGGCCTAAGCTTCTTCTTGAATACCCATTTGCATCCTATAGGTTTGCACCCATAAGGACGATTAGTTATCTCCCAAGTTTCATTCGCCAAGATGGAATCCATCTCGCCATCTGACTGCTTCCTTCCGATGAGTCAAGCATCTTGGATGCATAGGCCCCTGAAATAGAACTGGGAGTGTCATCTATGAGATACACAAGAAAATCATCACCAAAGGACTTCGTAGTCCTCTGTCTCTTGCTCCTAAGAGGAACTTCATTGTTCTCCTCCACAGGACTTTTAAAGTGTTCCATCGAAATGGCAGGTTCAGTAATTGTAACTGGTTCCTGATTCGATGAACCAGGCATCTCCTGATTAGATGAGGTAGCCATATCCTTCATGGGAAAGATATCTTCGAAGAAAGTGGTATCATTCGACTCCATGATCGTACCGACATGCATGTCAGGTACCTCAGATTTTACAACCAAGAATCTATAGCCAATGCTATGAAAAGCATATCCCAGAAAACACAATCCGATCTTTGGTCCAAGTTTCCGCTTCTTTGGAATTGGAACATTGACTTTCGCCAAACAACCCCATGTTCGCAGATAAGAGAGTTTTAACCTTTTCTTCTCCCATTCCTCGAATGGAGTTATCTCTTTGTTCTTTGTGGGAACTCGATTTAGGACATGACATCTTTGTCAATATCGCCTCCCCCACCATGCCTTGAGAGACCCGATGTGTCTAACATGGCGTTAACCAAATCAGTTAGAGTACGGTTCTTTCTTTCGCCACCCCATTTGATTGAGGTGAGTAGGAGGCGTCCTCTCATGGATTATACCATGTTCCGCACAAAAAGCATCAAATTCATTGGAAAAATACTCTCCACCACGGTCGGACCTAAGCCTCTTGATTTTCCGATCAAGTTGGTTTTCCACTTCAGTTTTATAGATCTTGGAAAAGTTCAAAGCCTCATCCTTAGATTTCAGAAGATACACACTGCAGTATCTAGTGGAGTCGTCAATTAACGTCATGAAATATTTCTTTCCACCTTTTGTCAAAACACCATTCATTTCACATAGATCTGAATGTATAAGTTCTAGTGGTGCAAGATTTCTCGTCTCCGCAGTCACCTGAGACTTACGAGCTTGCTTAGCTTGCACACACACTTGACACTTAGATCCCTTGACGGTGGTGAAACTAGGGATTAAGTTCAACTTCGCTAGTCGCGACATGCAACCAAAGTTAACATGACAAAGACGTGAATGCCACACATTTGATTCACTATTGTTGCAAATATGATTAACAACTTTATTGCAAACGTCTGATAAGGATAAACAAAACAGGCCTCCTGACTCATAGCCTTTACCAACAAAGGTTCCATACATGAATATTACAAATTTATTTGACTCAAAGACAAGCTTGTAGCCATCTCTACACAGAAGAGATCCGCTAACAAGATTTTTATCGACAGATGGGACATAATGCACGTTCTTCAGCCGCACGATCTTCCCCGAAGTAAACTTCAGATCGACCGTGCCAGCACCACGAACAGAAGCACTTGAACCGTTGCCCGTCAGCACGGTTGAAGTCCCTGCGGTCTGATAAGACGAAAACATGGAAATATCACCGCATACATGCACATTAGCACCCGTGTCAATCAACCAATCAGGAAAATGACATACTAAAATAATAGTGGGAAATATACCATACCCAGCATCCTTCATGTCAATGTCTCCGATGACAACATTAGTGGTCTTGTCGCCTTTCCCAGGATGACGCTTGTCATAGCGATTGGGGCAACTAGGAGCCCAATGATCAGGATCTCCACACACATGACAAGCACCTTTCTTCTTGTCACTCTTCTTCTTGAAGTTCGTGTGTTGTACAGCCTTGTTCTTCCCATCAAACTTTGCTTTACCATCAAACTTGCCCCTGTTCTTGTACTTGTGGGACTGGAAGTTTTTCTTTTGTACCAGATTGGCACTAGATCCTCCCTCAATACCTCGAGCATGTATGTCCTTTGCTCTCGCCTTTTCTTCCACATCAAGAGTACCAATGAGATCCGGGACGAAAAACTCCTGTCTCTTATGCTTCAGTAAGGTAGCAAAGTTCCTCCACGAAGGAGGAAGCTTAGTGATGATACCCCCGGCAACAAACTTGTCCGGTAGGATACAATTGAAGTGCTCAAGTTCTCTAGCAAATGACTGTATCTCATGAGCCTGCTCAACCACGGAGCGCTCTTCAGTCATCCTGTAATCATAGAATTGCTCCATGATGTACAGCTCGGTGCCGCATCCGAGACCCCAAACTTGGCCTCGAAAAGGCCCCACATATCTTTTCCATTGTCAATTGACGCATAAGCATCAACTATGTTCTCACCAAGAACACTCAAGAGAGCAGCCTTAAACAAGGTATCCATTTTTTGAAAAGCTTGTGCATGTTGAGCATCTTGCTCTCCTTCAGGTTTGCCCAGAGTGGCGTCATAGCAACTCATGGTTTGAAACCATAAGACTGCTCTCACGCGCCACCTCTTATAGTGGATACCCTCAAACATAGGAGGTCTCATGGAAGCAGCAAAACCATTCGAGGTAAATTCCCTATAATAAGGTTTTTGGATTGTTGGAAATATGAGCAATTTACCGAATGATTTTATTAACAGAAAGTAGATAAAACATGGCTAGTATAGCAGTGATAAAATAAGCCATGCGATTTGACAAGGAGAAGGTAAACAGCATGTTCATATATGAACCGTAACTAAACATATCTAGAGCAGACAGTATAGCAGGTTGCACATATGAAATAGAGTCTAACATACGTAGGGCAGAAACTAGAGCCAAGAGCTGTAGCAGGACTTCTGGATTGTCCGTGATGAAGCAGCCAGTAGTCGTGCTGAGCGCTCCCCAAAAACCTTATCACCCTTCTCCCGTACAGGACTCAAAAGGTGCGGTTCCGGAGGCCTACTGCCTTTCGTATACCCGTAGTGCGTGGCAAAAAATTAGACATCGGCTCATTCCCGCAACCCGCGGCGCGGGCGCGCAGCGGGCGGTGGAGCAGGAGGAGCGCGCGTGGATGCCCCTCTTGTTATCATGCTCATACAAGTGGAGAAGGAGCCTCCCTTATAAAGAGGTCCAATTCTCTCTAAACTAGCAATGTGGGACTAAACTTTAGTTCCACCTCTTGCCTTGCACGAATGAGCTGCGTGGGCCTCTAGGATTTATTAGGAATTTCTGAAACTGCTATTGGGCTAAGCCCAAATAGACAAAAATTCCAGCATCCAGTGCCATATTTTTGTAGAAAGAATTATCCAAGTGCAGTAATACTCTTGATTCTTCACCATCACAGCCATGGGGGCGTCTCGACGGCGAGCACCTCCTCGAGTCGTCCTTGTGCGCCAGCTGCGGAAGGATCCCTTGGACGGGCTCCGGCCCGACAAAACGGCGGCTGGAACATAGGCGGCATGCACAGGCCTGGGCATGCATTACATCATTGTAAGTCCCACCTACTTCCACTTCACCACGGCCAAACCACCACAACTTTATTTGCGATTGTGTACGTCGGTATCCACGCCAGCCCGAAGCCCATCTACGTGGTCAAGGGCAACACTGGAATCCTAGCTATGCGATACGGAGACACCATGAATCACCGACCAATCTGTCCGCAACATCCATCGCCGCATGTCCATGACATAAGAGATAAGTCGGTGCTTTTCGAAGGGAGCAACCTATCAAGTACACCGCTGAGCAATCAGCGCCTCAATTTGGCTACAAGCACAAAGGATCTGTACAAAAAAAAAAAATGTAAGTTCTTTTACATGTTATGCTCAGTCAATTTGAATGCATATATGCACTCGATTGCCAACATTTAGTTGGTACATTGGCCTATAATTCCGGCATTCAGATGTGAGCCAAAAGAAACATGGAATCATCTAGATGCATGCATGCGTACATAGCTGGAGAACATGTGATTTTTTTCACCCATTTCGATACACGGGCATGTTTGCTACTCCCTCCATCCCGTATTGTAAGACGTTTTTTGACACTACATTATGTCAAAAAACGTCCTACATTATGGGACGGAGGGAGTAGTTTCTTAACAACAACAAAACATGGCTTTCGAGCCCGTCGTCCATCAAGCTCTAACTATATATACCACCACTCAAAAAAATTAATTCATCCGTCCCAAAATAAGTGTCGCTGATTTAGTACGAAAGTGAGGAGTAATACATATAAATCACTCGGGGTGTACTTCTTTTGCGGGTATATACTTTGTATTACTCAAGTTACATGGCCATTACAATTAGCTTGATCAAACTCTAAAGAAACTGAGGGGTCCGAACCACCCCAAGTCATGGTTCTGCCTTCACCTCTCGCAATCTTAGCTAAACTATCGCAGACCTTATTCGAAGTGTGGTTAACAAGAGTGATACAAGTTTTTACCGAGACACATCAAGTGCCTAATCTCAACAATAGGAAAGTAAACCGAGCTATCAACTTCATGTGACTTTATAATATAAATTGTTGGAGATGTACTTATAGCGAACGACGAACGATGCATGTTGGAGGGTGGGATGTAGGGGGAGCTAGCATTATAGCAGGTTCTCCTTCAAGCATGTATCTAATAATATAGCCAGCTGATGGCTAATATGCAACTGCCAAATATATGTTTAATTGGATCCTGGGTTAAAAGATAGTACATTCTCGAAATAGTCTCTTGTCCTGTTTTATATATAAAGCAAATTCCACGGTGACTAGATCCCAAAATGACGGACCAACATGGAACTATGTTTGCCCAGAAAAGATAGCACATAGTGAGGTATCTTTGTGGAGAAAAGTGGTAGATACTAAGTATAATACCAAGTCTCAAAATATCATATGTTGTCATGATTCTCGCCATTCCCATTTTTGGAAAGAATTTATGTGGGCCATGTAGGAAGTAGATTAGGATATAAATGTATGACTGGTAATGGTATGTTGGTTAGTTTTGGGAGGACCGATGGTTTGCCAATGCTCCCCTTGCTACACAGTTCTGTGAGCTTTGGGTGGACAGCATTGAAAGTTTCTTTCAGGAGAACTTTCTCTGATTACCATGATTTAGTGGCATTTTCTGTTAAGTGTAGCTAGATCAATCCTTTATAAAGACCATGACGATTCCCTTTTATGCTAGTATTAATTTAAATCCATTAACTCTTCTAGATCTTTGTATGCAACTGTTAATTTTATAGGAGTGCAACCTATCTACCTACCTGTTGTATGGAATATTAAAGTGCCTCCTAGGATTCAGTGGTTGTTCTTGCAAAACAAAATCATGACTTGCGACAATTTAAGGAGAAGAGGTGTGGTTAAATCTATAGAATGTGTTTTATGTTCTGAAATATAATATGCATATCATCTTTTTTTGAGTGCGTTGTAGTAAGATAGTTTGGAAGGACTTTAGTAGTATTTTCAACTTTTGCATTACTGATTTTGAGTCTCTATCTAGGTTCTGGTTGTGTAACAAAAAGAAACTTCACTTAAATATAATGTTGCTTCCTCTGCAGTCCTATGGGAGTTGTGGAATAATAGGAATTCACTAATTTCTAATAAATGCTTTTTTCTAGAATACATATAAGTTTGTGTATCATATGTTGACAGAAGAAGATGCAAAGAAGCCAGATACAAGCCTTTCGGCCATTACAACGCCAATCACAAGGATTAACAGCCACATCCACGGAGCACACTCACCACGCCTACTACAATACATGCTCGACCTAGACCAACCTCGTGCCAATGGCGATGACGCAAACCACAGACCAACCAAGCCGTGACACATCGACGCCTGAGACCTCTACAACATTAATACCAAGACCCAATGACAACACATACCAAGACCCAACGTACCCTATCCATTGTGCCATGACAAAGTCGACAAATGGACGATAGGCGGGCCTAGAGAAGTCGTAGTCGAGAGAGCGCCGACGATGGAGTACATTGCGCCCTGGAGGCCCAAGCCCAGGGTAGTAGCCGACACTGATCCTCCGTGCCACTAGGACTCCTCAAGCAACTAGATGATGCCTCGAAGGAAGGAACGACACCATGATGCCGCCGTCGCCCGGTCCGTAAGCCAGACCAAGGGTTTCCCCTGAGCATGAGGGAGGGAGTCGGATCACAACCAAAATAATGCCTCGGGGGAGGGTATAGCGCCTACGGGCGGCGCCGTCGCTAGCCTCGGTTCACAAAGCAGGGATTTCTCCTAGCCCAAGATCACAACACCCCAAGTCCATAAGAGCTACATAATAAGGCTGACAACCGCAACGGGAGGTATCGCATCACGCATCAGCTGCCACCACCTCCGCACCACCTCGCACACGGAGCCGCCGCCGCCCACCACTCCCAACTGCCACGAACAACGGCATGAAGACTCCCCATAACGTCATGCCCCACCCGCAAATCGCACCGGTGTCGAAACTTCAAGGACGCAGAACCTCACGCCATGCACCCGCGTGTAGCGCTGCCGCGCCACCTTCCAGATCCATGGCACAGCGCAATTGCCATGGATCAGCAACCGTCGCCGGAAACGCCGCGCACCAGCTAGTCTACCACACGCGAAGGGGCTCTCCGTGACGAGCACTGGCACCGCCAGCCTGCGACATGCGAATCGACAAGGTTCTTCGGGGATGTCCCGGGGAACGGTGGGGAACTTTCAAAATTTATTAATGATGAAGCTGAAAAAACCACTAGACTTGAAATCCGACTGAACCAATGCCACCTCCGAGCTTAAGTCTTGGATGACCTTAACTGGAAGGATTTTTTTTTGCGAAAAAACTTCTGATCTATTCATCCAAGATTCATGACAGTACAACGAACATCAGATATAATAAAAATTACATCCATATTCATGGACCATCTAGCAACAACTACAAGAACTGAGCGAGCTGAAGGCATGCCGCCATCATCATCCCTCCCTCGTTAGAGCGGGGCAAAACTTGTTGTAGTAGACAGTCGGAAAGTTGTCGTGCTAAAGCCCCATAGGACTAGCACACCTGAGCAGCAACGGTTGCTGATTGAAGAGTAGCGTAGGTTGGAAGGATCCAACCTGAAGACCCACGAAGGTAGACGAACGAGTAACGTCTCTGATTAGATCCACTAAAGATAGATCCGCCAGAGACACATCTCCACATGCCGACTGATGGTGCTAGACGCACTACCAAAACATGGGCTAGGCGAGGAGAACTCTATTCCATCTTCAAGGAGCTGTTGTTGAGCAAGACACAAATCCTAGTAAAACACAAAACAACATCTAAAAACAGAACTAGATGAAAGGACTGAATACGGAGGGGGAAGCTCGCTGGAATTCCTGAAGAAAAATCCTTAGTACGATGATTCTATCCATGTTGTCTTCTCTAGCTGATGATATTTGGTAGAGGGATGCAAGGACGCATGGTCGACAAGCATGTTTTCGGGAACGACGTCTTGTTTCCTGAAAAAAAGAAACAAGAACTGCTACGGCCACTATCTGGAAGGGAGAATTATCTGGTGCTATCAAGACACAAGTGCTACCATGATACGGCCTTCTGGGCCGTCGGATTTTCAGATCGGACAACATCTGAGAGTTGTTGGATCTGCTGGACCTATGCTCAACTTTTTGACTCCTATAAGTCTTTTTGCAAATGTTGCAGAGTTATTGGGAGTCGTCTGATATGAGAACCCAACGGTCGAGGAGCTCGTATCACGGTAGCACCTGAGCCTTAGTAGCACTAGATATTTCGTCCTATCTGGCGGTGCTGGGGCAGCACATGGTCTGGTAACTCGAAGCAAAAACAAAGCCCTTGCGCATGCACATTGACTTGCTTTTTTTTTCAGGCTTGCATATTTTTTTTGAACACAATATAGACGCAAGCGCTCCTACATATGCACATACATTCACCCCTATGAATGCACACATGCACAACCTATCCCTATGACACATTCACTTCATCCGGCAACTAACTCATTAGTCACAATGCTTGCAAGGCTTATAGTGATGAGTATTACCGAGAGGGCCCAGAGATACCTCTCCGAAACACGGAGTGACAAATCCTAATCTCGATCTATACCAACCCAACAAACTCCTTCGAAGACAGCTGTAGAGCACCTTTATAATCACCCATTTACGTTGTGATGTTTGGTAGATGTCAGGACCCCGATCATAAGTCACACCTAGCATGTAACACATTATATCACTTTGCGACCTCACGCATGGTACTCCCATGGGTGCCACCTTACCTGGCCCGGAACCGTTTGCGCATTTTGGCTCACATATATGATAGTGTCGCTAGCATCCATATGACAAAGAACCCGGGCCGACATGACTAGTCGTAAACCCAAGGTGGCGCTAACTTACAGGGACATGCATGAAAGAAATATGCCCTAGAGGCAACAATAAATTTATTATTTATTTCCTTATTTCATGATAAATGTTTATTATTCATGCTAGAATTGTATTAAACGAAAACATAATACATGTGTGAATACATAGACAAACATAGTGTCACTAGTATGCCTCTACTTGACTAGCTCGTTAACCAAAGATGGTTAAGTTTCCTAACCATATACATGAGTTGTCATTTGATTAACGGGATCACATCATTAGGAGAATGATGTGATTGACATGACCCATTCCATTAGCTTAGCACTTGATCATTTAGTATGTTGCTATTGCTTTCTTCATGACTTATACATGTTCCTACAACTATGAGATTATGCAACTCCCGTTTACCGGAGGAACACTTTCTGTGCTACCAAACGTCACAACGTAACTGGGTGATTATAAAGGAGCTCTACAGGTGTCTCCAAAGGTACATGTTGAGTTGGCATATTTCGAGATTAGGTTTTGTCACTCCGATTGTCGGAGAGGTATCTCTGGGCCCTCTCGGTATTGCACATCACTATAAGCCTTGCAAGCAATGTAGCTAATGAGTTTGAACTAGATATTGACATACTGACGATCGAATCTCGGGCAAGTAACATACCGATGACAAAGGGAACAACGCATGTTGTTATGCGGTTCGACCGATAAAAATCTTCGTAGAATATGTAGGAGCCAATATGGGCATCCAGGTTCCGCTATTGGTTATTGACCAGAGAAGTGTCTCGGTCATGTCTACATAGTTCTCGAACCCGTAGGGTCCGCACGCTTAACGTTCGTTGACGATATAGTATTATATGAGTTATGTATGTTGGTGACCGAATGTTGTTCGGAGTCCTGGATGAGATCACGGACATGACGAGGAGCTCCGAAATGGTCTGGAGGTAAAGATTAATATATTGGATGATATGGTTAGGCCAAGGGGTCAGGCCCACGGGGCTATAAGTCGGTGCAAAAGGAGTTTTGCGGAGGCAAGGGGGCCAAACGCCGGAGACCCTGGCGTCTGGCCCTGGGCCACATGCCGAGGCCCATGGCGTCTGGGCCAGACGCCAAGGATTGTGGCGTTTGGTCCTGGAGTCCGAGTGGGACTCTTGCCTTTTGGGCAAAACCGACTTTGAGGAGGCTTTTGCTCCAAGTTTCGACCAGAGGGCTCAACATATAAATAGAGGGGCGGGGCTAGCACCAAAGACACATCAAGAAACACCAAGCCGTGTGCCGGCAACCCCGTCCCCTCTAGTTTATCCTCCGTCATAGTTTCCGTAGTGCTTAGGCGAAGCCCTGCGGAGATTGTTCTTCACCAACACTGTCACCACGCCGTCGTGCTGCCGGAACTCGTCTACTACTTCGCCTATCTTGCTAGATCGAGAAGGCGAGGACGTCATCGAGCTGAACGTGTGCAGAACTCGGAGGTGCCGTGCGTTCGGTACTTGGATCGGTCGGATCGTGAAGACGTACGACTACATCAGCCGCGTTGATAAACGCTTCCGCTTAGCGATCTTCAAGGGTATGAAGATACACTCTCCCTCTTGTTGCTATGCATCACCATGATCTTGCGTGTGTGTAGGATTTTTTTTGGAATTGCTATGTTCCCCAACAGTGGCATCCGAGCCAGGTTTTATGCGTATATGTTATATGCACGAGTAGAACACAAGTGAGTTGTGGGCGATACAATTCATACTGCTTACCAGCATGTCATACTTTGGTTCAGCGGTATTGTTGGATGAAGCGGCCCGGACTGACATTACGCGTACGCTTACGCGAGACTGGTTCTACCAACGTGCTTTGCACACATGTGGCTGGCGGGTATCAGTTTCTCCAACTTTAGTTGAACCGAGTGTGGCTACGCCCGGTCCTTGAGAAGGTTAAAACAACACTAACTTGACGAACTATCGTTGTGGTTTTGATGCGTAGGTAAGAACGGTTCTTGCTCAGCCCGTAGCAGCCACGTAAAACTCGCAACAACAAAGTGGAGGACGTCTAACTTGTTTTTGCAGGGCATGTTGTGATGTGATATGGTCAAGGCATGATGCTATATTTTATTGTATGAGATGATCATGTTTTGTAACCGAGTTATCGGCAACTGACAGAATTATGTCCTTAATGCACCGCTAGGTGACAAACCTATTGCAGGAGCAGATGCAGACGTTATGAATGTTTGTCTAGCTCAATATGATGACTACTTGATAGTTTAGTGCACCATGCTTAACGGCTTAGAATCGGGACTTCAAAGACGTTTTGAACGTCATGGACCATATGAGATGTTCCAGGAGTTGAAGTTAATATTTCAAGCAAATACCCGAGTTGAGAGATATGAAGTCTCCAACAAGTTCTATTGCTAAAACATGGAGGGGAATCGCTCAACTAGTGAGCATGTGCTCAGATTGTCTGGGTACTACAATAACTTGAATCAAGTGGGAGTTAATCTTCCAGATAAGATAGTGATTGACAGAGTTCTCTAGTCACCATCACCAAGTTACTAGAACTTCGTGATGAACTATAGTATGCAAGGGATGACGAAAACGATTCCCGAGCTCTTCGTGATGTTGAAATTGACGAAGGTAGAAATCAAGAAAGAGCATCAAGTGTTGATGGTTGACAAGATCACTAGTTTCAAGAAAAGGGCAAAGGGAAGAAGGGGAACTTCAAGAAGAATAGCAAGCAAGTTGCTGCTCTAATGAAGAAGCCCAAAGCTAGACCCAAGTCTGGAACTGAGTGCTTCTACTGCAAAGGGAATGGTCACTAGAAGCGGAAATACCCCAAACATTTGGTGGATAAGAAGGATGGCAAAGTGAACAAGGGTATATTTGATATACATGTTATTGATGTGTACTTTACTAGTATTTATAGTAGCCCCTGAGTATTTGATACTTGTTCGGTTGCTAAAAATTAGTAACTCGAAACAGGAGTTACAGAATAAATAGAGATTAGTTGAGGGTGAGGTGACGATGTGTGTTGGAAGTAGTTCCAAGATTAATATGATCATCATCACACTCTCCCTGCACTTTCGAGATTAGTGTTGAACCTAAATAAATGTTATTTGGCATTTGCGTTAAGCATGAATATGATTTGATCATGTTTATTGCAATACGGTTATTCATTTAAAGTCAGAGAATAATTGTTGTTCTGTTTACATGAATAAAACCTTCGATGGTCATACACCCAATGAAAATAGTTTGTTGGATCTCGATCATAGTGATACACATATTCATAATATTGATGCCAAAAGCTGCAAAGTTGATAATGATAGTGCAACTTATTTGTGGCACTGCCGTTTAGGTTATATTGGTGTAAAGCGCATGAAGAAACTCCATGCTGATGGAATTTTTGAATCACTTGATGCTTGCGAACCGTGCCTTTTGGGCAAGATGACTAAAACTCCGTTCTCTGGAACAATGGAACGAGCTACTGACTTATTGGAAATAATACATATCGATGTATGCGATCCAATGAGTGTTGATGCTCGTGGCGAGTATCGTTATTTTCTGACCTTCACAGATTATTTGAGCAGATATGGGTATATCTACTTAATGAAACACAAGTCTGAAACATTTGAAAAGTTGAAAGAATTTCAGAGTGAAGTGAAAAATCATCGTAACAAGAAAATAAAGTTTCTACGATCTGATCATGGAGGAGAATATTTGAGTTACAAGTTTGGTTTACATTTGAAACAATGCGGAATAGTTTCGCAACTCACGCCACCCGGAACACCACACGTAATGGTGTGTCCGAACGTCGTAATCGTACTTTACTAGATATGGTGCGATCTATGATGTCTCTTACTGATTTACCGCTATCGTTTGGGTTTATGCTTTAGAGAAGGCCACATTCACGTTAAATAGGGCACCATCAAAATCCGTCGAGACGACGCCTTATGAACTGTGGTTTGGCAAGAAACCAAAGTTGTCGTTTTCTTAAAGTTTGGGGCTGCGATGCTTATGTGAAGAAACTTCAACCAGATAAGCTCGAACCCAAATCAAAGAAATGTGTTTTCATAGGAGACCCAAAAGAGACTACTGGGTACACCTTCTATCACAGATCTGAAGGCAAGACTTTTGTTGCTAAATTCGGATCCTTTCTAGAGAAGGAGTTTCTCTCGAAAGAAGTGAGTGGGAGGAAAGTAGAACTTGATGAGGTAACTGTACCTGCTCCCTTATTGGAAAGTAGTTCATCACAGAAACCGGTTCCTATGACAACTACACCAATTAGTGAGGACGCTAATGATATTAATCATGAAACTTCAGATCAAGTTACTACCGAACCTCGTAGGTCAACCAGAGTAAGATCCGCACCAGAGTGGTACGGTAATCCTATTCTGGAAGTCATGTTACTTGACCATAATGAACCTATGAACTATGAGGAAGCGATGATGAGCCTAGATTCTACAAAATGGCTTGAGGCCATGAAATCTAAGATAGGATCCATGTATGAGAACAAAGTGTGGACTTTGGTGGACTTGCCCGATGATCGGCAAGCCATAGAAAATAAATGGATCTTCAAGAGGAAGACGGACGTTGATAGTAGTGTTACTATCTTCAAAGCTTGACTTGTCGCAAAAAGGTTTTCGACAAGTTCAAGGTGACTACAATGAGATTTTCTCAACTGTAGCGATGCTTAAGTCTGTCTGAATCATGTTAGCAATTGCCATATTTTATGAAATCGGGCAAATGTATGTCAAAGCTGCATTCCTTAATGGTTTTCTTAAAGAAGAGTTGTATATGATGCAACCAGAAGTTTTTGTCAATCCTAAAGGTGCTAACAAAAATGGGCAAGCTCCAGCGATCCATCTATGGACTGGTGCAAGCATCTCAGAGTTGGAATATACGCTTTGATAAGTTGATCAAAGCATATAGTTTTATACAGACTTACGATGAAGCCTGTATTTACAATAAAGTGAGTGGGAGCACTACCGCCTTTCTGATAAATATATGTGAGTAACATATTGTTGATCAGAAATGATGTAGAATTTTTCTGGAAAGCATAAAGGAGTATTTGAAAGGAGTTCTTTAAAAGAAAGACCTCAGGAAAGCTACTTACATATTGAGCATCAAGATCTATTGAGATAGATCAAGACGTTTGATAAGTTTTTCAATAAGTACATACCTTGTCAAGATTTTGAAGTAGTTCAAAATGGAACAGTCAAAGAAAGATTTCTTGCCTGTGTTGCAAAGGTGTGAAGTTGAGTAAGACTCAAAACCCGACCATGGCAGAAAATAGAAAGAGAATGAAAAGTCATTCCCTATGCCACAGTCATAAGTTCTATAAAGTATGCTATGCTGTGTACCAGACCTATTTTATACTTTGTTCTAAGTTTGGCAAGGGAGTACAATTTTGATCTAAGAGTAGATCACTGTACAGCGGTCAAGAATATCCTTAGTGAGGACTAAGGAAATATTTGTCGATTATGGAGGTGATAAAAGAGCCCGTCGTAAAGAGTTACATCGGTGAAAGTTTTTACACCGATCCAGATGACTCTAAGTCTCAATCTGGATACATATTGAAAGTGGGAGCAATTAGCTAGAGTAGCTCCGTGCAGAGCATTGTAGACATAGAATATTTGCAAAATACATACGACTCTGAATGTAACAGACCCGTTGACTAAACTTCTCTCACGAGTAAAACATGATCACACCTTAGTACTCTTTGGGTGTTAATCACATATCGATGTGAACTAGAATATTGACTCTAGTAAACCCTTTGGGCGCTGGTCACATGATGATGTGAACTATGGGTGTTAATCACATGCAGATGTGAATATTAGTGCTAAATCATATGGTGATGTGAACTAGATTATTGAATCTAGTGCAAGTGGTAGACTGAAGGAAATATGACCTACAGGCAATAATAAAGTTATTATTTATTTCCTTATTTCATGATAAATGTTTATTATTCATGCTAGAATTGTATTAAACGGAAACATAATACATGTGTGAATACATAGACAAACATAGTGTCACTAGTATGCCTCTACTTGACTAGCTCGTTAACCAAAGATGGTTAAGTTTCCTAACCATAGACATGAGTTGACATGACCCATTCCGTTAACTTAGCACTTGATCGTTTAGTATGTTGCTATTGCTTTCTTCATGACTTATACATGTTCCTACAACTATGAGATTATGCAACTCCGTGCCATCAGAGGAATACTTTGTGTGCTACCAAACGTCACAACGAATCGGGTGATTATAAAGGAGCTCTACAGGTGTCTCCAAAGGTACATGTTGAGTTGGCGTATTTCGAGATTAGGTTTTGTCACTCCGATTGTCGGAGAGGTATCTCTGGGCCCTCTCGGTAATGCGCATCACTATAAGCCTTGCAAGCAATGTAGCTAATGAGTTAGTTACGGAATGATGCATTACGTAACGAGAAAGAGATTGAACTAGGTATTGAGATACCGACGATCGAATCTCGGGCAACTAACATACCGATGACAAAGGGAACAACGTATGTTGTTATGCGGTTCGACCGATAAAAATCTTCATAGAATATGTAGGAGACAATATGGGCATCCAGGTTCCGCTATTGGTTATTGACCAGAGAAGTGTCTCGGTCATGTCTACATAGTTCTCGAACCCGTAGGGTCCGCACGCTTAACATTCATTGACGATATAGTATTATATGAGTTATGTATGTTGGTGATGGAATGTTGTTCGGAGTCCTGGATGAGATCACGGATATGACGAGGAGCTCCGGAATGGTCCGGAGGTAAAGATTCATATATTAGATGATATGGTTAGGCCAAGGGGTCAGGCCCACGGGGCTATAAGTCGGTGCAAAAGGAGTTTTGCGGAGGCCAGGGGGCCAAACGCCGTAGACCCTGGCGTCTGGCCCTGGGCCAGATGCCGGGGCCCATGGTGTTTGGGCCAGACGCTAAGGATTGTGGCGTTTGGTCCTGGGGTCCGAGTGGGACTCTTGCCTTTTGGGAAAAACTGATTTTGAGGAGGCTTTTGCTCCAAGTTTCGACCCCAGGGCTCAACATATAAATAGAGGGGCGGGGCTAGCACCAAAGACACATCAAGAAACACCAAGCCGTGTGCCGGCAACCCCGTCCCCTCTAGTTTATCCTCCGTCATAGTTTCCGTAGTGCTTAGGCGAAGCCCTGCGGAGATTGTTCTTCACCAACACCGTCAGCACGCCGTCGTGCTGCCGGAACTCATCTACTACTTCGCCTGTCTTGCTGGATCGAGAAGGCGAGGACGCCATCGAGCTGAATGTGTGCAGAACTCGGAGGTGCCGTGCGTTTGGTACTTGGATTGATCGGATCGTTGAGACGTACGACTACATCAACCGCGTTGATAAACGCTTCCGCTTAGCAATCTTCAAGGGTATGAAGATACACTCTCCCTCTCGTTGCTATTCATCACCATGATCTTGCGTGTGCGTAGGATTTTTTTTGAAATGATTACGTTCCCCAACAATGCATACATGACCCAGCAATGAACGTGTCGATAAACAACATATGAACCCAAGTCGTAGCAAGCTACAGGGACTTAAAGGAACAACACGTGACATTTCCCTGAAGGGACAGACACAGGAACGAAGAAGGACACATGTCGGCTAGCCTAAGTCTTCCAGAGCAGTAGCAAGCTACCATGACTCAGTGGAAGCACTAGGAGACATTTCCTGGTAAGAGAGGCTACCAAGAATAAACAACTAAGTTGTCGGATCCCACACATACCAAGCATTTCAATAACATACACACAATATGCTCGATATGTGCAAATACAATATGGCATCACAACAAAACTCTACTACTCAAAGTATTTATTCAATAGGCTCCGAGGAGCCAAGTATTACAAGCATGGGTCTCATGACCCAATATTCAGAGCATACAAACAACAGAAGCATAACATGTCTGAGTACAGACAACTACAAAAGAAAAGGGCTGAGAAGCCTGACTACCTACAAGATCCTGCCGAGGGCACAAGATCGTAGCTAAGGTAACAAGGTAAACGTCGAAGTCCACGCGGAACTACTAGTGAGACTGAAGTCTCTCTGCAAAATGTAAATTAAGCAAACGTGAGTACAAATGTACCCAACAAGACTTACATCAGAACTATCTACATATGCATCAGTATCAACAAAGGGGGTGGTGGAGTTTAACTGCAGCAAGCCAGCTTTGACTCAGTGTCTATCCTATACTACGACTGCTGGTAACTCTTTTGAGGTGGCGCACACGAGTCCACATATTCACCATATCAATACACCACTATGGATCCGCTCCCGTCTCCCTACGAGAACGCCATCCATCGCACTCACGCTTATCTTGCGCATTTTAGAGTATCCATTTTCACTTGTCTATGAACTATATAAGCAACCCAGTAGTCCTTTACCGCGGACGTGACTATTCGAATAGATCATGTTTACCCTGCAGGGGTGTCCTTCTTCACACACACTCTCGTCACTTACCGCCATGTACACGTCATGTATCTCGACAACCTTCGAGCGGAAGCCTGGCGAGGGTGTCGGCCACGACCTGACTAACCACGCAAGACTCTAGTCTAGGTTTATCGCCTATTAGGGTTTCATTTGCAAGGAGATCCGACCGGCGTGTCGCTCACGGCCCCAAACAATGTGTACATGTCTAACCCAAGCCTACCTGTACCGGGTGCCACTTGGTAGACTACTAAGACAACCTACAAACACCAGAAACTAGTTGCAACTCCTGGACAGAGATCAGGTTGATTAATAAGTCGAGAAGGGTCGAGTTACCGGAACCCAATGTGCGGTAGCAACTGTCTTGGATCACAGACACAGAACTCAGTTCCGGAGGACGGTTTCAATGAGACAACCCACCATGTACTCCTACATGGCCTCTCACCGCTACCTTTACCAAATCGTGTTCACACACTTAGCTCTTAACAAAGGACATGTTCAAAACATTCCAATTCATCCCCGATGAATCAGACCTGACTCAACACTAAGCAGTAGCAGGCATGACAAACAAGCATGAATGAGTAGGCACATCAGGGCTCAAACAACTCCTACTCATGCTAGTGGGTTTCATCTATTTATTGTGGCAATGACAGGTCATGCAGAGGAAATGGGTTCAACTACCACAGCATGTAATAGTTGAATCATTGTTGTCCTAATGCAGTAAAAGAGAGCAGGAGCAAGAGAGTGGGATTGTATCAAAATGAACAATGGGGTTTTGCTTGCCTGACACTTCTGAAGATAGTATAGTTCTTCATCGGTGTTATTGATCACATCGTCGGAACATCGTCTACTGAGAGGGAACAAATACCGGCAACGGAGAGAGAACACAATCAATGCAATGTGCAATATTATGTATGATCATGACATGGAAAAATGAGTGTGTTTGAGCTAATGCAACTAGCAACAATTTAAATGAGGTTGGTTTGAATCGAAGATTCAAATTCAACTCCATATGTGGATATCAAATGTCATTTATATGTTTTGTCCTAAACATTAGCCATAAGTTGTTCTATCATGCATGAAAATGGTATAGGTGGGTAGATTGGATTTTTCTGATCATTTTTCATATATAAATTATTTCATTTGGAGTTATGGTTGAATTTCTATAAATTTTTGAAGTTTTGCTAATTTTTTGGAATTTCCAAAATAGAAATAATCCAGAAAATCATTTATTGCATCAACATGATGTCGGTGTGACGTCAGCAGGTCAACAGGCGCGGTCCAGGTCAAACCTGACCTGTGGGGCCCACTGGTCAGTGACTCAAGGCTGGTTAGTGTGATAGACAGGTTGGCCCAGTCAATGGCCACGACAATATGGTCAAAGCTGACGCGTGGGCCCATTGGGGTTAACTAATTAATTTAGGAACTAGGGCCCACATGTCATTGAGAGTTGGGGGGGGGGGTTAATTAGTGCCAACAGTGGGTTTAGCCGGTGACTAATCTGTCCACGTCGGCGGGTTAGCGCCGGCGATGACCGGAGCACGGCGGCGTTGGCCGTCTGGCCAGCTCCGGCGTCGGGAGGTCGCGCGGCTAGGCGCGTTGGAAAGCTGGCACTGTGGCGCGCCGTTTGGTGGTGGTGGGAGGTGCTGGGGTGGTCGGCAGAGGCGGCGGCGACCGAAGCTCGGTCAGGAGCGGCGATGGCTCTAGAGCGGGTGAGCGGCCAGGTTAGCATGCCAGAAGTGGCCCGCGGGTCCTAGCGGGGCTACTGGGCACCCAGGCGTGACCAAATGGTCACCGAAGACTGCCGGCGTTGAGCAAGTGCGGCGGTGCCTACGGGCGTCGGCAGAACGACGGGTACGACAAGGAAAATGCAACGGGGAAAGGGGAAATCGACGGCGGAGCTCACAGTGAGGTCAACAGGCGCGGGAGCGAGGTCGGGGAGGCATCGGAGCAAGTGGGACGGCACGGCGGATCTCGGCGTCCCGAGGTTGAAGACGAGGGTGGTGAGGGCGTTCGGACGCGCCCCGACTTGTGTTCGTCGACGTGGAGGAAGACGGAGCTGCGACGGTTCTCCCAAACACGCTGGATGGGTGAGGGGGCTGGTGGCCGCGGCAACGACGAGAGGCGGCGATGGCAGTGCTCGGGTGAGCTTAGGGGAGAGAGCCAGGAAAGGGGAGAGAGAGCAGCGAGTGAGGGAGAGGGGACAGGAGCTTCGGGGCATCTCCATGGCGTCGCTAGGAGGGGCTGGGGAAGTAGGAGGTGGCCAGGGCAGCGTCGGCGCTCGCCACACACCTGTTTGTCCTCTTGGCAGAGGAGGAAGAAGACACGGGAGCCCCTGGTGGGCCGGGCCGCCAGCTGGGCTGCCAGCAGGCTACAGTAGCAGGCCGCAGGTGAGTGCAGGTAAGTCCTTCTGCTCTGTTTTATATTTTCTGTTTTGTTTTCTTTTTATTCATTCATTTTGCCACTGTTTGAATTCAAACAAAATTCAAACAATGCCAAAACCTCCTCTAGGTATTTTTATGTTGCTTCATGGACTTTTGCAGAGGCACATAAATTATCACATAGCATTTGAAAATATATCCTATATATATTTGAATATATTTTCAAATTCAAAAGAATATTGTTTTAAATTCAGAGACCAAATAATTCCTTAGTAAATGTTCCAGAATTTTGGTTTGGTATATAACCCTTGCCAAAATTGTCAAAACTATTTTTAGGGCATGTTGGAATCACTCAATGCAATTTAAAGGGTTCTTGCCCTTCTTTTATTTAAATGTTTTGAGGCTTTCTATTTTCCTCAGTTTAACTTTCAGAAAAAAAGACATGATGCATGGAAGTTTATACAAAGACAGGCAAGGCCTAAGCTAGGGCTGTGTTTGGTAGCACACAAAGTGTTCCTTCGGTATTCGGGAGTTGCATAATCTCATAGTCTGAGGAACATGTATAGGTCATGAAGAGAGCAGTAGCAATGAAACTGTAACGATCATAATGCTAAGATAACGGATGGGTCATGTCCATCACATCATTCTCCTAATGATGTGATCTCGTTTATCAAATGACAACACATGGCCATGGTTAGGAAA
Organism: Aegilops speltoides; assembly: GCA_021437245.1. NCBI lineage: Eukaryota > Viridiplantae > Streptophyta > Magnoliopsida > Poales > Poaceae > Aegilops > Aegilops speltoides. The sequence continues at coordinate 505,339,889 of CM038145.1, forward strand.
CTTAACCATCTTTGATCAACGAGCTAGTCAAGTAGAGGCATACTAGGGACTATATGTTTTGTCTATGTATTCACACATGTACTAAGTTTCCGGTTAATACAATTCTAGCATGAATAATAAACATTTATTATGAAATAAGGAAATAAATAATAACTTTATTATTGCCTATAGGGCATATTTCCTTCAATTAAAAAAACACTAGATATATGGAAGATGCGGATTTTCACCAGCTCTCCAACACCATCTTATTTTCTCAATTCCGAAAAACCGTTTACAAATTGAGTCCAAATTACGATTGACGTTTTCGGTTTTGAAAAGAACGATTTTTTCAAAACTGCTCTTAAACCATAATGATTTTGCAAAAACGTTCAATATACTTGAAATATAGTTGTCAAGAGGTTTCCAACAATATATTACACGCCCATTCCGAAAAAAATTGCACATTTTTTTTTGAAGTAAAGAAGACAGTCTATTAAACAAAACTGAAAGCATCAGTTCAACCGCTCGAAATCATCAGTACAACCGCCTGAAACCGTCAGTTCAAATAGGGTAATAGAATAATATTCAAGTATATGTATAGTGATGTTTTAGCACACATGAACACAAAATGATTTATGCATAGGACACTTTTGCAACTAGATTATTTTTGAGCTAATTAGATTATTTGTGAATTAGTTTATTTGTTCATTCATTCACCAGGACGTTTCGCATTTAACCATTCTTCAATGAACCATTTGTACTATTAAGATATTTATTTTTATTTTTTGTAATTAGCTATCAGTTCTTCAGCCGTTCATTGTTCCGTAGGAATTCGTTCTGTTAGCCTTAGGCATCTTTGTTGGTCTTAGTTATTTATATTGAGTCTTATTCATTGTAATGTATTCAGTTAAATATTTTCCAGTTCCTGCATCTTTGTTTTATTTAGTCATTAAGTCTCCTTCTCTTCTTTTGTCAGTTTTATTCAATCGTTATTATCCAATTAAATTTGTCCAATTCCTTCATGTTTTATTTATTCAGTATCTATGTTTGTCTGTGCTTTTTCCCTGCACAGGATGACGCGCTAAGCGTGTTTCTCCTAATGCCAAGACACGGATGCGAACAACACATTGTTTTGTCCTATTTCTCGCACACGATTTCATGACTTCACGAAAAACCCAAAATTTCCCTGCCCTTCCTGGTGGATGGACAGTGACAATTTCAGGCATCCATTAGGGCTCAAATTGATAGGAAAGCTGGCATGGATGAAAAACACCCCACTTACTTACTTCACATTTCTTTTTGTATTTTTCTTTTTTCAGCTATACATTTTGTTCATACAATTGGCAGGGAGACGGACACATGATGAAAATAATAGGCGTAGCTGATTTCTTTTTCATAAACAACAAACACCAATTTCTGTTCGCACATGTTTTTTTCATTTCTGCACATCAAGTATAGGGAATTTTAGTTGCCAAATGCTCATTCCAGGAAGGGACACACGGTAGATGGCGGTGTACATGGGCTTAGCAGCGGATCCGGTAGCCAATGGTTGCACCAAGCATCTCCTCCTTTGGCAAATCCACTTGTCCTCCTATATCTTCTTGCATTTTGCCACTCTAATCTCTTGTTTTCTCTTGGTCTTTCTCTCTGGTCTATGTTGTTGTGTGTCTGTGTTTTTCAAGTGAATCTGGGAGAGGAGCGGGGTCGGAGAGGGTGCATAGGGGGGTGCATTCCTTTTCGAGTACGTCGAAAGGAAATGATGGTCGATGAGGTATCCTAGTCCAGCCAGGGAGAAATCCTGCCTAACGAGGAGGAGAAATTAGTCAAATTTTGAGATGAAGGACTAACACCAAATCAAGACAGTTGTCAACATGACATTGGACAAAAAAAACCCGACCTAAACCCAGATGAAAAACAGACGATTGATTGTTAGACATTCCTTATTACTATGGCTAAACTTATCCACCCCCTACAAGTACGAAGATGTACGGCAATGATTTCATGGTTTGTTGCAAACATATGGTAAAACACCATTCCTTCGAACATAATTAAGCCACTAAAACTATGGTGCTGTTATTCGAACCTGATTACATTGATGTCTTGCCGTTCCAACTTATTCCCGATCCAAGCAATGGTGCCTACATCACCTTAACCGGTCGTTTGCGTGTCGTTACAACATGTTCGCTGAGGTTAGGACTTGGTTCTCAAACTGTTATGCTAGTGCTATCCTTATCGTACCACCAATCATTTCGCTTTGCACTATATACCGAACCCATCTCAGGCTGGGGTCACTAATTTTATCTGGACTGTGTCCATGTTCACCAAATGATGAAACGTGCGGTACGTGTATACTAAAAAGGAATACTAATGTTGCTTCCTCTCTCGTTTTCTCCTTTTCCGTGACACATTTTGGTGCCTTTTTTTGTATCCTCAATGATAACAAAGATGATATATACTCTAATGAATGTCTCTCGCGGTGTACCAGGATGTGCAATCTAGCATATCGTATATGAAACAATAAATAGCACATGCATATCATGTCAGCTATATATGATGATGCAAAGCAAATGACAATGAAGAACAGATCTAGTCATGTAATGTAATGATGGATGTTGCATAGCTATATATCTTCGGAGGACTATGAAAATGCCATCATAGGTAGGTATGGTGGCTATTTTGTGGAAAATATGTGGTTTATGTGTATGAGAACAAGATGAAATTCTTTCACGGGGTTCAGATGTATGAACTTATGCACCATAACTTGATGTGAGTGGAAAATGCTGGAAGCCGAAGAGGTTAGCAAATATAGATAAATTGGAAGTGCATAAAAAATTTCAACTCAAAATTTGTCATAAAAACTCAAATACTTATTACAAGCGTTTCACAGCATCAACATAGAACTACGTAATCAAGCACTACAAGGGGGTAGTTTGCCGGTGCCGAAGTACATTGCGCAAACCGGCCTAAGCCTAGTCGATGTCCTACTTACAATTACCATTCGACGATGATTGACGCAAGTAAAACTTAAAGTTCCCAACTTATGTTTATTAAAAGAAAGGGGATTTTGATCCAATATTTAACATCATCTATCACTAACTAGCGCAACTATTTACCAACATGTTCATCTATTACTTCCGCGTGTTATCTGAAAACGATTGTAAAGAATCCAATTCCCAAGTTTATAACTTTGGAAATAGTTCAAGTTTTAATCTATACCACCACTGCATGCTTGTCAATTTTCGTACTCCATACTGTGTTGCGTGTGTGTGTGCGTGTGTTCATATGGGTGAGTGAGTGTATGTAAGCGTCTGCGGTTCATACTGTGTTTCTATAAAAACATACACATAAAATCGGCACCTTTATTATTTGTCTAACATAATTAATGAATCAAATATTTCTGGCCCATATGAATGCGGTAATTAATTCCTTTTCTATGTTTTGATAGTACAATTAGGTACCTGCAATTATGCACAAAGGAATAGTTAAGAAACCATAGTTGCAACAATAAGATTTCATTATTATTGTATATAGGATTACAATGCAAGACGTAAACACTCGCATATAAGGGAGGTATAGAAGAATAGATATACCCATGTGCATTTCCACGTCCATATTTACATAGGCCTTGAAACTATGTACTTGGAATAGCTATGAGATGCAAATCATACCTTCTACTTACAGTTATCCCAAACTTCTCGGACATGTCTAATGTGTACGGGCATGCCCCATCAGGAAGCACCCAGTCAAAGTAGTAGAGAAGATTCGCCAATGCGATCTCAATGGTTGATGTGCCAAACAACATCCCAGGGCACAGGCGTCGCCCAGCACCGAAGGGAGTGAACTCAAAGTTTGTTCCCTTATAATCTATATTGTTGTTACTAAATCTCTCTGGTTTGAAGGTTTCAGGATTTTCCCAATATCTAGGATCCCTAGAAATTGCGAAGGCATTAACATGTATTTTGGTGCCCTTAGGAATGTCATAACCCATGATTTCACAGTTGTCTCTAGCCTCTCGAGGGACGAGCAGAGTAGCAGGAGGATGTAACCTAAGCACTTCCTTGATGATCATCTGTAAGTAATGGAGTTCACCAAGATCAGCATTTGCGATGACAACACGCCCTCGACCTAGCACTTTCCGAACTTCTATTTGAGCCTTCGCCATTGCTTCAGGGTTTTTCATGAGCTCCGACATAGCCCACACCAAAGTGGTCGATGAAGTTTCACTACCAGCTCCAAATATGTCCTAGAAATAAAAGGTCATGCATATGTGACATATACAAAATAAAGTAATTATGAAAAGGTAAATAGATGAAACATGTAGACCACAGGTGATAAAATACCTAACCAATGCGGCATACTAAATGTTCTACCGACAATCCTAGACTTACGAAAGGGATCTTATGGACTAATCCAACGGTCAATCGCTCCCATGATTTCAACTGCTTCCATAACATACGCCCCGTGATTTAAACTCCTTTCCCCATGTCACCATGTATGCTTAATCATAAGAACATATCTGTAGACATAGCATTACTCGATATTCTATAGTAAGCTAAAAGAGGGACATCACAAGATATAATAAAAATAATAATTCAAATCAGCATGCATGACATATAATGTCCTTTGTCTGTTCTCAAACTCGACAGTGGCGACACTTCGCCCCGTCACCCTCTTGGGGGCATTGTCATAGAGAGCTCAGGGGTCTTTGTTCGGGCCTCGGCGAGGTGTTAGGGTTGTTCTAGCCTCATGTTATATCTTTTGATCTGCTTTGTAAGGGGGCATTCCCACTATATTGTATCGTTCGGCTGTGTATTTTGGTTTGTTACTTTATATATAAAGCGGGGCGAAAGTCTGTTTCGAGACATATAAAGTGTCCTTAATATTCAGATGTCTCACAATCTATGAGTTTGTCAAGTCAGGACGAACATTATTGATGCTACTAACTATATAAGATTGTCAATATATAGAACGAACATTATTGAGGCTACTGACTATGATTGTTCATGATGCTAGCTACTAAATATGATTGTTTGTTGCTAAGTCAGACTTGGGGCGATTCCAACGATTTCTGCTCAGGCCAGGTCAGGCAGGGCACCGTGTAACATTTTACATGAGGAACTTAGTTTCGTAAACATTTTTCAGAGGAAAGAACCATGGATGAAATTAATGCATCTTGGACAAGAAAAGAGAGGAGGGTGTGCAACACAGCACTTCCTTGCACATAATGTAACTGCAGAGTCTATAACACTAGACGAAAGACAGAGTTAATCTATGGTAGAGAGTATACTCACAGAGATGACGGCCCCTATACTCTCTGAGGTTAGAGGGAATGCCAACGAGCCCTCCTCCTTGAGCCGGAGCAGCACACCCAGCAGGTCTTCATCGTCGGCGCTGCAGCTGACGTGGGAGTGGGACTCACGCTCAGCCTTGCGTCCATCGATGATGTTGTCGATGATGCGCTGCATGCCGCCATAGCTCTTCCTCAGGTTGCGCTCCCCTGAGCTCACCCACCGCACTAGCCGCGACGACGGGAAAAGGTCGGCCGGGCAGAAACCTCCGATGAGTTTAACGATCTGGCCCAGTTCGCGGAAGTACTCGCTCTGCTGCGCGCACATGCCGCCGAACACCGCTCGCGCCGTGATGTCGTTGGAGAGCACCGCCACCAGGTTGCTGAGGTTGACGATGCCGGAACTGGAGGCGGCGGCGGCGTCAGCGACGGACCGGAGGAGCTTCGCCACCCCCCGTGACCTGATGGACTCCATGCGCTTCACCTGCCTGGCGCTCAGGAGCTCCACGATGCACATCTTCCGCATCTGGCGCCAGTGGTCGCCGTACGGCGCCAACGCGATTCCCTTGCCGCCGCCGCTGATAACGTCGATCGTCGCGCTGCGTGGCCGAGTCGCGAACGTGAGGTCATGCGTCTTCATCACCAGCTCCGCCGCCTCGGCGCTGGAGACCACCACGTTCGGGACCTCTCCGAACCTGAGGAACATGAGAGGCCCGTGCAGGCGAGACAGCTCCATCATCCTACGGTGCGGGAGACCGCCCAAGAGGTGGTGGAGGCTGCCGATGATCGGAAGCGTCCATGGCCCCGGGGGCAGCCGCGGCCTCTTGGATTTGCTTTTGCCGCCGGACCAAGCCGTAAGCTTCTTAAGAAACCAAGCAAAGAATATCACTGTGGCTAAGGCAACAAGACACAAGCTTGACACCTCCATGGCATACATGCATGCAGCTTAATTAGCAAGTCTGTGTCTGTCAACCAAACTGCCTTGCTTGCAGATTTAAGTCAAGATGTTGCGAAATGTGATGCATATATTTATACTACGTACACCAGGTTTGCATGGGATGGGACCCGCAAACAAAAATTAACAAGTCAATACTAGGAGAACTCGGACCCGCGTCCTAGTAGTATATATCCATGGTTACGACTGGCGGCTTTGGCAAACGACGGGCCAGTGCGCGCGACAATAAGTGTCTTCAATAATATACAAGCTACTCAGAGCAGATGGAATCTTATTTAGCCGGCCGGCGGCTTAGCCTTAAGAACTCATATAATCATGGACAATCTTCACTTTTTTTAATAGAAAAGACACACAAAGGGTATTTTATATCTGATATTATCAGAGGGAAAATGGCCAGTATAGATAAAAAGGACAACTTGACACAAAATCACATGTAAAAGGTGTTACTTGCTCTACGTTGGTTGTATGAGCTTGTTGAATGCTTCTGCTTGTGATATTATGAATATATGCTCTGTTTACTCAATTGCCTGACATGGATGTCCAACGGTACAAAGGAGGTGCTTCTATTTGAAACACCTATGCTTCTGGAGTGTTTATGTTACAAATAATAATTAGGAGTAGCCTAACTATTGGGGCCAACTTTTTTGAACACAGTACAGACGCAAGCGCTCATATACACGCGCATACATTCATCCCTATGAATGTACGCACGCACACCCTATCCCTATGAACACCTCCGAAACACTGAGCCGGCATATCATCTTGAAATTTACGAAGTCACCGTAGGCACCTCGTCATCGACGGGAACGTCTCCTCCCACTGAATGCGCATCGCCAGAAATTCTGAAATAAATCCAGAAATAAATGCGAGCACCAGGACTTAAACCCTGGTGAGCCCACAGTCACTCTAACCATCCAACCACTAGTTGGTTCGCAACTATTGGGGCCAACCGTAGTAAATTTGTAGATACTTGATAGAGCCTTTCAAAATAATATATGTGAGGTTATCGACCTCACAATGCAACCAAATCAACCATGTGGCCTAACCCATGGGTATTAATTAGATAAACCAGATGATGGTCACAATAGTAGCTAGTGATAGAAATCCATGTTAAAAAATCATGTTGTGCTATCTTATATCTTTTCTACCTTTTTCCAAACCTACGTGCAATCTGCAGAGAAAAATGCCAAGATCGAGCAGAAAAGTATGTCACCTTTGTATACCTGGTTGACGCATAGCCCTAGTTTGCGTTGTCGATCCCGAAAACCGCGGTTGCTGCTGCTTATGCCGCACATAGGAGCTACTTCCTCCGTTCGGAATTACTTGTCTCGGAAATGAATGTATCTAGACGTATTTTAGTTCTAGATACATGTATTTTTGAAACAAGTAATTCTGAACGGAGGGAGTAGATCGTAGCCTCGGCCATGCCGCTGCTGCCATTGCCACACGTTCAGAGATGATTCCGAGGTGGCGGCGACCAGACGATCAGCCAAGGCACAACCACGAGAGAGGAGCAAAGGAAAGATGAAAAGAAGCCTGATCTCATAATGCATTATGCATCGCACCTACCATTTTTGAGGGAATGCGCCACACCTACCTGGGCTGCCTCAGTCTTATCGAATCAAAATATCGCTAAATTTCCGGAAATAAAAGGATCGCTGATTACTCGGCGTCTCTGTTACAACTTGGGCTAGCGCCAGTAGCATCGTTTTTTTCCTAGGGTGCGTGCACGCTGTGTTTCTACGTAACAGAGCATATCAGTATACTGGGGGCACTTCGTAGTCGGGGGCCCAGGGAGGCCGCCTCTCTCGGGGCCGGCCCTGACATCGGCACAAAGGGTTGCCGTCTTGCTTGAGCAATCTCGTCGGTTTTCACTCGAGCCACGACTTTCGCGATGCATCGACCGTTATGACTGTGTGGGGATGTTCGTCGGCTTATCATGGGATTCTTCTTCAGTCTTACTGTCTGCGACGCTACCGTTGTGACTGCGGCGGATATTGAGTATCGTGATTATTAGAAAATATATGATAGACTAGGATTTGTTCTAGTTTGTTTTGTACTTCAAATTGATCAATTACTCCTATATATATGCCCACGAGGCTCAAGCAATAAACATCGATTCCACCAATTCCACTCTATCCTTCTACATAGGGGGACTCTGTAAACTGACACATAGTGTAGTCTGAATGTTGTTGCTGGTGCAACTAGCACACTTGCAGGGGAAAAAATCTAATGGATAGCGTGGTTAGTTGAAGTACAGTACTTGTCATTGTAGACGTGAGCTGTTTGTGGCATGCAAGCGGAGTGGGTCTACGGGTGAATTTGACATTCGAGACTCACACAAGCAAAGTGTACACAAGAGCCATGTTCGAGATTTGTGCAAACTGGGTCGAAGAATTGCAGAAAGATTTGTTGTGCAGATTGAGACACACACAAGCAGACTATCGGGAGAAATGGAGCAGGGTGATAGGGTGATTTCTTAGTGAAAAAATGATTTGCGGTGGAGCATGGTTTGAATGTGAATGTGGCTTGTTTGAACACATGGGGATGCTTTGTTGCCACATTTTGGAAGGTAGATATTTTTACTAGCCTGCAGGGCATGCTAGATTTGGGCAAGCTTTCTAATCTATATTGTACTTGTAGGTTATGGATAACATCGGGATGACAGAAACGCCGGAGAGCCATATAGTGAAAAGGTAGATGAAGGATGCAAGAGATATTTTGCCTGATCACTTGAAGCACCACCAGCCAGACTAGATCAACAAAACGTGCTAACTTTCCAGCATAACCGAATGTACGTTAAGGCGTTGGAGCCGGTTCGACTTGGAGACGCAAGTGTGCAGGCATATGAAACTTTGATGGGCCTTTTCGAGCATGATATGTCAGTGATGGCTATGTTCAGTAAGTGTCGTGACAGACTAGGCCATGAAGACCGGGCTGACAACAACAAGGTGGCACAGGCGAGCAGTGAACATTCTATGAAAAGTGCAGGTGCAGATGATAGGATGCCAGGAAGTATGAACCCTCTACTTGGCTTAATGGCCCCAAGCAAGAAGAGGGACAAGGCACCTTACGAGGGGATGAGGCAAAGAACTAGGTTTTGCAATATTTCCAAAGCACAAGGACACAAAAGAACTTGTCCGGAAAAGAGTGGAGATGCCCTAAGCGACCAAGGAAGGAAAGCAGATGTAGCAAGTGGAGCACATGAAGAACACTTACGAGAAGGGCACATGAAGAACACTTTCGAACAACGGGTAGAAGGAAAACTGGTGACTTAAAACCTGAAAATAGTTATGTTTTATTTCAAAGCCGATGTGTGGCTGATGCCTGGATAGAGTCATGGTTTTTAATTCCACTATTCCTGAAGTGTTGTAAGCGAACTGACGTGTCAAATTATTAGCACTTTGTTGTTGCAATAGCCATGTAGACATTTGATGGTTCTTCAAAGCCATATGCGACTCAGGAGAGGAAGTGAAACGAGATGAACAGAGTAGGGACGATAAGGGATCGAAAGTCAGACTAGCGGTGTTGGAGCCGAATAAATTGGTTAGCGCTCATTCGCTTGGAGACCGGAACAAGTGCTTGTAAAACCGGTCCATAAACGTGAATAAGCGTCGAGACCTAAAAGACTACATTTGGCCTTTAGCAATAAATGAGGCCTGCTCCATGACAGTAACTACCCGAAATCACTAGTTAAGGAGTACTCCTTGCGGAGATCACTCCAACTTTTCCAGGTTGCGACAAGTGGCGCACTGCATGTGCGCCACTTGTCGCAACCTGGGAGTTTTCCCTTTTTTCGTAGATCCGTTTATTCAAAATGTTTTATCTCTTAAACCGTGCGTCCAAATCTTGAACCGCTTTCGTCGTTGGATTCCTCGCGTCGAGATCTTCAAAACTAGATCCCATGTTGATAGGTTTTGACGAACTTTTTTTCAGAAAAAACCGGACAAAAAAACCGACAAAAAAATGAACCGGGGACATGGGTTTTTTTCCCTTTCCGAAAGAGGCACGCCCGTGTCTCTCACGAAATCACAACCATGCCTCTCGCGGAAGCAAAATTATGCCGAAAGAAAAATAAATAGAAAACACATTTTTTTTCTTTTCCGAAAGAGGCACGCCCGCGCCTCTTGCGGAAGAAAAAATAATAGAAAACGTGTTTTTTTCGTTTCCGAGGAGGCACGGCCGTGACTCTCGCGAAAGCAAAACCGGGCCTCTCGCGAAAGAAAAAAAAACAAAAAACGCGTTTTTTTCCGTTTCAAGAGGCACGACCGTGCCTCTCGTGAAAGCACAACCGTGCTTCTCGCAGAAACAAAACCATGACTCTCGCGAAAAAAATGCGTTTTTTTGCGCAAAATTTTTATTAGAATTTTTTTTGACCGAAAAGCTAGGGAAGACCGGTGGAAAACCAAAACGTAAAAAAAACAAAAAAAATTATTTAAAAAGCCGAAAACGCGCGCGAAAAAAAAATAAATCCGGAGGGAGCGCCCAAAGCGCGACACGTGGCGAATGACTGAGAGCGCGCCAAGTGGCGCTGATTGTTGCGAGGCTCCCGAAGGAGCGCTCGTTAATTAGTTAGTTGCTCCCGTAACTACCCACCCAGTTAAAAAGAAGTGAAGCTTGCATCCAAGCCCAAAATCCGTCCACCTATATACACGGCCTGTCGAATTAACCGGGCTTAATGGGCCGCGGACGCGTGCCGATCCTTCCGCTAGGCCCTCCTGCGCGCTCGCAGGTTGGATTTCTCTCTTCCCACTCCGGCCCCGCCGCCGCCGCCGCCAGCGATGGACCGCCCTCCGACGAACGGCGCACCGGCGCCGCAGCCTCCGCCACCTGCCCCAGGCCGCTGCCACTTCTGGCTCCCCAACAAGCGCCGCCACTGCGCCAACTCCCCTATCCCATCCTCCCAGTAAGCAACTCCAGCTAACCTCCCACATATCCCCCGTTTGACCTCTGCTCACCACCACCCTACTGCTCAGGTACTGCGGGAACCACTCGCCGGAGTCCTCCTCTGACTCGCGCCGCCGCGTCCCCTGCCCCGTCGACCCCTCCCAGTAAGCCCCCGCACCACTCCCCCCGGTAGCTCCAGCGCCACCGCTCTTCTCCTACCCGCTGATTTTATTTTCCCCTGTGCAGCACGGTGTTCGAGGAGAACCTGGAGGCTCACGTCGGCAAGTGCCCCTTCAGGAAGCAGGCCGACGCGCTGGCCGGGCAGCCGTACTACTCCAAGGGCATCAACTCCGGCGGGGGAGAGGCCGGTGTCGCCGCCGTCACCTCCGCCGCCAAGCGCGCCTCCGTGCACAAGCTCTCCGAGGAGGAGTTCTGGGCCTTGGTTGGGAAGATCCGGTCGGCGCACGCGGCGGCGGCCGTCCAAATGCGCGAGTCCTACATCGCCCCGGATGCCTGCGGCAAGTGGATGAAGGGGCAGGTTGATAGGTGGGTGCTATGGCAATGTCAGTTTTAGGGGGTTGCGATAATTTTGTAACGCTTTGGTTTCAGCAAGGCTTCGGGAGTGATTTATGTTGGTGCTTTGGATAGGAAGGTGCCGTATCAGGAGAAGCACGTTGTGCAGCAGGTGTCGATCGTGGGGAACATGGAGACATTTGGTTTGCTGCCGAGAGGTGGCGCTGAGGATGCAACGAAGGAGATCGTGTTGAAGAAGGCTCCTGCAGTTGTTGAATTTGGTGCTGGGAGGGGTTACTTGACTCAGATGTTGGCAGACTGTTATGGGATCAAGAATATCTTCTTGGTCGAGAGACGAGCGTACAAGCTCAAGGTCAGCTTATGTGCACAAACAACCTCGTTTTGGGGATTAGCTTACAACTTTACATTATGTTCATTGATGATCCCTGTTAGTTACCCCATTTTTGCTGAATGCAACCTAATTTTGGTGTTGAACTTTGCAATCACAGAGCTTACTTTTCTGCCTAGTTAGCTCCTCAAGATTAAATATCTAGTGGATTTGCCATTGTTAATTTGAAGGCGCTCAAAACTTGAATATAATGGCTGATCTTTTGTGCCATAGTTGTACCGTAACCTCTCTAAATTCGATAGTATGAATTGTCAGTGTTGACTATAGCAATAATCATTAACTCAATCAGGCATTAAAAGCTAAAACACCTCGACTTGTGTAACAAACTAGTAATGTATGTAATCAGATAGGTTGCTTATAGTGATTATGATTATGTTTCGAAGCACTATCCTTTCTGAATATAAGACTATCTCAGATTGCTTGAAGTAAATTTTGAAGCATTCTGGCATGCTGTTAGATATAGCAAATATGATGTTCATGAAACAAACAATAAAGTTCTGTCAGTCAAACAACTTGTTCTGTTAAACCTAATTTCACCAGGACTATTCCGTTTTTTGGAGCAATTCAGGATTAGTTCTTTGACTTCCTCGTTAACTGTTGTTGTCCTGTTCTTCCTTTTCTCTCTAATTTGTAGGCTGATCGAAGTTTAAGGCAAAATGAGGGTGTTAAATTGGAGCGTTTGAGGATAGATAGTAAGATTTCTTTTCTTTCTTTATTATTGCACAGCTGACAGGGGCATTTGGGTAGCTTGCGAGCGCATTTGGGCGCTCAGTATTTTACCTGTGCATTTGCTCATGTATTTGTGTGCTGAAGTTATGCATTTGCAAACCCAAGTTGTCATACATTAATGTTTTCTACTTCGATATGAATGCAGTTGAGGATTTGAACCTGCATGGAGTAAAAGCGTTGAGTGGAAGTCAGTATCTAGCAATCGGAAAACATCTATGTGGGCCTGCAACAGGTGATTCCTGCATTTGTAAACCGTGTGATGTTTCATGTATAGGTGTACTGATACAGAGGTGCGTGAGGCTAGCTGAATGTTTCTGAGAAACCTTTTATTTCCTCCACAGATATGACCATAATGTGCTGTCTTCATGAACTACACAATCGTACAGAAGAGAAAGGCCACGACAAGCATCATCTCCGGGGCCTTGCTTTAGCCACCTGCTGCCACCATCTTTGCCAATGGAATCATTATGCAAGTAATTACAGCTTGCCAAGCCTTGCAGCAAATTCTGTTTGGGATATATCATGCCACTTACCGTTTAGTTGCATGTATAATACTAACAAAGTCTGTTATATACTCAATACTTTGGAAGGTATATTATTATTAAAGCTGTTTGAATTGCTTTGAAGAGAATCATTTTTTTGTGATTGCAGATAAAGCTTTCCTCTCTGGACTAGGGATTGCGGAGGAAGAGTTCCATGCCATGACATGGTTTAGCAGTTGGGCTGTGGATGGTGACCACAGCTCCCAGGACTCTTTGGAGTCTGAAGACTCATCTTTTGAAGTAATCAGGTAAGAAATCATTAAACAAGTGTCAGCTAAGCCTTAACTCTGCTATGAGTTCCTATAACTGTAGAAGACCTTCTGTTAGAATCTTGTTAGGACCTTTATTATTACCCTCGTCATTCATTCCTGAAGCGAAATAAATGAAATAAGGAACACAAGTTTTAACTCCAGCAACATGGCAAAAACTCCTTGTCATTCATTTCTGAAGTGAAATAAGGGATCATTAGAACAAGTCTCAACTAAATAAGTCTTCTTAACTCTGCCCTACAGTTTGCTAATTGCAAAATATCTAGATCTTTAACACCATTGCTAAAAAAAGAACCCGCACCATTCATTCTGGAACACTGGAACCTCGGCACAATTAATGGTCCCACGAAAGCTTGCTATGTTTCTAACACCGTGTTTTATTGGACAAGGAACGGAGGAACCGAGAAGCCTGATCCTGAGATTGTCGGAGTTGAGAGGATCATCCGCGGTATACCGGGCGTGGAGAGGAGCGCACTGGGATTCATGTGCAAAGATATCATTGATACCGGGAGGCTGCTATGGCTTAGATCCAAGGGTCTAGATGCAGACCTCGTAAGCTATGTTCCATCAGATGTTTCGCCGGAGAACCATTTGCTCATGGCCAAGTGCAAGTCTTGATTGGGTTAAGCAATTTGTTTCTCAGCCCTGAGAAAATCGGCAGAATTTTGTTGTAAAACGCTTTGTGTTTACAAAAGTAGCCATCAGGATTCTGGACTCCGAAATGAAAGGGTTTGGTGAGAAAAATACTGCCATGACCGTCCAGATTTCGGACGATGGAACTCAAGAGTGTGTATCACAGTCTGATATTTAGGACAGTTTATGCATGGATTCATGCTTTACTCACACACACAGAGAGAGATACAAAAGCAGAGTCACACAACATATCACATGAAACTGTAGTGCCATTCAGAGAAAGGCAGCATGCTGTTGTTGGGAGCTAAATGGCATCATCACTGCAAGAGTAGAGTAAAAAAGAAGAAAAACATCACCCAACATTTGGAAATGCTACCAAGACGATTTGGATTGCGTGGGTGAAATGATAAATTCTGTTTGGTTTTGGGTGGTGTGATCAGCAGGAGGAATGACGAGTCCTCGCACTTGCTGAACTTTGAGGAGGAGAAGAAGCCACAAGAGGTTCCTCCAATCCGACCATGTTGGGCATGAGCGTAGCCTTGGTGGAAGTCACTGCATTTGGATGCCGCACTGTTCGTCGCCTATTTCGAGCCATGATCCTTCCCCTTGATCTGCATACACTTGCATTGGAGCCACACACGCCATGAATGGAATGGTGTATGACGTGGAGCCAATGCGAACCTGTTCTATCTCGCAAATTTTAACAACAGAAAATGCTGCTAGATCAGGCGAACCAACAAAGCTGCCCAAAGGCCTGTTCCCAGACAAAAATGACGTACAAAATATAACAAGTTAACAACTCCCAGCTTCAGGGACTCCAAACACAATTTTAACACTTTAACAGAGAAAACAAAAGTGAAGTAGCCATCAAACATCCCATCTCACACGGTAGATCACATCTCATAAAATCTGTATAACAAAATTAACTTGTTGTTGCTCCGCTCTCCACCGCCGCCTCAAATTGCTTGCCGCCGGATGGATCCCACCCCAGAGCAATCTCTCCGCGGAGAATCTGTAAAACTTGTCTCTCTCCTTTGTATATATCTCAGTGACGGAGTTTCTCTATCAACAAAAACTCCTCTTCTCTCCGAATCGCAAGGATGAATGAATGTCGTCCATCACTAGTTTTGGTTACCAGTATGTTACTTAGGCCTGGGAGGAAAACAAGAAGACATAAGGATAATACAGCGACGTGCCCAGCTAGTATGATCAATAACCATAGGAAGGTAGAATGCAGTAGTATTCCGCAACACTGATTTTGTCCATCTTTTTGTATAAAATGCATTGATAGATTATAGAGCCGTACTATCCTTTCATAAGCTTATGGTTAATTTGGTTGCGTACCGTACGAAAGCTGAAGACCTACATCCTAAATTTTAAAATGTTGCACTGTATAAGAGTACATCCTACTGGTACATATCAAGGAGAATAAGTAAGACTGACATACGTATGAGCCAGCTCGAAACTCTTCCTTCACCTTCCACTTGGGTGATGGACCTCCTGTTTCATTATATGTGTAATCTTCTCCTTTGTTCCTACAAGCACAGAGAATAAACGACGACGATAGTTAACCAAGTACTTACGTAATATAACAAATGTGTTCACTATCATGCACGATTAGTACATACCAATGCTGGTGAGAGCAGCATGTCAAGATATGACATATAATACTACGAGGGCCTTGTGCTAGGCCATTATGCTGCACTGATCCATAGCTAATGACCAGGTGCGACGACCGATGTTGTATTGTGCAAAACGGTGCTTTTGTGGACGGAAATACACGATAGTATTGGCCTTGACCATAGGAAATGCCCTGGAAGAAACACAGATACTCCTTGGTCCCATGAAGATAGCGTTTTCTCCGATGTCTGTCATCGGAATGAACTTTCCCAAGACAAGGTCAGCGAGCCTATAAACCGTCATATGGGATAGTTGATCATCGTCGTGTGCAACCACTAAGATCTCCGAGCCATACTCTACCAGGTGGCAAGCCTCTAGGGGTTTCTCTATCGGGCCTGTGAAGATCAACTTTGGTGGGTCTTGATAGTGGCATACGTCCATCTCAAAAATCCGTGGTGCACCATTGCTATCAGCGAAGCAGGCAGGAACATCGTATATCTTTTCGTGTAATGGCAGAGGTCCATTGATATATGACCCTGGGCATGTCCAACTTAGCATCGTCCATTGCGTATATAGAGAGGTAGCAACAGCCCCACAAAAATACAAATTGAAGGTAATCAAAACAGTGACAGCTCCTGCAACAAAGGAAGCACTAGTAGAGATGTATCTCATCGTCTTGATCTCATGGCAACTTCAGCACGACGGCGTGGTGACGATGATGGTGATGTGATCCGCGCAGGGCTTCGACTAAGCATTACGACACAGGACTAAACGGTGGAGGGGGGCACTGCACACGGCTAAGACAATTGATGTGCTTTGGGGTGCCCCATGCCCTCGTATATAAAGGAGGAGAGGGGAGGAGGCCGGCCTAAGGGGGCGCGCCAAGTGGGGGTAGTCCCACTAGGACTTCTAGTCCTAATCGGCTTCCCCATTCCTTCCCACGGAGGGAGAAAAGGGAAAGAGAGGGAGAGGGAGAGGGAAAGGGGGGCCGCGCCCCCTCCCCTAGTACAATTCGGACTCCCCATGGGGGGGGGGCGCCACCTCCTCATGGCCTGCCTCTCCTCTCCCCTATGTCCCATTAAGACCCAATAATTCACCACGGGGTTCCGGTAACCCCTCGGTACTCCGATATTTATCCGAAACACTCCGGAACCATTCCGATGTCCGAATATAACCTTTCAATATATCAATCTTTACCTCTCGACCATTTCGAGACTCCTCGTGATGTCCGTGATCTCATCCGGGACTCCGAACAACCTTCGGTCATCAAAAGGCATAACTCATATAATACATATTGTCATCGAACGTTAAGCGTGCGGACCCTACGGGTTCGAGAACTATGTAGACATGACCGAGACACCTCTCCGGTAAATAACCAATAGCGGAACCTGGATGCTCATATTGGTTCCGACATATTCTACGATGATCTTTATCGGTCGAACAACAATGTCAACATACGTTATTCCCTTTGTCGTCGGTATGTTACTTGCCCGAGATTCGATCGTCGGTATCTTCATACCTAGTTCAATCTCGTTATCGGCAAGTCTATTTACTCGTTCTGTAGTGCATCATCCTGTAACTAACTCATTAGTCACATTGCTTGCAAGGCTTCATATGATGTGCATTACCGAGAGGGCCCAGAGATACCTCTCCGATACTCGGAGCGGCAAATCCTAATCTCAATCTATGCCAACCCAACAAACACCTTCGGAGATACCTATAGAGCATATTTATAATCAACCAGTTATGTTGTGACGTTTGATAGCACACAAGGCATTCCTCCGGTGTCCGGGAGTTACGTAATCTCATAGTTAGAGGAATATATATTTGACACGAAGAAAGTAGTAGCAATAAAACTGAATGATCATTATGCTAAGCTAATTGATGGGTCTTGTCCATCATTCCACTAATAATGTGACCCCGTTTATGAAATGACAACTCATGTCCATGGCTAGGAAACGTAACCATCTTTGATCAACGAGGTAGTCTAGTAGAGGCATACTAGGGACATGGTGCTTTGTCTATGTATTCACACATGTATCAAGTTTCCGGTTAATACAATTCTAGCATGAATAATAAAAATTTATCATGAATAAGGAAATATAAAATAACAACTTTATTGTTGCCTCTAGGGCATATTTCCTTCAGTCTCCCACTTGCACTAGAGTCAATAATCTAGATTACATTGTAATGAATCTAACACCCATGGAGGCTTGGTGCTGATCATGTTTTGCTCGTGGAAGAGGCTTAGTCAATGGGTCTGCAACATTCAGATCCGTATGTATTTTGCAAATCTGTATGTCTCCCTCCTTGACCAAATCCCAGATGGAGTTGAAGCATCTCTTGATGTGTTTGGTCTTTTTGTGAAATCTGGATTCATTCGCCAAGGCAATTGCTCTAGTATTGTCACAAAAGATTTTCATTGGACCCGATGCACTAGGTATTACACCTAGATTGGATATGAACTCCTTCATCCAGACTCCTTCATTTGCTGCTTCCGAAGCAGCTATGTACTCTGCTTCACACGTAGATCCCGCCACAACGCTCTGCTTGGAACTGCACCAACTAACAGCTCCACCATTCAATAAAAATACGTATCCGGATTGTGACTTAGAGTCATCCGGATCAGTGTCAAAGTTAGCATCGATGTAACCACTTACGAAAAGTTCTTTGTCACCTCCATAAACGAGAAACATATCCCTAGTCCTTTTTATTTACTTCAGGATGTTCTTGACCACTCTCCAGTGATCCACTCCTGGATTACTTTGGTACTTCCCTGCTAAACTTATAGCAAGGCACACGTCCGGTCTGGTACACAGCATAGCATACATGATAGAACCTATGGCTGAGGCATAGGGAATGACTTTCATTTTCTCTCTATCTTCTGCAGTGGTCGGGCATTGAGTCTGACTCAACTTCACACCTTGTAACACAGGCAAGAACCCTTTCTTTGACTGATCCATTTTGAACTTCTTCAAAACTTTATCAAGGTATGTGCTTTGTGAAGGTCCTATCAAGCGTCTTGATCTATCTCTATAGATCTTGATGCCCAATATATTAGCAGGTTCACCGGGGTCTTTCATTGAAAAACTCTTGTTCAAGTATCCTTTTATGCTATTCAGAAATTCTACATCATTTCCAATCAACAATATGTCATCCACGTATAATATTAGAAATGTTATAGAGCTCCCATTCACTTTCTTGTAAATACAGGCCTCTCCAAAAGTTTGTATAAAACCATATGCTTTGATCACCCCATCAAAGCATATATTCTAACTCCGAGATGCTTGCACCAGTCCATAAATGGATTGCTGGAGCTTGCACACTTTATTAGCACCTTTAGGATCGACAAAACCTTCTGGTTGCATCATATACAACTCTTCTTTAAGAAATCCATTAAGGAATGCAGTTTTGACATCCATTTGCCAGATTTCATAATCATAAAATGTGGTAATTGCTAACATGATTCGGACAGACTTAAGCATCGCTGCGGGTGAGGAAGTCTCATCGTAGTCAACTCCTTGAACTTGTCGAAAACCCTTTGCAACAAGTCGAGCTTTATAGATAGTAACATTACCATCAATGTCAGTCTTCTTCTTGAAGAACCATTTATTCTCTATGGGTCGCCGATCATCGGGCAGATCCACCTAAGTCCATACTTTGTTTTCATACATGGATTCTATCTCAGATTTCATGGTCTCAAGCCATTTATCAAAACCTGGGCTCATCATAGCTTCTTCATAGTTTGTAGGTTCGTCTTGGTCAAGTAACATGACCTCTAGAACAGGATTACCATACCACTCTGGTGCGGACTGTGCTCTACCAGACCTACGAGGTTCTGTTGCAACTTGATCTGTAGTTTCATGATCTTTATCATTAGCTTCCTCTCCAGTTGGTGTAGGCATCACGGGGACAAATTTCTCGAATGAGCTACTTTCCAAATTGAGAGCAGGTACAATTACCTCATCAAGTTCTACTTTCCTCCCACTCACTTCTTTCGAGAGAAACTCTTTCTCTAGAAAGGTTCCGTTCTTAGCAACAAAAATCTTGCCTTAGGACTTGTGGTAGAAGGTGTACCCAATTGTTTCCTTAGGGTATCCTATGAAGACACATTTCTCCGATTTGGGTTTGAGCTTATCGGGCTGAAGCCTTTTGACATAAGCATCGCATCCCCAAACTTTAAGAAACGACAACTTAGGTTTGTTGCCAAACCACAGTTCATACGGTGTCGTCTCAACGGATTTTGATGGTGCCCTGTTTAAAGTGAATGCAACTGTCTCTAATGCATAACCCCAAAACGATAGTGGCAAATCAGTAAGAGACATCATAGATCGCACCATATCCAATAAAGTGCGGTTACAATGTTTAGACACACCATTACACTGTGGCGTTCCAGGTGGTGTGAGTTGTGAAACTATTCCACATTGTTTTAAATGAAGGCCAAACTAACTCAAATATTCTCCTCCATGATTAGATTGTAGAAACTTTATTTTCTTGTTACGATGATTCTCCACTTCACTCTAAAATTCTTTGAACTTTTCAAATGTTTCAGACTTGTGTTTCATTAAGTAGATATACCCATATATGCTCAAATCATATGTGAAGGTAAAAAAATAACGATACCTGCCACGAGCATCAACACTCATTGGACCGCATACATCGGTATGTATTATTTCCAATAAGTCATTAGGTCGTTCCATTGTTTCGGAGAACGGAGTTTTAGTCATCTTGCCCATAAGGCACAATTCGCAAGTATCAAATGATTCATAATCAAGTGATTCCAAAAGTCCATATTTATGGAGTTTCTTCATGCGATTTACACCGATATGACCCAAATGGAAGTGCCACAAATAAGTTGCACTATCATTATCAACTTTGCATCTTTTGGCATCAATATTATGAATATGTGTATCATCACGATCAAGATTCAACAGAAATAGACCACTCTTCAAGGGTGCATGACCATAAAAGATATTACTCATATAAATAGAACAACCATTATTCTTTGATTTAAATGAATAACCGTCTCACACTAAACAATATCCAGATATAATGTTCATGCTCAACGCTGGCACCAAATAACAATTATTCAGGTCTAAAACGAATCCCGAAGGTAGATGTAGAGGTAGCATGCCGACGGCGATCACATCGACCTTGGAACCATTTCTGATGCGCATTGTCACCTCGTCCTTAGCTAATCTTCGTTTAATCCGTAGTCCCTGCTTTGAGTTACAAATATGAGCAACCGAACTGGTATCAAATATCCAGGCACTACTACGAGAATTAGTCAGGTACACATCAATAACATGTATATCAAATATACCTTTGTTCACTTTGCCATCCTTCTTATCTGCCAAATACTTGGGGCAGTTCTGCTTCCAGTGACTAGTCCCTTTGCAGTAGAAGCACTTAGTTTCAGGCTTGGGTCCAACTTTGGGTTTCTTCCTGGGAGTGACAACTTGCTTGTCATTCTTCTTGAAGTTCCCCTTCTTTTTACCCTTGCCCTTCTTCTTGAAACTAGTGGTCTTGTTAACCATCAACACTTGATGCTCCTTCTTGATTTCTACCTCTGCAACCTTTAGCATTGCGAAGAGCTCGGGAATAGTCTTTTCCATCCCTTGCATGTTGTAGTTCATCACAAAGCCTTTGTAGCTTGGTGGCAGTGATTGAAGAACACTGTCAATGACACAATCATTTGGAAGATTATCTCCCAGCTAAGTCAGGTGATTATGGTACCCAGACATTCCGAGTATGTGCTCACTAATAGAACTGTTCTCCTCCATCTTGTAGCTATAGAACTTGTTAGAGACTTCATATATATCAACTCGGGCATTTTCTTGCAATATTAACTTCAACTCCTGGAACATCTCATATGGTCCATGACGTTCAAAACGTCTTCGAAGTCCCAATTCTAAGACGTAAATCATGGCACACTGAACTAATGAGTAGTCATCAACACGCGACTGCCAGGCATTCACAATGTCTGTAGTTGCAGGGGCCGGTGCTACACCTAGTGGTGCATTAAGGACATAATTATTCTATGCAGCAATGAGGATAATCCTCAAGTTACGGACCCAGTCCATGTAGTTGCTACCATCATCTTTCAACTTAGCTTTCTCTAGGAATGAATTAAAATTCAAAGGAACGGTAGCACGGGCCATTGATCTACAACATGATATGCAAAAAACTATTAGGACTAAATTCATGATAAATTAAGTTCAATTAATCATATTACTTAAGAACTCCCACTTAGATAGACATCCCTCAAGTCATCTAAATGATACGTGATCCAAATCAACTAAACCATGCCTGATCATCACGTGAGATGGAGTAGTCTTCAATGGTGAACATCACTATGTTGATCATATCTACTATATGATTCACGTTCGACCTTTCGACTTCAGTGTTCTGAGGACATATCTGTTGGGGAACGTAGTAATTTCAAAAAATTTCCTATGCACACGCAAGATCATGGTGATGATATAGCAACGAGGGGAGAGTGTTGTCTACGCACCCTCGTGAGACCGAAGCGAAGCGTTGGACGCAACGTAGAGGAAGTAGTCGATGTCCTCCCGGTCCGACCGATCCAAGCACCGCACTCGACACCTCCGAGTTCTTGACACGCAGACAGCTCGATGACGCACCTCGATCTCCGATCCAGCAGAAGCGCCGAGGGGAGTTCCACAAGACGACGGCGTGGTGACGATCTTGATGTTCTCCTGTTGCAGGGCTTCGCCTAAGCACCGCTACAATATGACCGAGGTGTAATATCGTGGAGGGGGGCACCGCACACGGCTAAGGAACGGTCAATGATCAACTTGTGTGTCCTAGGGTGCCCCCTTACCCCCGTATATAAAGGAGGGAGGGAGGAGGTGGCCGGCCTCAAAGGGGGCGCGCCATAGGGAGGGGGAAACCTACTCCAAGTAGGTTTCTTTCTCTTTTCCTTATCTTATTTGGAGGGGGAAGGAAGGAGTACTAGTATTAGGAAGTAGTACTAGTAGTAGGAAGGAAGAGAGGGGGAGGGAGAAAGGAAAGGGGGGCCGGCCCCCCTCCCCATTTCGGATTGGGCTTGGGGGGCGCGCCCCCCTCCCTTGCTCCTTCTCTCTTCCTCCTACATGATCCCAATAAGACCCATATATCTCCCGGGGGGTTCCGGTAACCTCCCGGAGCTCCAAACTTCTCCGGAACCTTTCCGGTGTCCAAATATATCCGTCCAATATATCAATCTTTACGTCTCGACCATTTCGAGACTCCTCGTCATGTCCGTGATCATATCCGGACTCGAACAACCTTCGTACATCAAAATACATAAACTCATAATATAACATCGCCATCGAAACCTTAAGCGTGCGGACCCTACGGTTCGAGAACAATGTAGACATGACCGAGACATGTCTCCGGTCAATAACCAATAGCGGGACCTGGATGCCCATATTGGTTCCGACATATTCTATGAAGATCTTTATCGGTCAAACCGCACAACAACATACGTTGTTCCCTTTGTCATCGGTATGTTACTTGCCCGAGATTCGATCGTCGGTATCCAATACCTAGTTCAATCTTGTTACCGGCAAGTCTCTTTACTCGTTCCGTAATACATCATCCCGCAACTAACTCATTAGTTGCAATGCTTGCAAGGCTTAAATGATGTGCATTACCGAGAGGGCCCAGAGATACCTCTCCGACATTCGGAGTGACAAATCCTAATCTTGAAATACGCCAACCCAACAAGTACCTTTGGAGACACCTGTAGAGCACCTTTATAATCACCCAGTTACGTTGTGACGTTTGGTAGCACACAAAGTGTTCCTCCGGTAAACGGGAGTTGCATAATCTCATAGTCATAGGAACATGTATAAGTCATGAAGAAAGCAATAGCAACATACTAAACGATCGGGTGCTAAGCTAACGGAATGGGTCATGTCAATCAGATCATTCAACCAATGATGTGATCCCGTTAATCAAATAACAACTCTTTGTCCATGGTTAGGAAACATAACCATCTTTCATTAACAAGCTAGTCAAGTAGAGGCATACTAGTGACACTCTGTTTTTCTATATATTCACACATGTATTATGTTTCCGGTTAATACAATTCTAGCATGAATAATAAACATTTATCATGATATAAGGAAATAAATAATAACTTTATTATTGCCTCTAGGGCATACTTCCTTCAGTCTCCCACTTGCACTAGAGTCAATAATCTAGATCACATCACCATGTGATTAACATCGATAGTTCACATCATCATGTGATTAACACCCATAGTTCACATCGCCATGTGACCAACTCCCAAAGGATTTACTAGATTCAGTAATCTAGTTCACATCGCTATGTGATTAACACCCAAAGAGTACTAAGGTGTGATCATGTTTTGCTTGTGAGAGAATCTTAGTCAACGGGTCTTTCACATTCAGAGCCGTATGTATTTTGCAAATATTCTATGTCTACAATGCTCTGCACGGAGCTACTCTAGCTAATTGCTCCCACTTTCAATATGTATCCAGATTAAGACTTAGAATCATCTGGATCAGTGCCAAAACATTTATCGACGTAACCCTTTACGACGAACCTTTTGTCACCTCCATAATCGAGAAACATATCCTTATTCCACTAAGGATAATTTTGACCAATGTCCAGTGATCTACTCCTAGATCACTATTGTATTCCCTTGCCAAACTCAGTGCAGGGTATACAATAGATCTGGTACACAGCATGGCATACTTTATAGAACCTATGGCCAAGGCATAGGGAATGACTTTCATTCTCTTTCTATCTTCTGTCGTGGTCGGGTTTTGAGTCTTACTCAATTTCACACCTTGTAACACAGGCAAGAACTCTTTCTTTGACTGTTCCATTTTGAACTACTTCAAAATCTTGTCAAGGTATGTACTCATTGAAAAAACTTATCAAGCGTCTTGATCTATCTCTATAGATCTTAATGCTCAATATGTAAGCAGCTTCATCGAGGTCTTTCTTTGAAAAACTCCTTTTAAACACTCCTTCATGCTTTGCGAATAATTCTACATTATTTCCGATCTACAATATGTCATTCACATATACTTATCGAAATGTTGTAGTGCTCCCACTCACTTTCTAGTAAATACAGGCTTCTTCGCAAGTCTCAGATAAACTATATGCTTTGATCAACTTATCAAAGCGTATATTCCAACTCCGAGATGCTTGCACCAGTCCATAGATGCACATTTTGTTAACACCTTTAGGATCGACAAAACCTCTTGGTTGCATCACATACAACTCTTCTTTAATAACTCCATTAAGGAATGCAGTTTTGTTTATCCATTTGCCAGATTTCATAAAATGCGGCAATTGCTAACATGATTCAGACAGACTTTTAAGCATCGATACGAGTGAGAAAATCTCATTGTTTTCAACATCTTGAACTTTGTCAAAAACCTTTTTCGACAAGTCTAGCTTTGTAGATAGTAACACTACTATCCGCGTCCGTCTTCCTCTTGAAGATCCATTTATTTTCTATGGCTTGCCGATCATCGGGCAACTCCACCAAAGTCCACACTTTGTTCTCATACATGGATCTCATCTCAGATTTCATGGCCTCAAGCCATTTCGCGGAATCTGGGCTCATCATCGCTTCCTCATAGTTTGTAGGTTCATCATGGTCTAGTTACATGACTTCCAGAACAGGATTACCGTACCACTCTGGTGCGGATCTCACTCTGGTTTACCTACGAGATTCGGTAGTAACTTGATCTGAAGTTACATGATCATCATCATTAGCTTCCTCACTAATTGGTGTAGTAGTCACAGGAACAAATTTCTGTGATGAACTACTTTCCAATAAGGGAGAAGGTATAATTACCTCATCAAGTTCTACTTTCCTCCCACTCACTTCTTTCGAGAGAAACTTGTTCTCTAGAAAGGATCCATTTATTAGCAACGAATGTTTTGCCTTCGGATCTGTGATAGAAGGTGTACCCAACAATTTCCTTTGGGTATTCTATGAAGACGCACTTCTCCGATTTGGGTTTGAGCTTATCAGGATGAAACTTTTTCACATAAGCATCCCAACCCCAAACTTTAAGAAACGACAACTTGGGTTTCTTGCTAAACCACAGTTCATATGATGTCGTCTCAACGGATTTAGATGGTGCCCTATTTAACGTGAATGCAACTGTCTCTAATGCATGATCCCAAAACGATATTGGTAAATCGGTAAGAAACATCATAGATTGTACTATATCCAATAAAGTACGGTTATGACGTTCGGACACACCATTATGATGTGGTGTTCCAGGTGGCATGAATTTGTGAAACTATTCCACATTGTTTTAGTTGAAGACCAAACTCGTAACTCAAATGTTTGTCTCCGCGATCAGATCGTAGAAACCTTATTTTCTTGTCACGATGATTTTCCACTTCACTCTGAAATTATTTGAACTTTTCAAATGTTTCAGACTTATGTTTCATCAAGTAGATATACCCATATCTGCTCAAATCATCTGTGAAGGTCAGAAAATAACGATACCCGTCGCGAGCCTTAACACTCATCGGATCGCATACATCAGTATGTATTATTTCCAATAAGTCAGTTGCTCGCTCCACTGTTCCGGAGAACGGAGTCTTAGTCATCTTGCCCATGAGGCATGGTTCGCAAGCATCAAGTGATTCATAATCAAGTGATTCCAAAATCCCATCACCATGGAGTTTCTTCATGCGCTTTACACCAATATGACCTAAACGGCAGTGCCACAAATAAGTTGCACTATCATTATTAACTTTGCATCTTTTGGTTTCAATATTATGAATATGTGTATCACTACGATCGAGATCCAATGAACCATTTTCATTGGCTGTGTAACCATATAAGGTTTTATTCATGTAAACAGAACAACAGTTTATTCTCTTACTTAAATGAATAACCGTATTGCAATAAACACGATCAAATCATATTCATGCTCAACGCAAACACCAAATAACATTTATTTAGGTTCAACACAAATCCCGAAAGTATAGGGAGTGTGCGATGATGATCATATCAATCTTGGAACCACTTCCAACACACATCGTCACTTCACCCTTAACTAGTCTCTGTTTATTCTGCAACACCCGTTTCGAGTTACTAATCTTAGCAACCGAACAAGTATCAAATACTCAGGGGCTACTATAAACACTAGTAAGGTACACATCAATAAACTGTATATCAAATATACCCTTGTTCACTTTGCCATCCTTCTTATCCGCCAAATACTTGGGGTAGTTCTGCTTCCAGTGACCAGTCCCTTTGCAGTAGAAGCACTTAGTCTCAGGCTTAGGTCCAGACTTGGGCTTCTTCACTTGAGCAGCAACTTGCTTGCCGTTCTTCTTGAAGTTCCCTTCTATCCCTTTGCCCTTTTCTGGAAACTAGTGGTCTTGTTAACCATCAACACTTGATGTTCTTTCTTGATTTCTACCTTCATCGATTTCATCATCATGAAAAACTCGGGAATCATTTTCATCATCCCTTGCATACTATAGTTCATCACGAAATTCTACTAACTTGATGATGGTGATTAGAGAATTCAGTCAATCACTATCTTATCTGGAAGATTAACTCCCACTTGATTCAAGCGATTGTAGTACCCAGACAATCTGAGCACATGCTCACTAGTTGAGCGATTCTCCTCCATCTTTTAGCTATAGAACTTGTTGGAGACTTCATATCTCTCAACTCGGGTATTTGCTTGAAATATTAACTTCAACTCCTGGAACATCTCATATGGTCCATGATGTTCAAAACATCTTTGAAGTCCCGATTCTAAGCCATAAAGCATGGTGCACAAAACTATCAAGTAGTCATCATATTTGAGCTAGCCAAACGTTCATAACGTCTGCATCTGCTCCTGCAATAGGTCTGTCACCTAGCGGTGCATTAAGGACATAATTTTTCTGTGCAACAATGATGATAAACCTCAGATCGCGGATCCAATCCACATCATTGCTACTAACATTTTTCAACACAATTTTCTCTAGGAACATATCAAAATAAACATATGAAAGCAACAACGCAAGCTATTGATCTTACAGCATAATTTTCAAAATACTACCAGGACTAAGTTCATGATAAATTTAAGTTCAATTAATCATATTACTTAAGAACTCCCACTTAGATAGACATCTCTCTAGTCATCTAAGTGACCACGTAATCCAAATCAACTAAACCATAACCGATCATCACGTGAGATGGAGTAGTTTTCAATGGTGAACATCTTATGTTGATCATATCTACTATATGATTCACGCCGACCTTTCGGTCTCCGTGTTCGAGGCCATATCTGCATATGCTAGGCTCGTCAAGTTTAACCTGAGTATTCCGCGTGTGCAAAACTGGCTTGCACCCGTTGTAGATGGACATAGAGCTTATCACACCCGATCATCACGTGGTGTCTGGGCACGACGAACTTTGGCAACGGTGCATACTCAGGGAGAACACTTCTTGATAATTAGTGAGAGATCATCTTAAAATGCTACCGTCAATCAAAGCAAGAATAAGATGAATAATAGATAAACATCATATGCAATCAAAATATGTGACATGATATGGCCATGATCATCTTGCGCCTTTGATCTCCATCTCCAAAGTACTGTCATGATCTCTATCATCATCGGCACGACACCATGATCTTCATCATCTTGATCTATATCAATGTGTCATCACATGGTTGTCTCACCAACTATTGCTCTTACAACTATTGCTATCGTATAGTGATAAAGTAAAGCAATTATTTGGCACTTGCACCTTATGCAACAAAGAGACATCCATAGGGCTTCTGCCAGTTGCCGATAACTTCAACAAGACATGATCATCTCATACAACAACGTATATCTTATCACGTCTTGACCATATCACATCACAACATGCCCTGCAAAAACAAGTTAGATGTCCTCTACTTTGTTGTTGCAAGTTTTACGTGGCTGCTACGGGCTTAAGCAAGAACCAATCTCACCTACGCATCAAAACCACAACGATAGTTTGTCAGGTTGATGCTGTTTTAACCTTCGCAAGGACGGGCGTAGCTACACTTGGTTCAACTAAAGTTGAGAAACCGACACCGCTAGTCACTGTGTGCAAAGCACGGCGGTAAAACCAGTCTCGCGTAAGCGTCGCGTAATGTCGGTCCGGCCGCTTCATCCAACAATACCGCCAACCAAAGTATGACATGTTGGTAAGCAAGATGACTTATATCGCCCACAACTCACTTGTGTTCTAATCGTGCATATAACATCAAACCATAAAACCTAGGCTCTGATACCACTGTTGGGGAACGTAGTAATTTCAAAAATTTTCCTACGCACACGCAAGATCATGGTGATGATATAGCAACGAGGGGAGAGTGTTGTCTACGTACCCTCGTAGACCGAAGCGGAAGCGTTGACGCAACATAGAGGAAGTAGTCGACGTCCTCCCGGTCCGACCGATCCAAGCACCGTTACTCGCACCTCCGAGTTCTTGATACGCAGACAGCTCGATGACGCACCCTCGATCTCCGATCCAGCAGAAGCGCCGAGGGGGAGTTCCGTCAGCACGACGGCGTGGTGACGATCTTGATGTTCTCTGTTGCGAGGCTTCGCCTAAGCACCGCTACAATATGACCGAGGTGTAATATCGTGGAGGGGGCTCGCGACATGGCTAAGGAACGATCAATGATCAACTTGTGTGTCCTAGGGTGCCCCTTACCCCTCAGATATAAAGGAGGGAGGGAGGAGGTGGCCGGCCTCAAAGGGGCGCGCCATAGGGGGGGAAACCTACTCCAAGTAGGTTTCCTCTCTTTCCTTATCTTATTTGGAGGGGAAGGAAGGAGTACTAGTATTAGGAAGTAGTACTAGTAGTAGGAAGGAAGAGAGGGGAAGGAGAAAGGGGGGGGCGGCCCCTCCCCAGTCGGATTGGGCTTGGGGCGCGGTCCCTCCCTTGCTCCTTCTCTCTTCCTCCTACATGGGCCCAATAAGGCCCATATACCTCCCGGGGGGTTCCGGTAACCTCCCGGAGCTCCAAACTTCTCCGGAACCTTTCCGGTGTCCAAATATATCCGTCCAATATATCAATCTCTATGTCTCGACCATTTCGAGACTCCTCGTCATGTCCGTGATCATATCCGGGACTCCGAACAACCTTCGGTACATCAAAATACATAAACTCATAATATAACTGTCATCGAAACCTTAAGCGTGCGGACCCTACGGTTCGAGAACAATGTAGACATCACCGAGACATGTCTCCGGTCAATAACCTATAGCGGGACCTGGATGCCCATATTGGTTCCTACATATTCTACGAAGATCTTTATCGGTCAAACCGCACAACAACATACGTTGTTCCCTTTGTCATCGGTATGTTACTTGCCCGAGATTCGATCGTCGGTATCCAATACCTAGTTCAATCTCATTACCGGCAAGTCTCTTTACTCGTTCCGTAATACATCATCCCGCAACTAACTCATTAGTTGCAATGCTTGCAAGGCTTAAATGATGTGCATTACCGAGAGGGCCCAGAGATACCTCTCCGACATTCGGAGTGACAAATCCTAATCTTGAAATACGCCAACCCAACAAGTACCTTTGGAGACACCTGTAGAGCACCTTTATAATCACCCAGTTACGTTGTGACGTTTGGTAGCACACAAAGTGTTCCTCCGGTAAACGGGAGTTGCATAATCTCATAGTCATAGGAACATGTATAAGTCATGAAGAAAGCAATAGCAACATACTAAACGATCGGGTGCTAAGCTAACGGAATGGGTCATGTCAATCAGATCATTCAACCAATGATGTGATCCCGTTAATCAAATAACAACTCTTTGTCCATGGTTAGGAAACATAACCATCTTTCATTAACAAGCTAGTCAAGTAGAGGCATACTAGTGACACTCTGTTTTTCTATATATTCACACATGTATTATGTTTCCGGTTAATACAATTCTAGCATGAATAATAAACATTTATCATGATATAAGGAAATAAATAATAACTTTATTATTGCCTCTAGGGCATATTTCCTTCAATATCTGTATATGCTAGGCTCATCTAGTTTAACTTGAGTATTCTGCATGTGCAAAACTGGCTTGCACCCGTTCTATTTGAACGTACAACTTATCACACCCGATCATCACGTGGTGTCTTAGCAAGAAGAACTTTCACAACGGTGCATACTCGGGGAGAATACTTATACCTTGAAATTTAGTAAGGGATCATCTTATAGTGCTACCGCCGTACTAAGAAAAATAAGATGCATAAAAGATAAACATCACATGCAATAAAAATATGTGACATGATATGGCCATCATCATCTTGTGCTTTCGATCTCCATCACCAAAGCAACGTCATGATCTCCATAGTCGCCGGCTTGACACCTTGATCTCCATCATAGCATCGTGGTTGTCTTGCCAACCATTGCTTCTACGACAATTGCTACCGCTTAGTGATAAAGTAAAGCAATTACATAGCGTTTGTATTTCATACAATAAAGTGACAACCATATGGCTCCTGCCAATTGCCACTAACTTTTATAAAAACATGATCATCTTATAAAACAATCTTATATCACATCACGTCTTGACCATATCACATCACAACATGCCCTGCAAAAACAAGTTAGACGTCCTCTACTTTGTTTGTTGCAAGTTTTACGTGGCTGCTATGGACTTCTAGCATGAACCGTACATACCTATGGCACAAAAAACCACAACGATGCTTTATCAAGTTTGTTGTTTCAACCTTCACAAGGACAGGCCGCGCTAAAATTTGATTCAACTAAAGTTGGAGAAACAGACACCCGCCAACCACATTTATGCAAAACTACTTTCATGTCTGTCTGTGGAACTGGTCTCATGAATGCGGTCATGTAAGGTTGGTCCGGGCTGCTTCATCCAACAATACCGCCGAATCAAAATAAGACATTGGTGGTAAGCAGTATGACGATCAACACCCACAACTCTTTGTGTTCTACTAGTGCATATCATCTACGCATAGACCTGGCACGGATGTTAATACGTCTCCAACGTATCTATAATTTTTTATTGTTCCATGCTATTATATTACCTGTTTTGGATGTTTATGAGCTTTACTTTACACTTTTATATCATTTTTGGGACTAACCTACTAACCGGAGGCCCAGCCCGAATTGTTGTTGTTTTTGCCTATTTCAGTGTTTCGAAGAAAAGGAATATCAAATAGAGTCCAAATGGAATGAAACCTTCGGGAGCGATCTTTTTGGAACAAATGTGATCCAGGGGACTTGGAGTGGACGTCAAGCAACAGAGGAGGCGGCCACGAGGGTGCCCGGCGTGCCCCCTACATGTGGGCACGCCCCCCACCCTCGTGGGCCACTCGAGCGTCTACCGACCTACTTCTTCCTCCTACATATACCCACGTGCCCTGAAAACATCAGAAGCGACCACGAAAAACTATTTCCACCACCGTAACCTTCTGTATCCACGAGATCCCATCTTGGAGCCTTCGCCGGCGCTCTGCCGGAGGGGGAATCAACCATGTAGGGCCTCTACATCATCTCCAAGGCCCTTCCAATGAGTTGTGAGTAGTTTACCACAGACCTTCGGGTCCATAGTTATTAGCTAGATGGCTTCTTCTCTCTCTTTGAATCTCAATACAAAGTTCTCCTCGATCTTCTTGGAGATCTATTTGATGTAACTATTTTTGCGGTGTGTTTGTCGAGATCCGATGAATTGTGGGTTTATGATCAAGTTTATCTATGAGAAATATTCGAATCTCCTCTGAATTCTTTTATGTGTGATTAAGTTATCTTTGCAAGTCTCTTTGAATTTTCAGTTTGGTTTGGCCTACTAGATTGATCTTTCTTGCAATGGGAGAAGTGCTTAGCTTTGGGTTCAATCTTGCGGTGTTCTTTCCCAGTGACAGCAGGGGCAGCAAGGCACGTATTGTATTGTTGCCATCGAGGATAAAAAGATGGGATTTATATCATATTGCATGAGTTTATCCCTCTACATCATGTCATCTTTCTTAATGCGTTACTCTGTTCTTTATGAACTTAATACTCTAGATGCATGCTGGATAACGGTCGATGTGTGGAGTAATAGTAGTAGATGCAGGCAGGAGTCGGTCTACTTGTCACGGACGTGATGCCTATATACATGATCATGCCTAGATAATCTCATAATTATTCGCTTTTCTATCAATTGCTCGACAGTAATTTGTTCACCCACCGTAATACTTATGCTATCTTGAGAGAAGCCACTAGTGAAACCTATGGCCCCGGGGTCTATCTTTTATCATATAAGCTTTCAGTCTACTTTTATTTGCATCTTTACTTATCCAATCTATATCATAAAAATACCAAAAACATTTATCTTATCATATTATCTCTATCAAATCTCACTTTCGCAAGTGGCCGTGAAGGGATTGACAACCCCTTTATTGCATTGGTTGCGAGTTCTTGTTTGTTTGTGTAGGTGCGTGGGACTTCTGAGGAGCCTCCTACTGGATGGATACCTTGGTTCTCATAAACTAAGGGAAATACTTACGTTACTATTGCTGCATCACCCTTTCCTCTTCAAGGAAAACCAATGCAAGCTCAAGACGTAACCCCTCGGTACTCTGATATTTATCCGAAACACTCCGGAACCATTCCGATGTCCGAATGGAACCTCCCAATATATCAATCTTTACCTCTCGACCATTTCGAGACTCCTCGTCATGTCCGTGATCTCATCCGGGACTCCGAAGAAACCTCGGTCACCAAAACACATAACTCATATAATACATATCGTCATCGAACGTTAAGTGTGCGGACCCTATGGGCTCGAGAACTATGTAGACATGACCGAGACACCTCTCCGGTCAATAACCAATAGCAAAACCTGGATGCTCATATTGGTTTCCACATATTCTATGAAGATCTTTATCAGTCGAACCGCAATGTCAACATGCGTTATTCCCTTTGTCATCGGTATGTTACTTGCCCGAGATTCGATCGTCGGTATTGATGACCCACAAGTATAGTGGATCTATCATAGTCCTTTTGATAAGTAAGAGTGCCGAACCCAATGAGGAATAGAAGGAAATGACAAGAGGTTTTCAGTAAGGTAGTCTCTGCAAGCACTGAAATTGTAGGTAACAAATAGTTTTGCGATAAGATAATTTGTAACGGGTAACAAGCAATGAAAGTAAATAAAGTGCAGCAAGGTGACCCAATCCTTTTTGTAGCAAAGGACAAGCCTGGAAAATTTCTTATAATGACAAAAGCGCTCCCTAGGACACATGGGAATTATCGTCAAGCTAGTTTTCATCATATTCATATGATTCGCGTTCGGTACTTTGATAATTTGATATGTGGGTGGACCGGTGCTTGGGTACTGCCTGTTCTTGGACAAGCATCCCACTTATGATTAACCCCTATTGCAAGCATCCGCAACTACAAAAGAAGTATTAAGGTAAACCTAACCATAGCATGAAACTAGTGGATCCAAATCAGCCCCTTACGAAGCAACGCATAAACTAGGCTTTAAGCTTCCGTCACTCTAGCAACCCATCATCTACTTATTACTCCCCGATGCCTTCCTCTAGGCCCAAATAATGGTGAAGTGTCATGTAGTCGACATTCACATAACACCAGTAGAGGAGAGACAACATACATCTCATCAAAATATCGAACGAATACCAAATTCACATGGCTACTAATAGCAAGACTTCACCCATGTCCTCAGGAACAAACGTAACTACTCACAAAG
This sequence comes from Aegilops speltoides, assembly GCA_021437245.1. Taxonomy (NCBI): domain Eukaryota; kingdom Viridiplantae; phylum Streptophyta; class Magnoliopsida; order Poales; family Poaceae; genus Aegilops; species Aegilops speltoides. Next base: position 505,374,434 of record CM038145.1, read on the forward strand.
CATAGTCATGTTCATGATCGGAGGAGTATTAATATGCATTAAGGATCTGAACATATGATCTTCCACCAAATAAACCAATTAGCATCAACTACAAGGAGTAATCAACACCACTAGCAACCCACAGGTACCAATTTGTGGTTTTGATACAAGATTGGATACAAAAGATGAACTAGGGTTTTGAGAGGAGATGGTGCTAGTGAAGATGTTGATGGAGATTGACCCCCTCCCGATGAGAGGGTCGTTGGTGATGATTTCCCCCTCCCGGAGGGAAGTTTCCCTGGCAGAACAGCTCCGTCGGAGCCCTATATTGGTTCTACCAAGGTTCCGCCTCGTGGCGGCGGAGTTTCGTCCCGTAAGCTTGCCTATGATTTTTTCCAGGGTAAAAGCCTTCATATAGCAGAAGATGGGCACCGGAGGGCCAACAGGTGGCCCAGGAGACAGGGGTGCGCCCAGTAGTGGGGGGAGGGCGCCCCCACCCTCCTGGCCAGGGTGTGGGCCCCCTCTGGTATTTTCTTAGCTCAATAACTCTTATTAATTCCAAAAGTGACTTCTGTGGAGTTTCAGGATTTTTGGAGCTGTGCAGAATAGGTTTCCAATATTTTCTCCTTTTCCAGCCAAAATCCCAGCTGCCGACATTCACCCTCTTCATGATAAACCTTGTAAAATAAGAGAGAATAGCCATAAGTATTGTGACATAATGTGTAATAACAGCCCATAATGCAATAAATATTGATATAAAAGCATGATGCAAAATGGACGTATCAACTCCCCCGAGCTTAGACCTCGCTTGTCCTCAAGCGGAAGCCGAAATCGAAAAATATGTCCAAATGTTTAGAGATAGAGGTGTCGATAAAAATAAAATATAGACATGAGGGCATCATGATAATTCTTGTAACAGCAACATATATAGATTTTGTCATATGATTTCTTATGCTCAAGTAACAATCTATTCACAATGTCAAGTATGGTTCAGATACTTTATGGAGAACTAGCAAACTAGAATCTTAGTCATTGAAGCAATTTCAATTTATCATAACATCAGAAAGAGTCAAGAATAGAGCTTTTCAGCAAGTCCACATACTCAACTATCATATAGTATTCTACAATTGCTAACACTCACGCAATACTTATGGTTATGGAGTTTTAATTGGACACTGAGAAAGATAGGGGCTTATAGAGTTCCCTCCCAACGTATTCACCTTTGGGTGATGTCAACAATAATAATTCATGCTAACTTACATCCAATTGGATATATGTATCAGGATCTTTACAACACGAGGTGCTTGCCAAAGGATAAAATGAAAAAAGGGGAAAGGTGAGGATCACCTTGACTCTTGCATAAAGTAAAGACATAAAGTAAAAGATAGGCCCTTCGCAGAGGGAAGCAAAGGTTGTCATGTGCTTTTAGGGTTGGATGCACAAAATCTTAATGCAAAAGAACGTCACATTATATTGCCACTTGTGATATGAACCTTTATTATGTAGTCCGTCGCTTTTATTGCTTCCATATCACACGATCGTATAAAGCTTATTTTCTCCGCACTAATAAGTCATACATATTTAGAGAGCAATTTTTATTGCTTGCAACATGACAACTTACTTGAGGGATCTTAATTACTTAATCCATAGGTAGTTATGATGGACTCTCATGGCAAAACTGGGTTTAAGGATACTTGGAAGCACAAGTAGTATTTCTACTTGGTGCAAGGAATTTTGGCTAGCATGAGGGGAAAGGCAAGCTCAACATGTTGGGAAGATCAATGACAATATACTTTAACTGAGGTGTGAGAAAACATAAACCATTACGTTGTCTTCCTTGTCCAACATCAACTCTTTAGCATGTCATACTTAATGAGTGCTCACAATCATAAAATACGTCCAAGATAGTATATTTATATGTGAAAACCTCTCTTTCCTTATTACTTCCTATTAATTGCAACGATGACCAAAACTATGTTTGTCAACTCTCAACAACTTTTATGTCTCATAATCTTTATATGTGAAGTCATTACTATCCATAAGATCAATATGAACTCTTTTATTCTTTTTATTCTTTCTACTTTCTCAAGATCATAGCAAGATAGCAAGGCCCTTGACTCAACACTAATCTTTATTATAGATAGCTCATGGACTCGATTACATAAAGAGATCACAAAGCAAAACTCAAAACTACTTCATACCAAAACTTCAGTCTACTAGATCAAGATACTACTAAAAGGATCGAACTAAGAAAAACGGTAAAGATAGGAGTGTGATGGTGGTACGATAGCAGGGCACCTCCCCCAAGCTTGGCAGTTGCCAAGGGGAGTGCCCATACCCATGTGATTATGTCCTCAGAGGTGATGAAGAAAGAGTTGTTGATGATGTAGACTTCTTCCTCAATTTACGCTTGAGGATAGTATTTTGCTCCTTTAAATCATCAATCTCCTTCTCAAGGCTTAATATTCTTTTGCATAGTTCCTGTTTGTTTTCCTGCAAGAGACGAAAAGGGATAAACTCGATCTTTGGCTTCTTTGCTCTATCAGGGAGGCTTGACTTTTTAGACTCCACATGCATGTCCCCAGGTTGAGGTAATGGGACTTCATCCTCATCTGAGCTCGTCTCCTCCTTTCCCTTAGGCTCGTAGTCTTCCTCTTCTTCAGTGGTCTAGCCAGAATGCTCCAAGTCCCCGTAGATCTTAGGGTCTGCAAGGTACTCAACCACATAGCTTTCTCCTTCCGAATCCTGAGATGACATATTGCTCTAATCTGCTACAGAGACAACTCGAAATGAAAACATAAGATATTTGCGTGATACGGTGGTCAAAACTGTTGGGAGATTATATAATGAATTTTTACCGACCAAAAGAAGTAACGTGCAAGAAAGCGGAGTCCGAGAGGCACACGAGGTGCCCACGAGACAGGGGGCGCGCCCAGTAAGGGTGGGCGCGCCCTCCACCCTCGTGGAGGCCTCGTGTCCTTCCCGGATTACTTCTTGCTTTCCAAAATTCTTAAATATTCCAAAACGGAGAAAAATTGCCATTAGAATTGTTTTGGAGTCGGTTTACTTACCGTACCACATACCTATTCCTTTTCGGAGTCTGAAATGTTCTGGAAAGTGTCCCTTATGTATTCCTCCGGGGTTACGGTCTCAATAATATTGGTTTCAACATTGATAGGATTACCTAAGATATAATGTTTGATTCTTTGACCGTTCACCACCCTCGGACTTGTGCCTTCGAAGTTGTTGATTTTTATGGCACCGGAACGATAGACCTCCTCGATAATGTAAGGACCTTCCCACTTAGAGAGAAGTTTTCCTGCAAAAAATCTTAAACGAGAGTTGAATAGCAACACATATTCACCTACGTTAAACTCACGCTTTTGTATCCTTTTGTCATGCCATCTTTTAACTTTTTCTTTGAATAGTTTCACATTCTCATAGGCTTGGGTTCTCCACTCATCAAGTGAGCTAATACCAAATAACCTCTTCTCACCGGCAAGTTTGAAGTCATAATTGAGCTCTTTAATAGCCCAATATGCCTAATGTTCAAGTTCGAGAGGTAAGTGACACGCTTTTCCATAAACCATCTTATACGGAGACATACCCATATGATTTTTATATGCAGTTCTATAGGCCCATAATGCATCGTCAAGTTTCTTGGACCAATTCTTTCTAGATCTATTCATAATCTTTTGCAAAATTAATTTGAGCTCTCTATTTCTCAACTCTACTTGACCGCTAGACTGTGGGTGATAAGGAGATGCAATTCTATGATTTACTTCATACTTAGCAAGCATTTTACGAAAAGCGCCATGAATAAAATGTGAACCACCATCAGTCATTAGATATCTAGGGACTCCAAACCTCGGAAAAATAACTTCTTTAAGCATCTTAATAGAGGTGTTATGATCAGCACTACTAGTTGGAATAGCTTCTACCCACTTAGTAATGTAATCAACAGCAACTAAAATATGTGTGTAACCATTAGAGGTAGGAAAAGGTCCCATATAATCAAAGCCCCAAACATCAAATGGTTCAATAACAAGAGAATAATTCATAGGCATTTCTTGACGTCTACTAATATTACCAATCCTTTGAGATTCATCACAAGACAAGACAAACTTACAGGCATCTTTGAAGAGAATAGGCCAATAAAAACCGGATTGCAATACCTTATGTGCAGTTCTATCTCCAGCGTGGTGTCCTCCATATGGTTCGAAGTGACACTTGCGTAGGATCTGTTCCTATTCATGCTCAGGTACACAACATCTAATAACACCATCTACTCCTTTAGAAAGGTGTGGGTCATCCCAAAAGTAATGTCTTAAATCATAAAATAACTTTTTCTTTTGCTGGTATGTGAAACTAGGTGGTATATATTTAGCAACAATGTAATTAGCATAATCAGCATACCGTGGAGTAGTACGAGAAGCATTAACGACTGCTAATTGTTCATCAGGAAAGCTATTATCAATAGGTAGTGGGTCATCAAGAACATTCTCTAACCTAGACAAGTTGTCTGTAATGGGGTTCTCAGCTCCCTTTCTATCAATAATATGCAAATCAAATTCTTGGAGCAAGAGAACCCATCTAATAAGTCTAGGCTTAACATCTATCTTTTCCATAAGATATTTAATAGCAGCATGATCAGTGTGAACAGTAACTTTAGAATCAACAATGTAAGGTCTGAACTTATCACAAGCAAATACATCTTCTAAGAACTCTTTTTCAGTAGTAGCATAATTTCTCTGGGCAGTATCAAGAGTTTTACTAGCATACTGGATAACATTTAATTTTTTATCAACTCTTTGCCCTAGAACAGCACCTACAACATAATCACTAGCATCACACATAATTTCAAAGGGTAAGTTCCAATCAGGTGGCTGAACAATAGGTGCAGTGATCAAAGCTTTCTTAAGTATTTCAAATGCTTCTACACAATCATCATCAAAGACAAAAGGAATATCTTTTTGCAGTAAATTGGTTAGAGGCCTAGAGATTTTAGAAAAGTCCTTAATGAACCTCCTATAAAAACCGGCATGACCAAGGAAACTTCTTATACCTTTTATGTCCTTGGGACATGGCATCTTCTCAATAGCATCGACTTTAGCTTTATCAACTTCAATACCTCTTTCAGAAATCTTATGCCCCAAGACAATGCCTTCATTAACCATAAAGTGGCACTTTTCCCAATTCTAGACGATACTAGTGTCTTCACATCTCTGCAAAACTCGATCAAGGTTTCTCAAGCAATCGTCAAAAAAGGATCCATAAACGGAGAAGTCATCCATGAATACCTCACAAATCTGTTCTCAAAAGTCAGAGAATATAGCCATCATGCATCTTTGAAAGGTAGCAGGTGCATTACATAAACCAAAAGGCATACGTCTATAAGCAAAAGTACCGAAAGGGTAAGTAAAAGTAGTTTTTGATTGATCCTCCGCTGACACATGTATTTGAGAGAAACCAGAATAACCATCAACAAAGCAGAAATGTGTATGTTTGGATAATCTTTCTAGCATTTGATCAATAAAAGGTAAAGGGTAATGGTCTTTCTTAGTAGCTTTATCTAATTTCCGGAAATCAATTGCCATCCTATAACCTGTAATAATTCTTTGCGGGATCAATTCATCTTTATGACTAGGAACAATAGTAATACCTCCTTTATTGGGGACGCAATGGACAGGACTTACCCAATCACTATCAGCGACGAGATAAACTATACCTGCTTCAAGGAGCTTTAGTATCTCCTTTCTTACCACTTCTTTCATCTTAGGATTTAATCGTCATTGAGGATCTCTAACTGGTTTGGCATCTTTCTCCACTTTTATTTTGTGTTGGCATAGAGTGGGACCAATGCCCTTAAGATCATCCAGAGTATATCCAATAGCAGCATGGTGCTTCTTCAAAGTTTTCAATAATCTTTCCTCTTCTTTCTCTGAAAGGTTAGCACTAATAATAACAGGATATATCTTATTTTCATCAAGATAAGCATATTTAAGATTATCAGGTAAAGGTTTAAGCTCAAACACGGGATCACCCTTGGGTGGAGGGGGATCCCCTAGGATTTCAACAAGTAAGTTGTGTTTCAGAATAGGACCCTGTTGAAGGAATACTTCATCTATTTTCCTTCTTTCATTCATAAACATATCATTTTCATGGTCTAGCAAATATTGTTCTAACGGATTAGTAGGAGGTATGACAATAGAAGCAAGACCAATAATCTCATCCTTACTAGGTGATTCTTTATCACGGGGTTGTCTAGGAAACTTAGCAAAATTAAACTCATGAGACATATCTTGTAACAATATCCTTTTCACAATCAACCCTAGCATTAACAATATTCAAGAAGGGTCTACCAAATATAATGGGACAAAAGTCATCTTGTGGGGAACCAAGAACAAGAAAATCAGCAGGATATTTAACTTTCCCACACAAGACTTCAACATCTCTAACAATTCCAAATGGCTTAATAGTATCCCTATTGGCAAGCTTAATAGTAACATCAATATCTTCCATTTCAGCGGGTGTAATGTCATGCATAATTTCTTTATATAAGGAAATAGGTATTGCACTAGCAGTAGCACCCATATCACATAAGCCATGATAGCAATGATCTCCTATTTTAACAGAAATAACAGGCATGCCTACAACAGGTCTATGTATCTTAGCATCTGGTCTAGCAATATTAGCAGTTTCACCACATAAATAAATAACATGCCCATCTAAATTATCATCTAAGAGATCTTTAACCATAGCACTACTAGGTTCAACTTTAATTTTCTCAAGGGGTGTGTATGTTCTAGTATTACTCTTACGAGCAACAGTTAATGTTTTAGCATGATCCTTTATCCTAACAGGAAAAGGTGGTCTCTCAACATAAGTAGTAGGAACAATATGATCATTATAAGTGATAGTCTTTTCTTCAACTGTAATAGGTGCAACTACCTTTACTTCAGTGGGAAGAATATATTTAAACCACTTTTCCTTAGGGAGATCAAGGTGAGTAGCAAAAGATTCACAAAAAGTAGCTACTATCTCAGAGTCAAGTCCATATTTAGCGCTAAATCCATGAAAAGCATCGGTATCCATAAAAGATTTAACACTATCAAACTTAGGTGTTATACCTGACTCCTTACCATTGTCGGAACCCCAATCTTCAGAGTTGCGTTTAATTCTTTCCAATAAATCCCACTTGAATTCAGTAGTCTTCAGCATATAAGAACCAGCACAGGAAGTATCGAGCATGGTGCGATCATTGAGAGAAAGCCGATCATAAATTTTTTGAATAGTCATATCTCTTGAGAGCTCATGATTGGGGAATGAATATAACATTGACTTAAGCCTCCCCCAAGCTTGAGTGATGCTTTCTCCTTCGCGAGGCTAGAAATTATATATGTAATTACGAACATGATGAACAAGATGCATAGGATAGAACTTCTGGTGAAATTCCAACTTCAATCGTTTACAGTTCCAAGATCCCGTATCATCACATAGCCTATACCATGTCAATGCATCTCCCTTAAAAGATAAAGGGAAGAACTTACTCTTGACAACATCATCGGGTATACCTGCAAGCTTAAATAATCCACAAACTTCATACACAAAGATAAGGTGTAAATCAGGATGCAATGTTCCATCTCCTGCAAAGGGATTAGCTAGCAGTTTCTCTATCATACCCGAAGGAATCTCAAAGTAAACATTTTCAGTAGGTTCAGTAGGTTTAGGAGCAATTATTTGCTCTACTGGTCGGGGCGAAGATACCCCGAACAAACCCCTCAAAGGATTAGTTTCCATATTAACAAGTGACAGAAAATTTCAGCACACTATATAAATGTTTCCTTACCAAGTTCCACTCACCAATGGTGCTTCACTCCCCAGCAACGGCGCCAGAAAAGAGTCTTGATGACCCACAAGTATAGGGGATCTATTGTAGTCCTTTCGATAAGTAAGAGTGTTAAACCCAACGAGGAGCAGAAGGAAATGACAAGCGGTTTTCAGTAAGGTATTCTCTGCAAGCACTGAAATTGTAGGTAACAGATAGTTTTGTGATAAGATAATTTGTAACGGGTAACAAGCAATGAAAGTAAATAAAGTGCATCAAGGTGGCCCAATCCTTTTTGTAGCAAAGGAAAAGCCTGGGAAATGTCTTATAATGAGAAAAGCGCTCCCGAGGACACATGGAATTATCGTCAAGCTAGTTTTCATCACACTCATATGATTCGCGTTCGGTACTTTGATAATTTGATATGTGGGTGGACCGGTGCTTGGGTACTGCCCTTTCTTGGACAAGCATCCCACTTATGATTAACCCCTATTGCAAGCATCCGCAACTACAAAAGAAGTATTAAGGTAAACCTAACCATAGCATGAAACTAGTGGATCCAAATTAGGCCCTTACGAAGCAACGCATAAACTAGGGTTTAAGCTTCTGTCACTCTAGCAACCCATCATCTACTTATTACTTCCCAATGGCTTCCTCTAGGCCCAAATAATGGTGAAGTGTCATGTAGTCGACGTTCACATAACACCAGTAGAGGAGAGACAACATACATCTCATCAAAATATCGAACGAATACCAAATTCACATGGCTACTAATAGCAAGACTTCACCCATGTCCTCAGGAACAAACGTAACTACTCACAAAGCATATTCATGTTCATGATCATAGGAGTATTAATATGCATTAAGGATCTGAACTTATGATCTTCCACCAAGTAAACCAATTAGCATCAACTACAAGGAGTAATCAACACTACTAGCAACCCACAGGTACCAATTTGTGGTTTTGATACAAGATTGGATACAAGAGATGAACTAGGGTTTTGAGAGGAGATGGTGCTGGTGAAGATGTTGATGGAGATTGACCCCCTCCCTATGAGAGGATCGTTGGTGATGATGATAGTGATGATTTCCCCCTTCTGGAGGGAAGTTTCCCCGGCAGAACAGCTCCACCGGAGCCCTAGATTAGTTCCGCCAAGGTTCCGCCTCGTGGCGACGGTGTTTCGTCTCGTAAGCTTGCCTCTGATTTTTTCCAGGGTAAAAGCCTTCATATAGCAGAAGATGGGCATCGGAGGGCCAACAGGGGGCCCAGGAGATAGGGGCGCGCCCAGTAGGGGGGACGCCCCCCACCCTCCTGGCCAGGGTGTGGGCCCCCTCTGGTATTTTCTTCGCTCAATAATTCTTATTAATTCCAAAAGTGACTACCGTGGAGTTTCAGGATTTTTGGAGCTGTGCAGAATAGGTTTCCAATATTTGCTCCTTTTCCAGCCAGAATCCCAGTTGCCGGCATTCTCTCTCTTCATGATAAACCTTGTAAAATAAGAGAGAATAGATATAAGTATTGTGAAATAATGTGTAATAACAACCCATAATGCAATAAATATTGATATAAAAGCATGATGCAAAATGGACATATCAGGTATCTTCATACCTAGTTCAATCTCATTACCGGCAAGTCTCTTTACTCGTTCTGTAGTACATCTTCCCGTAACTAACTCATTAGTCACATTGCTTACAAGGCTACATATGATGTGCATTACCGAGAGGGCCCAGAGATACCTCTCCGATACTCGGAGTGACAAATCCTAATCTCGATCTATGCCAACCCAACAAACGCCTTTGGAGATACCTGTAGAGCATCTTTATAATCACCCAGTTATGTTTTTGCGTTTGATAGCACATAAGCCATTCCTCCGGAGTCCGGGAGTTGCATAATCTCATAGTCGGAGGAATATATATTTGACACGAAGAAAGCAGTAGCAATAAAACTATACGATCATTATGCTAAGCTAACGGATGGGTCTTGTCCATCATTCCACTAATGATGTGATCCTGTTTATGAAATGACTACTTATGTCCATGGCTAGGGAACTTAACCATCCTTGATCAACAAGCTAGTCTAGTAGAGGCATGCTAGGGACACTGTGTTATGTCTATGTATTCACACATGTATCAAGTTTCCGATTAATACAATTCTAGCATGAATAATGGAAAGAAGGGTGCAACTTCCGAAAAACCAAATGAAGCAAAATCAGCGACCTCCCGAGCGGAGGATCACCGGGCACAATGAATATCCTTTGTTGGAGCTTCGTGATCTAGCGAAGCAATTTGCCCCGGCCGTGCTATGCATAGTGGAAACACAAATTTCGAAAGCACATGTCGAGAACCTTGCTGATACTTTAGTTTTTTCAAATTCTTATGCTGTTAGCAGTTCGGGCCATAGTGGTCGCCTTGGTTTGTTTTGGAATGATGCAACTATAAAAAATGATGTTTTTGGTTACTCGGAGTATCATGTTGATGGAACTGTTTCCTCTCCCTCTTGGGAGGATTGGATACTTACATGTGTGTATGGTGAAGCACAGGTGGACGAGAGATATAGAACTTGGGACATGCTGAAATCCCTTGTTATAGCAAGTAAATTACCTTGGCCCTGCATAGGCGACTTCAACGAGGTCCTCCACCCCCATGAACATTCTGGTGCTGGGCAGAGGAGGAGTACACAGATTGTAGGCTTTCGGGAAGCTATGGACATGTGTGCACTAGCAGATATATGGTATCAAGGAAAACCCTGGACATTTGAGAAGAAAACTGCAGGTGGTATGTTCTGTTGCGTTTGTCTTGATCGAGCCATGGCCAGCTCTGAGTGGATGGCCATGTTTCCCCAAGCTAATCTATTTCATGAGATGGGTGCGACTTCAGATCACAGCCCAATACACCTGCAGTTGGAACCCAGAGTGAATGCTACGGTGGGGAAGAAACTAGTCAATATGAGCTTTATTGGGAATGCCATCAAGAATATAATGAAACATTTGCTAGCATGTGGATAGGAGATGCAGGTGCGCACTCGATCGTGGAGATGCATAAAAATCTGGCAGAACTTTCGGTCCCTCTCATGCAGTGGAGTGGTGCCACCATTGGTGAAGTCTCTAAGCAGATTAAAGTATTGAAGAGAGAGCTGGCAAAAATGCAAAATGAGCCTCAAAGGTTAGCCCCATCACATGCAGAGCTAAAAACTACAGAGAAGCTAGTTGAACTATATCATATGGAAGAGATTTTGCTCTGGCAGCGTTCTCGTGTTGATTGATTGATAGATGGAGATAAAAATACGAAGTATTATCAAAGACATGCGAGTATGAGGAGAAAGAAAAACTTAATAAAATCTCATCAACAGGCGGATGGAACCATGACATCCGACCCGAAGGAGTTGGCTGTAATGGAGAATTCCTTTTACCAGAATTTATTCAGGTCATAGGGCACATCCGGTATGGGAACTATCCTGGATTCGATGCCAGCAAAAGTAACACCAGAGATGAATGCCATGTTAACTGCCCCCTTCAATGGAGGTGAGGTAGAACGAGCTCTTTTCCAAATGTTCCAAACAAAGGCACTAGGGCCAGATGGATACCTGGCTCACTTCTTCCAGAGGCATTGGGATATTTACGGTGCTGAGGTAACTGAAGTCGTACTTCATATATTACAAGGTGAAGAGATCCCGGAATTTATTAATGAAACGGCTCTCGTCTTGATCCCAAAGGTAAAAGATCCCATTCAGCTTACTCAATTCAGGCCAATAAGTCTTTGTAATGTGTTCTACAAGATTTCTTCGAAGGTCCTTTCAAACAGGTTGAAACAGATTCTACCAGAGATCATATCTGAGGAGAAATCGACTTTTGTTCCGGGAAGGCTCATCATAGATAACATTATCACTGTGTACGAGTGTTTGCATTTCATGAAGATGAACAAAGCCAAAAGAAACCGTTTTTGTGCTGTCAAAATGGATATGATGAAGGCGTATGACCGTGTTGAATGGGAGTATTTCGAGGCAATCATGATAAAACTGGGTTTTGCACTGTCATGCGTCTCTTTGATCATGAGTATGGTGAGCTCGGTTACGTTTTTAGTCTTGTTCAATGGTGGCAAATTGGAAGGTTTCAGGTCATCTAGGGCAATCCGTCAGGGGGGATCAATTTCTCCTTACCTATTTTTACTTGAAGCGGAGGGCCTTTAGTGCCTTTCAAAAACAACAAATGAATCATCGCACCTCAGTGGAATTCAAGTTGCCCCTACGGCTCCGCCGGTTAGCCACTTGCTCTTTGCGGATGATAGCCTGTTGTTTGTGAAAGCTAGTGTTGATGGAGAAAATGAGTTGTCCTCTTTGATGGAGAGATATTGCAATGCGTCTGGTCAGAGAATCAATTTATCAAAGTCCTCGATTTATTTCAGCAAGGGCTTCCCGAACAGCCTCAAAACAGATGTCAAGCAGGCCTTAGATATACCCAATGAAACCTTGTGTGATAGATATCTTGGTATGCCTACTGATGTTGGAAGCAGCAAAAACAAAGCCTTTAAGTTTTTAAAGGATCTGGTGTGGAATAAAGTTAAAGGTTGGATGGAAAATGTTTTGTCAGTTGGTGGGAAGCAGGTTCTAATAAAATTAGTGGCCCAGGTGGTTCTAGTTTACTCTATGTCTTGTTTCAAACACCCACGTGGTTTATGTGAGCATCTGAATTCGCTTATTCGGAAATTTTTGTGGGGAAGCAAGGAAGGCAAGAGGAAAGCCAGCTGGGTCTCTTGGAGCACTATGAAAAGGCCAAAGCAATGCGGCGGACTAGAGTTAAGAGACATAGAATTATTCAACCTTGCACTATTGGCAAGGCAAACATGGCGTATCCTCATGGAACCAAACTCTTTAAGTGCACGGATCCTTAAGGCAAAATATTTTCCCAATTGTGTGTTTTTGCAAGCAGAACTAGGATCAGCTCCATCACAAGTGTGGAGGTCCATTATGGACAGACGGGACGTGCTAACTCAGGGTGTGGTCAGGAGAATAGGAGATGGGCACAACACATTGATTTGGCAGCATAACTGGCTACCCCGACCACACAATATGCAGCCTATTATAAGCAGAATACCTAACCCCCCGCAGTTGGTTCGGGACTTGATCCTCGCAGGGGTGGAATGGGATAGAGATGCCATTGTAGAGATTTTTGTACCAACAGATGTTGCCTCAATCCAATCTATTCCGCTTTGCACGTGCCAGATTGAAGACTTCTGGTCTTGGATACATGAGAAACATGGCATGTTTTCAGTCTGGTCAGGCTACCGGATGCTAGTCTCGACCAAGTTAAGACATGAAGCATGGTTAGAGGGGTTCTCTGACTCATCCAATGATCCAGATGAGCAGAAAGCTTGGTCGAATTTGTGGAAAATCGATGTGCCTTCAAAGTTAAAAATATTCTTATGGTGCCTGGCTCAACACTTGATCCTGACGGCCGATCTTCTCCACCACAGAAATATGTCAACAATTTCATCTTGTGGGCTCTGTGGAGCGGAGGATTCTTGGCAACACTCACTGCTGCATTGCACGGTGGCGAGATGTGTGTGGGCTCTCCAAGACCCTGACCTTGTTGAAGCAGTAAATAGTGTAAGGGAACCCGATGCCAAAAGATGGGTGTTCGAGCTGATGGAGATCCATCCTCCGACAGAATTCAGTCAGGTGTTGATCAGCTTATGGGTGATATGGCACTCTAAGCGTAAGGCACCCCATGAACATATTTTTCAAAGTCCACAGCAAACACATAGTTTTATCATGAAATATCTCCATGAGCTTGAAGAGTGTAAGACCAAGAAGCCAACAGTCACGTATACTACAACTCCGGTCTGAGCCAAACCCAAGTGGATTCCACCACCTACGGGGATGGTGAAGATCAGAGTGGATGGGGATATGGCTAGGTCAAGTAATGAAGGAGCTTATAACGCTGTTTGTAGGAATTTGGAGGGTATATATATGTGAGCTTCGGCCATTAGATGCATTGGAGTTACTGACCCAGCAACCCTTGAAGCGCTTGTTTGCCGAGAGGCACTTGCTCTGGCTCATTACCTTGCTATTACACATGTCATCATAGCATCTGATTGCCAGGGAGTGGTGTGTGACATCAATCAAGGTATAGGGGAAATGTATGCAAGCATTGTGAAGGAGATTACAGCTACTTCAACGCAGTTTCAGCAATGGACCTTCATCTTTGAAGGGCGTGAATCGAATCAAGAGGCTCATAGCCTCGCCAAACATGCTTTTGGATTGGTTTTGGGGTGCCATGTGTGGCTCATAAACCCCCCATCTTTGAATTGTATATCTATGAACGCTACTCTTGAATAAAGCAAGTGTCTTTGGACGCAAAAAGATGAGGGGCGCCATTTGTGGCTAATTCATCCTCATGACACATTTGTAATTCGTATTTCTTGGACTTTCAGTCAATAAAGTAAGGCATGTTAACCCTAAAAAGAAAATATAGCGTTCAAATGGAATTACTATATGTACGTAAGGTAGCAGGCTCTGCGACGCTAGGTAGCCTTGCACGCAAATCGCTCTGCTCAAATGGAATTACTGCATGCACGTAGATAGCCCACGATTCTAGGGGACTGGAGATCGTTCTTTTCTTCCCTTCTGGTCACTATGACCTTTTTAACACAAGATCTTTACAATCCCCAATTCCCTATTTTGCTATTCAAGTTCTTGTTTAAACAAGATCGTTACAATCCCCAATTCCCTATTTTGCTATTCATGGTTCCAATAGTCCTATCACTTTGATCTCACGAATTCATGAATTGTGAGCGAGGCCGATGTAGATGAAACCCTCTCCGGTATGTAGCCACTGAACGCACACACGCTCAAGTGAGTAGACTACAACTTCGAGCGCCCACAATGCCTAGCGTCGGATCACCGACCGCCCGACGCAAATCCAAGGTATACCATATTACAACTATGAAATTCAACCACTTTGAACTATACAAAATCGTCACCGTCCTAAAAAAATTCAACCGCATCTATTACAAAAAATTAATTTGGTCAACTTTTTTTTTAAGAAATGGGGCCACACCACCCCCATTTTCATTAAGAAAATGGAGTTTGAGATTAATTGGATCAATGAGATTGGCTTTTAGTTTATAGTACCAGGGTATAGATTTTGAACCCAAAGGATTCTTAGATTTGATTGAAGTATTTCCATATGAATCGTTGTAGGACTTCTTCTACATTTTATCTTCATTTGAGTTTAGTACTCTCATGGATTGTCTTATATGTTCGTATGCACATTCACTCACATCATTGTAAATTCAAGATCTTTGGATTCCTGTAAAATTGCTAAAGTTATGATATGTACCACATATTTTTCTAATTTGGTTTTTGTGCCTTTTAGAATCCATCCTGACGGAAAGTATTTTTTTAAGTCAATCACGAATTAAACATGAAGAAGTAATCGTACAATTATATGCATGGAAAGCATGCACCTCCTACTAGTATTAAGGGCCCCTAAATTTTAGTTCGCCCCGGGCCCTCAAAATCTCAGGACCGGCCCTGCGGAAGCCCCACTGCATGAACTTGTAGAGGGGAAGTAGGCACTACTCATCTTTGAGGCAGTACCCAATGAGCCTCATCAAACAGGGGCGTGACAATTGCCGCACTTCATTCTACACATCATATTCGCAAACATATTAAGAAGTCAAGAGCACATTTAGCCCACTTCAGCGTGCCAACGTCCAAGGAATCAAGCCATTTCATAAAAATATTGATTTTCTCTAATTTTTAGGAGAGGTACTCCCTGGTGTGGTTTCATCAGTGATGCATAATCTTGCAGTTTAGGGATAATATTTTAATGGACTCGGGATATTGGTTGCTTGTTTTACACCAGTATTACTAATCCATCAATCGCAAGAATGCCCTGATATATTTTTCAAATTCATGCCTTGAATATCAATGAATATTTTTGTAATTCCCCTGCATTGTTTTGAATTTTTTTCATGTTACTATTAAACTTGCGAATAGAGATACTATTTCATCCCTTGGGACTGCTAGAGATGTCGAAGTCTTGTGTGGTAACATCAAATACCCTACTGATTTTCTAGTTCTTCGCTCTCCACAAGATGGATTTTGCCCCATTATATTTGGTAGACCTTTTTTGAATACAGTTAATGCTAAGATTGATTACAATAGGGAAACAATCGATATTAATTTTGGTAATGTGTCTTATGAGTTTAATTTTTTCAAATTTTGTAGACAACCACATGATAAAGAATTGCCTAGTAAGGATTAAATTATTGGTCTTGCTTCTATTGTCGTATCTTCTAATGATCCGTTAGAACAGTATCTACTAGACCATGAAAATGATATGCATATGAAAGAAAGAAATGAAATAGATGAGATATTCTTTAATCAATCACCTATCCTTAAATATAATCTGCCTGTTGAAAATCTTGGAGGTCCTCCTCCACCTAAGAGTGATCCTATGTTTGAACTAAAGAAATTACCAGATACATTGAAATATGCTTATCTTAATGAAAAGGAAATATATCTTGTTATTATCAATGCTAACCTTTCAGAGCATGAAGAAAATAGATTTCTTAAAACTCTGAGGAAGCACCGTGCTTCTATTGGATATACTCTTGATGATCTAAACGACATTTGCCTCACTTTATGTCAGCATAAGATTAATATGGATCCTGATGCTAAGCCAGTTGTTGATCATCAACGACGTCTAAATCTTAAAATGAAGGTTGTGGTAAGAAGTGAAACATTAAAGCTTCTAGAAGTAGATATAATGTATCTCATTCCTAATAGTAGATGGGTAAGTCATGTTCATTGTGTCCCTAAGAAAGGAGGCATTATCGTAGTTCCCAATGATAAAAATGAAGTTATCTCACAAAGAATTGTAACTGATTATAGGATGTAACTGATTTCAGAAAATTAAACAAAGCTACTAAAAAGATCATTACCCCTTGCCTTTAATTGATCAAATGTTAGAAAGATTATCTAAGCAGACACACTTCTGTTCCCTAGATGGGAGCTTTCCCTTCACCGCCCCCATGGGGGTGGTCCATAGGGTTCATAAATACCCCTCTTACTACGGGGCTTTTACCTAGCCAACACTTAGATCCGGCTCTACCCAAACTTTTTTGGTTCACCCCAACATTACCCACTTGTTCGACTGATATTCTGATTTCTCTCAAATATCTATATCACAAGAAAATCAAGAAAAAACCACATTTACTTGTCATTTTGGAACTTATGCTTATAGATGTATACTTTTGGTTTATGTGTAATGCACCTTATACCTTTCAAAGATGTATGACTGCTATATTCTCTTATTTTGGTGAATAGATTGTTGATGTATTCATGGATGATTTTTTCGTTTATGCGACTTATTTTGATGATTGCTTAAGCAACCTTGATCGAGTTTTGCAGAGATGTGAAGAAACTAATCTTGTCTTGATCAGTTGGGACAAGTGACACTTTATGGTGAACGAAGGTATAGTCCTTGGGCATAAAATTTCTAAGATAGGCATCGAGGTAAACAACAATAAAGTTGATAAGCTTGAGAACATGCCATGTCCTAAAGAGATAAAATGTATAAGAAACTTCTGTGGCCATGCTATTTTTTATAGGAGTTTCATTAATGACTTCTCTAAAATTTATAGGCCTCTTACTAATCTTTTACAAAAAGATGTTTCATTTGTTTTTGATGATGATTGCATAGAAGCCTTTGAAATACTTAAGAAAACCTTGATTTATGTACCTATTGTCCAACCACCTGATTGGAACATACCTTTTGAAATTATATGCAATGCTAGTGACTACGCTGTTGGTGCTATTGTAGGACAAAGAGTTGATAAAAAATTGAATGGTATCTATTATACTAGTAAAACTCTAGACAATGCTCAAGAAAATTATGCTACAATTGAGCAAGAATTTTTATCAGTTGTGTTTGCATGTGATGAATTTTAGCTCTTATATTGTTGATTCCAAAGTAACTGTTCACACCAAACATGTTGCTAATAAAAATCTTATGGAAAACACATATGCTAAACATAGGTTAATTAGGTGAGTTCTTTTTCTACAAGAATTTGATTTGCATATTTTTGATAGAAAGGGAGCTGAGAAACCCATAGCAGATAATTTGCCTAGAATGGAAATGTTCTTGATAACCAACTGCCGATTGATGATAGCTTTCTTGGTGAACAATTTGGTGTCATAACGAGAACTCGGCTAGGGGAACCGATTCATCTATGACACCAGTGAACACATTACACTTTGGTTCGTTTGGGGCATCTTCGGCTCCTAGTTGTCTATGGAGTAACAGAGTTGAGATAGATGATCCGACAGAACATGAGCTACCGCCACTGATGTCTGATGACCGGTTACTTCCGACTGCACGCACGCCAACTCCGGTGTCCATCCCCACCAGCCCGCATAGCCCTGTACCAGTGCCCGCCCCCGAGGAGCCATCGGTGGGGATGGTTCGGCGAGGAGGGCGGCCTCACCTGGAGGCCTTTCGTCTGACGTGGGTGTGCATTGATCGAGGACTCCCAATTGCAGCCCGCGCTTGACCCCGAGGGGGTCTCTGGCACCTGCGCCCATGGATGCGGGTGCAGCTTCTCCGGTAGGGCTGATGGCAAGTGGCCATAGCCTGACTGGCTCGGTGGAGTTAGGTCCAGTTGGGGGTCGGGCAGGAGGCCTTACCTCGAGTGGGCCTGCACGAGACGAGATCGTCGCCTTCAGAGGAATCTCGGATCCCACGTCTGAAGGTTGACGGATGAGCAGCCGTCTCCAGGATCAGCCTGACGTTGATGACCTGCAGCTGGGGCACGCCATGCGGGCGGCGAAGCTTCATGACATTGAGGTCACTACAGGTATGTCAGTCAATACTTCCAATTCCATTTTGCATTTTTTTCCAAGGATGATATTATGAATAATGCAAATCATTTGGGAGTTTCACTAGGTACTAATGGAATAGAAATTGCTAAATCTGTTAATGACATACTTGATCTTGAGGTGGAGCGAGCTATAGAGATGATTCGAAACTTAGCTACTGTTAAACCATTAAATGACTCGAAAATAGATGCATTAGGTGTTAGGGTTCTTGATAGTTTTTGTGAGGATCTTGCGCCCTCACCCACCGAGACTAAGGAGGACGAGAGTTTTGTTTCTCCGAGGGGTTCAACTCACGTCGACCCTGAGGCATGTAAGCTCACTGAGCTCGGTTGTATGGATCGAGTTGATGAGCAAAACAAGCCTAAGCACAAGTGGAACCGGAAGACTTATCCGGACTCGGCTGTGCACAGAAGTGCTAGGATCCGGACTTCTAAAAAAATTCGTGATGAAATATGAAAGGAATCTTTTGGAATATCAGAGGTCTGACTGACTTGGCTAGAAGAATATTTCTGGCGGATGCACCTATAGAACACAACTTAGATTTCATTGCCCTCTCTGAAACTGGTAGAGACAATTTTGCCTCTCGGTTTCTTGGCACCTTACACTACTAGGAAAAACCTTACTAGTAGCATGGGTTTTTTCATACCAGTAGCGTGGGTGCCGGTGCTACTGCTATGGCGCTACAGCTAAATATTAGCAGTAGCGTGTTTTCTACCCCACGCTGCAGATATGCTAAGTACTAGTAGCATTGCTTTCTCCACACACGCTACTACTATCGTATGTACTAGTAGCGCCGCTTTCTCCACCCCACGCTACAGCTAATTAATTAGAAATTAAAAAAATAATATTCAAATGCAGTATTCATGGATGGAAATTCAGATGCATTTGCTTCACCAACAATGATTAGTAGTAGCATCAACATAGCCTCTAATTCAGCATAGGAGTTGCAAGTAAGGGAAAATTACCACCGACACAAGCTAATAATCATCATAGCTAGTCATTACCACCAACATTGTCTAATCATCATAGCTACATAGTGTAGCACATCATCATCATCTTGAAATTCATTCTAGCTAGCTAATCACTCCTACTGCTCTCTCTTAGATAAAATAGCATAGAACATGTGGAGCGCTCCTGATTCATCATATTGAAGCATGCAGATGAACATGTCTCCTAACTGTGGGCTACGCTTCTGATTGCTGCCCCCTAGTACTTCTCTGCGATCCTTCACAATTTTGTTCCAGTCTTTGACTATTAAGACTTGCTTGCTTCTAGAAATCCTGAATGCACTCATGTGCAATGTTGGAAGTCTTGGCCGTATGCTAACCATGGACATGCGACCTTTAGCTTTGATCCCCTGAGGCACAACTATCATCGGGAGTCCCTGTTGAAGAACATCGTAGTAACATACTTAGCAATGAAGTTTAGCTTAAAAAATAATGTATGCAAAAGATGCACTAAGGACAAATAGTAAAATTTTTACCATCTTTCCTAAATAGATGTGACCGTAGTTCATTACGACCACTATTGTTCGCACGTTTTGAGTACTAACATTTCTAAGTCCAGGAAAATAATTTGTCTTGACAGTATGAAGATCCTCAAGCCATGAAACATAATGACTTGTCTCCTCGTGGTTTAGTTCAGCCCCGGGACAGTAGTAGGTCATGTCTACCAAGCGCCGGACATGTTTGCTTGAATGGAAATAAGCTGTCAATAGAAATTAGTTGTCAACTATTTTTAAATAAACAATATCCAAGACATAAATATGGTTGAGAAACTTACATAAAGGTAGAACTGGAGGCATCTGCACATCGACCCAGATGTCGATATTATCTTCAATATCATCTTCCGGACAAATATCAAACGTGATAAGCATATCAGGCTCAAATGCATAAGCCTTGCATAGTGCTCTCCATTGTTTGCATTCAAAATGGATGTAGGTGTCTGTATTGTATAATTTTGCGAGAAAACTATAACCATGCTCGGTCCTCAAGTTAACTCTTTTTACCTCCATAGTTTACATAGTACTGAAACCAATCTTATCCAAGACATATATTCTTGCATGGCAAGGGATACGCTAGTAGAATAGTAAAAAAAAATTAAATTATAAGTTGAAGCAAAAGAAGCAGAAGTCATGCTTAATTACAAAAAAAGACTTGTCGTTGTGACTTACTGTATGCACTTCGAAATTCTCATCCAGCTTGATGATGAAGCGCCTACCACCAACTAGGTGAGGCCTGTCGCACTGGCCGCGCTCGTCTTCGCAGTATTCACACATACCTAATTTCCTTTCACTATCGTCGTGAGACATTTCCTATGTTCATATAGTTGAAACAGACGTGCATTCAATAAGCAAAACTAAATCATAAAACGAATTAGTATTCAAATCAGCATGCGTTCAATAAGAAAACTAAATCATCTCTTGCGTTCATACATCATCGAATATTATCACTAATACATCTCGAATTGTGTCATACATATAACATCACGAATACATCTAGAACCCTAGCGAACGACGGGTATCGTCGCGGGCAGTGGACACCCAAAGAGAAAGAACCATCATAGGATCATAGCTCCAGTGAGATCCCTGAAGAACCATCCAGGTACTGTCGGACCTGCCCTCCAACGCAACCATGTAGCGACGGACGTGCTCATGCTCCTCGCTGACACGGTGAGATACCACCTCTGCGGTGACGAAGGCCTCCCCGCCATCACTGGCCCACGCGACAGCCACCAAATAAGGTCCGGGTCAACGACGGGCTGCCTCCTCACCAAGTTGTGCGCCCCGGAAGGTAGCACCTCCCAGTACCAGCCAGGCGGAGCCCCGTCCCGGACATGGCCCCTATAATCAAGCAAGCCTCCTCCACCGAGTCGACGACGAGGATGCGGGCCAGGCATCGTCGACGTCGAGAGCAAATGCTTAATTATGAAAACAAAATTAATAAACACTTAGCAAAATTCGGCATGACCTTTGCTAAAAGCAGGACATATCGAGTGCCTGAAATTTGCCATAACGTAAATGAATTGACATTCTGGCAAAACATAGGCCACTTAGAAAAATATGACATGTCCAAAATGTGACATGTTCAAAATATGACATGTCCACTGCAAATTTGCATATAACATGAAAAATTGCTTTAACTAAAAAAATAACAACAATTGCTTTAACTAAATAAATACCTAGAATTTGTTAACTACACCTAAAACAACTAAAACACCTAGAATTATGTTAAATACACCTAAAACACCTAAATTCTATTAACTACACCTAATTAAAAACCTAGATAAATTTCTGTCCTAATTTTAAAACCTAGCTAACTTAAAAACCTAGGGTTCATACTACCTAATCTGTCCTAGCTAGGGTTCGATCATAACCTACATTATTCTAAGAACCTACATTTTTTCAACTATATAGGATTGAAAATAACTACTCTCTAATAATTATAACTAGGGAGGGAGGGAGGAGGAGGAGGAAGGAGGGAGGAGTACCTCTCGGTGGAAGAGGGCCAGCAGGGGAGGGGGAGGATGGCCGACACGGGAGGCGGGGGGAGGAGGGAGGGCAGCGGGGAGGGCGGCCGGCGGGGGATGAGGGCCCACGCGGGGGAGGGCGGCCGACGTAGGACACGGGGGCGGTGGCCGGAGCGGGGTATTGAGGGGCGCGTGAGTGTGAGAGTGAGTGAGAGAGAGAGAGGGGCGCGCGCGGGCCGGAGCAGGGAGGAAGCAGAGGTGGGCTTAGCATCATCATGGGGGAGGAGGCCCAACGCTATAGCTAAAGCTGCAACAGGGGGCCGAGTGCGTGGCCCATTAACAGCAATGCTGGCCGAGAAAAAATGCGCTACTACTAACGTGCGCTTGCAGCGCTGGTTTTGGCCGGCGCTACTGCTAAGTAGCAGTAGCGTGGGGTATATAACCAATGCTACTGCTAAATTTCTACCTATAAGCATTTTCCTAGTAGTGTTATCGGGATGAGTTGATTTCGATTGGCATTGCTTACCCCCAAGAGGAAGATCCAGTGGGATTTTACTTGGGGTGAAGTGCGAAGTGTTGGAGGTTTGGAATGTTGTTATGGGAGAATTTGCGGTTAAGTTTCGAGTCAGATCGAAGGCTCACGGTTTCCAATGGGCACTAATGGCAGTGTACGGGGCCGCGCAGCCTAAGCTAAAAACAGATTTTCTGGCACACATAGTTTGTATTTGCGGAGATGAAGGTTGGGGTGATTTTAACATCATAAGAAGACAGGATGGAAAGAATAATGATAACTTTCACGGCAGATGGTTGTTTATGTTTAACACAATCATTGAAAGCATGGATCTCAAGGAGATCGAGCTTTCTGGTAGAAAATTCACTTGGGCCAACACATTGCTAAATCCAACGTATGAGAAGTTGGATTGTGTGCTCACAAGTGTGGAATGGAAGCAGAAGTTTCCTTTGGTGACGGCCCAAGCATTGTCGCGAGCAATCTCTGATCATACCCCACTGCTTGTTGACTCTGGGGAGGCAACTTATGTGGGAAATAAAAATATCTTCTCTTTTGAATTAGCATGGTTTGAGAGAGAAGGTTTCTTGGACCTGATAGCACGGGAGTGGGCAAAGGATTCAGGAGGGAGATCAAACGTAGAAAGATGGCAGAATAAGATTAGACACTTAAGACAGTTCCTACGCAGTTGGGCCAAACATTTGAGTTGTGTTTATAAGGTTGAAAAGGAAAAGCTCCTTAACCTTGTAAATGCCTTAGATTTAAAAGCTGGGTCCTCCATTTTAGACACTAGAGAGCTGGAGACTAAAGTGGAGGCGGAACTGAGACTGAAAGAATTACTTCAAGAGGAAAAATTGAAGTGGGCACTAAGAGCTAAAGTGCGAAAAGTCGTCCAAGGGGACGACACGACACAATTCTTTCATATGATTGCGAATGGCAAGAATCAAAAGAAGAAAAAATTTCAGCTTGAACAAGATGAGGGGACGATTTTTGGACAGGAGAACCTACATATACATCACCAATTATTACAAGCAGCTGTTTGGGGCTCCTGAGGATAGTTTTGTGTCCTTAGACGAGTCAAGGGTTGAGGATATCCCTCAACTTGCGACAGATGAGAATGAAATCTTGACCACCCCATTTTCGAAGAAAGAGGTGTTTGAGGTGATTTAACAGATGAAGAATAATAATGCTCCTGGGCCGGATGGCTTTCCGACTTAGTTTTATAAAAGGTACTGGCATATTATTAAGGGTGATTTGCTTCCGATGTTCCATAATTCGTGTTCTAGGCATTTGCAATTATTTTACTTAAATTTTGGAATGATAACTTTGCTCCCTAAGAAAACACAGGCTGTGCGGATCGAGCAGTTCCAACCGATATGTCTTCTGAATGTTAGCTTTAAAATATTCAGCAAGGTGGGGACTAACAGGCTGACGCAGATTGCACACAGTGTGGTGCAGCCATCTCAAACAGCCTTCATGCCGGACAGAAACAACCTTGAAGGGGTTGTGGTCCTACATGAAACACTCCATGAAATCCACACGAGAAAACTAGATGGGGTGGTTTTTAAGGTGGGTTTTGAGAAAGCATACGATAAGGTTAAGTGGCCATTTCTACAGTAGGCCTTGTGGATGAAAGGATTCGACCAGTCCTGGAGAAAGCAGGTAGATTATTTCACGCAAAAAGGCAGTGTCGGAATCAAAGTGAATGATGACATATGTCATTATTTCCAGACACACAAGGGTCTAAGACAGGGAGACCCAATGTAGCCTATCTTGTTCAACATAGTAGCGGACATGTTGACAATTCTGATAGGAAGAGCTAAAGAAAATGGCCAAGTAGGTGGCCTTATCCCGCATCTGGTGGATGAAGGAGTGTCCATTCTACAGTGCGCCGATGATACTATCATCTTCATGGAGCATGATCTGGCAAAAGCAAGAAATATGAAGCTTGTGCTATGCTTATTCAAACAGTTGTCGGGGTTAAAGATTAACTTCCATAAAAGTGAATTGTTCTTCTTTGTGAGAGCTAAAGATGAACAAGAAGCTTACAAACAACTGTTTGGATGTGGGTTGGATTCGTTGCCTTTTACAAATTTGGGCATACCGATTCACCATTGCAAGCTCTCTATCAAAGCATGGAAGTGCATGGAAGATCGATTTGAAAAGAAACTAGGCTGCTGGAAACACTAGTAGAAAAGGGTCAAACGTGCAGCACATTAGTGCCGGTTTGTATTAGAGCCGGCACTAATGTATACATTAGTGCTGGTTCCAACGGCTAGCCGGGCCGCTCTCATTAGTACCGGTTCGTGGCTAACCTTTAGCACCGGTTCGTGCCACGAACCAGTACTAATGAGGGTGGTGGCAGGATGTTGTCAGTCTGGGCCCCCTCCAGCACCTTTAGTACCAGTTCGTGCCACGAACCGGTACTATAGGTCGAAGTACATAAACCCTTCGTCCACCCGAGCCACTCTGTTCTTCCCCTTTCCCCTCACTTCTCCTCTGTTCTTCCCCTTTCCCCTCGAGCTCCTCACAAATTTTGCCCAAAATTTGTCAAGATTTGAAGGCCCCCATCCATTCAAATGATCACAAAGGTTAGCAACTTTGTCCTTTCAACTCTCATTGCTAGATTAGCTCTTCCCATGCTTTGTATAGTTACTAATTTGTGAGTTTAGTAATTTGGGAGGAAATATATATATGTGCTAGTATTTGATTTATATGCAATTTGAGGTCAATAATAACACTTAGTTTGCATATGTAGGTGTGGTTTACTTAGTGCCTTCTAAATCTCCGTCGTAACCACCGTCGATCGCCTCAAGACCGTCTCCGTCACGGCACCACCTTGTGGTGAGCCTCTTGTTCATGAAATTTTATATAAAAATTGATGTTTATGTGATTTGGATATATAGTTAATCATGTAATAATTATCTTACCCGTACGTTGTTTGTTATACATAGTGCCATGGTTTTGATATCCGTCCCCGTCGGCCCTCGTCCTTGTTATGATTCGGATGTGGTATATTCTCTTTTAAAACTATTAGTTGCATTTCGTGTTTATGACAAATTATGCCCATCAAGTTGACTTAGATATTTTTATCTAGGAGGTATGTGAACCGGAAATTCCAACCAACCCTATTGTCGAGAGGTTAAATTTAGTTGAAAGAGAAAACGAGTACTTGAAAGAAAAATTGAAAAGAATTGAGGGGGAGAAGATGGAATTGGAGTTGCATGTTGCCGATGTCGTCGATGATCACAAGATCAAGATGGAGAAAATGCGCTTGAAGAATAGAAAGATTAGAAAATATGCCATCGATAGTGAGGCTTGGTATCATTATGCTGTTGGATCAATTGTTACCTTAGTTGCGATCTTGATCGCATTTGTTGTTGCATTTAAGTGCTTTAGCTAGAGAGTTATTTGTTTGTTGCATTTAAGTGTTGTATGAACTTGTATTAATTTGGTCTATTCGGTGTTGTGTAATGAAGATGAGCCGGCAATGGATGTACGATGACCGATGCTCTTCTCATTTTGTTGAGGGCGTGCATACTTTTCTGCTTGCGGCTGAGGCAAACAAGCGGGCGGATGGTTTTATGCCTTGTCCATGTGCTGGCTGTAAGAATGGTCACAATTAATCTACGTCAAGAACCATTCACGTCCACCTGTTTGAGTCCGGTTTCATGCCCCACTATAATGTTTGGACCAAGCACGGAGAAAGAGGGGTTATGATGGAAGACAATGAAGAAGAAGAGGACGACGACATCTATCCTGGCCATGGGTTCCCTGAATACGATGATACAACAATGGGGGAAGAAGCTGAGCGGTAATCGGGAAGAAGCTGAGCGGCAATGCGGGAAGAAGCTGAAGAAGAGGCATCAGATGAGCCCGTTGATGATCTAGGTCGGGCCATTGCCGATGCAAAGAGAAACTGCGCAAGTGATTTGGAGAAGAAGAAGTTGCAGCGCATGTTAGAGGATCACAAAAAATTGTTGTACCCGAATTGCGTAGGTGACAAGAAAAAGCTGGGCACCACACTGGAATTGCTGCAATGGAAGGCAGAGAATGGTGTATCTGACAAGGGATTTGGAAAGTTGCTGGTAATGATAAAGGTTATGCTTCCAAAGGACAACGAATTACCCGAGAGTACGTACGAAGCAAAGAAGGTTGTCTGCCCTCTAGGGTTAGAGGTGCAGAAGATACATGCATGCCCTAATGATTGCATCCTCTACCGCGGTGAGTACGAGGATTTGAACGCTTGCCCGGTATGTGGTGCATTGCGCTATAAGATCAGCCGCGATGAGCCTGGTGATTTCGAGGTCGAGCGCCCCAGGAAGAAGATTCCTGCCAAGGTGATGTGGTATTCTACTATAATACCACTGTTGAAACGTTTGTTCCAAAACAAAGAGCATGCCAAGGCGATGCGATGGCACAGAAAGAAGACCGTAAGAAAGACGGAAAGTTGAGAGTAACCGCTGACGGGTCGCAGTGGAGAAAAATCGAAAGAAAGTATGGGAAGGAGTTTGTAGATGACGCAAGGAGCGTATGGTTTGGTCTAAGCGCAGATGGCATTAATCCTTTTGGGGAGCAGAGCAGCAACCATAGCACCTGGCCTGTGACTCTATGTTTGTATAACCTTCCTCCTTGGTTGTGCATGAAGCGGAAGTTCATTATGATGCGGTGCTCATCCAAGGCCCTAAGCAACCCGCAACGACATTGATGTGTACCTAAGGCCATTAGTTGAAGAACTCTTACAAGCGTGGAATGGAACAGGTGTGCGTCGTGAGGATGAGCACATGGGGGAAGAATTTGACCTCAAGGCGTTGCTATTCGTGACCATCAATGATTGGCCTGCTCTCAGTAACCTTTCAGGACAGACAAACAAGGGATACCGCGGATGCACGCACTGTTTGGATGATACCGACAGTATATATTTGAATAGTTGTAAGAAGAATGTGTACCTGGGACATCGTCGATTTCTTCCGAGTAGGCATCCCGTAAGAAAGAAAGGCAAGCATTACAAAGGTGAGGCGGATCACCGGACGAAGCCTTGCCACCGTACTGGTGCTGATGTACATGATATGGTCAAGGATTTGAAGGTGATATTTGGAAAGGGTCCTGGCGGACAACCTGTTCCGAAGGACGCGGACGGACGCGCACCCATGTGGAAGAAGAAATCTATATTTTGGGACCTGCCATGTTGGAAAGACCTAGAGGTCCGCTCCGCAATCGACGTGATGCACGTGACGAAGAATCTTTGCGTGACCTGCTTGGCTTCTTGGGCGTGTATGGGAAGACAAAAGATACACACGAGGCACGGAGGACCAGCAACGTATGCACGGAGAAGATGGCATACATCAGGGTCATGCAAGCTACGCTCTTACCAAAGAAGAGAAGGAAATCTTCTCTGAATACCTGCTCAGTATTAAGGTACCGTCTGGCTTCTCGTCGAATATAAAGGGAATAATAAACATGACAGAGAAAAAGTTCCAGAACCTAAAGTCTCATGACTGCCACGTGATTATGACGCAACTGCTTCCGGTTGCATTGAGGGGGCTTCTACCGGAAAATGTTCGATTAGCCATTGTGAAGCTATGTGCATTTCTCAATGCAATCTCTCAGAAGGTAATCGATCCAGAAATCATACCAAGGTTACAGAATGATTTGGTGCAATGTCTTGTCAGTTTTGAGTTGGTGTTCCCACCATCCTTCTTCAATATCATGACGCACGTCCTAGTTCACCTATCGAAGAGATTAACGTTTTGGGTCTGTATTTCTACACAATATGTTCCCCTTTGAGAGGTTCATGGGAGTCTTAAAGAAATATGTTCATAACCGTGCTAGGCCGAAGGAAGCATCTCCAAGGGCCATCAAAATGAGGAGGTCATTGAGTTTTGTATTGACTTTATTCTGACCTTAAGGCGATTGGTGTTCTGAATCGCGGCATAAGGGCGGATGGATGGAAAAGGCACGCTAGGAGGAACAAATAATATGTATGGACGGACATTCTCTCACTTTGAAGCACACTACACAGTTCTACAGAATTCCACCTTGGTGGCTCCATATATGGATGAACACAAGAATTTGCTACGCTCCAAACACCCGGAGCGGTCTGATGAGTGGATTACACGTGAACAAACCAGGAGTTTCGCCAACTGGTTGCGAACGCATACCATGCATGACACCTCTATTGAAGATGACCTGTACTTGCTGTCCCGATTACCATCTTCGAATATAATGACTTTCAAAGGGTACGAGATAAATGGTAATACATTTTACACGATCGCCCAAGATAAGAAGAGCACCAACCAAAATAGTGGTGTCCGCTTTGATGCGAAACCAAGGCGGAAAGGAAACATATTATGGTTATATACAGGACATATGGGAACTTCACTATCGGCGTGGTTTAACGGTCCCTTTGTTTGGTGCAAATGGGTCAATATGACACGAGGCGGGTAACGGAAGACCCAGAGACGGAATGACAACAGTGGATCTCAACAATCTTGCGATGCAGCACGAACCATTCGTCCTAGCCAATGATGTGGCACAGGTTTTCTATGTGAAAGACATGTCTACCAAGCCAAGAAAAAGAAAAGATAAGGAAGCGAATGCATTGTACGATGAGCCAAAGCGGCACATAGTTCTTTTTGGGAAGAGAAACATCGTGGGAGTGGATGACAAGACAGAAAAGTCAGAAGATTATGAAAAGTTTGATGAAATTGCTCCATTCACAGTGAATATTGACCCGAGCATCCCGTTAAATGATGAATATTTTCCATGGTTACGGCGCAAAGGGACACACGCGAAGAAAAAGTTTCACACCCAAAGATCTGGGATGTGATCGGCTTCACTATCATCACTTTCTTCGTGTTTCACACCCGGAGGGAATGTCTATAATAGTTAGGGTAGTTATGTGTTTTGGCATTTGAAACGCGAAGAAATTTTATGTGCAAACAAATTCTTTTCATGCATTTACTGATTTTTTTCCCCAGCTAAATGACCCTGATATTGAAAAGCAATTCAAATGAACTCAGAAAAGGTTGAAAGTTGGCATGGTATCATAATTTCATACAAGTAGCATGTGCAAGAAAGTAGAGAGGGTTACGGCAAAAACTGGATGCACCGTGTACAAAATGGACAATCTCTTTGAAATATCGGGGTTTCAAGCGAAAACTGAACTGTTACAAAGGCATTTCCTTTTTTAAATAACCTAAGCATTACTAAATTGAATATAATGATAAAACACACTAATATTAAACATAAGAAAAAAGTATCACTGAAAAAACTTTTTTCAAAGTTAAGTTATTCACAAACTAGTGATTCACACAAATTTCAAATAATTCAAAATTTAAACTATTCAAATTTGAAATCTACCGGCACTAACAGAAAGTTTGTAATTTTTTGTACCTAAAGCAAAAATATTCACAAAGAAACTCTAAATACAGCAAAGAAACTCAAAAAATAAATAAAACAAAAATAAAAAAATAAAAAAAATAAGAAAATAAAAAAGCCCGCCTACTGCGCCATAGCGGCCTGCATACGACTAGAAACCCAACCTGTGGTTGGGTTGATGGATCTGCCCATAAGCCCAGATAGGCCCACAGTGCAGAGTAGGAGAGGTAGGCCCGAAGGCCTGCTATTGAGAGGATTTCAATGCGATTGCCATGTTTGGGCTTATAAACCGTCTGGCGCTCCTAAACTAGCAAGTGGGACTAAACCTGCGCCCTCGCTGGCAGCAAGACACCCTTTAGTACCGGTCGTGGCTCCAACCAAGTACTAAAGGGGGGGCCTTTAGTACCGGTTTGTGCCACCACCCGGTACTAAAGGGGGTCGCTTCTCGCCGCTTGGCCTGGCCAAAACAGACCTTTAGTACCGGTTGGTGGCTCCAACTGGTACTAAAGGTGCCTTCTATATAAGAAAACACTTCAAAATTTCGTCAGTTTCTCATCTCTCCCTCTGCTTCTTCTCCTCTGCACCGTCGCCCGCCGCCCCCGCCGTCTCCATATCCCTCGACGCCGCCCCGGCCCGTCGCCGCCCCCGTCGCCGCCCCGTCCCCGTCGTCGCCGCCCCGTCGTCCCGTCCCCGTCGTCCCCGTCGTCACCGCCGCCCGTCCCGGCCGCGTCGTCACCGCCCCCGTCGTTATCGCTGCCCTGCCCGTCGTCCCGTCCCGTCGCTCGCTGCCTGCCCGTCGTCCCGTCCCGTTAATCGCCGCGCCCATCGCCGTCCCGTCGCCTCTCGCCTCGCTGCCGTGAGTGCGCACACACACACACATTTTAGTTATAGATTTTTCTGTTTTAAGAAATTGTTAGACATTTTTCTGTTTTTAGAAATAGTTAGAAATGTTAGAATTGTTAGAATTGTTAGAAATGTTAGAAATTGTTAGAAATTTTTCTGTTTTTAGTTATAGAAATAGTTATAAAAAGTTAGAATTGTTAGAAATTTTTCTGTTTTTTAGTTAAAGAAATAGTTATAAAAATGTTAGTTATATATATAGAAATGTTATATTATTTTTTTCTGTTTTTTAGTTATAGAAATATTAGAAATGTTATAGAAATGTTAGTTATATATAGCATTGTTAGAAATGTTATAGAAATGTTAGTTATATAGAAATGTTAGAAATTTTAGTTATCAAAATCCAATCATTAAAAAAATGTTACTTTTTGCGGGCATATATCTAGTATTTGTTCTCGAGATGCCCAGCCCGCATCCTCGCCGTCGACCCATCCGCGATGACGTCCAGCCGACCCATGTCCGGGACTGGGCTCCGCCGGGCTGGCACTGGGAGGTGCTGCTTGGAGGGGCGCGCCGCTTGACGAGGAACCCGGCCGCGGGTCCCGTCGTCGACCCTGATCTCGTTTGGTGGCGTTCACGTGGGCAGTTTGGTGCGGAGGGACCGGCCCGCCGGAGGTGGTGCGTCGCCGTGTCGAGGAGGAGGACGAGCACGCCCATCGCTACATGGTTGCGTTAGAGGCGGCAGGTTCTCCAATACGTGGCGATATCTTGAGGATCTCACTTCAGCTATGATCTGTGAGGTTCCTTCTCTTTGGGTGTCCACCGCCCGCGCCGGAGGAACCGCGAGTGTCCTAGATTCTTCGTAGTATTCGATCTTTATTAGCTAATAGCCGTGATGTACTATTCAATATTATATATTATTCGAGGCGATGTATTGAGATTATATCTATTATTCGGGACGATGTATTGAGATTATATCTATTATTCGAGATTTGAATACTAAATTGTTTTATATTTCTTTTGAATTAGTTAAACAAAAGCTATGGCGGACAATACCGACAGAGAGAGGAGAACAGACCATGTTCGATATGATCTGTGAGCGAGATGATAATCGAATGAAGAAGATTATGACGGCTCGAATTTCTAAACAACACCGAGAGGGTGATATGATATTCGATCGCGACGAAGTCATGAACTATGATTATGCGATGACGAAGAACATGTTGATCCTGAAACAACAAACACCGACGAGGTATATATATTTATATAAGCAGGCATCTTGTGATCATCACATGTTTTAAATGACTTGAAGATATATTAACGAATCGATCTTTGTTCTTTCAGCCATCCGGATCGAGCAAATCTTGAGCAAAAGGGCGAAACGAGGCCCGAACAAAAGTTGAAGCCGGGCGTAAAGTACAATATTGAGGCATGCGGCCCTCTTGGCAAACCATTAGCGCCTAAGAAGATTGCGGACAAGTTCGCTCGTCACAAGTGCGGAGTTCTTGTGAAGGACCAACTCGATCAAACTTCAAGAATGGAGAGCGCCGGCAAAGCCACGTCCAGATGTTACTTTTGTAGACAAGAATCAAAAAGATCTGCTTTGGGATACTCTCATGGAACATTTCACCCTACCAGATCATTTCACAGAAGCAGATGTGCAGAAAGTCAAAGAGGCTGCTCTTAGGATGATGGCGACTGCATTCAAGAACTACAAGAATCGTGAATGGAACAAGTACGTCAATGGAGGAAGGAAGACTCCAGTATTCAAGGGAACACTGGAGAACCAACGTGATCATTGGGACAATTTCGTGAAATTCAAGGATTTGGAATTAGCTAAGGAACGGTCGAGAATAAACAAGAAGAATGCGAAAAAGGATAAGTTCCATAAGTGGGGCCGGTGGCTATCGCGGTGGCAATGCCTAAGTGGGATAAGTCCGAGAAAGAGATGGAGGATGCAGGTGTCACTCCGGCTACTAAGAGCTGGCCTCCGAGGTCGGGACTTGGTTCTATCGCATGGGGGAGTTGGACCGGAGGACAGCAATGTTTCGACGAGGGCAAGTCTGAAGGGAGCCGACGATGCGATACTTGTTGCAATAGAAGAGGCACGAACGGGGTGTTCCAGCCCAACAGAGAGAACGACAAGCTTACGCGTGCCACGGGAAATCTGAACACCGGGAAGAACACGAGGCAAGGGCGCTATGCCGTGGTATGAGGGGTTTTCAGACTGGAACAACGACTACAGAACCCGTGCGAGAAAGAAGATTGCGGAGGAGAAGAAGAGGAGGATGGAGGAGGAGCAGAGGAAGCGGGACTATGAACGCCTTCAAGGCCTAGAAGCAAGTCAAGCGGAATTGGCAGTCAAATTCCAGCGGCAGCAGGAGCAGATCGACTCACTTACACATCAAAGGGAGTCTCAGCAGCTGCAGCAGCTAGCGGATGGATAGCACCGGCCCATCCATGCCGAGAAGCAGCGTGGGTTCCGTCCCGGACAACGCAATGCTGGGTAGATACCCCGTGGATGACATCATAGAGAACACTAACTGCAAGCTACACGTCAAAATGAAGAACATATACATGAAGGTGGCGGACGGCTGTGCTTTCACAAATCCCCCCGAGGCAACCTTCCATTGCAACCCGATTCCAGCGGGCTATGCTCGTGTCTTG
This sequence comes from Aegilops speltoides, assembly GCA_021437245.1. Classification (NCBI taxonomy): domain Eukaryota; kingdom Viridiplantae; phylum Streptophyta; class Magnoliopsida; order Poales; family Poaceae; genus Aegilops; species Aegilops speltoides. Next base: position 505,407,986 of record CM038145.1, read on the forward strand.
GTTGATGAGGTGGTGGACCCACCATATTCGGGCTACAGACTTGACATTCTTTGGAGGTGACGGCGAGCGCTTTCTCGGAGAGGCCAAACATCGTATCATCCTATGGAAAAAGGATTGCATCATCTTTCCAAGGCCACCGACACCGCGTCACCCGAGTCCTCATCGAAGTCCGCCACCGAGTCAGCAGACTCCCGCTCCTCCAAGTCCGGCAAAGTGTCAGGACAATCCTCCTCCTCCAAGTCCGGCAAAGTGTCAGGACAATCCTCCTCCTCCAAGTCCGCCACAGCATCAGACGTCCACTCCTCCTCCAAGTCCGGCACAACCTCAGGCCACTCCTCCTCGTCCAACTCAGTCCCGTCAGCCGTCTCCGCCGCCTCAGCAATCGCAGAAGAGACACCCCGCAGCTATGCTGCGTAGCGGTACGAAGTCGAGGTAGTACAGAAGTACAAAGGAGGCAAGCGATATAAATATGGTCCAAGCCTCAAGCCTCTTCCGCAGAGGTCTTATGACAGGTCGAGGAGAAATCACAGCCATATCGAAGGCCGAGGTGGAAGCCCATTTTGCACCGAAACCGCCACCGCCGCCAAGGGAGAAAGTGCCTGAGGAAACGATTGATCACTTCATTCGTATGGCTCAACCACCAGCTTCCAAGCTTGTTGACACAGACTATGAGCGCCACATCGGGAAGTTAAATCGAGCGCGTCTACAAAGGGAGGCGAGCACGTCTACATCGGGATCGAGCAAACAAGAAGCAGCTGCCAAAAAATGCGGGAAAACCATTCCCCAGCTGGGAGAACAGTAGGTATAATCGATCCCTCGCTTGTTGTGCCAACAACAAAGGTGAAGATCGCGCCCCAATATTATTGTGGGCAAACGATTGCATGTTCGAGGTGGGCAATGTGGTAATAACGGAGGAGCATATAATGCAGGCTGAAGTTCTCAACATCACTGTTGGACAACTCCTCGAGATCGAGCCCATGCCTTTGCTTAGAGAGGATGAAGTAAAACGGAAATATGTCCGGGGCCAACCTTTGGTCGCGCCAGAGAAGGTCAACAATCTCCCAACGAGAATGTATGAATTGCATCAATGGTACATGAACATTACCAAGATTTCAGAGCGAGTGTCCCTCATGGTGAATGTTAAGCAGGACCATTACTACCATGAGAAAGCTGGGTCCGTTGAGTATTCAGAACTGTTTCAGTTATACAATCAAGACGCACTCGACAAATCTATAAATCGGTTGCTATTATGCGTAAGTGATTTCTTTCTATAATTTAAGTCTCAAGCTAGCTGTAGTGATCCTTTTGATCAATCATTACCTGTAATTATCCTCACTATATTCTTTTACGTGGTATTATGCGGGATGAAGATATATGAAATGAGAAAAGGTGGGCGCTTTGGCATTGGGTTCATTGACCCAAACACCGTTAATGAATACACATGGAAGATAAATGAGCGTCTTGCAAAGGAAGTAGAGGACAGCATGCTAGAGTTCTTGAAGCGCCTAAAATATAATGAAGATATACTACTTCCTTACCACTTTGGGTGAGTCACTTGTCTTGTACTACAAATTCTCTGTTTTTGCCTACTAGCTAGCTACATGTTTTTTCTTACATATGCCCGCTTAATTAAGACATGTAAACGTGTGTGCATGCAGATTTCACTGGGTCTTGTGTATCATTAAAGTTGACGCCGGAACAGTTGAAGTACTGGACTCACTAATCTCAAAAAAAACTGACTTTAACATCTTGTATGGGATAGTCAACAGGTAATTTCAATCATTATTAACTATATATCTCGGCCTATTTAGTTCATCATTTCATGATATGAACTATTTAATAACCCCTTTATTCATTTTTTTTTGTCGGCGGGCAGGGCTTGGGTAAGATTCATCAGCGTCACGGAAGGTGAATGGAAACAAAAGCTTCAATGGTTTCGACCCAAGATAAGTAATTAAGTAGTACTAGCTAGCTAGCTAGCTACCATCTCTTTAATTATCATGCTTGATTAATTTTTATCTGATCAAATTCCATTCTCGTAAAGGCCCTGAAGCAGGCGCAGGGGACTGATCTGTGTGCATTCTGCGTTTGCGAGAACATTCGCATGATGGCGTCCGAAAGGAGCAGATCTCAAAGACAGCAATGGGTACGCTTGTCAGAACACTATTCACAATTTTTACACCATTATCGATATCTAGTCACACAACTAATACACATGCATATTGATCTCCTTCTTAACAGTTCAAAGAGGTGCGGGAGAAACTCATAGAAAGGGAGCGCGTAGAAGCACTTCAAGAGGAAATAGCGGGATTTTTGCTCGACCAGGTCATAAATCCGAATGGAGAATTCTATTACCCGCTACCGCCCCCATGAAAACCACTTTCAATTGTCACCGTGCTCCGAAGGCACCAATTAGGCTAATTAATGCCACTGGCTCCGAAGGCAACATTCATATGTAGGAGAAATTGTATATAGCTATACATGTGTGTATGTGTGAATTAATTAATATGGTTGTTTAATTTGTGAGACATTGATGTGATATATATATATATATATATGCATGATTGGTTCTACTAGAAATTCTCTCTCTCTCTCTCTATATATATATATATATATACATACATATATATATATATATATATATATATATATATATATATATATATATATATATATATGCATAACGTGTACAATGTGTAGTATCGTAAAATACCAGCAAGCTTAAAAAGAATTAAAACGGAAACACAAAATTAAATGAAAAGAAATCATAAAACTAAAACCCCCAAACCTTATAGTACGGTTGGTCTTACCAACCGGTACTAAAACTCAGTCCCGGAGCTGGCTCGTGCCACGTGGTTGCCCTTTAGCACCGGTTCGTGCTGAACCGGTACTAAAGGGGGGCTTTAGTGACCATTAAATTAGTGCGGTTATGTAACCGCACTATAGATTCTACTGAACCGGTGCTAATGCCCGGTTCTGCACTAGTGAAAGGCAAACTTATGTCATATGGAGGCTGACTAATTCTCATTAATTCGGTGCTCACGAGTATGCCAATGTTTCTCTTGTCCTTCTTCGAGGTACCAATTGGGGTTCGGAAAAGACTGGACTTCTATCGATCGCGTTTTTTCTGGCAGAGTGATGAGTTAAAATAAAAATACAGACTTGCTAAATGTGATATTATTTGTAGGAATTTAGAGGTGAAGAACAGATGCCTTCTCGGCAAGTGGCTGTACAAGCTATCTGTAGAGACCGATGCCATATGGGCCTAGATTCTGCGTAATAACTACCTTCATTCTAAAACTTTATCCCAGGTGATGGTCAGACCAACCAATTCGCCGTTGAAAGGACTGATGAGAGTGAAATCATCCTTCTTCCATAGGACAAAACTTATCGTTGGTAATGGTACTTCCACGAGATTCTGGTAGGATACGTGGCTAGGGGAGACGCCTCTAGCTATCCAATATCCTTCTATATATAATATTGTTCAGCGTAGAGAGGCTTACATTGCAAACAGTATTACAGTCCAATCCTCTTAATATTCAATTCAGGAGGACTTTAGCGGGAAACCGTTGGGAAGGTTGGCTCCATCTTGTGAGAACATTGATGGATGTTCACCTTTCTCAACAGCCAGATCAGTTGCACTGAAAACTAACCAAGAATGGAGTGTTTTCGGTAAAATCAATGTATTTGGATATTATCAACTCTGGATCTATCACTCGAACTGTGCATATTTGGAAAGTCAAATTGCCATTAAAAATAAAAGTGTTCGTGTGGTTTGTCCACAAAAAAGTCATTCTCACTAAGGACAATTTGGCAAAATGTAACTGGACAGGATCTCGAAGATGTAGCTTCTGATCATGATGAATCTATCAAACACCTCTTCCTTAATGGCCCAACGGCCAAAATTTTATGGCGGTCTGTTCATATAGTGTTTAACATTACTCCTCCAAATAGCATCCACATGTTATTTGGGACGTGGCTAAACGGAGTTGAGACAGAAATAGCGAAACATATCAGTGTAGGAGTATGTGCTTTATTATGGGCTATATGGAACTGCAGGAACGATTTGGTTTTTAACAGAACAACACATATTCATTTTTTGTAGGTTATTTTTCGGGCCACTACATTGATCCCTATGTGGTCGCTACTCACTCTGACGGATGCCAGGGAGCGTATGGTTACTAGGTCTATCCGTTAGGAGACGGTAGCGTGGGCTATCTTCAACCGGTTTGGATGACGGTCATGTAATAGGATAGGTGTTTAGTTTCCTATCTATCTTTATTCTGCCGGTTGTGGCTACCCCATTTTCATATTTTTAGCTCTTTGTGAGCCCTTTTATTTTTTGAGACTTGTAGACTTTGTTCAACTGTTTACTTATTAATAAAATGGCCGAATGCATCACTCTGATGCAGAGGCCGGGGGATAACCTCTTTTTCGAAAAAAAAAATAACCTTGATCAGCTGGATCATGTAATAAATTTTGTTCAAATGGACCCAACGATGTGAAACATCGATCTTTCAGTAATGGTATATATCAGGAACAGGACATAAATCAAATTACAGATTTTTGTCTTAAAAATAAGAAAATACATGAACAAACAAATATATTTTTATTACTGGGATGGAGACGTCGTCGTTGTTGTTGCGGAGCTGCTCGAGCCAGCATCCAGCAGGCATGCGGCCACGACCTAGTGTCCGGACTCTGGTGCTAATTTTCTTCCCCTCCTTAATGAAACCAGGGGCCTTTGTGCAGACTAGTAAGTTTGCACGTGCAACGCACGTCTCAACAAATATAAATGTTAATAACCACTGTAAATGTTAATAACCACTGCAATAACAAACAATTGAGCGAACAATATTGAAGCAGTACTATCTCAAATACATCACACGCACTAAAATATTAGAAATATTTCTCAACAATTTTTTTGATTGATACAAATGCTCCAGTAACATATATCTATTCAAGTCCAAGAAGAATAGCGATGAACACTAATGTTGTCATCATTCTAATCACAACATCCATTTGAAAGATTGATGCTTATACGGTAAACAAACAAGTATAACATGGTTCTTTATCAGAACCAGAATTATTCCTTCAAAAGATGATGACAATTGTCACTGATAAATAGATAGGGGCTATCAACCAAGCACCAAAATTTGGTTGACTGACCGCAAAGCTAGAAGTTAACTCAATTTATAGTAGGGGACTCTTGCAGCGCTATTTGTTCATACTATCTGGTGGAAGTATGAACATATGAAGCTACAAAGCAAATAAAAATCTCAGTAAAACTCTCTTCGAAACAAATGATCGTAGTCCTCAATGTAGTAGAAAAGCAATGGAGCAGAATTTCTAGATACCAACGGCAGGTGTACTGAATGTAGTAGCCCAGCGGAGAGCTACATACATCAGGGAGGACCTACTACAGATAAGAATTCTTACCACCCATGGATTCCAAAGCACCTAAAATTCTGGAGTGTAGAAAACAGAAGTATTAGTTAGAAACAATGATGTACAGAACAAATTGCAAGTTTAAAAATCAAATATATCTTCCCATGATCCACCTTTCACCAGCCGAATCGTGTGGAATATAATGAAAAGGGAACTACTTCTATATGTTCTTTACTAACATTATTACCTGAAAATGGCCTTTGGAGCTCGGCCTCCATGGAGGTCTCCAAATTCAAATTTCAAATTTCATCACAACTCATATTTTTACATTTCAGAAAATTCTGAAAAAATAACAGATATACATGAAGGCATAACACACGTGTGTAAATTTTCAGTATGCAACACTAATAAATTTAGGCTAATGTAAAAATATATAGGGTACTTAAGTGCTTGTACAGAAAAAAGAATAAGACATACGCAGTTTGTAGAACATGCCATGTATATTTTTATGGTAAAGAAGACACTCCACTACCATTATCATTTATCAATGCCTACATCTTCTTTTCTCTCACAAACCCAGAAGCAGCAAAGTAAGCACAGTACCACCAAAGACATTTATTTATGTAAAAGAGTTATTAGCACAAAAATCCAGTATAAACCGAACCGATCAGAACCTAGTAATTCATAACAGCAGGTGGACATCTTAAATTTTATCAAGATATCTCAATGTAGTAGCCAAGCGGACCTTTTTTCGTCTTAAAATTTCCTGAAGCATGTCGAGCTTCTTAACACTAATAATCAGTAAACAAAGCCATTTAGATTTGTTGCTAAACAAGTAAACGTAGCATGTGATACCCGCACATAAAATTTATGTACTTGGAATTTCCATCACTATCTCATACATTGTCAGCATTGAATGGATCTAGATGACAAATGATCGAATCAGACTAAAATCTAAGAATGTTCGCTCCATTATACTACCGGTGGGTTCAAGCATCAAGTGCTTTCACGGCAGTTTCTGAGCTCAACTTCCCAACACGGTTAACGCCAAAGGAACAAGTATCAAGGTGGCCACTGTTACAATTTATATGTTAAATATACAAGCCTACGCAAGCAACCCTTTCCCAGAGTGGGTCTCTCTCGATTGTTGAACAATTATTCATACCATCTAATTATAGTGAAAAGAGGCACCTGATGCTGTAATCGAACGCTTTATTGGGATTCCTTGAACCCACGTCTTAGCATCTTGGTAACGAATATAGGTTCATACAATCTGGAAGACAACAATCGAGAATATATGTAGGATAACATGTTGCCACCAATCTAACCTCTATCCTCAGAGATAGTGGAGATAAATTGTAAGAGCTCAGACCTTCCCACTTTCAATGGCAGTTTTAAGATCTTCAGGAATGGGGGGAGGTGTAACCTCGGGGACAGGAGGAATTTTTCCTTCCTCAACCTGCAAAAAATATATGAACCCCAAGCTTTGATTCCCGCTAACACATTCCCAAAAAAAAAAACTTGCAAAAGACATCAGCCGTGATGTACCAGCTTCTGAAATCCTTAATCCTTTCAAGAGCTTCAAATGAAGTAGGAACAACAGCCTCAGCATCCCTTAGTGCCTGATTCTTAGCTTGTGTAGATTCCAACTCACCACCACTCACCGCACCCTGTTATACCTAAAAAAAAACGCATCTGTGCATACTTGTTCAGCTCATGGAACTCGAGGAAAATTTGTTTACAACTTACAGCATGGCAAAACTGGAATCAAATTTCAACAGGCGTGCACACGTCCCACTAACCCAAGCAACAACAGGTTTCTCGACCTTTCCTTGTTTCAAGGATTCGAGGAGCGAATACTCATCACTTCCTCCAAGCTCCCCAAGAACAACCGTCATTTTAACCTAAAGCCAACAAATGAGGTCAAACTAAATTTCCAGGACTCGATCAAACTAAAGTATCTTAACAGGTCCGTGTAACTGAACTAATTAATCAAAAAGCAACCCAGTTGGCATTACCTCAAACAGTTTATGTGCACCGTGATGCGGGATCAGCAGCAACAAAACATGGGCGTGTCTGGCGTGGGAGGACGACTGCTGATGTGTGGCATTCACCACCTTCTTCCTCCTCTCGGGCACCTGGATCCCCTCTACGGCGGACCTCTCCGCTGTTGGATAATGAGCAACTAGTATTCACTGAGGGCCAAAGGCCATTACATATACATGTGTGTCAAAGTGCAGAAAACCCCTTATAGAACGGGGATATACCGAAAAGGGACTATACACATCTAACACCCCCCCCTCAAACTCATGGTGGATCAACAACACTGAGTTTGGAGAGGAAAAAAGGTATGCTGCGCTCGAGTGCGGGCCTTCGTGAAGAAGTCAGCCAAGCTGTAACTCGAGGGCACATAGTGAAGAGCAAGAATCGATCTCAAGACAAAGAAGACGCACAAAGTGTGCATCCACACCGATGTGCTTGGTGAGCTCATGCTTCACCGGTCACGCTGCAATATCTTGATAGCACCAGTACTATCTGACAGTAAGGGAGTCGAGGTAGGAGCCGACACACCAAAGTCCTCAAGTAACCATCGCAACGGATGACCTCGGCCGTCAACATAGCCATGGCTCGCAACTCAGCCTCTGTACTCGAGCGAGAAACTGCAGTCTGTTTCTTTGTCTTCCAGGCAATCAGAGAGCCACCAAGAAAGACACAGTAAGCAGACAGCGAGCGTCGATCAGAGGGATCACTAGCCCAGGTAGCATCAGAGTAAGCCTGGAGCTCAAGAGAACTGGAGCGAGGAAAGAAAAGGCGCTGAGAGATCGTGCCACGAAGATATCGTAGAACACGGAGTAGGTGACTATAGTGGACAGAGGTGGGAGCTGAAACAAACTGACTCAGGATGTGAACGGGATACGAGATGTCAGGACGCGTAACAGCAAGATAGACAAGGCTACCGACGAGGTGACGATAGCGAGTGGGATTAGGGAGAGGGTCACCATCAGAGGCACAAAGCTGAATGTTGAGCTCCATAGGAGTCACAACAGTGCGGTCATCAGTGAGAGCAGCTCGAGCAAGAAGATCCTGAATGTATCTCTCTTGAGAGATGTAGAAGCCATCAGAGGTGGAGGAAATCTCAATCCCAAGAAAATAGCGAAGAGGGCCAAGATCAGTCATAAGGAACTGCTCGTGAAGGCGGGCCTTAACAAAGGCGATGTAATCAGTGTCGTCACCAGTGATGATCATGTCATCAACATAGAGAAGGAGAAGAGTCCGACCACGAGGAGCGTGTGAACAAACAGTCTTGGGATCATGGTCCTGGGCAAGAAACCAGCCGCATCACCACAGATCTGAAGCGCTCAAACCCGGCGCGAGGGCCTGTTTGAGACCATCTGAGAGCGGCGAAGTCTCTGAGACCATACCATCAGGAGCATAGTACCCCTGTGGTGGCTGCATGTAAACCTCCTCACGCAACTCGCCATTGAGAAAAGCGTTCTGAACATCAAGCTGAGAGATAGACCACTGACGAACAGAAGCCACAGCAAGAAGAGTGCGAACAGTGGTCATGTGGGCCACAGGAGCAAAAGTCTCATCGTAATCACGCCCCTGCTCCTGCTGAAAGCCACGGGCCACAAGACGAGCTTTGTAGCGCTCAAGAGAACCATCGGAGCGAGTCTTAAGCTTGTAGACCCACTTGCAGGTGATGGGACGGACACCAGAAGGAAGGGGAACGAGATCCCATGTGCCAGAGCGCTCAAGGGCAGCAAGCTCCTCGGCCATCGCAAGCTGCCATTCAGGCTGAGTCATGGCAGTGCGATAGGAAGTGGGCTCAGCCAAAACAGAGAGACCGTACCGATCAGGGGAGTAGCGATCAGGCGGAGGGCGAGGCCGAGCACGGAGGTGATGAACCGGAGGAGGTGTGAGAGGAGGTGCACGAGAGGTGGAGGGCTCATCAGAGGCAACATCCTGAGTACGAGGACGTCGAGTATAGTGGAGAGGAAACGGTGAGAGAGGGCGACGGACTGGAGAGGATGGGGGAGAGGTGGAGGAGTGGGAGGAGGGAGAAGATGGGGTTGGAGGGGGATAAGAAGGAAGGAGAGGTGCCGGAGGGAGAGGTGACACATGAGGCACATAGCAGGGTGTATCGGGGAGAAGGAGGAAAGAAAGATCGTCCACAGAGAAGCTCGAGGAAGAAGATCGTGGGTAGTAAGAGCGAGACTCGTCGAAAGTCACATCACGCGAGATGCGCAAGCGACGACCCACTGGATCCCAACACCGATAGCCCTTGTGCTCATCACTGTAGCCAAGGAAAACACACTCGACCGACTGAGCAGTCAGTTTGGTGCGTTCGCGAGGGGCAAGAAGAACATAGCAGACGCATCCAAACATACGAAGAGCTGAGTAGTCAGGAGAGCGACCAGTGAGACACTCCATAGGGATGCCACCCTGCAGAGCAGTCGATGGCTGAATGTTAATGAGATAGGTGGAAGCGGAAACAGTCTCAGCCCAAAAGTGGGGTGGAAGAGAAGCCGCAATCATCAGTGCACGAGCCGTCTCAAGCAAATGGCGATGCTTTCGCTCGGCAACTCCATTCTGAGCATGAGCACCAGGACAGGAGAACTGGGCAAGAGTACCCTGTTCCGCAAGAAAACCACGCAACAGCTGAGAGATATACTCCCAGTGAGTCGGCACGAAAATACGAATGGACTTGGCAAAGCGAGTGTGAACCATAGCAGCAAAGCGTTTGTATATAGGGAGAACCTCGCTACGATATTTCATGAAGTAGAGCCAAGTGTAGCGAGAGAAATCATCAATAAACAAAACATAGTAGCGATGACCACCTTTCGAATCAAAGGGAGCAGGACCCCAGACATCAGAATGAACTAAGTCAAATAGATGCTGAGATACTGACTCACTAGTGGGATAAAATGGCGAGTCTTTGCCAAGTCTGCAACCATTACAATGTAAGGAGACATCTCCAGATACAGACCCTAAGAGGCCCTGACGAACTAACGAAGACAAGCGAGAGCCACAGATGTGACCAAGGCGATGATGCCACTGTTGGAAGGACGCAGACGAAGAGGCAACAAGAGCATGGGAGCTGACTGAAGCGGTGGCAGCGGAAGGAACACAAAGCCAGTCAACCTCCCAAAGGCCCTCTGACTCACGGCGCCGAGGGCCAGCTCCAACCAAAACCTTGGTGTGGCGATCCTGAATGGAACAAGAGTCGGTATCAAGAATGACACGACAACCAGAATCAGTAAGTTGGGCAGCGGAAAAGAGATTCATGGTAAGACGAGGAACATGTGAAACACTCGGAACAGAAAAGGACGGAGTGGAAAGAATACCACGACTAGCAACAGGAAGAGACGTGCCATCGGCAGTAAGAACATTAATAGGCGAATCAAGAGGTCGAAGAGAAGACAATACAGCAGAATTAGAAGACATATGGAAGGAGGCTCCAGAGCAGTGGGGAACGGCAGCAACAGCGACAACCGGACAGAGCAGCGGCTGGACGGGAACTGGACAGAGAGACAGCGGCCAGATGGCCGGAGACAGCCTGCGGCGGCCGGAGGAAAGTAGGCTAGGATCGAGATGCACGGAGTTGCAACGTGCGGGAGGAGGGAGCTAGCCTAGCAACTGATACCATGTTGGATAATGAGCAACTAGTATTCACTGAGGGCCAAAGGCCATTACATATACATGTGTGTCAAAGTGCAGAAAACCCCTTATAGAACGGGGATATACCGAAAAGGGACTATACACATCTAACATCCGCCTCCATGCCCTTGCGTCGCACTTTGGGCACGCTTCGACAAGATAATGTTCCTTGTCGGTGGCGCCGGTCGAGCACCGAGAGCAGCGCTTCCAGCGCACCATCGGGCGAGGGGCGGTTGAGGCGACCGTCCCGAAGCGTGAGGCTGTGCCGGGGTGCGGGAGATGAGACGGCTATGGGTGAGGCGGAGCGGGGCGAGGGAGAAGAGAGAGTTGGCGGTCGTCCTTTCCGTCACCTGCCGCGCACTTGGGAAATAAGGGAGAGATGCCTCCATCGTGTGGGGAGGCGGCGGCGAGGATGGGTGATGGGGTCGTGGGGAGAAGTCTGCGGGAGGGACTTGAGGGGAGGGAGCGGTTTTTTTGGGAGAAAAGAGGTAGAGAGAGAAAAGGAAATCTTCGGTTGTTAAGGATATCGTGTCACGCACTAACTGCGTTCCGCAAATCAGGGAGGGCCACGCCGATTAGAGGATGCGGGCGCGGACGATTGCAGACCAGGGCGTCTGCTTGGCAGAACATTTGATCTGAGGCGTTGATTTGGGTGACAGACTATTGATCTAATATGGACAGTAGGATGCATTTAAGTTGATTTAATCCAAAGGTTCTGGTTATCCCGTGTACAGTTTGTTGTGTGACTTTAGAGGAGTTTATGTTTGCTCTTTTAATAGTAGTAGAGAAAAGAGGCCAAGGACTCATGTCAGTGGCACGTGGCAATTTTCCTGACCAACCGACGTCATGTGTGCCACGCGCGTGACCGCAAAAGAGAGAAAGCCGGACAGCTGGCCAGCTCAGATGGCATATATGATCAAACTGCACCCGCAACACAAGTTCTGTGACGGGTTTTTTCGACTTGTAAGTTCCCTGACTAGAGTGCACCCACATCGCAAGTTCTCAGACCGCCAGTGCCATTTACTCCAAACCGAGAGCCAGGTTCCACTATCTCTACTCCTAATGTCTCAGTTGGTAGGTCGCGTTCCGGGTTTTATTTTTGTCCCACCTCACCCGGTTTTCTTTTGGTACCTATTTTGGTACTCCTCCCACCTCCCAACTCCCAACGATTCTCTCCTGGACCGTCGAGTGATGCCTCCGGTGGAGGTAGCGATGCCTCAGATAGCGAGCGAGGCCTGCACGTCGAAAGAAAACCTACGAAAGAAAACCAACGAGAAAAAACCCACGAGCGAGGCAACGCACACCCTCCCTCCGCAAACCCTAGCCGCCGCACGAGGGAAGAGATGAGGGACAGCACGTTGCGTCCAGACGTCTCCGCCGCCGGCCTCTCTACACTCCGCTCCACAGTCCCCACCTCCTCCGGTCCTCCCGCACGGCCGCTCCTCCGCGACGACACTAACCGTCCAGAAGCGGAGTCGCCGCCTCGACCCGGGGTCCCCCCGTCCCCGTCATGCTCGGCGCCACGCCCATCCCAAGGCACCACCCGCTCGTTGTCGGCTCGCCCGAGCCTGCCAAGAAGTCCGCCGTGCCGCGGAGGGGCTCCTGGGGCCGAGAAGCATAGCGGCGCCGGCGATGCCGGGGTGATCGCATCACCCAAGGTTGTCAGGCCCATCGCGCTCAACTTCGAGGAGAGGACGCCCGTCAAGGAGCGGCCCTCGCCAACGCAGAGCTCGGCATCGAGGAGAGGTCCATCGCCGCTGATGAATATCGCGAGCGAGCGAGCCAGCGGCCGTGTGTGCATCGGGACACGCAGCAAGGAGGATGATCTACTACCCTACGGAAGGGAAGGAAGAGGCCGCCGGCGAGCAAGGCACGGCCACGGCGTTGGACTCACCGGGGACGTCTGCTCCTCCCGAGGTAACCAACCCCTCCGATCCTCTTCTTCCCCCAATTCTATTTGCATCTGCGTGCGTACGCAACTTCAGATCTGTACATACATATTCAGTTCAAACTGAATCCCAACCCCAATCCGTTGGCTGAAGCTTCAGTTTTGTACATGCATATTCAGTTTAAACTGAACCCCAACCCAACCCATTGGCTGAAGCATTTACATGCCTATGTAAACCTGGGAAATGGGAATGCTCCAAAACTCAAATTAAATCAAATCCAAACTGCATATATACCACCCGTCCGTCAAGTGAAATCCAACAAACCAACCCACTCCAATCCATGACCGACAATACCAACCCAACCATATCAAAGTTTTGGTTTTGGACTACTACTACTGAACCCAATTTCCAATCTTAACCTACCCATCAGTCGCACATTAAGCTCTGTACCTATGTTCAGTTTGATCAACCGATTAGCAAATCAGTGAGGGCAGGTTCCAATTTTTACTAGACGGGAAAGCATGCCACGCTATAGGTTTGATCGCTCTACTGTTGGATGACAAACATGGAGGAAACCCTGCTGACGTGCATGCGCTCCTCTGCGCTTGGTGACCAATACATCTGCTCCATCGTGAACATTTGCTTCGTGTCAAACAGGTAGCCGCCAAGGGTGAGCTCGTGCAGCGGTTTAGGTATAGATGTGCATCCTATAAGGGAAGCTACTATTTCTTTCATAAAACTATTTGTTGTTAGTGCATTGCATATTGAAGTAAACTGGATGGGCTTATCTTGAGTTCTCCATCAAGTTATATTACTTCGACAGGAAAAAGTGCAGAAAGACCATATAAAGTACTATGGTGAGTCTCTCAATTGAACTAGATTTTTTTAGGTGCGTGAAACATGCACAATGATTTGCTCTGTTGAGTGTAAGTTGAACTAGCACTTGAATTATAGCTCATGCCGGTATGCTAATTTTCTCTTTCTCATATCAGCTCTCCTTTTTGTCCATTTTTGTTCACTACTACCTGAAGGAAACTGTACTGGATAGCAGCAGTAGAAACTGTACTATGGAAGGTGCTTACTATTTTACCCTTTTTACATTGAGGTAAATTTTTGTTATTGTATCCTTTAGTCAAGTGCTGTCCTTCACAAAATTGCATTTTTTTTGTTCACTGTGCTAGGGAGGATGAGCGATTCTGGGAAATTCCTTGTGGCCGTGAAAGGCCGGGATGACATACTGATTGTAGTGCAATGAGCGGGCATTATTTAGGCCAAGTGTTTAATATTCAATATTTTATCTTTCCACATCACGGGAATGAGCTCGAGCAAAGCCGAGTAGCGAATCCTGAGAGTGAGGTCAAATGCTGGATGCATATGGGTTTTGTCAACGACAATGGCCAAAAGGCGGCAAAAGTAGACAAAAACTTCTTCACTATCAAAGATGTAAGGGGGGTGAATCTCTTATTTTTTGTTGGCGTACTTGCAGTTAAACTATATATCATTTTTTTGTAGTCGAACTTGGTCATCTTATTGTTGTCGCTGTAGATTATTGTTCTGTACCATCCCATGGCTGTAAGGCTAATCCTGATACGAACAGACTACATTGTCCAACAGAAACTAGAGCAACAGTCCAGCAGAAAAGGAAGCAGCAGAGAAGTAGCAGCAGTAGGAAAAGAAACAGTCCGAGGTTTAGTGGCGCATTCTCCAGTGCTCTACAGCTTCTTCGCCATTATTGATGGGTGAGCAAGGCAAATCCACTAGCTAAGCTCTCTCTCTCTCTCTCTCTCTCAAATGAAACTTACCAGTTCCATCAGATAAGGTGAAATGGGACACAAATTGAAACGACTAAATTTGGACCAGGAATTTCTTGTCATCTTGATCATTTTTTGTGTGCATTCCATGCTCTGTTTTCTGCACTTTGGAGTTGTGAAACAAGTGTGCGCTCCTTGCTGTTCAAGGAAAGATCTCCTTGTTTTTGTCTAAGGATGTACTTCACTACTATGTAGGCTTCTTGCCGTCTTTGTTGGTTTTAACATTGTTGACGTTTATAGGGCATCTTGAATGTGCATATAGATCAGGCATATAGATCACGAATATCAGCTAATTGTCAAGATTACTTAACTGCACCATGTCAATTATCTGGAAAACAAAACGTTAATTTCCTTCAAGGTGAAATTGCTTGCAAAATACAGTTGCATGCAAGAATTGCTCTTTAATTTGGAAGTCATTGGTATCTTTTAGAAGGAAGATCAATTTGTTGATGGTACAGGAAGGTGTGGGTTTTTTGTCGCTTACATGCCGCTGAATATTTGCAACATTGGCATATTTGGTACTTGCTGTTTTGAGTCCTTACTTGTTCTTGCTTGCTTTCTACTTTATCTCTTATTATGTGACAACTTAAGCTTTTTATTCATGTGGAATATGAATATGAACACCACAACACGTGTAAGCTTCATGATGTATGTATCAGCACCACAAAACTTTCTGGAGTTACATAATGATACTCCAATTCAGGAGCTTGCATACTCATTACATTTTTTGTGGAGTGTTGATGAAATTCGGCAAAAACGTCAGCCTGTTAATATTTAGAAAAGAGGTTTGAGGTTATCCAGATCTTCAAGTAAGTTAGTTCTCAATCCTATGTCAGACATATAACACATTGCTTCCTCGGAGTCGCTAGAACTGAATTGAACAGTCTGAATAGCAAAGGGAGTTGGTTTCTGATGGTCATCACAATACAACGAAACAAACTAATAGAACATCTTTGCAGTAGCAGCACGAAGTAAAACATATAATCCATAAACATACATCTCTCTTAGTGTCCGCACTGGCTGCTCGGAGCCGGGAGGGGAGCAGAAGGGTCGGTGGGACGACATCACGACAGAGGCAGCAAATGTCGCCGAGGAATGAGGGCGTGGACCACGCGGTCACAACTCATAGGCTGGAGGGGAGCTAGGGATAAGTGACGGGGCGACCTGTACGGGGTCACAAGTCGTCGTCAAGCCCGAATCCAGGTACTAACCACGCCAAGTATGCTCACCGCCGCTCACCAGACCTGGCCAGAGCTTATACCGTGGCTCGCATGAGAGGGGAGATATTGCAACCGAGGGATGGGAGGGGGTGGTGAGCATGAAGCGGAGGCCACAGATCCAAGCCTAGGAGGGAAAGGAGGCGAGGCGACGCTGTGTCGGGGAGAGGTGGCGGGGGTGACGAGTGTGGGAAGAGTGAGGCTTGTGCCTGTGTGTTTAGAGAGTGAGAGGAGTGAGTTGTGTTTTTCTTTTGCGGAATAAGATAAGAAGCAAAGGAGAGGTTGGCTGCGTTTGATTTTTAGAAAAATCGGTTGTTTTTTATATAGAGGGAAATTCGGTTTTTTTCTCTAGAGAAATGTAACATATTTTTTCTGCCAGAATATCACATACCCTAAATAGTAAATTACCAAGAATAATAATCAAATAGTAATTTATAGATGAGCCTACAATTTATTGAAATTGGGATGCCACTCAATCTACTAAAAAGCACTATGTTACTCAGTCAGTTAAAAATGGGCACTGTTCATTTCTAGTTGTTGACCATTGAATATATATTTTAAATTCATGATTTTTAACATATAGTTTCCTAATAACTGTTTATATCTTCCACCTCTATAGGTCATATAAAAACTTATGGATTTGGATGATGCTTCAAAAATGTCGACTGAAATGACATAGGCACTGACGTAGCGATGATGGGCCGCAAAAGATTTATTTATATATATGTTTAATTTCCAGTGGACGGGTAAATTTATTCTTGTTATTACTATATTGAAGGTAATATTAAGTTATTCAATTGCAGATGTGTCTGGCTATTTTATTTTTGATTTTATGCCCTTGTGAAACGGTAAAGAATTGCTTCCTTTGATTTGCACGATGAGTATTCTCCGTTGCACATTCTTAGACCTTCCTTGTGAAACATTCATGCTAACTACATATATTGCTTCTGTAGGATGATTATTATCATGGGAATGAAGCTGAAAAAGTCATTGTTGATATTGTGTGAGAAAATCTTAAGTGCATCAAGTAGAAATCTTAATTCGTAACAAATTATTAGTGCGGTCATGGTTTTCTATGTACATATCATCAAATTATATTTTTTTCATCAATTACATTTCAAGTGAAGTGGATTTCAATTATTACCCGATTTTTACTGGCTATCTTTTGTATGTATGTGAAGTTTAAGATGCATTATGTTATATTATATATACAACTTCAGTAGAAGATTTCAAATGCCCGTGGCAACGCACGGCCATTCTACTAGATACAGACTCTCTCAATTGTGTAGATAGGTCATCAAGTAACGGTTAGCAGTTCATGCTTCTGCTTCACCTTTTAGTTAATTATCTGCTTTTAAGTATTTGTTGCCGAAGTGAGCATCAAATTGCAGGAATTTTGTAATTCATCAGTAGAATTATCCGCTTCATTCGCTTTTGTTATAACGCACTGGCATTTTGTAACATCTTGCCGAAGTGAGCATTTTATAGAGATTATCCGATTTTAAGTATTTTATTTAATGTGTCTATCTCCGGTTGTGATCCTAGAAGGCAGTAAATGTGCACTTGTGTTTTGCTAATGCAACAGAGTATCTATGAGATTAGTAATTCTCTGTATAACATGGAAATTCTTCAGAACTGTAATTTTGAATGAAGCTATTTTCTGATATTTGAATCTTGCCAAAAATGAACATGAGTGATATAGCCCATATAACAAAACAGATGAGAGTTCTCTTTGCAAGTTGCACTGCAAAGATTGCTTTTTAGTGAAGTTATCCTTGGCGGTGTACAATTTAGAACTTGATTGATACTTTTCATTTTACATTGATGTGCTCTCCAGTGAGAACATTTTTTTGACTGAACGTGTTTCATTATATATGCCCTTTTATTTTGTGGGAAGTTGTTCAGACTTTTATCTGATTATTTATTTCAGTTGTGTAAAAATGGAGTATGAGTAATGCTTGGTTCCATGCAGGACGAGAAAATTATAACAATTTAGTTCATGGTGTAGGAGCAAGGAAAGTACACATCCATCTTTGTGATATTGATAGGCATAATACTACATATAGACTCTCTCAATTGTGTAGATAGGTCATCAAGTAACGGTTAGCTTCATGCTTCTGCTTCACCTTTTAGTTAATTATCCGCTTTTAAGTATTTGTTGCCGAAGTGAGCATCAAATTGCAGGAATTTTGTAATTCATCAGTAGAATTATCCGCTTCATTCGCTTTTGTTATAACGCACGGGCATTTTGTAACATCTTGCCGAAGTGCGCATTTTGTGGAGATTATCCGCTTTTAAGTATTTATTTAATGTGTCTATCTCCGGTTGTGATCCTAGAAGGCAGTAAATGTGCACTTGTGTTTTGCTAATGCAACAGAGTATCTATGAGATTAGTAATTCTCTATATAACATGGAAATTCTTCAGAACTGTAATTTTGAATGAAGCTATTTTCTGATATTTGAATCTTGCCAAAAATGAACATGAGTGATATAACCCATATAACAAAACAGATGATAGTTGTCTTTGCAAGTTGCACTGCAAAGATTGCTTTTTAGTGAAGTTATCCTTGGCGGTGTTAGATAAGTATTAACGTGACTGTTTACTTGGTTAAGATTACATTCACGTTATTTCTTCTAACCTTCTAATCTCTATACACAGCTAGCTACAGCTTGGGACAACTGCTAGAAGAATGAACGGTTGATTCCTCTACAGCAACGCCTGAGGTCAGGTTCTATGCGAGTGCAGCAGTGCTGGCGGTGTCGGCCATGGTTGTAGCATGTGCACTTGCCGAGGGTCGATGAGGCTTTGATGATGGCGCTAGCAAAGAAGGCATGGAGCAAATGGAGACGGGGTTCCTTTGTGACAACGTATGGGAGGCTGATGGGTTCCCTTGGAAGTTGGAACAATGCGATGTTGCCGAGACAGCACACTGGGTTCCAATTCCAGTTGGACGAATAGTATGTACATGATTCATTCACTCTTTTGATCATTCCTTATTGCACGTACTGCAGTTGGAGGATATACCAATATAATGGATGGATCTACTAAATATTAACATGTCAAGTACGACAGTACATGCCAACTAACTGAGCTATATATGGTGTGACACTGACGATCTACGCACTTCATCCCTAAGTGTTGTTTGCTGACTGCCGGGCCTTCCATCGGATGTTGTGCGCAGATAATTTTGTGGGAAGTCTTACTGTCCCTATTTCATAGAAAAAAATCCAGGTATGTTATTTTCTATATTTTCAAAAAAATGACAATGATAGGAAGCTTAGAAGTCGTGTGTCATGCTTTGGAAATAAAACTTACAACCCCCATAGTTCAGAATTGTACTGAACTTTGCGTGTCATGTATTTATAACCGCATTTGTTTCTCAAGCTTTAGTTATTAAACTTTTCTCTAAAATTGCAGAGTTCCAGTTCTGAATACTGAACTTTGCTTTGCATGTGTTAATCTTAAAAAACACAAATTTGAGAAATATCAAATGGAAGTTCACAACTAATAGAAAAGTTTAGCTCTTACAAGATGGTAGGGATTTCAAAAGTTTTAGCTTCATCTTTTGTTATTACACCATATGTTATGTCAGTAAATTGAGTTATATGATGAGCATGGTCTTATCTGTTCAGGTTGCTGAGTTTTGGCCTTAAGGTGCAGCATTGATAAGGAAATTATGCATCTTTTGAGGTTACTGATATTTAACCATCTCATGTCTATCAATAGTGCATACATTATGGTTGATAAAAATATCTTGCCATGTCAAATGCATAATGTTGTAATTCCTCCATTCCATAATGTAGTGCACCCGCGCTTTTTGAGATAAAGTTTGACCATAAATTTAACTAACATGGCTAAATTTATGGTCAAACTTAAATCTCGAAAAGTGCTGACGCACTACATTACGGAATGGAGGGAGTATATGACAAATTTGGGTGTAGCTCTGTGTTAGTGCCAGTTGCTTATTATGCGCTTAACCTATTGTATCTTTTTACCACACAAATTAATTAATTCAACCTTAGGATAGACATCCTCACTTCAGTTCAAAATAATACAGAAGAAGTGTGATTTCTATTCCATATTCATTGACTTTTCTAAGACCTATTAGTAAATTCATTAGCTTCTTTAATCCAGTGATTCTGGGTAAACCGGCGAAGAATATGAATATTACGTATGTATATTACCCCTTCTTCTGTCATTTTTATTATTTTCAGAATATTCATAATGAATGTTTTGAATGGGTTATATATAACGGCACTGGATGAGGGCCTAGAGGCTAAATTATTGTTCATCAATTTCGAAATTGGCCGGGTTGTATAAGGAACCATGCTGGGTAAGTTTACATCCTAATACTATGCAATATTAAATGACCCATCACCTAATAAATACATCAGATGTGGTATTTTATATATATGACTAGAGAGTTATGTCCCAGACAAATAGTGAAACAGAATGCGTGCATCATTTATATTGGCAGAAAAATGCAGAGCATTTCATTTGGCATAGAAAAAGTCAACAACAAGTTGGGGATTCTTCTTACTGAAAAATAAAAATAAAAGCAAGTTTGGGATTCTTCTTTCTGAAAAATAAAAATAAAAGCAAGTTGGGGAGAGAGAGGGTCAAATGGTTTCATGTGGTTCCAGTAGTCGCCCGGACTGATGGAATTAGGGTTTTCGGGTATAGGCATCGTAGTGGCTGTGACGTCCACACTGATCTTTTCGTGAACTTTTGCTGACGATAATCTTGGAAAATCAATATTTTTTAGATTTTTAGATTTGTAAATTATGATATATACATGGTTGCAATTCTCGTTATTTTGATACCCATTATTTGGTCCCACACCTGAATAGATGAGCGGGGGTTGCATGTATGGACCTACTAAATACGAAATTCAGAATTGCCTTTGGAAAATATGTATGCCAAATTTACAATATTGGGTGTTCGAAGAACCTCTATTATATTATAAGGGTGTCAATTTTTGGTTCCCATTGGAACGCATGGGCGCTCTACTAGAAAATGTGACAAATTACATTTCATTAGAGATGGCTTTGCAGCGAATTGCATAAACGAGGAGTTCATAATTTTTTCATCAAGTTGTACAAATTTTTTGTTAGGATAGAAGGGTAAATGCATTGGTTGGTTGTTTCAAGAGTTAATAACGAACACGGTGGTGTATCTATTGCATGCCCAACGGTTGATATTGTATTTTGTTTCATGGTAATGCACGATATTCAATAGTATGATACAATGTGGCAATGGCTCAGGAGACATCAGATCTGCCTTCTTGGCTCGGGGGTGGGGGTGTCATGAGAGGCGCATGCCTTCTCCCCCTTTATAGCAGTGGCGGATCGGCACGAGCTCGAGTGGAGGGGATCAGGGCGGAGAGTGGGGCGGTTGGCAGGGGACCTTTTGGCGGTCCATGGGGAAGTATGGTGTGAAAGAGAGAGTGCGTCACACCGAAGGTGAGGTGGGCGTCATCCGGTTTTAAAGGAGAGGGCTCCAGCGGGAACTATTTCACTATGGCAGAAAAGTGGGGGGGGGGGGGGCAACAGGAAAAGAGAAGGGTGGGTTGTGTGGTGGTTTTTTTGTTGGGCCCCATGTTGGAGATTACATGAAGGATAGTTAGGACACCCGCATTTCTCCCCCACATATGGGCTGGATTTGAGGGAGTTTGAACCGAGAACGTTGAATTTTGGGGAGTCTATTGGGTGCTCGTTTGATGTCGAACATGCTTGAACGTATGAGGGAGAAATGAACTTTGACCTTGAGCCTTAATCAGTTGTTTGATACATTTGTATACAATTTAGCCCGTAGCAACGCACGGGCATTTTACTAGTAAATCTAATAGAACAGAGTTCATGCAACTATTGAAACGGAAAAAAGAAAGGAAGAAGAGAAAACATATGGGGATGCAAAGCTAGATACTGGAGCGATACAGAGGACCGCCTAAGATAGAATAAACTTTCAGTACGAACAAGACGCCAAACGACATCAAACAGGACATACAGTTTGGGGAAAGCACCACACCCAGGGAACTTTTATGACTATTGTTGTTTAGTTACGCCAGGCAGCAGCAAGTCTAGGCCTAAACATTTGCTTACGATTAACTTTCCATCTCATCATCACGGATCTCCTCATCAACAGCACCATCGGTAACGGTAATACTTTCCATCTGCTCATCAGGTATCACCTCATCAATCATCACCAACACCATCGGTAATTTGCAACATGCCATCAGCCGGAGCTCCAGGCGCAGCATCATGCACCGTGACAACCGAAGATTGTATCATGGAGGCTCCATCCGAGAGAGCGCAAGTTTGTCACCATACACAAAAATACACAGAAATAACAAATTAGCTCAACAGGAGCTGAAGGTAACGTTTTGTCAAAACAAGCTTTATTACGGGTCCTCCAGAGAGACCATCAGAAAGCTGCAATAACAAATTAATTCACAGGGGAATTCTATCAGCCACCCTGTGAAATATTGAGTAAATTATGTAGTTCTATCATTCTGTCAGACCGTGTTACAAATAGAACTCCACATATAAGAAGCAGCCAAACTTGCGAAAAACAAGAGTAATGTTTACATTGTAATTTACAATGTATAGACAACATAATTTTAACACATCGGCTAAAAATTGTAAAAATTACACGACAATGATCTAAACATCATCATAATTCCAATAAATATTCCCAAAACAGCCCCCTAGAGGGCGTGCATAGGGAGTATATAATGAAATAAATTATTTGCATTTTTAGAGGGCGTGCAATGGCACCCCCCTAGACCCGGCCCTATCTTCTGCAGCACTGACACGATCTCCACGACGGCCTCTTTCGGCTGCGACGCCGAGATGACCGTCTGTTGTGGCGGCTTGCTGGACTGGGGAGAGCCCAGCGACTCCGGCCACGGCACTCGATGCACCCCGTGGCTTCTGCAGCACGGGGCGATATCCACGAGGGCCTCCTTCGGCTGCGCCGCCGATATGATGGTCTGTTCTGGCGGCTTGCTGGACTGGGGAGAGCTCGGCTCCTCCGGCCATGGCACACGTTGCAGCCCGCCTAGCTTCTGCAGCAACAAGCCAATCTCCACCATGTCCTCCTTCGGCTCGGCCGCCGAGATGACTGTCTGTTGTGGCAGCTTTCTGAACTGGGGACTCCACAGAGACTCCGGCCATGGCAGCCCTGGCACTCCCCAGGCCTTCCGCAGCACCGGGCCCATCTCCACCACGGCCTGTTGTGTCGGCTTGCGGGTCTGGAGAGGGGTCAGGGATTCCGGCGATGTGGTCTGCGGCGGCTGGCTGGGGTGGGACGGGTGGATCGGCCGGCTTGGGTGGGGTGAGGGTGAAGGTTGGCAACCGCGTCGTCGTCGGCTCAGTCTTTTTTTCGCTCTCGTCGTCGCAGCAGCAGCAGCAAAATTTTCCCATTGTTGCCTCTTAGTTTTGTCACTCTTTCCTGTTGCTACTTATTTTTGGAATTTGGACAGGGAGGAGTTGAGAAGGAATGAGATGCTTGAGACAACCTGAAGTGCTCCTTTTGCATCAAAAAGAAAGCTTCACGTGGTTAGGATGCTTATCCCATTCTTTCGCTTGTTGCTTTGGATATTGGTTTGCTAATCTTATGAGGGAAGGAAGTTTCAAAGTAAGCGTCAGAATAAAGCGGTTTATGCCTCCTAAGAAAAGCATACATCACAAAGTAGGGTTTAAAATTTGGATGACATTCCACAAATGTCAGTGATTTTAAGGGACACCAAAGCATTTGCGTCTCGGTGAAAAAAAATCTTCATTTGATTTTCTCTTTTAAAGGGCTGCATAATCAATAACTGCACCAATGGAAATAGTCTTTGCTTGGTGTTCGCACCTTTATCGTGGGTCTAATCATGGGATCTCGGCAACAACCACGTAAGCCGAGCAGAGTCTCAGCATTCAGCAACATGTTGGACTCGGCAGAGGCGTGCCGTTGCTGAGAGCCACGTAAAAAGGATTCGACAAACAAAATAAACTCGACTTATACAATCTATATGTGAGTTCTAGACGCGCTCAGCAAAGTTTGTGCCACGTGGCGATAGCGGCAGTTGTTGGTTGCTCCGTCACGGCAGGCCACTTTTGATGAGTGCTCGCGTTATGGACCTCGACATAGTTTTCATCAGCGATTTTTTTTTTCCTTTCCACCATGTGGACAACTTTTATTTTTTTTTAATTTTTTGCGGGGACCATGTGGACAGCTTTGCCGAGTACCCGATGAAAGGTACCCGGCAAAGACTTACTATGTATAGGTACACATTGTGGCCTCGGCTCAACTGATCTGGCCTATCTTTTATTCGCCGCCGTCTCCTGATACGTCTCCAACATATCTATAACTTGTTAATATCCCGCGCGGTGCTGCGGAATAGGTTGCTATATATACTGATGTGATTTGATTTTATTGAAGATGAATATTTTGATTAATAATATGATAACTAGATCCAAATATACATATATGTTATTATATAATTGTAAAATATTTATTTAATATAAATATCATTTTTTTCATGCATGGTACATATGATTTATAATTGGCAAAATATATAATGAGGAAATCATATTATCCATGCAGCTAGTTAATCTATGGTTTTTGTGAGAACATGTCGTTAAAGCTTCGTCCTTAATTTGGTTCTAAACTATTTATTTTTTTGTACATGTGTTGCCCTTGGCAGTCTTGAAAGAAACTGAAATAAGGAACATGGTTTGGGAAAAATAATTGGAAACCAAATGGATGATTCATATTTTGGTAAGGTCAGAGGCATGATGGTGAGGCACATGGGCTTTTGGGTAATTGGAAGGAAACTTATAAACATGACTTATATATGGTGTTACCCCATAGAGTTAAGAAAGCAATATGTACTGTACTCAAGAATGAATCGATAATCTAATGTGATCATCTTCCTTATTTTTATGTTATGCGTGTCTGTTAAGATTAACTTATTTGTATAAGACATCCAACTGTTTCCTGTCAAAATAAATTGTGTGACTGAACATTCCATGCACCTTAATCATATATTCTCAATTGTTCTGATATAAGAAATGATCAGATAGCATAATTTGACAAAATCCCCCAAAAAAATCAATAAACATGCATCCTAGGGGTGAAAAATAATTCGATCTTTCATCCGTCCCTGAACAGAATTACAAAAGGCGTGGCAAAAAATAATAGGCAAATCATGTGGCACAACCTTATGGTAAAGTTGCAAGATAATAGGAGGATTAGTAATGGAGCAATAAGGAATAGCCTGCTACGATTCCCTCAAAAAAAAAGGAATATCCTGCCATGTCGTATAGATGCCATGAGGGGGAGGACATAATAAGCAATCATGTAGCATAACCTCACGCTAAAGTAGCAAGAGAATGGGAGAATTAGGAATGGAGCAATCAGGAATAAACTGCTACATTTCACAAAAAAAAAAAGGAATGGCTACATGGTACAGATGCCATGAGGGGGAGGACCCGCAGGCAATGGAGAATCAAAATTTCGCCGAGCGCTATAATCTACTCCTATATGAGTAGAAATAGAGGTGCATGAAGAAAATTAACCGTGTGGCGAGTTTAATTTAGGAGACGTAATCGAGGATTGACGCCATTGGTTATTAACCTGCTCATGGGCGAGGTCTTTGTTGCAGTCGAAGGCTAGATAAGAGCAGGGGACTTGTCCATGATGCAAAAGGCAAGAGAGATCATGGGGTGGAGGCACGGGAGATGACACCAAACTTCGATCTGGAGCAAAGTTCATGGGTGCGGCAGCAGGCGACATGCGGCCGGTCGATGATGGAGGTCTTCAAATTCAATGCCTTGAGCAATTACAACAGCAGTAACTTGTAGGTGCTTGGTACCTGATGATAGAACAACCTGGGTAGAGAGATTGGGAGAGGAAGATGATGGCGAGACCCTAACCGGCCGCCCCGTCGGGATACATGATCAGAGGCAGGTGATCTAACTGGAGCTGAGCCCGCGGTAACCACAATGAAATGCCCCAATGTGGGTTCTAATCCTTGATTTTCCATTATTACAGGCCGCAATTTGCAGGAAGTCGGATGTTATGAGGGTGTTTAAGGGGAAGGGTGTAAAGGCGCCGAGTCGGTGGGACACGTAGATTCTAATATGCTAGTGTGTGATGCAAGCGGCCACTAGTCTTGTGGACGAGGGGCTCGTACCGGATAAACCCAAACGTTCCTAGAAGAGGAAGATTTATCCAACGTTGGCTGTCCGCAGAAGTGCGAGAGTCAAGCTTAATAAAAAACTTTCATGATGACCAATGAAAGAATTTTTTTGGAATAGCATGACTAGGCTAAGAAAAGGTTCCTGGCTGAAGCATCGATTGATCATCAGCTAGATTTTATTGCACTTCTAGAAACAGGTAGAGATAACTTCACCTCATAGTACCTCGGAACTTTGTCCGAGGAATTGATTTTGACTGGCACTATCTGCCTCCGAGAGGATGATCCGGTGGGATTCTTTTGGGGGTTAAGTGCGAAACACTAGAGGTGCTAAACGTGGACAGAGGAGATTATGCAGTTAAGTTTTGGGTGAGGGCAAAATTGGATGGATTCCGATGGGCTCTCGTGACTGTGTACAGTGCAACCCAACACGAATTTAAACTTGAGTTCTTAGCTGCTCTGGTTAGGATCTTCAGGGATGAAAGGTTGCCCATATTAGTTGGAGGGGATTTCAACATCATTAGAAGGAAAGAAGAGAATAATATTAATAATTTTGATGGACGGTGGTCCTTTATGTTTAATACGGTCATTGAGAGTCTTAATCTCAAAGAGATTGGCCTAATGGGTAGGATGTTTACCTGGGCGAACACGCTACCTAATCCAACATATCAGAAGTTGGATAGAGTGCTTACTAGTGTGGAATGGGAACAGAAATACCCACTAGTGTCAATGCACGTGATGCAGAGGGCAATCCCAGACCATACACCCTTGTTAGTGGACTCGGGTGAAGCAACGCATACGGGCAATAGAAATATTTTCTCTTTCAAACTAAGCTGGTTCGAAAGAGAGAATTTCCTAGATATTGTCGCAAGAGAATGGGCTAATCTTGTGGTTTGTCGATCCAGCGTTGAACGATGGTAAAACAAGACTAGACATCTGCGATAATTTTTAGGTTGGGCCAAGAATGAAAGTGGGATATATAAACAAGAAAAATAAAGACTTATTCATTTGATTGAAGCGTTCGACATGAAAGCAGAAAAAAACCTGCTTGATGTGACAGAGCAGGCTGCAAAGTCCAAAGCTGAGCTGAAGCTGCGCGCTCTTCTTAGAGAAGAAGAAATGAAATGGGCATTGCGTGCTAAGGTTCTTAAAGTTGTCCAAGGGGATGATAATACTCATTTTTTTTCATATGATTGCAAATGGCAAACATAGGAAAAAGAAAATCATACAGCTCGAGCAAGATGAAGGAACGGTGGTGGGTCATGAGAATCTTAAGTTATACATGTCCAATTATTACAAACAACTCGTTGGGCCACCAGTAGACAATGCAGTGTCCCTGGATGAACTTTTAGTTGGGGACATTCCTCAGCTTAGGTCAGATAATGAGATTTTGTCTGCACCTTTTACTGAGAAAGAGGTTTTTGATGCAATTTCTCAGATGAAGCCGAATAAAGCGTCGGACCGGATGGGTTTCTGGCGGAATTCTATAAGAAATGTTGGCATATTGTGAAGGATGACCTTATGCCTATGTTTCATGACTTTTACAATGGCCATCTGCAACTATTCCATCTTAACTTTGGTACAATAACGTTGTTGCTAAAGAAAGAAAAAGCAGTTCGAATAGAGCAATTTAGGCCAATATGTCTTTTGAATGTGTGTTTCAAAATATTCACGAAAGTAGCCACCAAGAGATTGACACGAATATCCCATTCGGTGGTGCAACCAAGTCAGACTGCTTTCATGCCTAGAAGACATATCATAGAAGGGGTTGTTGTCTTACATTGAACTCTACATGAAATCCATTCGAAGAAACTAGATGGGGTGATCTTCAAGGTGGATTTTTAGAAGGCATATGATAAGGTAAAGTGGTGGTTCCTACAACAGGCCATGCGTATGAAGGGTTTTAATGGGGCATGGAGGAATCAGGTGGATTCCTTTGTCCAAAAATGTAGTGTCGGGATTAAGGTAAACGATGACAGAGGTCATTATTTCCAGACACATAAGGGCCTAAGACAAGGAGACCCGATGTCTCCTATCCTGTTCAACATTGTGGCAGACATGTTGATTGTGCTCATAGGTCGGGCCAAGGAGATGGCCAAGTAGGTGGTCTCGTACCCCCATTTGGTGGATGGGGAAGTTTCCATCTTACAATATTCCGATGACACTATTATATTCATGGAGCATGATCTTGAAAAAACTAGGAATATGAAACTAGTGTTGTGCCTCTTTGAACAATTGTCGGGACTTAAGATTAACTTTCACAAGAGTGAACTGTTTTGCTTTGGTAGGGCCAAAGAGGAACAAGATACATATAGACAATTATTCGGATGTGAACTGGGATCACTACCACTCAGCTATCTAGGTATTCCAACTCATCATCGGAAATTAACTAATAAAGAATGGAAATGCATCGATGATCAGTTTGAAAATAACTAGGCTGCTGGAAGGGCAAGCTTATGTCATATGAAGGTCGGCTGGTGGTGATCAATGTTGGGAAACGTAGTAATTTCAAAAATTTTCCTATGCACACGCAAGATCATGGTGATGCATAGCAACGAGAGGGGAGAGTGTTGTCTACGTACCCTCGTAGACCCAAAGCGAAGCGATCTGGCGTAGAGGAAGTAGTCGACGTTCTCCTCGCGATCCGACCGATCCCGGCGCCGTTACTCCGGCGCCCGAGTTCTTGACACACGTACAGCTCGATGGCGTCCCTCGTACTCGATCCAGCCGAGTGTCGAGGAGAGTTCCGTCAAGACGACGGCGTGGTGGCGCTCTTGATGTTTCACGGCGCGGGGCTTCGCCTAAGCTTCGCGACGGTATGATCAAGGTGGAATATGGTGGAGGGGGCACCGACACGGCTAAGGAACGATCCGTAGATCAATACTTGTGTGTCCTAGGGTGCCCCCTGCCCCGTATATAAAGGAGGGAGGGGGAGGCCGGCCGGCCCCTATAGGCGCGCCAAGGGGGAGTCCTCCTCCTAGTTGAGTAGGACTCCCTTTCCTAGTCCAACTAGGAAGGAGAAGGGGAAGGAAAGAGAGGAGAGGGAGAGGGAAAGGGGGCCGCCCCCTCCTTGTCCTATTCGGACTCCCACAGGGGGCACGCCACCTCCTGGTGCGGCCCTCTCTCTCCCTCTTGGCCCACTAAGGCCCATAACTTCCCGGGGTTCCGGTAACCTCCGGCACTCCGTTTTCTCCGAAACTTCCGGAACCTTTCCGGTGTCGAATATAGCCATCCAATATATCAATCTTTATGTCTCGACCATTCCGAGACTCCTCGTCATGTCCGTGATCACATCCGGGACTCGAACTTCTTCGGTACATCAAAATACACAAACTCATAATAAGCATCGCCATCGAAACCTTAAGCGTGCGGACCCTACGGTTCGAGAACAATGTAGACATGATCTAGAACTATTCTCGGTCAATAACCAATAGCGGGACCTGGATGCCCATATTGGTTCCTACATATTCTACGAAGATCTTTATCGGTCGGACCGCATAACAACATACGTTGTTCCTTTGTCATCGGTATGTTACTTGCCCGAGATTCGATCGTCGGTATCCAATACCTAGTTCAATCTCGTTACGGCAAGTCTCTTTACTCGTTCCGTAATACATCATCTCACAACTAACTCATTAGTTGTAATGCTTGCAAGGCTTGATGATGTGCATTACCGAGAGGGCCAGAGATACCTCTCCGACAATCGGAGTGACAAAACCTAATCTTGAAATCGTCAACCCAACATCGCCTTTGGAGACACTGTAGTACTCCTTTATAATCACCCGATTCACGTTGTGACGTTTGGTAGCACCAAAGTGTTCCTCCGCAAGCGGGAGTTGCATAATCTCATAGTTACAGGAACATGTATAAGTCATGGATAAAAGCAGTAGCAACATACTAAGCGATCGTGTGCTAAGCTAATGGAATGGGTCATGTCAATCAGATCATTCTACTAATGATGTGACCTTGTTAATCAAATAACAACTCTTTGTTCATGGTTAGGAAACATAACCATCTTTGATTAACAAGCTAGTCTAGTAGAGGCATACTAGTGACATGTTGTTTGTTTATGCATTCACACATGTATCATGTTTCCGGTTAATACAATTCTAGCATGAATGATAAACATTTATCATGAAATAAGGAAATAAATAATAACTTTATTATTGCCTCTAGGGCATATTTCCTTCATCTCCCACTTGCACTAGAGTCAATAATCTAGATTACATAGTAATGATTCTAACACCCATGGAGTCTTGGTGCTGATCATGTTTTGCTCGTGGAAGAGGCTTAGTCAACGGTCTCGCAACATTCAGATCCGTATGTATCTTGCAAATCTCTATGTCTCCCACCGGACTAAGTCCGGATGGAATTGAAGCGTCTCTTGATGTGCTTGGTCCTCTTGTGAAATCTGGATTCCTTTGCTAAGGCAATTGCTCCAAGATTGTCACGAAGATTTTCATTGGACCCGATGCACTAGGTATGACACCTAGATCGGATATGAACTCCTTCATCCGACTCCTTCATTAGCTGCTTCGAAGCTGCTATGTACTCCGCTTCACATGTAGATCCCGCTACGACGCTTTGTTTAGAACTGCACCAACTGACAGCTCCTCCGTTTAGTGTAAATACGTATCCGGTCTGCGATTTAGAATCGTCCGGATCAGTGTCAAAGCTTGCATCAACGTAACTGCCACGATGAGCTCTTTGTCACCTCCATATCGAGAAACATATCCTTAGTCCTTTTCGGTATTTCAGATGTTCTTGACCGCTGTCCGATGATCCACTCTGGATTACTTTGGTACCTCCTGCTAAACTTATAGCAAGGCACACATCAGGTCTGGTACACAGCATTGCATACATGATAGAGCCTATGGCTGAAGCATAGGAACATCTTTCATTTCTCTCTATCTTCTGCAGTGGCGGGCATTGAGTCTTACTCAACTTCACACCTTGTAACACAGGCAAGAACCCTTTCTTTGCTTGATCCATTTTGAACTTCTTCAAAATTTTGTCAAGGTATGTGCTTTGTGAAAGTCCAATTAAGCGCCTTGATCTATCTCTATAGATCTTAATGCCCAATATGTAAGCAGCTTCACCGAGGTCTTTCATCGAAAAACTCTTATTCAAGTATCCTTTATGCTATCCAGAATTCTATATCATTTCCGATTAGCAATATGTCATCTACATATAATATCGTAAATGCTACAGAGCTCCCACTCACTTTCTTGTAAATACAAAGCTTCTCCAAAAGTCAGTACAAACCCAAATTCTTTGATCACACTATCAAAGCGTTTATTCCAACTCCGAGATGCTTGCACCAGTCCATAGATGGATCGCTGGAGCTTGCATACTTTGTTAGCTCTCTTTGGATCGATAAAACCTTCGGTTGCATCGATACAACTCTTCTTCCGTAAATCCATTCAGAATGCAGTCTTTACATCCATTTGCCAAATTTCATAATCATAAAATGCGGCAATTGCTAACATGATTCGGACAGACTTAAGCATCGCTACGGGTGAGAAGGTCTCATCGTAGTCAATCCCTTGAACTTGTCGAAAACCTTTTGCGACAAGTCGAGCTTTATAGATAGTAACATTACCGTCAGCGTCAGTCTTCTTCTTGAAGATCCACTTGTTTTCTATTGCTTGCCTACCCTCGGGCAAGTCAACCAAATTCCATACTTTGTTTTCATACATGGATCCCATCTCAGATTTCATGGCCTCAAGCCATTTTGCGGAATCTGGGCTCACCATCGCTTCTTCATAGTTCGTAGGTTCATCATGATCTAGTAGCATGATTTCCGAACAGGATTACCATACCACTCAGTGCGGATCTTACTCTGGTTGATCTACGAGGTTCTGCAGAACTTGATCTCAAGTTTCATGATCAACATCATCAACTTCCTCACTACTTGGTGTAGGTGTCTCGAAACCGGTTTCGTGATTTAACTACTTTCAAGTAAGGGAGAAGGTACTATTACCTCATCAAGTTCTACTTTCCTCCCACTCACCTCTTTCGAGAGAAACTCCTTCTCTAGAAAGGATCCATTTTAGCAACGAATGTCTTGCCTTCGGATCTGTGATAGAAGGTGTACCCAACTGTCTCCTTTGGGTATCCTATGAAGACACATTTCTCGATTTGGGTTCGAGCTTATCAGGTTGAAGCTTTTTCACATAAGCATCGCATCCCC
Organism: Aegilops speltoides; assembly: GCA_021437245.1. Taxonomy (NCBI): domain Eukaryota; kingdom Viridiplantae; phylum Streptophyta; class Magnoliopsida; order Poales; family Poaceae; genus Aegilops; species Aegilops speltoides. Next base: position 505,440,332 of record CM038145.1, read on the forward strand.
AAACTTTAAGAAACGACAACTTTGGTTTCTTGCCAAACCACAGTTCATAAGGTGTCGCCTCAACGGATTTCGACGGTGTTCTATTCAGTGTGAATGCGGCTGTCTCTAGAGCATAACCCCAAAACGATAGCGGTAAATCTGAAGAGACATCATAGATCGCACCATATCTAGTAAAGTGCGACACGACGTTCGGACACACCATTACGCTGTGGTGTTCCGGTGGCGTGAGTTGCTAAACTATTCCGCATTGTTTCAAATGTAGACCAAACTCGTAACTCAAATATTCACCTCCACGATCAGATCGTAGAAATTTAATTTTCTTATTACGATGATTTTCAACTTCACTCTGAAATTCTTTGAACTTTTCAAATGTTTCAGACTTATGTTTCATTAAGTAGATATACCCATATCTGCTTAAGTCATCTGTGAAGGTGAGAAAATAACGATATCCGCCACGAGCCTCAACATTCATCGGACCACATACATCTGTATGTATGATTTCCAACAAATCTGTTGCTCTCTCCATAGTACCGAGAACGGGTTCTAGTCATCTTGCCCATAAGGCACGGTTCTTAAGTGCCAAGTGATTCATAATCAAGTGACTCCAAAAGTCCATCAAGATGGAGTTTCTTCATGCGCTTTACACCGATATGACCTAAACGGCAAAGTGCCACAAATAAGTTGCACTATCATTATCAACTCTGCATCTTTTGGTTTCAACATTATGAATATGTGTATCACTACTATCGAGATTCATCAAAATAGACCACTCCTCAAGGGTGCATGACCATAAAAGATATTACTCATATAAATAGAACAACCATTATTCTCTCGATTTAAATGAATAACCGTCTCGCATCAAACAAGATCCAGATATAATGTTCATGCTCAACGCAGCACCAAATAACAATTATTTAGGTCTAAAACTAATCCCGAAGGTAGATGTAGAGGTAGCGTGCCGACCGCGATCACATCGACTTTGGAACCATTTCCCACGCGCATCGTCACCTCGTCCTTTGCCGTGTTCGCAATCCGTAGTCCTGCTTCGAGTTGCAAATATTAGCAATGTAACCAGTATCAAATACCAGTGCTCTGCGAGCTCTTGTAAGGTACACATCAATAACATGTATATCACATATACCTTTGTTCACCTTGCCATCTTTCTTATCCGCCAAATACTTGGGGCAGTTCCGCTTCAAAGGACTGACGATCGCTTAAGTAGAAGCACTCGATTTCAGTGCTTAGGTCCAGACTTGGGTTTCTTCTCTGAGCAGCAACTTGCTTGCTGTTCTTCTTGAAGTTCCTTCTTCTTCCCTTTGCCTTTCTTCTTGAAATCGGTGGTCTTATTGACCATCAACATTTGATGCTCCTTCTTGATTTCTACCTCCGCAGCCTTTAGCATTGCGAAGAGCTCGGTATAGTCTTTACTAACCCTTGCATATTATAGTTCATCACGAAGCCTTTGTAGCTTGGTGGCGTGATTGAAGAATTCATCAATGACACACTCATCCGGAAGATTAACTCCCAATTGTGTCAAGTGATTGTAGTACCGGACATTACGAGTATGTGCTCACTAATGTAACTGTTCTCCTCCATCTTGCAGCTATAGAACTTATTGGGGACTTCATATCTCTCAATCCGGGCATTCTGTTGGAATATCAACTTCAACTCTGGAACATCTCATATTCTCCATGACGCTCAAAACGCCGTTGAAGTCCCGGTTCTAAGCCGTAAAGCATGGCACACTGAACTATAGAGTAGTCATCAGCTTTGCTCGCCAGACGTTCTTAACGTAAATCGGTTGCATTAGCAAGAGTCTGGCACCTAGCGGTGCATCCAGACGTAACTCTTACGTGCAGCAATGAGGATAATCCTCGAGTTACGGACCCAATCCGTGTAATTGCTACCATCATCTTTCAACTTTGCTTTCTCAAGGAACGCATTAAAATTCAACGGAACAACAAAGACGAGCCATCTATCTACAATCAAACATAAACAAGCAAGATACTATCAGTACTAAGTTCATGATAAATTTAAGTTCAATTAATCATATTACTTAAGAACTCCCACTTAGAAAGACATCCTCTAGTCATCTAAGTGATCACGTGATCCAAATCAACTAAACCATAACCGATCATCACGTGAAATGGAGTAGTTTTCAATGGTGAACATCTTATGTTGATCATATCTACTATATGATTCACGCTCGACCTTTCGGTCTCCGTGTTCCGAGGCCATATCTGCATATGCTAGGCTCGTCAAGTATAACCCGAGTATTCTGCGTGCGCAAAACTGGCTTGCACCCGTTGTAGATGGACGTAGAGCTTATCACACCCGATCATCACGTGGTGTCTGGGCACGACGAACTTTGGCAACGGTGCATACCGGGAGAACACTTCTTGATAATTTAGTGAGAGATCATCTTATAATGCTACCGTCAATCAAAGCAAGATAAGATGCATAAAGGATAAACATCACATGCAAATCAATATAAGTGATATGATATGGTCATCATCATCTTGTGCTTCGTGATCTTCATCTCCGCAGCACCACCATGATCACCATCGCCACCGCGCGACACCTTGATCTCCATCGTAGCATCGTTTTCGCCTCGCCAATCTTATGCTTCTACGACTATCGCTACCGCTTAGTGATAAAGTAAAGCATTACAGAAGCGATTGCATTGCATACAATAAAGCGACAACCATATGGCTCCAGCCGATTGTCGATAACCGGTTACAAAACATGATCATCTCATACAATAAAATATAGTATCACGCCTTGACCATATCACATCACAACATGCCCTACAAAAACAAGTTAGACGTCCTCTACTTTGTTGTTGCAAATTTTACGTGGCTGCTACGGGCTTAAGCAAGAACCGGTCTCACCCACGCATCAAAACCACAACGATATTTCGTCAAATAGACTCCGTTTAACCTTCTCAAGGACCGGGCGTAGCCACACTCGGTTCAACTAAAGTGAGAGAGACAGCACCCACTAGTCACCTTTAAGCAACGAGTGCTCAGAGCGGTGAAACCAGTCTCGCGTAAGCGTCGCGTAATGTCGGTCCGGGCCGCTTCATCTCACAATACCGCTGAACCAAAGTATGACATGCTGGTAGGTAGTATGACTTGTATCGCCCACAACTCACTTGTGTTCTACTCGTGCAAAACATCAAACCATAAAAACCTAGGCTCGGATGCCATGTTGGGAAACGTAGTAATTTCAAAAAATTCCTACGCACACGCAAGATCATGGTGATGCATAGCAACGAGAGGGAGAGTGTTGTCTACGCACCCTCGTGAGACCCAAGCGAAGCGATCACAACGTAGAGGAAGTAGTCGACGTTCTCCTCGCGATCCGACCGATCCCGGCGCCGTTACTCCGGCGCCCGAGTTCTTGACACACGTACAGCTCGATGACGTCCCTCGACTCGATCCAGCCGAGTGTCGAGGAGAGTTCCGTCAAGACGACGACGGCGTGGTGACGCTCTTGATGTTTCACCGGCGCAGGGCTTCACCTAAGCTTCGCGACGGTATGATCGAGGTGGAATATTGTGGAGGGGGGCACCGCACACGGCTAAGGAACGATCCGTAGATCAATACTTGTGTGTCCTAGGGTGCCCCCCTGCCCCGTATATAAAGGAGGGAGGGGGAGGCCGGCCGCCCCTATAGGCGCGCTTAAGGAGGGGGGAGTCCTCCTCCTAGTTGGAGTAGGACTCCCTTTCCTAGTCCAACTAGGAAGGAGAAGGGGAAGGAAGAGAGGAGAGGGAGAGGGAAGGGTGCGCGCCCCCTCCTTGTCCTATTCGGACTCTCAGGGGCACGCCACCTCCTGGTGCGGCCCTCTCTCTCCCTCTTGGCCCACTAAGGCCCATAACTTCCCCGGGGTTCCGTAACCTCCAAGACTCCGGTTTTCTCCGAAACTTCCGGAACCTTTCCGTGTCCGAATATAACCATCCAATATATCAATCTTTATGTCTCGACCATTCCGAGACTCCTCGTCATGTCCGTGATCACATCCGGACTCAACTTCTTCGGTACATCAAAATACACAAACTCATAATAAGCGCCATCGAAACCTTAAGCGTGCGGACCCTACGGTTCGAGAACAATGTAGACATGACCTAGAACTATTCTCGGTCAATAACCAATAGCGGACCTGGATGCCCATATTGGTTCCTACATATTCTACGAAGATCTTTATCGGTCGACCGCATAACAACATACGTTGTTCCCTTTGTCATCGGTATGTTACTTGCCCGAGATTCGATCGTCGGTATCCAATACCTAGTTCAATCTCGTTATCGCAAGTCTCTTTACTCGTTCCGTAATACATCATCTCACAACTAACTCATTAGTTTTAATGCTTGCAAGGCTTGATGATGTGCATTACCGAGAGGGCCCAGAGATACCTCTCCGACAATCGGAGTGACAAAACCTAATCTCAAATACGCCAACCCAACATCTGCCTTTGGAGACACCTGTAGTACTCCTTTATAATCACCCGATTACGTTGTGACGTTTGGTAGCACCAAAGTGTTCCTCCGCAAACGGAGTTGCATAATCTCATAGTTACAGGAACATGTATAAGTCATGGATAAAAGCAGAGCAACATACTAAACGATCGTGTGCTAAGCTAATGGAATGGGTCATGTCAATCAGATCATTCTACTAATGATGTGACCTTGTTAATCAAATAACAACTCTTTGTTCATGGTTAGGAAACATAACCATCTTTGATTAACAAGCTAGTCTAGTAGAGGCATACTAGTGACATGTTGTTTGTTTATGCATTCACACATGTATCATGTTTCCGGTTAATACAATTCTAGCATGAATGATAAACATTTATCATGAAATAAGGAAATAAATAATAACTTTATTATTGCCTCTAGGGCATATTTCCTTCAATCAATTCAGTATTAACTAGTATGCCGATGTTCTTGTTATCTTTCTTTGAGGTACCTAAACGGCTACAGAAAAGACTAGACTTCTATCGATCTCGTATTTTCTGGCTGTCAGATGAGGTTAAGGCAAAATACCGCTTGGCAAGATGGGATGTTATTTGTCGACCCAAAGACAAGGGGGGTCTTGGGATTGAGAACCTCGAGATTAAAAATAGATGCCTGCTAAGCAAATGGCTCTATAGGTTATCGATAGAAACGGATGGCATGTGGGCACAAATCTCAAGGAACAAATACTTACATTCTAAAACTCTGGCTCAGGTTACCGTAAGACCTAGTGATTCGCCATTTTGGAAGAGGCACATGAGAACAATAGAGACCTTCTACCATAGGGTGAAATTCGTTGTTGGGGATGGAACGACAACAAGGTTTTGGGAAGATACATGGTTAGGAGAGACTCCTCTAGCCCTTCAGTGTCCTTCTTTATATAATATTGTGCAACATAAAGAAGACTACATGGCAACAGTATTACATACGGTGCCTTTGAATATCCAGTTCAGGAGGTCTTTAGTAGGGGACCGTTGGAATTCCTGGCTACACTTGGTGCAAAGGGGGATGGATGTTATACTCTCCGACCAACCAGACTCCTTCGATTGGAAGTTAATGAGCAATGAAGTGTTTTCCGTTAAATCAATGTACTTGGATCTAATTAGTTCTGGCCCAATCTCAAGATCGAAACATATTTGGAAAGTGAAGGTTCCCTTGTGAATCAAAATCTTCATGTGGTTTGTCCACAAGCGAGTCATTCTTACCAAAGATAATTTACTAAAGCAACAATGGGTAGGCAGTGCACGATGTTGTTTTGGTGATCAAGACGAAACAATACAACACTTATTCATAGATTGCCCGCTTGCGAAGTTACTTTGGCGAACAATCCATATAGCTATTAACATTATGCCTCCAGTTAGCATAGATGCCTTGTTTGGGACGTGGCTAAATGGAATTCAACCTGATACTGCGTCTTGTATTCGGATTGGAATATGCGCACTACTTTGGGCTATATGGAACTGCAGGAATGATATGATTTTTAAGAGAAAAACAATTTTAAACTTCTTGCAGGTTATTTTCAGAGCTACGGCATGGATCCGTATGTGGTTGTTACTCGCTCCTATGACTTCAAGGATCATTTGGCTACTAGGTGCAACCGATGGGAGATGGTTGCACGGGCTATCTTCAACCGGTTTGGATGGCGGTCGCATAATAGGATAGGTGTTTAGTCATTCTGTCCTATTGTCCAGTAGGTTGTGGCTTTGCTTTCCTTTGTTAGTTTTTATTTAACTTTGCTCCTTTTGCGAGCTGTACTCGAAGACCAGAACTTGTTTTTTGCTACTCTTTTAATAATATGGCTGTATGCATCTTTCGGATGCAGAGGCCGAGGGTAATCCTCCTTCTCCAAAAAATATTGTGTGGTGGAACTTTATAAGGCATAGAAGAACTGTGTGTTGGTTAAACATTAATTAATGACACGGGGGAATGCATAAGGCAAGTCATAGTGGGGAGTAACTTAGAGTAGTAGCATGCATTACTAGTCTATGTTACTTTTTTTGCGTTGACTAGTCTACGATACTACCTCCATAGTGGATAGTGTCATAGATGTAATAACATAGATATCTTCATTTATTACTTTCTAGAGTCATTTTGCATTGGGAAGCGTTATGCGATAGTACTACCTCCGTCCTAGTTTATTGGTCCCCATTGTATTTTGTTCTAATTTTGACCATAGATTAATTAATAAAATGTCTTGCATGTCACTAAAAATTATATAATTGAAAACTATGTTCAAATACGAATCAAACGATGTAATTTTTGTTGACATGCATTAACATTTTGTTAGTTAAATGTTTGATCAAATTTTGGCACTACAAAGGGGACCAATAAACCAGGATGGAGGTAGTAACATATTATGTTACTCTATTTGCCTCTCTCCTCATTAATTACTTGTCGCATCATATATTTTTCTTATATAGCATGTATGTTACTATCTATGTTACTCTCACTGTAACCAGCCTAAAGTGGGTGAAGTTGTTTACTACTGTAGGAAACAAAATGCAAGAAGGAACTGAGCTTCGGTCTCTTTTGCATGCAAATGGAAACTTGAGGCATGGCATGGCACCAATGGATACTTAGACTTGGTGATGTGGACAGCCTGCGCATTTACATAAATATGGTTGTGAGGATGAAATTCTTAGGTATATAGGATTTATGAAGTATGCATGCTATATTTACATCAATTATATATGCTTTTGGTGTATTTTTATATTATTTTTATGTACTAACCAATTAATCTAGTGCCGAGTGTCATTTCCTCTTTTTTGCATGTTTTTGGTTTCTCGGAAAATCCATATCTAGGAAGGACCAAATACGATGAAAATTTATGAGGATTTTTTTATGGAAAATAAGAAACCCTAGAAGCTTCGGGAGAGGATCAAAAGATGCACACATGGACATGGCCCACTAGCCCTAAGGGCGTGGCCTACACCCTAGCTGCGTCCCTTGATCTTGTTGTGGCCAACCCTAAAATCAGTTGTAGCCCTTCTTTGACTGCAAGAAAGCTAATTTTGGTAGAAACATTACGCCCCAAAATTTCACTTCGATCGAATTTACGGATCTTTGGCTATAAAAAAATGGCGGCAGGCCAGAAAACAGAGGTCAGAAGAGAGATTCAATCTAGGGGAGAGCTCCCTCTCTCCCTAGAAGGCGACGGAACAAGGAGGAGGGGGCCATTCCCCCTCTCCTTGGATGATGCCGAGAGGCCGCTGGGACATCTCTGTCGTCGCCATCACCATAACATCTCCTCCGTTCTCATGGTGATGTGTGAGTAGTTCATCTTTGAGGCTGACGGTATGTACTAGTAGCTATGAGGTTTCTCAGGCATATTGGAAACCTGGCGACTCACACTTTTGGGCTAGCCTAATGGCGGCAAAGAAACGTATCTTTTGCTTTGGGTCTATTGCGATAAGGGACGGGGTCAGAGATTCATTTCTAGGAAGACATCTAGCTAGGCAATGCCAGTCTTCAAGAACAATATCCAACCTTGTACAACATTGCTCGCGATAAGAATAATACTATTGTGCAGGTGCTCAGTTCATCCACACCAAATATTTTGTTTAGGCGGGATTTGATTGGTCCCCGACTTACATCATGGCATAATCTTTTATCATATATGTTTCTGATTAATCTGACACAAGGCTGGGATGTTTTTCGCTGGAATCTTACTACATTTGGGTCTTTCATAGTAGACTCTCACTACTAGGGAAAAGGCTATACACAGAATCTTAGCAGCAGCGAGGGTTAAAAACCCTCGCTACTGCTACTTACTAGCAGCGCAGGTTTTTAAACCTCGCTACTACTAAGTTGATAGCGGCGTGTGGGTTTGTAACCTCGCTACTACTAAGCGGTCTCTACTGCGCCCCGGGATATGCCATAGTAGTAGCGGGTTTTAACCTCGCTACTACTAAGTGGCCCTAGACCATGCCATAGTAGTAGCGAGGTTAAAACCCCGCCATCGCTATCAACTTAGTAGTAGCGAGGTTAAAACCTCGCCATCGCTAATCGCTTGCCATAGTAGTAGCGAGGTATGGCCTATTTGTCAAAGTCTACCCCCGGACCGACCGCCTTTTCAGTTTAAAAAAATAAAAGAAAATGATAAAATGTCAAAAAATAAAAGAAAATAAGTTTCCCATGTGATATGTGGTCTAGTTGTTGGGAAAATTTACAAATATGAATTTCGACTTTATTTGCAAAACCTCTCTGGAAATTTGTAAAATGGCCATAACTTTTGCATACGAACTCGGATGAAAAAGTTTTTTATATGAAAAATCATCTACTCGAAAAGTTACATCCAAATTTAATCGGGGAACATCGTTAAACATTTTTAAAATCCTCAAAAACCTAACAGAAAAAAAGTTACGGGGCTTTTAAGATCTGGAGGCAAAAAAATTCAAAAAAAATTAGTTTTTTTTGTTAAATCTGGTCAAACTATGGTCAAACTGTGGTCAAACTAATTATTCAAGAATATTAGTGTTAATAAATAATTATTTTAGTTTTTTTGAATTTTGGTCAAATCTGGTCAAACTATGGTCAAACTGTGGTCAAATCTGGTCAAACTGTGGTCAAACTAATTATTCAAGAAATATTAGTGTTGATAAATAATTAGAACAATAGTTTCAAACTCAAACAGTGAAATGTGTGACTTCATGCTCAAGCTAAATTCCTGAGGTTAATAGGATTGACATCTTACTATTGTCAGGAAAACAACAAGTGCAGACTTGGAAACGAGGTAGAATAGAACCCGGAAGTTAAGCGTGCTCAGGCTGGAGTAGTGAGAGGATGGGTGACTGTCTAGGAAGTTAGATGATTTGGAATGATGAGGGGTGATTAGAGATTAAATTGAGCAGCGATGAGGGGTGATTAGAGATTTGAGTTAAAATAATTCAGAAATTTGAAAATTTAAAAAAAAAACAATTTTTTTTTCGAAAAAATTCAAAAAAAAAATTCGGAGATTACAGATTAGTAGTAGCGCGGGTTTTTACCCACGCTACTGCTATACGTTAGCTGTAGCGCCGGTGGCACCCGCGCTACTACTATAAGTTAGCTGTAGCGCCTTATTAGTAGCGCGGGTACCCGCGCTGCTGATAGGCCTAAAACCCACGCTGCTGCTAGGCTTTTCCCTAGTAGTGTCTATGTACCGTGCGTTCACGCATTCTAAGGTACTAGTGAGTAATAACAAGATATTTGGAAGTCAAATATTTCACTAAAAGTTAAAATCTTCGTGTGGTATCTTCATAGAGGAGTTGTTCTAACCAAAGACAACCTCGCACGGTGCAACTGGTCAGGGAGTAAGAAGTGTTGTTTTTGTAATAATAAAGAGATAATCGAGCATTGTGTTTCCAATGCAAGTTTGCGCCTTCTACGTGGTCAGTCATCCAAATAGCATCAAATTTGTATCCGCCCACAAGTGTCACCAATATTTTTGGTCATTGGTTGGACAATATTCCAAATAGATTCAAAACCCTAATACGGGTGGCAGTGTATGCTTTACTATGGTCGCTTTGGCTATCTAGAAATGATTTCGTTTTCAATGACAAAAAAGCTTCGCCTTTGCAGGTTATTTTCTGTTGTACGCACTCGCTTCGTACGTGGTCTATGCTACAACGAGTGAAGTACCAACCGTTATTCAAGATGGTGTGTGTGTGTGGTTGAAGCAGGTGTCTACGAAGGTTTTTACCCAACATGGGTAGCAGCACAATCTCCGGATCGATACACCAACCCTTTCGACATAGGCATATTGTCGGTCTATAGGACTCCACTATCACCGATTTGTTGATTGTTTTTTCCTTTATTTTTGTCAGACTTTAGGTCTTTGGCTGCGTGCATTCTAGGTATGCAGAGGTCGGGCGTTACTCATAATGCTTTGTATTTGCTTGATGCTACATTTTGAGATAATAAAAGCACCCTTTATCGAAAAAAATAGAAGCGGAAGAGAGCTATGTTAGAATCTCAAGGGGTACAAACAATGTCTTTGCAAAAGATCCAAACTCCAGGAGATAGTAACCCAACTCCAGTGTTCATAGGAGTTGCTCCAGCGCAAAGAAACCCAACTCCTATATATAATAACCAGATTCCAGTGACCAAAGAACTAGTCCGCTGCAGTCCAGCAAAAATATTTTCACTCCTTGCTAGGAAGCGTGTGCATATGCTCGCACCATGAAATTTTATTGCAGTCATATCACATTTCAATTTATATTTTATACATGTGTCTTACGCATCCCTCTTGTAGAGAATATGTTTCAAGGGTAGCAAATGTTCTAAACTAGGATCATGTTCGAGGAAAGTACCTTGCAGCAATGCTCTACGCTTCAATGCTGATGTAAGTACCTATTGTATATCACTATATTTTTACATTAGTATGTAGTTTATTAAGTAGCATCGTTGTGAATCCAACCTTCAATAATCTACACCAATTATCTGATCAAATTTACTTGTAACAAAACGTATAATTAACCCGCTAATGTAGACTTTTATAAGGAAAACTGTGTGGTAGTTTTGCATACCGAACTGCATGATTGTACTAAAGGAAATATGCCCCAGAGGAAATAATAAAGTTGTTATTTTATATTTCCTTATTTCATGATAAATGTTTATTATTCATGCTATAATTGTATTAACCGGAAATTTGATGCGTGTGTGGATACATATACAAAATACCGTGTCCCTAGTAAGCCTCTACTAGAATAGCTCGTTGATCAAAGATGGTTAAGTTTCCTAACCATAGCCATGTGTTGTCAATTGATAAACGGGATCACATCATTAGGGATGGTGTGATGGACAAGACCCATTCGTTAGCTTAGCATTATGATCGTTTAGTTTTATTGCTATTGCTTTCTTCATGTCCAATACATATTGCTTCGACTATGAGATTATGCAACTCCCTGATACCGGAGGAATGCCTTATGTGCTATCAAACATCACAACATAACTGGGAGATTATAAAGATGCTCTACAGGTACCTCCGAAGGTGTTTGTTGGGTTGGCATAGATCGAGATTAGGATTTGTCACTCCGAATATCGGAGAGGTATCGTTGGGCCCTCTCGGTAATACACATCATAAGAAGCCTTGCAAGGAAAGTGAGTAATGAGTTAGTTGCAAGATGATGTATTACGGAGCGAGTAAAGAGACCTGCCGGTAACGAGATTGAACTAGGTATGAAGATACCGACGATCGAATCTCGGGAAAGTAACATACCGATGAGAAAGGGATTAACGTATGTTGTCATAAAGGTTCGACCGATAAAGATCTTCGTAGAATATGTGGGAGACTATATGAGCATCTAGATTCCGCTATTGGTTTTTGACCGGAAAGGTTTTTGGTCATGTCTACATAGTTTTTGAACCCGTAGGGTCCGCATGCTTACGTTTGATGATGATATTGTATTATATGAGTTATGTGAATTGGTGACCAAATGTTGTTCGGAGTCCTGAATGAGATCACGGACATGACGAGGAGTTTCGAAATGGTCGGGAGGTAAAGTTTCATATATATGACGATAGTATTCGGACACCAAAAGTGTTCCAGAGGGTACCGGGTACATATCGGATCACCGGAAGGTGTTCCGGGCACCCCCAGCAAAAGATATGGACCTTATGGGCCATGGGGTAATGCACCAGATACAAGGGGCTGGTGCGCCCCCCATATGGGCCGGCCAAAGAGGAGAAGGAAAGAGGGGAAGGAAAAAAGGAAAAGTAGGAAGTACTACTTCCTTCTTCCCCTTCCATTCCCCCTTCAGGAATTTATGGAAGGGGGCGCCACTTGGGAAAACCACAAGTATGAGCCCTAGCACAACACAACATCAATTTTTAGCCGAGTGCGGTGCCCCCTCCACAGTTTACACCCCCAGTCATATTCTTGCGGAGCATAGGCTGAGCCCTGCGCGGATCACTTCACCATCACCGTCACCATGCCGTCGTGCTGACGGAACTCATCTACTTCCTCGACATCTTGCTGGATCAAGAGGGCTAGGGACGTCATCGAGCTAAACGTGTCCAAAACTCGGAGGTGTCGTACGTTCGATACTTGATCGTTCGGAGCTAGAAGAAGTTTGACTACATCAATCACGTTGTCAAATGCTTCCACTTACGGTCTACGAGGGTACGTAGAGACACTCCCCCCTCTCGTTGCTATGCATCTCCTAGATAGATCGTGCATGATCGTAGGAATTTTTTTTAAATTGCATGCTACGTTTCCCAACAGTGGCATCAAGAGAGAGGTCTATGCGTAGATGATATGCACGAGTAGAACACAAAGAGTTGTGGGTGGTGATTGTCATACTGCTTACCACCAATGTCTTATTTTGATTAGGCGGTATTGTTGGATGAAGCGGCCTGGACCAACCTTACATGACCATGTTCATGAGACCTGTTGCACCGACACACATGCAACTAGTTTTGCATAAATGTGGCTGGCGGGCGTCTGTTTCTCCTACTTTAGTTGAATCGAATTTGACTGCGGCCGGTCCTTATTGAAGGTTAAAAGAACAAACTTGATAAATCACCGTTTTGGTTTTGATGCGTAGGTAAGAACGGTTCATGCTAGAAGCCCATAGCAGCCACGTCAAACTTGCAACAACAAAGTAGAGGGCGTCTAACTTGATTTTGCAGGGCATGTTGTGATGTGATATGGTCAAGACATGATGTGATATACGTTATTGTATGAGATGATCATGTTCTGTAAAAGTTATCGGCAATCGGCGGGAGCCTTATGGTTGTCTCTTTATTGTATGAAATGCAATCACCATGTAATTACTTAACTTTATCACTACGCGTTAGCGATAGTTGTAGAAGCAATAGTTGGCGAGACAACCACGACACAACAATGGAGATCAAGGTGTCGACCGGCGACGATGGAGATCATGACGATGCTTTGGAGATGGAGATCAAAAGCACAAGATAATGATGGCCATATCAGGTCACATATTTTGATTACATGTGATGTTTATGTTTTATGCATCTTATTTTGCTTATAATACGACGGTAGCATTATAAGATGATCCCTTAACTAAATTTCAAGGTATAAGTGTTCTCCCTGAGCATGCACCGTTGCGACAGTTCGTCGTGCTGAGACACCACGTGATGATCGGGTGTGATAGGCTCTACGTTCACATACAGCAGATGCAAGACAGTTTTGCACATGCAGAATACTCGGGTTAAACATGACGAGCCTAGCATGTACAAACATGGCCACAGAACACTGGAGACCGAAAGGTCGAACATGAATCATATAGTAGATATGATCAACATAGGGATGTTCACCATTCATGACTACTCCATCTCACGTGATGATCAGACATGGTTTAGTTGGTTTGGATCACGTATCATTTAGATGACTTGAGGGATGTCTATCTAAGTGGGAGTTCTTAAGTAATTTGATTAATTAAACTTAATTTATCATGAACTTAGTCCTGATAGTTATTTGCAAATTATGTTGTAGATCAATAGCTCGTGTTGTAGCTCCCCTATGTTTTTGATATGTGTCTAGATAAAACTAAGTTGAAAGATGATAGTAGCAATGATGCGGACTGGGTCCGTGATCTGAGGATTATCCTCATTGCTGCATTGAAGAATTATGTCCATGATGCACCGCTAGGTGACAGGCCTATTGCAGGAGTAGATGCAGAGGTTATGAATGTTTGGAAAGCTCAAAATGATGAGTACTTGATAGTTATGCAGAGGTTATCTATCCAGTAGGAGGCTACACTCGAATCCCTCGTACCTGCACAAACAAATAAGAACCTTGCAACCAACGTGATAAAGGGGTTGTCAATCCCTTCACGGCCACTTGCAAAAGTGAGATCTGATAGAGATAATAAGATAAATATTTTTGGTATTTTTATGATATAGATTGGAAAGTAAAGATTGCAAAATAAAATAGATCAAAACTTATAAGATGGAAAATAGACCCGGGGGGCATAGGTTTCACTAGTGGCTTCTCTCAAGATAGCATAATTAAGTATTACGGTGGATGAACAAATTACTGCCGAGCAATTGATAGAAAAGTGCATAGTTATGAGAATATCTAGGCATGATCATGTATATAGGCATCACGTCCGCGACAAGTAGATCGAAACGATTATGCATCTACTACTATTACTCCACACATCGACCGCTATCCAGCATGCATCTAGAGTATTAAGTTCATAAGAACAGATTAACGCATTAGGCAAGATGACGTGATGTATAGGGATAAACACAAGCAATATGATATAAACCCCATCTTTTCATCCTCGATGGAAACAATACAATACGTGCCTTGCTGCCCCTACTGTCACTGGGAAAGGACACCGCAAGATTGAACCCAAAGCTAAACACTTCTCCCATTGCAAGAAAGATCAATCTAGTAGGTCAAACCAAAATAATAATTTGAAGAGACTTGCAAAGATAACAAATCATACATAAAAGAATTTAGAGGAGATTCAAATATTATTCATAGATAATCTTAACCATAAACCCACAATTCATCAGATCTCGACAAACACACCGCAAAAAGAATTACATCGAATAGATCTCCAAGAAGATCGAGGAGAACTTTGTATTGAGATTCAAAGAGAGACAAGAAGCCATCTAGCTAATAACTATGGACCCGAAGTTCTGTGGTAAACTACTCACACTTCATCGGAGAGGCTATGGTGTTGATGTAGACACTACTAGGAAAAGGCATCCTAGTGGCGCACCAGTTTTGCCTTCTAATGGCGCATGGCTGGTGCGCCACTGGCATCACGCCATTAAATTTCTTTCTAATGGCGCACCACCGGCGCCATTAGAATTGGTATTCTAATGGCGCACGAGTGCGCCATTAGTATCGCTCACAAGGCGCCACTAGTATCTGCTATACTTCCAAAGCAACAGATCTTGTAGTCGCCATTAGTAACAACTTTTTAATTCTTTTCTTCTTAATCTCATGTCACTATTTCACATATGAGATATTCAACACATATATATGTACAACAAGCATCCATATAGCAATCATATATGTACAACAAGCATACATATAGCAATCATATCCAACACACAAGTTTCATCATATATACATACGCATATAGCCAACACATAGTTCCGCTGTTACAAAAGTTTCACATTGTTCATCCAACACCGTTATCCATCAATTCACAAAAGTTTCACATTCA
Organism: Aegilops speltoides; assembly: GCA_021437245.1. Taxonomy (NCBI): domain Eukaryota; kingdom Viridiplantae; phylum Streptophyta; class Magnoliopsida; order Poales; family Poaceae; genus Aegilops; species Aegilops speltoides. The sequence goes on from CM038145.1 coordinate 505,455,977, forward strand.
TACAAAATAAAAACAGAAATGGAAAAGAAGCACCCCATCCACGCAAGCTTCCGCCAATTAAATCAAATCTGCAAAATGATAAACAAGAAGTTAGAAGAAGAAAAGAAGAAGACTAGAAGAAGAATAAGAAGAGTTTTGGAAAAGAAGAAGATTAAGAAAAGACTATAAGCTTATTATGTAAACTTGATCATTTTGTGCTAACATAAGTTATTTTGGAGCTAACCTATAGGAAACTAAGCATATAAGGTCTAAGCTAGTATATTAGAGCCAACTTAGGTAAAATGAAGCTAACCTATGTCATTTTGGAAAAGAAGAAGATTAAGAAAAGACTATAAGCTTATTATGTAAACTTGATCATTTTGTGCTAACATAAGTTATTTTGGAGCTAACCTATAGGAAACTAAGCATATAAGCTCTAAGTTAGTATATTAGAGCCAACTTAGGTAAAATGAAGCTAACCTATAGGAAACTAAGCATATTAGAGATAACATAGGTAACTAAGTATATATATATCATTTTGGATAGCTAACCTATAGGAGATCGACATACACGACAAAGTAGGCAGTTCTTCTCCTTCTTCTCCTTCATCTCTCGATCGCCTAGAGCGGCGAGGCTGTGGAGGCAGTGGAGGTAGTGGGATGTAGTCTTCTACCACAATTGGCGTGGTCATGTTGCCCACTGTGGGATCGCCGGCGCCACCACGGTGCGTGGTCATTGTCAGCACCACCACCATCGCGAGGCCACCTTGAGCACGACCATCGCTAGGTCATCCTCACCACCTCCATCTCTTGCCCATGGTCACCACCACCATCTCTTGCCCTTGGTCACCACCACCAGCGCTAGGTCATCCTCACCGATGCCCATCCTCACTCTGCTCCTCTTCTCCCGCACTCCAGTCCGGATCATCCTTCTTGTTGTCTATGCTGGTGCAGAATCGCTGCTGTCATTGTCGCTCTACCAGAATCGCCTGCAGCTTCGCTACAGCCATAGTCGCCTGCTGCTTTGGTCTGTAGCTGATGTCACGCTGCTGCTCCTACCTGTCCAAAATGCAACAATGACCGTTAACAATCGATGTGAGACAAAGCCAAATGTAGAGGAATAAGAAGAGGCGTAACGCATCGGCATCATCATCGGCAGCAGACGCATGCGACACATAGTCTTGTTGTACACCTTCACGATGAGCATGTTGGCGTCGTCGTCGCACCAAGACAAGGAAGTACCCCAGCTGCAGGTCGAGGCACGGTAGAAGTTCTCCCACCCACGAGACAAGTACATGTGGCCCTTCTTGATCGCCAATCGCACATCCCATCGCTCTGCGAAACCCGCGCCACTGTCGCAGCTTCACATTATTTGGCGGATCTTCACCCATCAGCATGTTCATAAAACTGTCGGGCAGCCTCTGCAGTTTGGGAAAATGAGTGATGTAGCAAACAAATGATATCATAATGAGATGGGTGAAGGGAGATCTCTCATTTTATATACCAGCGTCATGGATCCAGCTCAAGCCTCAAGTATGATAGTGAAGAACTCGAATCATCCAACTCAGATCATGTGTCGCAGATCGGCGGTGGCTGCTTCCGCCATCTCGATAAGCAGCAGAAGAGACCAATTAGTACCCTTACAACAGATCATAAAACATGCATTAGTCGCAGTACCCCATATGTCCTATTTTTAACAAAGTCATGCTAAAATTCACGGAAAATTTCAGCATGACCTTTGCTGAAAATAGGACATATGGAGTGCCCAATTTGCCGGAACGGAAGTTAATCGACATTCCGCAAACTCAAGGGCCTCTCGGTGGACAAGGCAAAAAAGGCCTCCATCATAGCATGGAAAATACATTGGCATGTTTTTGCTTATAAAAAGCTAACAAGTGTAATTCAAAACAATATACCACCAAGTGAACCACCACAACATCTAAAAGCTAACAATTGTTTTTGCTTATAAAAAGACCAATGGCACATAATGCATCCGAAGCACAATTCCTAGTGATTTCGCTTGAGGCAATCTGCTTTCAACCGGGTGCACAATCTTCAACATGAGTCATCATTGAACTGTATTATGCAAATTCCTTGTAATAGTATTTTTACATTTACAGATAAAGATAATATCTGTAACTTCTAATTTCCTTGTGATATTGTGCATTTTACTATGTTGGACTAGCACTCTGGCAGTACTAGAAGGCATCAAGGCAAAGTGTGGTATGGTGTGGTGTGGGCCTTTGTGCCTCAAGCACTGTAAAGTGCCACCCTAAGCATAGCAAGTCCACTAACACCTTAACAAAATCATGATCAGCATTCACCTCTCAAAAATATTACTTACAAAATCATGATCAACATTCACCATGATTTCCCTAAGAAAGCATACACCATGATTGACGTAGGACCTATCATAACAATTATTCCAAGTTTGCAATATAGCAGGAGTAACACATCCAAAGAAAGGGTTCGGTCATATGATTGCTGAGAGATTATAAATGGTACTAGTCTGGCCACTAGAACACTTGGTTACAAAAGAAGTTAGAATGGTATGCGGACGGGCATGGAAATATGACTTGAGCAGCTCCATGGGTGAATCTACTGGACAGACGCTGGGTGAATCGCACACACACAAATCACACACGAGCAGCACTTGAGATCAGCATGCACACAATCAGCGAATCTACTGTCCAAACAGATCGAACAGCTAGGGTTACAGTACCTGGGGAGGAATCACCAACGGAGAAGAGAGGGGTGCTGCTGGTCGCCGGCCTGCCGCTCGTCCCTGTCCTCCTTCGCGCTGCAGCTCGGGGAGGAAAAAACAGATCAGGGTGGAGAGAGGGGGAGGGGAACCAGAGCAGGGAGAGAGGGCATCCAACGCCGCCGCCGTCAGCCACCCATGGGGACGCCCGAGAGAGACGGGGCACAGCAGCCCTAAGGGGAAGGGGGCGAGGAGAGGAGAGGGCAAGACTCGACGCGCCGCCGGCCGCCGCCGCTGCCGCTCTTCTGTTGGTGGCTCGTGAGAGAGAGAGGGAGCGCTGGAGAGGGTTCTCACGGTGAGAGCCCACTGTTAGTGAGAGGGAGGCGGGTGGGTGAGATAATAATAAAGCGAATAAAAACCGATTCGGGCGGTACAACACTAATGGCGCACCAACCACCGTGCGCCATAAGTATCCACACTAATGGCGCACCTCAACACGGTGCGCCATTAGATATTCTCGCCGAGCCAACAGGTTATATTCCACCCGAATCGATCCACATCAAGTCCTCTACTAGCTCGACCGGTCAGAGCAGTTCTCCCACCGGGAGGTCCTGGGTTCGACTCCCTGTGATCCCCAATATTTTTTATGCATTTTAAATGGTGTTTTTATATTTATTTGTGTTTAAATATGTTCAAACTTGTTTAAATCATAACAAGAATATTTTTATGCATTTTAAATACTGTTTTTATATTTATTTGTGTTTATCAAACTTGTTTAAATTATAACAGTGTAATATTTTTATAAAAATAGTAAAAAAATTAAAAACATGTTCAAAATGTGCGGGTTCTTGTGGGGCCGGGCCGGTGCTCGGCGGTGGAGCGGGAGGTTGCGATGGGTAGAGCTAGCGGGGAGGTCTTGGTGCGATCGAGATGGAGGGGATCGAGATCGAGATGGGGGATTGAGATCGAGATGGAGGGGATCAAGAATATGCATTTTAAATATGTTCAAACTTGTGTTTAAATATGTTCAAACTTGTTTAAATCATAACAAGAATATTTTTATGCATTTTAAATGCTGTTTTTATATTTATTTGTGTTTATCAAACTTGTTTAAATTATAACAGTGTAATATTTTTTATAAAAATAGTAAAAAAATAAAAATATGTTCAAAATGTGCTTGGTGGTGCTGGGGCCGGGCCGGTGCTCGGCGGTGGAGCGGGGAGGTTGCGATGGGTAGAGCTAGCGGGAGGTGCGGGTGCGATCGAGATGGAGGGGATCGAGATCGAGATGGAGGGGGATCGAGATCGAGATGGAGGGGGATCGAGATCGAGATGGAGGGGGATCGAGATCGAGATGGAGGGGAGATGGAGGGGGATACAGTAATGGCGCACATCCTAGCCCGTGCACCATTAGAAGTTATATATTGTAATGGCGCATTTGTTGCTGCATGCGCCATTAGTTTGTATGGGAAAATGGAAAAAAAAGAAATTCATACTAATGGCGCACTCTGTCGGCCGTGCGCCATTAGAGTCTTCCACTCTAATGGCGATGAGAAACAAAGCGCCATTAGTATCTGAAGAGTGGCGACTTGCACCCACGATGCGCCATTAGAGTCAATCCTATCTATAGGCCTTTTCCTAGTAGTGAGAAGCCCTCCGTGATCGATTCCCCCTCCGGCGGAGTGCTGGAAAAGGCCCCAAGATGGGATCTCACGGGTACAGAAGGTTGCGGCGGTGGAAATAGGGTTTCGTGGTGTTCCTGGATGTTTTCGGGGTATATGAGTATATATAGGCGAAAGAAGTCGGTCAGGGGAGCCATGAGGGGCCCACGAGGATGGGGGCGTGCCTACCCCCCTGGGCGCGCCTCCCTGCCTCGTGGCCTTCTCGTTTCTTTCTTGACGTCCACTCCAAGTCTCCTGGATTGCGTTTGTTCCAAAAATAACTCTCCCTAAGGTCTCATTCCGTTTGGACTCCGTTTGACATTCCTTGTGTGCGAAACACTGAAATAGGCAAAAAAACAACAATTTGGACTGTGCCTCCAGTTAATAGGTTTGTCCCAAAAATAATATAAAAGTGCATAGTAAAGCCCATTAAACATCCAAAACAGATAATATAATAGCATGGAAAAATCAAAAATTATAGATACGTTGGAGACGTATCAAGCATCCCCAAGCTTAATTCCTGCTCGTCCTCGAGTAGGTAAATGATAAAAATAGAATTTTTGATGTGGAATGCTACCTAACATAATTCTCAATGTAATTTTCTTTATTGTGGCATGAATGTTCAGATACAAAAGATTCAAGATAAAAGTTTAATATTGACATAAAAATAGTATTTCTTCAAGCATGCTAACCAAGCAGTTTATGTCTTATCAAAATAACATAGCCAAAGAAAGCTTATCCCTACAAAATCATATAGTTTGGCCATGCATCATTTTCGTCACACAAAATGCTCCCATCATGCACAACCCCGGTTTTAGCCAAGCAATTGGTTCATACTTTTTAAGGCGCTTCATCCTTTTCAACCCTCACACAATACATGAGCGTAAGCCATGGACATAGCACTATGGGTGGAGTAGAGTATGATGATAGGGATTATATGAGAAAACAAAAAGGAGAAAGTCTCACATTGACACGGCTAATCAAGGGGCTATGGAGATGCCCATCAATTGATGTCAATACGAGGAGTAGGGATTGCCATGCAACGGATGCACTAGAGCTAAAATGTATGGAAGCTCATCAAAAAGAAACTAAGTGGGTGTGCATCCAACTTGCCTGCTCACGAAGACCTAGGGCATTTTGAGGAAGCCCATCATTGGAATATATAAGCCAAGTTCTATAATAATTCCAACTAGTATATGAAAGTGACAACATAGGAGACTCTCTATCATGAAGATCATGGTGCTACTTTGAAGCACAAGTGTGGAAAAAGGATAGTAACATTGTCCCTTCTCACTTTTTCTCTCATTTTATTATTATTATTTTATTTGGGCTTCTTTGGCCTCTTTTTTTTATTTGGGCTTCTTTGGCCTCTTTTATTTTTCATAAAGACTGGAGTCTCATCCCTACTTGTGGGGGAATAATAGTCTCCATCATCCTTTCCTCACATGGGACAATGCTCTTATAATGGAAATCATCACACTTCTATTTATTTACAACTCAAGAATTACAACTCAATACTTAGGACAAAATATGACTTTATGTGAATGCCTCCGGCAGTGTACCGGGATATGCAATGAATCAAGAGCGACATGTATGAAGAATTATAAACGTGGCTTTGCCACAAATACGATGTCAACTACATGATCATGCAAAGCAATATGACAATGATGGAGCGTGTCATAATAAACAGAACGGTGGAAAGTTGCATGGCAATATATCTCGGAATGGCTATGGAAATGCCATAATAGGTAGGTATGGTGGCTGTTTTGCGGAAGATATAAGGAGGTTTATGTGTGATAGAGCGTATCGTATCACGGGGTTTGGATGCACCGGCAAAGTTTGCACCAACTCTCAAGGTGAGAAAGGGCAATGCACGGTACCGTAGAGGCTAGCAAATTGCGGAAGGGTAAGAGTGCGAGTAATCCATGGACTCACATTAGTCACAAAGAACTCCTATACTTATTGCAAAAGTTTATTAGCCCTCGAATCAAAGTACTACTATGCATGCTCCTAGGGGAAGGGTTGGTAGGAGTTAACCATCGCGCAATCCCGACCTCCACTAATAAGGAAGGCAATCAAAGAACACCCCATGCTTCAAATTTGTCACACAACATTCACCATACATGCATGCTATGGGACTTGCCAACTTTAACAAAGTATTTCATAATTACCCAACTAGCATGACTCTAACATTACCACCTTTATATCTCAAAACAATTATCAAGTATTAAATTTATCATAGTATTTAATGCACTCTATATGAAGATTTTATTTTACCCAACTTGGATGCCCATCATATTAGGACTAATTTTATATCCAAAGCAAATTACCATGATGATCTAAAAGAGTCTCAAAATAATATAACTGAAGAATGAGAGATCAATAATTTCTACAAAATAAAACCACCACCGTGCTCTAAAAAGGTATAAGTGAAGCACTAGAGCAAAATTATCTAGCTCAAAAGATATAAGTGAAGCACATAGAGTATTCTAATAAATTTCGATTCATGTGTGTCTCTCCCAAAAGTTGTGTACAGCAAGGACGATTGTGGTAAACTAAAGACGCTCCAAGCAAAACACATATCATGTGGTAAATAAAAATATAGCATCTAGTAAAGTTACCGATGGCGAAGACAAAAGAGGGGATGCCTTCCAGGGCATCCCCAAGCTTAGGCTTTTGGTTGTCCTTGAATTTTACCTTGGGTTGCCTTGGGCATCCCCAAGCTTAGGCTCTTGCCACTCTTATTCCATAATCCATCAAATCTTTACCCAAAAACTTGAAAACTTCACAACACAAAACTCAACAGAAAATCTCATGAGCTCCGTTAGCGAAATAAAACAAACCACCACTTTAAGGTACTGTAATGAACTCATTATTTATTTATATTGGTGTTAACCCTACTATATTCCAACTTCTCTATGGTTCATACCCCCCTATACTAGCCATAGATTCATCAAAATAAGCAAACACCACACGAAAAACAGAATTTGTGAAAAACAGAACAGTCTGTAGGAACCTGTAAGTTTCGAATACATATGGTATCCTAAAACTTCTACCAAAATAGGAAGTCCTAGATAATTTTTTTATTAACCTTCTGCAAAAATAATCAACTGAAAAGCACGTTTCTGTGATTTATGAAAATTATCTTGTGCGTGCAAAAGTTTCTGTTTTTCAGCAAGATCAAATTAACTATCTCCTAAGATGATCCTATAGGTTTTACTTGGCACAAACACTAATTAAAACATAAAACCACATCTAACCAGAGGGTAGATGAATTATTTATTACTAAACAGGAACAAAAAGCAAAGAACAAAAATAAAATTGGGTTGCCTCCCAACAAGCGCTATTGTTTAACGCCCCTAGCTAGGCATAAAAGCGAGAATAGATCTAAGTATTGCCATTTTTGGTATTGGGAAAGAAAAGAGAAAAATTCTTATCTATAACATTTATCTTTCTATTTTGGGAAAGCACATTGCCATTAATGGTGGAAGAAAGATTAAGCACACTACGGAAATTTGCATCTAAGCTAGCCTTCATCTCTTTGATAATTTCGTTTTGAGAAAAGCATAGAAGAGAGGTGGATTCAACCTTCTCACTCGTGGGGTGCCAAAATATATTTTTCATCTTTTCATAGGTATCTATAGCATCCCCCTCAAGAAAACCTTCTTCAAAAATAGAATCTAAAACTTGCTTGAACGAAGAAGGCAACATAAAAGCTTTTTAGGTATATCTCAATTTGATATTGTGGCACATAGCTAGCTCGGATCCTTAATAGCCTATCCCAAGCATCTTTTAAAGACTCATCAAGTAAATAACGAAAAATTCCGGGATCATCATCATCGAAATTATTCAAACTCTCATTGATAACCCCGGTAGGTCTTTCCATAGCATCATTATTTATGAGCTTAGAGAGGACAGAGGGACTATCCAAAGTACTAAAACCCAGGAGAGAACCCTTAGCCCTTTTCTATTCGGCCATGGCGAAGGAAAGGCAAACGGTAAAGAGGTGAGGAAAAGGCAAAAGGAAGTGGGGGAGAGGAAAATGAGAGGCAAATGGTAAAAAATGTAATGCGAGGGATAAGAGTTTGTGATGGGTACTTGGTATGTCTTGACTTGTGTGTAGACCTCCCCGGCAACGGCACCAGAAATCCTTCTTGCTACCTCTTGAGCATGCGTTGGTTTTACCTTGAAGATGAAAGGGTGATGCAGCAAAGTAGCGTAAGTATTTCCCTCATGTTTTGAGAACCAAGGTCTCAATCCAGTAGGAGGCTACATTCAAATCCCTCGTACCTGCACTAACAAATAAGAACCTTGCAACCAACACGATAAAGGGGTTGTCAATCCCTTCACGGCCACTTGCAAAAGTGAGATCTGGTAGAGATAATAAGATAAATATTTTTGGTATTTTTATGATATAGATTGGAAAGTAAAGATTGCAAAATAAAATAGATCGGAAACTTATATGATGGAAAATAGACCCGGGGGCCATAGGTTTCACTAGTGGCTTCTCTCAAGATAGCATAAGTATTACGGTGGGTGAACGAATTACTGTCGAGCAATTGATAGAAAAGTGCATAGTTATGAGAATATCTAGGCATGATCATGTATATAGGCATCACGTCAGCGACAAGTAGATCGAAATGATTCTGCATCTACTACTATTACTCCACACATCGACCGCTATCCAGCATGCATCTAGAGTATTAAGTTCATAAGAACTGAGTAACGCATTAGGCAAGATGACATGATGTAGAGGGATAAACTCAAGCAATTGATATAAACCCCATCTTTTTATCCTCGATGGCAACAATACAATGCGTGCCTTGCAGCCCCTGCTGTCACTGGGAAAGGACACCGCAACATTGAACCCAAAGCTAAACACTTCTCCCATTGCAAGAAAAATCAATCTAGTAGGCCAAACCAAACTGATAATTCAAAAAGACTTGCAAAGATAAGAAATCACACATAAAAAAATTCAGAGGAGATTCAATTATTGTTCATAGATAATCTTAATCATAAACCCCCAATTCATCGGATCTCGACAAACACACTGCGAAAAGAATTACATCCAATAGATCTCCAAGAAGATCGAGGAGAACTTTGTATTGAGATCCAAAGAGAGAGAAGAAGCCATCTAGCTAATAACTATGGACCCAAAGGTCTGTGGTAAACTACTCACACTTGGTCGGAGAGGCTATGGTGTTGATGTAGAAGCCCTCCGTGATCGATTCCTCCTCCGGCGGAGCGCTGGAAAAGGCCCCAAGATGGGATCTCACGGGTACAGAAGGTTGCGGCGGTGGAAATAGGGTTTCGCGGTGCTCAGGGATGTTTTCAGGGTATATGAGTATATATAGGCGAAAGAAGTCGGTCAGGGGAGCCACGAGGGGCCCACGAGGGTGGGTGCGCGCCTACCCCCTGGGCGCGCCTCCCTGCCTCGTGGCCTCCTTGTTTCTTTCTTGACGTCCACTCCAAGTCTCCTGGATTGCGTTTGTTCCAAAAAAAACTCTCCCAAAGGTTTCATTCCGTTTGGACCCCATTTGATATTCCTTTTCTGCGAAACCCTGAAATAGGCAAAAAAAAAACAGCAATTTGGACTGGGCCTCCGGTTAATAGGTTAGTCCCAAAAATAATATAAAAGTGCATGGTAAAGCCCATTAAACATCCAAAACAGATAATATAATAGCATGGAACAATAAAAAATTATAGATACGTTGGAGACGTATCACCGATTTAGTTGCTAAGATTAAGTAACTTGAAACAGGAGTTGCAGAATAAACAAAGACTCGTTAAGGGTGAGGTGACCATGTGTGTTGGAATTGATTCCAAGGTTGATAAGATCACCATCGCACACTCACTCTATCTTCAGGATTAGTGTTGAACCTTAAATAAATGTTATTTGGTGTTTGCATTGAGCATGAATATGATTGGATCATGTTTATTGCGATACGGTTATTCGTTTAAGTCTGAGAATAATTGTTGTTCCATTTACATGAATAAAACCTTCTATGGTCATACGCCCAATGTAAATGGTTTATTGAATCTCGATTGTAGTGTTACACATATTCATAATATTGATGCCAAAAGATGCAAAGTTGATAATGATAGTGCAACATATTTGTGGCACTGCCGATTAGGTCATATTGGTGTAAAGCGCATGAAGTAACTCAATGCAGATGGGCTTTTGGAATCACTTGAATATTAATCATTTGATACTTGCGAACCATGCCTCATGGACAAGATGACTAAAACTCCATTCTCCGGAAAAATGGAGCAAGCCATTGACTTATTGGAAATAATACATACCAATGTATGCGGTCCGATGAGTGTTGAGGCACGCGGCAGATATCGTTATTTTCTGACCTTCACAGATGATTTGAGCAGATATTGGTATACTACTTGATGAAACACAAGTCTGAGACATTTGAAAAGTTCAAAGAATTTCAAAGTGAAGTGGAGAATCATCGTAACAAGAAAATAAAGTTTCTATGATCTGATCGCAGAGGCAAATATTTGAGTTACGAGTTTGGCCTTCATTTAAACAATGTGGAATTGTTTCACAACTCACGCCACCTGGAACACCACGACGTAATGGTGTGTCCGAATGTTATAACCGCACTTTATTAGATATGGTGCGATATATGATGTTTCTTACCGATTTACCACTATCATTTTCGGGTTATGCATTAGAGACAGTTGCATTCACGTTAAATAGGGCACCATCTGAATCCGTTGAGACGACACCGTATGAACTGTGGTTTAGCAAGAAACCTAAGCTGTCTTCTTTTTAAATTTGGGGTTGCAACACTTATGTCAAAAGGCTTCAGCCTGATAAGCTCTAACCCAAATCGGAGAAGTGCGTCTTCATAGGATACCCTCAGGAAACAATTGGGTACACCTTCCATCACTGATCAGAAGGCAAGATCTTTGTTGCTGAGAATGGGTCCTTTCTAGAGAAGGAGTTTCTCTCGAAAGAAGTGAGTCGGAGGAAAGTAGAGCTTGATGAGGTAAATGTTCCTTCTCTCGAATTGGAAAGTAGTACATCAGAGAAAATTGTTCCCGTGATGCGTACACCGACTAGAGAGGAAGCTAAAGATGATGATCATGAAACTTCAGATCAAGTTACTACTTAATTTCGTAGGTCAACCAGAGCACGGTCCGCACTAGAGTGGTACGATAATCATGTCCTGGAAGTCATGTTACTAGACCAAGGCAAACCTATTAAATATGAAGAAGCTATGATGAGCCCAGATTCCGATAGATGGCTTGAGGCCATGAAATCTGAGATAGGATCCATATATATGAGAACAAAGTGTGGAATTTGGTGGACTTGCCCGATGATCGGCAAGCCATACGGAATAAATGGATCTTCAAGAAGAAGACTTTGGTTAGAGGCTTTCGACAAGTTCAAGGGGTTGACAACGATGAGACTTTCTCAACCGTAGCAATGCTTAAAGTCCATCTGAATCATGTTAGCAGTTGCCACATTTTATGAAATCTGGAAAATGGATGTCAAAACTGCATTCCTTAAATGGATATATCTAAGAAGAGTTGTATATGATGCAACCAGAAGGTTTTGCCGATCCTAAAGGTGCTAACAAAGTGTGCAAGCTCCATCAATCCATCTATGGACTGGTGCAAGCATCCTGGAGTTGGAATATATGCTTTGATGAGTTGATCAAAGCATATGGTTTTATACAGACTTTCGGTGAAGCATGTATTTACAAGAAAGTGAGTGGGGGCTCTGTAGCATTTCTAATATTATATGTAGATGACATATTTGTTGATTGGAAATGATATAGAATTTCTGGATAGCATAAAAGGATACTTGAATAAGAGTTTTCCAATGAAAGACCTCGGTGAAGCTGCTTATATATTGGGCATCAAAATATATAGAGATAGATCAAGACGCTTAATAGGACTTTCACAAAGCACATACCTTGATAAAGTTTTGAAGAAAGTTCAAAATGGATCAGTCAAAGAAAGGGTTCTTGCCTGTGTTACAAGGTGTTAAGTTGAGTAAGACTCAAAGCCCGACCATGGCAGAAGATAGAGAGAGAATGAAAGTCATTCCCTATACCTCAGCCATAGGTTCTATAAAGTATGCCATGTTGTGTATCAGACTAGTTGTGTGCCTTGCTATGAGTTTGGCAAAGGGGTACAATAGTGATCCAAGAATGGATCACTGGACATCAGTCAAAATTATCCTTAGGTACCTAAAGAGGACTAAGCAAATGTTTCTTGGTTATGGAGGTAACGGGTTCGTCGTAAAGCGTTACGTCGATGCAAGCTTTAACACTAATCCAGATGACTCGGAGTCTCAATCTGGATACATATTGAAAGTGGGAGAAATTAGCTAGAGTAGCTCCATACAGAGCTTTGTAGACATAGAAATTTGCAAATATACATAAGGATCTGAATGTGACAGACCTGTTGACTAAACCTCTCTCACAAGCAAAACATGATCACACCTTAGTACACTTTTGGTGTTAATCACATGGCGATGTGAGCTAGATTATTGACTCTAGTAAAACTTTTGGGTGTTAGTCACATGGTGATGTGAACTACGGGTGTTAATCACATGACGATGTCAACTATTGGTGTTAAATCACATGGCGATGTGAACTAGATTATTGACTCTAGTGAAAGTGGGAGACTGAAGGAAATATGCCCTAGAGGCAAATAAAGTTGTTATTTTATATTTCCTTATTTCGTGATAAATGTTTATTATTCATGCTAGAATTGTATTAACCGGAAACTTGATACATGTGTGGATACATAGACAAAATATTGTGTCCCTATTAAGCCTCTACTAGACTAGCACGTTGATCAAAGATGGTTAAGTTTCCTAACCATAGACATGTGTTGTCATTTGATAAACGGGATCACATCATTATGAGAATTATGTGATGGACAAGACCCATATGTTAGCTTAGCATTATGATCGCTCAGTTTTATTGCTATTGCTTTCTTCATGTCAAATACATATTCCTTCGACTATGAGATTATGCAACTCTCGGATACCGGAGGAATGCCTTGTGTGCTTCAAACGTCACAACGTAACTGGGTGATTATAAAGATGCTCAACAGGTATCTCCGAAGGTGTTTGTTCGGTTAGCATAGAGCGAGATTAGGATTTGTCACTCCGAATATCGGAGAGGTATCTCTGGGCCCTGTCGGTAATACACATCAAAAGAAGCCTTGCAAACAAAGTGACTAATGAGTTAGTTGCAAGATGATGTATTACGGAACGAGTAAAGAGACTTGCCGGTAACGAGATTGAACTAGGTATGTTATTGTTGGGGAACGTAGCAGAAATTCAAAATTTTCTTACGTGTCACCAAGATCTATCTATGGAGAAACTAGCAACGAGGGGAAGGAGAGTGCATCTACATACCCTTGTAGATCGCTAAGCGGAAGCGTTCAAGAGAACGGGGTTGAAGGAGTCGATTGCCGTGATCCAAATCACCGGAGATCCTAGTGCCGAACGGACGGCACCTCCGTGTTCAACACACGTACAGCCCGGTGACGTCTCCCACGCCTTGATCCAGCAAGGAGAGAGGGAGAGGTTGAGGAAGACTCCATCCAGCAGCAGCACAACGGCGTGGTGGTGATGGAGGAACATGGTAGTCCAGCAGGGCTTCGCCAAGCACCGCAAGATCTGAGTAGAAGGGAGAGAGGTATGGCTGTCCCAACAGGAGGAGGAACTCGTGTGTTGGGCTGCTCCTATGCCTCCATATATATAGGGGAGAGGGGGTTGCGCCCCCACCTAGGTTTCCACCCCTAGGGGCGGCGGCCAGCCCCCAGATCCCATCTGGGTGGCGGCCAGAGGGGGAGAGAGGGGGAAGCGCACCCAGGGTGGGCCTTAGGGCCCATCTGCCCTAGGGTTTGCCCCCCTTCCCCACTTCCTGCGCCTTGGGCCCTTTGTGGGGGCGCACCAGCCCACCCGGGCTGGTTCCTCCACACATGGCCCATGCAGCCCTCCGGGTAGGTGGCCCCACTTGGTGGACCCCGACCCTCCCGTGGTCCCAGACGTTACAAGAAACCCAAACATTTCCGGTGACCAAAACAGACTTCCCATATATAAATCTTTACCTCCGACCATTCCGAGCTCCTCGTGACGTCCGAGATCTCATCCGGACTCAACAACATTCGTAACCACATACAAGCTTCCTTTATAACCCTAGCGCCATCGAACCTTATGTGTAGACCCTACGGGTTCGGGAGACATGTAGACATAACCGAGACGTTCTCCGGTCAATAACCAACAGCGGATCTGGATACCCATGTTGGCTCCTACATGTTCCACGATGATCTCATCGGATGAACCACGATGTCAAGGACTCATCGATCCCGTATACAATTCCCTTTGTCTAGCGGTATTTTACTTGCCCGAGATTCGATTGTCGGTATACCGATACCTTGTTCAATCTCGTTACCGGCAAGTCTCTTTACTCGTTCCGCAACACATCATCCCGTGATCAACCCCTTGGTCACATTGTGCACATTATGATGATGTCCTACCGAGTGGGCCCAGAGATACCTCTCCGTTTACACGGAGTGACAAATCCCAGTCTCGATCCGTGTCAACCCAACAGACACTTTCCGAGATACTTGTAGTGCACCTTTATAGTCACCCAGTTACGTTGTGACGTTTGATACACCGAAAGAACTCCTACGGTATCCGGGAGTTACACGATCTCATGGTCTAAGGAAAAGATACTTGACATTAGAAAAGCTCTAGCAAACGAACTACACTATCTTTGTGCTATGCTTAGGATTGGGTCTTGTCCATCACATCATTCTCCTAATGATGTGATCCCGTTATCAACGACATCCAATGTCCATAGCCAGGAAACCATGACTATCTGTTGATCACAACGAGCTAGTCAACTAGAGGCTCACTAGGGACATATTGTGGTCTTTGTATTCACACGTGTATTACGATTTCCGGATAATACAGTTATAGCATGAATAAAAGACAATTATCATGAACAAGGAAATATAATAATACTTTTATTATTGCCTCTAGGGCATATTTCCAACAGTCTCCCACTTGCACTAGAGTCAATAATCTAGTTCCCATCGCCATGTGATTAACACTCACAGGTCACATCGCCATGTGACCAACATCATCAAATGAGTTCTGGGGTTTGATCATGTTTTGCTTGTGAGAGAGGTTTTAGTCAACGGGTCTGCAACATTCAGATCCGTATGTACTTCGCAAATCTCTAGGTCATATTGTAAACGCTGCTTCCACGCTCCACTTGGAGCTATTCCAAATGGTTGCTCCACTATACGTATCCGGTTTGCTACTAAGAGTCACTCGGATAGGTGTTAAAGCTTGCATCGACGTAACCCTTTATGCCGAACTCTTTATCACCTCAATAATCGAGAAACATGTCCTTATTACTCCAAGGACAATTTTGACCGCTGTCCAATGATCCATTCCTGGATCATTCTTGTACCCCTTGACTGACTCATGGCAAGGCACACTTCCGGTGCGGTACACAGCATAGCATACTGTAGAGCCTATGTCTGAAGTATAGGGGATGACCTTCGTCCTTTCTCTCTATTCTGCCGTGGTCGAGCTTTTAAGTCTTAACTTCATACCTTACATCTCAGGCAAGAACTCCTTCTATGACTGATCCATCTTGAACACCTTCAAGATCATGTTAAGCATTTTGATCTATCTTATAGATCTTGATGCTTATTGTTCAAGTAGCCTAATCCAGGTTTTCCATTGAAAAACACTTTTCAAATAACCCTTTATGCTTTCCAGAAATTCTACATCATTTCTGATCAACAATATGTCAATAACATATACTCATCGAAATTTATAGCGCTCCCACTCACTTCTTTGGAAATACAAGTTTCTCATAAACTTTTGTATAAACCCAAAATCTTTGATCATCTTATCAAAGTGCATATTCCAACACCGAGATGCTTACTCCAGTCCTTAGAAGGATCGCTAGAGCTAGCACACCTTTTAGCATCCTTAGGATCGACAAAACCTTTCTGATTGTATCATATACAATCTTTCCTTATGAAGACTGGTAAGGAAACTCGTTTTGACATCCATCTGCCAGATTTCATAAATGCAGCTAATGCTAACATGATTCCGACGGACTTAAGCATCGCTACGGATGAGAAAATCTCATCGTAGTCAACTCCTTGAACTTGTGAAAAACTCTTCGCCACAAGTCGAGCTTCATAGACGGCGACATTACCGTCCACGCCCGTCTTCTTCTTAAAGATCCATTTATCTCAATGGCTTGCCGATCATCGGGCAAGTCCACCAAAGTCCATGCTTTGTTCTGATACATGGATCCTATCTCGGATTTCATGGCTTCTAACCATTTGTCGAAATTTGGGCCCACCATTGCTTCTCCATAGCTCGTAGGTTCGCTGTTGTCTAGCAACATGACCTTCAAGACAGGATTACTGTACCACTCTTAAGCAGTACGCATCCTTGTCACCCTACGAGGTACGGTAGTGACTTGATCCGAAGTTTCATGATCACTATCATAAGCTTCTACTTCAATTGGTGTAGGTGCCACAGGAACAACTTCCTGTGCCCTGCTACATACTTGTTGAAGTGACGGTTCAATAACCTCATCAAGTCTCCACCATCCTCCCACTCAACTTTTCAAGACAAACTTTTCCTCGAGAAAGGACCCGATTCAAGAAACAATCCCTATTGTTTTCGGATCTGAATTAGGAGGTATGCCCAACTGTTTAGGGTGTCCTATGAAGATGCGTTTTATCCGCTTTAAGTTCGAGCTTATCAACCTGAAACTTTTTCACATAAGCGTCGCAGCCCCAAACATTTAAGAAATGACAGCTTAGGTTTCTCTAAACCATAGTTCATACGGTGTCATCTCAACGGAATTACGTGGTGCCCTATTAAACTGAATGTGGTTGTCTCTAATGCCTAACCCATAAATGATAGTGGTAATTCAATAAGATACATCATGGTACGCACCATATCCAATAGGGTGCAACTATGATGTTCGGACACACCATCAAACTATGGTGTTCCAGGCGGTATTAATTGTGAAACAATTTCCACAATGTCTTAATTGCGTGCCAAAGCTCGTAACTCAGATACTCATCTCTATGATCATATCACAGACATTTCATCCTCTTGTCATAATGATCTTCAACTTCACTCTGAAACTACTTGAACCATTCAAAAATTCAGACTTGTGTTTCATCAAGTAAATATACTCTATATCTACTCGAATCATCTGTGAAGTAAGAACATAATGATATTCACTGCATGCCTCAGCACTCATTGGACTGCACACATCAAAATGTGTTACTTCCAACAAGTTGCTATCTTGTTCCATTTTACTGAAAAACGAGGCTTTTAGTCATCTTGCCCATGTGGTATGATTTGCATATCTCAAGTGATTCAAAATCAAGTGAGTCCAAACGATCCATCTGCATGGAGTTTCTTCATGCGATACACCAATAGACATGGTTCGCATGTCTCAAACTTTTCAAAAACGAGTGAGTCCAAAGATCCATCAACATGGAGCTTCTTCATGCGTTTTACACCAATATGACTTACATGGCAGTGCCACAAGTAAGTGGTACTATCATTACTATCTTATATCTTTTGGCATGAAAATGTGTATCACTACGATCGAGATTCAATAAACCATTCCTTTAGGTGCAAGACCATTGAAGGTATTATTCAAATGAATAGAGTAACCATTATTCTCCTTAAATGAATAATCAGATTGCGATAGACATAATCCAATCATGTCTATGCTCAACGCAAACACCAAATCTCGATGGTAGAGGGAGCGTGCGATGCTTGATCACATCAACCTTGGAAACACTTCCAACACATATCGTCAGCTCACCTTTAGCTAGTCTCCGTTTATTCCGTAGCCTTTATTTCGAGTTACTAACACTTAGCAACCGAACCGTATCTAATACCCTGGTTCTACTAGGAGTACTAGTAAAGTACACATTAACATAATGTATATCCAATATACTTCTATCGACCTTGCCAGCCTTCTCATCTACCAAGTATCTAGGGTAATTCCGCCCAAATGGTTGTTCCCTTATTCCGAAGCACTTAGTCTCGGTTTGGGTTCAACCTTGGGTTTCTTCACTAGAGCAGCAGCTGATTTGCCGCTTCATGAAGTATCCCTTCTTGCCCTTGCCCTTCTTGAAACTAGTGGTTTCACCAACCATCAACAATTGATGCTTCTTCTGATTTATACTTTCACGGTGTCAAACATCGTGAATACCTCAAGGATCATCATATCTATCCCTGATATGTTATAGTTCATCACGAAGCTCCAGCAGCTTGGTGGCAATGACTTTGGAGAAACATCACTATCTCATCTGGAAGATCAACTCCCACTCGATTCAAGTGATTGTTGCACTCAGACAATCTGAGCACAAGCTCAACGATTGAGCTTTTCTCCCTTAGTTTGCAGGCTAAGAAAATCGTCGGAGGTCTCATACCTCTTGACGTGGGCACGAGCCTGAAATCTCAATTTTAGCCCTCGAAACATCTCATATGTTCCGCGACGTTTCGAAAAACATCTTTGGTGCCTTAATTCTAAACCGTTTATCTGAACTATCACGTAGTTATCAAAAGCGTATGTCCGATGTTCGCAACATCCACAAACGACGCTTGGGGTTCAAAGACATTGAGCGTGCATTAGGACATGAGCTTTCTATTGTCCGCATAATCGCCATCGTCAACTTTCAACTATATTTTCTCTAGGAACATATCTAAACAAAGGAACTAAAGCGCGAGCCATTTACATAATTTGCAAAGATCTTTTGACTATGTTTAGGATAATTATGTTCATCTTATGAACTCCCACTCGATAGACATCCCTCCGGTCATCTAAGTGATTACATGATCCAAGTCAACTAGGCCGTGTCCGATCATCACGTGAGACGGACTAGTCATCATCGGTGAACATCTTCATGTTGATCGATCTACTATACGACTCATGCTCGCCCTTTCGGTCTCCGTGTTCCGAGGCCATGTCCGCACATGCTAGGCTCGTCAAGTTAACCCCAAGTGTTTTTGCTGTGTAAATCTGTCTTACACCCGCTGTATGTGAACGTAAGAATCCATCACACCCGATCATCACGTGGTGCTTAGAAGCGATTTAACTGTAGCAACGGTGCATATCGGGGAGAACACTTCTTGAAATTTTAGAAGCGATCATCTTGTTTACTACCGTCGTCCTAAGTAAACAAGATGCATAAACATGATAAACATCACATGCAATCAAATAGTGACATGATATGGCCAATATCATTTTGCTCCTTTGATCTCCATCTTCGGGCTCCATGATCATCATCGCCACCGCATGACACCATGATCTCCATCATCATGATCTCCATCATCGTGTCTCCATGAAGTTGTCTCGCCAACTATTACTTCTACTACTATGGCTACCGGTTAGCAATAAAGTAAAGTAATTACATGGCGTTGTTCAATGACACGCAGGTCATACAATAAATCAAGACAACTCCTATGGCTCCTGCCGGTTGTCATACTCATCGACATGCAAGTCGTGATTCCTATTACAAGAACATGATCAATCTCATACGTCACATATTCTTCTTGGCCATATCACATCACATAGCATACCCTGCAAAAACAAGTTAGACGTCCTCTAATTGTTGTTGCATGTTTTACGTGGCTGCTATGGGTTTCTAGCAAGAACGTTTCTTACCTACGCAAAACCACAACGTGATATGCCAAGTGCTATTTACCCTTCATAAGGACCCTTTTCATCAAATCCGTTCCGACTAAAGTGGAGAGGCGGCACCGCTAGCCACCTTATGCACGGTGCATGTCAATCGGTGGAACCTGCCTCACGAAGAGTACGTAAGGTCGGTCCGGGCCGCTTCATCCCACAATACCGTCAAACAAGATTGGACTAGTAACGGAAGCATATTGAACAACATCAACGCCCACAACTACTTTGTGTTCTACTCGTGCAAAGAATCTACGCAATAGACCTAGCTCATGATGCCACTGTTGGGGAACGTAGCAGAAATTCAAAATTTTCTTACGTGTCACCAAGATCTATCTATGGAGAAACCAGCAATGAGGGGAAGGAGAGTGCATCTACATACCCTTGTAGATCGCTAAGCGGAAGCGTTCAAGAGAACGGGGTTGAAGGAGTCGTACTCGTCGTGATCCAAATCACCGGAGATCCTAGTGCCGAACGGACGGCACCTCGCGCTCAACACACGTACAGCCGGTGACGCCTCCCACGCCTTGATCCAGCAAGGAGAGAGGAGAGGTTGAGGAAGACTCCATCCAGCAGCAGCACAACGGCGTGGTGGTGATGGAGGAACGTGGTAGTCCAGCAGGCTTCGCCAAGCACCGCAAGATCTCGAGGAGAAGGAGAGAGGTATGGCTGCGCCAACAGGAGGAGGAACTCGTGTGTTGGGCTGCCCTATGCCTCCATATATATAGGGAGAGGGGCTGCGCCCCACCTAGGTTTCCACCCCTAGGGGGCGGCCAGCCCAGATCCCATCTGGGTGGCGGCGAGGGGAGAGAGGGGAGGCGCACCTGTGGTGGGCCTTAGGCCCATCTGCCCTAGGGTTTGCCCCTTCCCCACTTCTGCGCCTTGGGCCCTTTTGGGGCGCACCAGCCCACCCGGGCTGGTTCCCTCCCACACATGGCCCATGCAGCCCTCCGGGTAGGTGGCCCCACTTGGTGGACCCGGGACCTCCGGTGGTCCCAGACGCTACCGTAAAACCCAAACTTTTCCGGTGACCAAAATAGGACTTCCATATATAAATCTTTACCTCCGACCATTCCGAGCTCCTCGTGACGTCCGAGATCTCATCCGGACTCAACAACATTCGTAACCACATACAAGCTTCCTTTATAACCCTAGCGCCATCGAACCTTAGTGTGTAGACCCTACGGGTTCGGGAGACATGTAGACATAACCGAGACGTTCTCCGTCAATAACCAACAGCGGATCTGGATACCCATGTTGGCTCCTACATGTTCCACGATGATCTCATCGGATGAACCACGATGTCAAGGACTCAGTCGATCCCGTATACAATTCCCTTTATCTAGCGGTATTTTACTTGCCCGAGATACGATCGTCGGTATACCGATACCTTGTTCAATCTCGTTATCGGCAAGTCTCTTTACTCGTTCCGCAACACATCATCCCGTGATCAACCCCTTGGTCACATTGTGCACATTATGATGATGTCCTACCGAGTGGGACCAGAGATACCTCTCCGTTTACACGGAGTGACAAATCCCAGTCTCGATCAGTGTCAACCCAACAGACACTTTCGGAGATACCTGTAGTGCACCTTTATAGTCACCCAGTTACGTTGTGACGTTTGATACACCCAAAGCACTCCTACGGTATCCGGGAGTTACACGATCTCATGGTCTAAGGAAGAGATACTTGACATTAGAAAAGCTCTAGCAAACGAACTACACGATCTTTGTGCTATGCTTAGGATTGTCTTGTCCATCACATCATTCTCCTAATGATGTGATCCCGTTATCAACTACATCCAATGTCCATAGTCAGAAACCATGACTATCTGTTGATCACAACGAGCTAGTCAACTAGAGGCTCACTAGGGACATATTGTGGTCTTTGTATTCACACGTGTATTACGATTTCCGGATAATACAGTTATAGCATGAATAAAAGACAATTATCATGAACAAGGAAATATAATAATACTTTTATTATTGCCTCTAGGGCATATTTCCAACAGTTATGTCTGCTTGAACTACGTCGGTATTTCCCCAAAGAGGAAGGGGTGATCCAGTATAGCGACGGTAGGTATTTCCCTCAGTGATGAGACCAAGGTTATCGAACTAGTAGGAGAACCTCCTCACACCATGTAAACAGCACCTGACACAAATAACAAATACTCGCAACCCGACGTGTTAAAGGGATTGTCAATCCCTCACTACTAGGGAAAAGCCTATACACAAAATCTTAGCAGCAGCGCGGCTCAAAAAGGAGCGCTGCTGCTAATTAGCAGTAGCGCGGGCGGGTAAAACTCACTACTGACAAGAGTTTAGCAGTAGCGCGCTTGTTGTTACCCTCGCTGCTACAAATATCGACCCACAGTGCCCCCCCCCCAAACTCCATTTAGTAGCAGCGCGGTCCCTCGGGCCGCGCTACTGGTATGGATTTAGTAGTAGCGCGCTTTTTATGAGGTTGCTGCTGCTAATTTTCAAATGGGACACACTTTTTGTCCAGGTTAGCAGTAGAGCTTCTTCCAAAAACGTGCTGCTGCTACTTTCGTATCAGCAGCGCGTTTTACGTCCCGCGCTACTGCTAATCCGCACCAACCCACCACCTTTTCCCCACACGTCCCCTCCCCTCCCCTCCTCTCTTCCCTTTCCCCTACCTCCCACATCCTCCCACTCTCAGTCTTCTTCTTCCTCAGCACTTCTCCCCCATTACTCTCCCTCTTCTACCTACCTTTCTCTCTCTTCATTACTCCTACCTAACTACACCATCTCCATTAATGCATCTCCTTTCTCTTTTTCCTTCCCCCTCCACTAGTTGAAGTTGTCTCCTCCCAAATTAGGTAGCTAGGTAGATGTAGCATTTAGTTAAGTGACCTATTTGCCCCCTACCTAGATCTATCTTTGTCAAGAAGAGCTTTGGGCACTTTTGGTCTCCCTACATCATCATCTCATCACCGTGTTCGATCTCGAGATAGAGGTGATGAAAATTTCATGCTTTTGCAAAATGGAAATATGTTTATGTGTGTGTGATATGTTTGTGGAAATTGTGTGTGTGGCATGAGTTGACGCCAAATTGTGCTTTTGAGTTGCCTATGTTTTGCCAAAATGTCGATTTATTTCCGTTTCGGCGAATTCCGGGCAAACTCTAGATCCATATATGTCCTATTTTTAGGGAAGGTCATGCCGAATTTTTGTATGACTTTGATGCATGCACGCATTTTTATAATCAATTTGTTTTATTATTACCGTGCAGACGTTCATGATGGTCAGTGGAACGATGGTGGACAGGTGGTTGCGGTCGGCGGTGCAAGACATGAAAGAAAATAACCTGACAGAGGTTTTATGTCCGTGTCGAAAATGCAAAGGAATAGTTTGGCTCGACCCCTATGACGATGGTCGTGTAGAAGCGCACCTGCTCATGACTGGTTTTATGGATGGCTATACTCAGTGGATAACTGAAGATGAGGATGACGATGTTGAGGATGTCGACAGGGCAGGCAATGATGACACGGGGCAAGACGAAGAGATGATCGATAATGGCGGCGGGGAAGAGGCCGGACATGGCGGCGGAGAAGGAGCCGGACATGGAGGAGGAGAAGGGGCCGGACATGGCGGCGGAGAGAACGACATGGACTCCACACAGCATAGTTCGTCGGTACTAAGTTCAATCATGCGGGACCCTCATGTTCAAGCATTGCTTTGCAAGGAGACGAGTACTGAGAGAGCTGCTTCTAGGGAGGAGGCTAAGCTGGAGCAACTGGTGGTAGACTCGAACACTCCATTGTATGATGGTTGCAATCCTGAGGTGACCCGCTTGAGTTTCACGCTCCCACTCCTAAAGACGAAGGCTAAAAACAAATGGACCGACACTAGCCTCGATGAGCATCTCAAGTACCTAAAGGATGTTCTTCCCGCGGGTAATCTATGTCCTACTAGTGTTGATGAGTCAAAGAAGATCGTGTGCCCTCTTGATCTGCCACACGTTAGATACCATGAATGCATCAACGATTGCATAATTTATCGGAAGGAGCACTCGGAAAAAACAAGCTGTCTGGTGTGCAATGCTTCTCGATACAAGAAGGCCGGGAAGAAATGTCCCCAGAAAGTTGTATGGTACTTACCGATCACTCCCCGTCTCCAGAGGTATTTTGTAGATCCCAAGGAAGCAAAGCTAATGCGCCGCACACGGAGAGGAAGAAGCCCGACGATGGAGATGATCCGGCTGAGACACGTGAAGGATGGCAGCCGGTGGAGAGCGTTGAACAGCTTCTATCAAGATTTTGAATGTGATGCAAGGAACATCGTGCTCGGGCGTGTACCGATGGCATGAATCCGTTTGGCAACCAGAACACCAACCATATCACATAGCCCATGTTTGTATGGATGTACAACCTCCCCCCTGGTTGTGCATGAAATCGAAGTACATTCACATGAGCATGCTTATTCAAGGGCCGAAACAACCAGGAAATAATATTAATTTGTATCTGGGGCTACTTCAAGAGGAGTTAGACACGTTATGGAAAACACCGGACAAGACATGGGACGCCAGCAAAGGCGAGTATTTCAACATGAGAGCCGCGCCGATCACGACAGTGTAGGACTATCTCGGTTACGGATATGTGGCAGGCCAGGTGTGCCATGGATATTGCGGATGCACACGGTGCATGGATGATACGACGTCTCAGCAGCTAACGTCAAGGAAAGATGGTGAGTCTGGAAAATCGTGTACATGGGGCATCGAAGATGGCTTGACCAGGATGACCCATGGAGAAACCTTGGAGATCTATTCAATGGTCACGTTGAGCATCGAGGACCTCCACATAAGCGGAGCGGTGCCGAAATCGATGAGCTGTTAAAAAACTGGAAGGGGTGCCCCGCGCCGGGAAAGACTATGAGAAAGGTTCAGCGGGATGAAGTCTCATGACTGTCATGTGATGATGACGCAGATACTACCTGTTGCCCTTAGAGGGATAATGGACAAGCATGTCTGTGACACGCTTATTGGTCTCTGCAACTTTTTCGACGCCATCTCTCGAAAGTCGATCAGTGTGAAGCAGCTCCAAAGGCTACAGGAAGAGATCATTGTGATACTGAATGAGCTTGAGATGTACTTCCCGCCCGCGTTCTTTGACATGAT
This sequence comes from Aegilops speltoides, assembly GCA_021437245.1. Taxonomy (NCBI): domain Eukaryota; kingdom Viridiplantae; phylum Streptophyta; class Magnoliopsida; order Poales; family Poaceae; genus Aegilops; species Aegilops speltoides. The sequence continues at coordinate 505,481,198 of CM038145.1, forward strand.
GGTGCATCTGTGTGTCCATATTGTGGATGACATAATAGACCTGGGGCCGTCAATCCTGCACAAAATGATGTCGTTTGAGAGGATGAATGGGATCATCAAAGGATTCGTTCATAACATGTCCCGTCCGGATGGAAGCATCGTCCAGGGCTATTTGGCACAAGAGTGCATCTCTTTCTGTGAGAATTTTCTATATGGCGCAGACCAGCCGCCTGGTGTTAGTGTTGGTTTGCCTGTTAATAAGCACGATGGGAGGCTCGAAGGAGATTGTCACTGCAACGGTCGTAGGGAACTGCACGTGGCATACTCAGATCGATGCAGCGACTTTGACAGAGCAAACTTGGTAGTGCTAACACACCTAGACGAGGTAGATCCTTTCGTGGCACTGCACAAAGAAATTATCGCAAAGAAGTATCGTGACCGGGGGGTATGCAGGACGGACGCAGAAGTTACTAAAGAGCACAACTCCACTTTCCTGCATTGGTTCAAAGAGCACATTATTGCTAATCACCCGGAGGAGGGCTCTAAGGACGGATTGCTCATATATGCCTTAGCACATGGCCCCTCGCCCAACCTCGTAACCTATCAGGCATATGATATCAACGGATACACGTTCTACACGGAGGCCAAAGATATGGACAGTGATGATCAGAACTCAGGGGTGACTATGGAATGCATGACCGGCAGCGACAACGGCGCAACTGAATGATTTTATGGAAGGGTCGAGGAGATCTGGGACCTTGACTACTCTGGACTGCACAACACGACGATGTTCCATGTCAGATGGGATAAGAATGTCGAAAGAGAAAGCTGGATTTTCACTACCATGACTATACCCGACGCCAAGAGCGCTACCGGGAACGCTATCGCAAAAAACGAGCCATGGGTACACGCTAAGCACGTGACACAATGCTTCTTCATAGCTGACCCGCGCAATCCCAGCCGTGTTGTCGTGAGGAGAGGCAAAAGGAACATCATTGGAATGGATGGAGTCTCCAAGGAGGAAGACTATGATCAGTACGGCAACCCAATGAGGGAAGATGACGACGATGATGAAGTATACGTCAAAAGAAGAATCAATACTACATTACCTAAGAAAAATCGTACTCCATGGAAAAGGCAAAGTCACAATGAGGGGCTCAATTATTCTTCGACGAACAAGAAGGGAAAGAAGCTGACTCAAAAACGAAAACGTCAGCACTGAGGAAGTATATGTTCCTATTTTGTATACACACTTAGCTATTATTATGCATGGGTCCAATGATATGTAATATATATGTTCCTATTTTGCATACATATTTAACTATCAAATGATGCAATATATATCGCCTCCTTCGCTCACTGCCTCGAAATAAAAGTGGGATAAAATAAAGGAAAAGAAAAAGGAAAACTGGCAGTAGCGAAGGTAGTAGCTGCGCATTTTGCCTAAACCGCTATAGCTACTGAAGGTAGTAGCAGCGCGTTTTGTCCAAATGCACTACTGCTACGTCCACTTAACCCAAAATTCTCACTCGCCCGCTTCATCCCACCTTTTCCCCCCAAATCCCCACTCTCTTCCCCGTCAGACATGCTGCCCCGACCTGCCCGGCGCCGCCCCGACTCGGCCGGCGCTTAGCCTCGACCTCGGCGCTCTCCCGACCCGACCCGGCGCTCGCCCCGAGCCGGCCCTCGCCTCGACCCGACCCCGGCGCTCGCCCTCGACCCGAGCAGCCCTCGCCCCGACCCGACCCACGCTCGCCCTCGACCAGCGCGGCCTTCGCCCCGACCCAAGGCTCGCTCCCGACCCGTCGGCCCTCGCCTCCCTCCTCTCACCTCCTGGCCGTCGTCGGGCCTACCTCCTCGCCCCTGTACCCTCTGTAAACCCCCCCTCTCTCTCTGCTAGGGTTCTTCAGTTAATTTACTTAGGTTTTAGTTAGGGCAGTATGTTAATTAGGTTATCTATTTAGTTATGAATTTAGCTAGGTTTCAAAATTAGGTGAATTTATATGCAAATTTGAACTGGACATGTGATATGTGCATATGTCATGTTTTGGACATGTCATGTTTGGAAAATGATCCGAGTGGCCTATGTTACGCCGAATGTTGATTCATTTCGCTTTGGTGAATTTCAGCGCCGATATGTCCATTTTTAGGAAAGGTCATGCGAAATTTCCGTGAATAAAGGCATGATTTGTGCTACATAATTGGCATATCAGTCTTGGCACATAGATTTCTTTTTATGTCATTTCTCATTTATTCATACTTTTAGAAATAAATGAGGACACTTAATCATAGGAAACATGTCGAACAACGAAGAAACTGGGCCTTCTAACCAAGATGCAGACGAGATGGATTATGAGGGTGAACAAGAGTACCTCGACTATTTGACTTCTAAGCAAGGTTTGCAGGTCGGCCTCAATGATGGTACTGACGCTGACATCGACACCGACGGCGCCGGCACCGATGGCGGCACCGAGACCGGTGGGGAAGGTACCGGCGGGGAAGGTACCGGCCCCGATGCCGCTACCGAAAAGAGGAAGCATAAGAAGCAGAGGATACAAAAACCTAACAAACTAGGGATTGGACGACTTGTGATCACAAAGATGGCACCTGGCAAGTTTGAGCCATTAGAGCCGGAAGAACCTCACAAGTGCTATGGGAACCAAGTAGGATGCATCCTACGGGAATGCGCGAGCATCAACGACGATGACTTAAGGAGTAAAGAACATTTGACGCGGTTGCTCCTAACGAAGTTGCACTAGAGGTTCAAGTTCCCCGACCGGGATGATAACATAGAACAACCGTGGGATGATCTGAAGATGAAAAAGATCAACAATCACGCCATGGGCATGTTCAGCAATGATTTGGTCTCCTGGAAAGGGAGGGTGAAACGAGCTATTGAGGATGATGAACCCCTATCCAAGATTCTGGAGGAAAATCCGACACTTACGGAAGAGGAGTTCGAAAAGTTCAAGGACACTTGCGCTACCGAGGCAGCCAAGGCTAAGGTTATGAAATTCAAGAGCTTTCAGCAAAGGAACACGGGGAAGCATCGCCTCGGAAGCCGTGGCTACCTCGGTAAAAGGCCCATATGGGATAAGGAGGACGCGGAACGTGAGCCGCGGGTCTCCCAGACCCCTTCGGGAAGTTCACCAACCCCTTGGAGCGTGACTTCATCAGGGCCCGCTACAAGTGGGACAAGGAGAAAAAGGTTTTTTACACGGACAAGATCACGAGGAAATTGATTAGACTACTGGAGAAGCAACACCAGCTTGCAGCCGAAAGCCCTACTTCTCCGATGAGGCCCAAGTGGGACACCCCTCTCAACTGGGCCTTGAACGAACTTAAGGGACTCCCTTTGGACCAACGGCCGCAATATGGTCATGTGCACGGCGCTGGAGACGGCGCCACATTGAAGGTGTTTTACAACGAGGGCCCGGAGGCCAAGAAGCAGTAAAAGAAGTTTACTCAGGCGGACATCGACGCGAAGGTGAAGCTTGCGGTCGAGAAAAAAGCAGCTGAGGACGCGAAAAAAGTAGCTACAGCAGGCAGTCAATGCAGCTGTAACTGCCTGCAGAAATGATTTCACTACTAACTTGGTTCAAGTTATCATCAACTGGGCGAAGGACAATCCAGACAAGACGGTACATGATTTCCCGTTGCCTAGTTTCATCGGGAGCAACTCCATGAAAAACAACACCATCGCACCATCACTTGCTCACGCAACCGGGCCTCCTCTCGCAGCCACTCCCGCTCATAGTAGCCCGTCCTCAGTCTCAGGCGCGCTAGGTGGGCCTTCGTCTTTGGCTGAGCTCGACGCCGTCACGGTAATTACATGTCGCACCAACATATATATATATATATATATATATAATATTCCATTTTTGTTGCCTTTCGGTTGTTTTACGCCACAAACATATGTGTTTGCAGGCGAAAGAAACCCCGTGCACCATACTCTACTTGATCAAATGCCAGAAGGTGGACGTGGGAAAGGGGATGATAATGGACCCCTCTCAACGCACGTTCCACAACCAGCTGATCCCCGCTGGGCACTTCAGGGTTAGCTTGACCAGTGTGAAATCGGGGCACGAGGATTTACCTCCTCCAGTACAGCATGTGGGAGCGGACGACGAGACCCCGCCGCAGATTGGAAGCTGCAAGAATTGGGTGCTGCTATGGCCGAAGAATCTTATTTGTCTGGAGCAGGCCGAGAGCACACCAATAACTACCACACATCAACAAGCATGTGCGGAGACCATCACCCCGCCTACGCAATTACCAGCTCCTGTAGTGCCGGGTGAGAGCAGCGGACGACATGATGAAGGGGGTGCAATAGTACTGGCTGATGTAATTTCTCCCGTAGAACAGAGAATGGATGATGAGACGGAGGTCGACCCTATGGATTTCCTCAATACAAACGCGTATGACTGTGACATAGATATTATGAGTCAACCATATGACGAATCAAGCTATCAGCTTGCTAATGAGGATATGGATGATATGCCCGGGCAGGGTCGTAGCAGGAATTGCAAAAAGTCTCTCTTCATGAAATCCTCATAGGACACGCCTGAAGATGACGCCTCAACACAGGCTCAACTTGCCGGGCGCGAGGGTCGTACAGTACTTAGCCCGACAACAGCGGGGCAGGGGTTAAGGAAGGGTCTGGAAGGTGTGCCCAAGAAAAAGGAGAGGAAGAGATCGGGGAAGGTAACTGCCTCCAAACAAGCCAGAGCACATAGCATGCAGACGATGCATTACAAGAGCGTGTACCCGTGAAAGGTGCGGTCATGTTCCATCTCACGGCAAGCCGATGCTACCGCCGAAACCGCTGGAGGCACTATCGAGGATCTCGAGACTGCACGACCATGTCTTTGCCGACCGAGAAAAGCCTACTAGCCTCAAAGGATCCAGGATATCCGACATACGCGGCTCGTGTGCCTGAGGGGAAGTGCTACATCGACACACGGCCCGCGGAGGTGTTCTTCCTGCGGTTTGACCATATCTTTGAGATGTTTCTAACAAGGCGCCTTGATTTTACTATCGTCTGCCTTTTTGCGCTACATATGAGCTCCGTCATGAAGAGTGAAGAAGTCTCGCAAATCTGTGTGGCGGATCCGTACTACATGCACGAGTCTTTCTTGAGTCTCGGTGACTTTGAGCGTGAAACTGCTAGGGAGTACCTCCAAAACTTCATGGTACATAATAAGGACCGGGAAATTGTCCTCGTGCCTTATCATCCAAAGTAAGTCAGTTCCGGTCAACCCTTTCGTACATTTCAATCATTCCTTCTCTCTCATATGGGGAATAATTTGAGGTGTCTTTTCCCCGCAGCAACGGGCGCGCCGTCCTTATCATTCTTTACCCGCAAGTCTCCCACGCCGTGTATTTTGATCCTTCAAGAGACTACGAGAAAAAAGACTACACCCACATAATGAATATTCTAGATGATGCTCTCCAAGGCTTCAGCTTTAGAGGTGGCCACGTGCAGATCAGGAAACAAAGGAACAAGAAGATGGGTTTCACGCATAAAACTAACTTCTCCTGCATCCATGTCCCAAAACCAAGCAAGAAGGATGGATTCTACATCGTCCATCTCATGATTCAGTTCAACACGGATCACCAAAAGCTTCGCATGAGAAGCAGAAATGATGATCATATCCACAAGTGGCTAGAATCTCATGGAGAAGCAGATTATAAACTTAGAGATGACTTCTTTCGCATCCAAAGCGACATTGCAACGATCATCACGAATGAAGTCGTCGATGAGAAGGGGATGTTCCACCATGGCCCTACTATATCGCGAGCTAACGTCCGAACTCGCATAGGCTTGCAACGTCTAGACCTCACGCCGTTCAAGAAGCTAGGGTTCATCATCGATGATATGGAAGGATGGAACTTCTAGTGATTTATGATGCCGATGATGATGATATGTGCGGTTGAACTTGTATACTTTTTGTAGCGATGAAACTTTGTGATGTCCACGGTCCCTGCTGAACTTGCGTAACGCTACTTTGTTAGTTTGCGTACGATGACCTGCGTACCTCTAGTTAATTAATTTGCATACTATATGTTGCATGTAGTTGCTAACCCTCTAGTATATTTTGTTGCATATATATGATTGTACATCCTCTTCATGAACATGCATCTCTAATAGGTACCTAGTTTCTTGATGGCGAGATGGAATTGCTATGTCGTGTACAAAGGGATGGTTCCGGGGGTGTACAATGAGTGGCATGAGTGTCAGGCGCAAGTGAATGGGTTCACGGGCGCCAGCCATAAAGGCTTCAAAAGCAGACAAGAAGGAGAAGCTAGTTACTTGAAGTTCACGCTAGCGCGAGAGAGGACTCGTAACCGCCACCTCATGTACTGCATAGTTCCGCTCTCACTCATAGTGATAGCACTTCTTGCATATACCTTTGTTTAGATGGATGACTTTGTTGTAGTTGCAAGTATTCGAGACATGCATGTATCGCTATTTTCGAGATGATGACAAGATATCACTTTGTGTTGGATGATGATTATGATGAGACTATTTGTATGTATATGCTATGATTACATTTGTGGTCTCACAGGCATTTGTATGTGTATCATGATGACATTTGTATGTGCTAAAGATTCTTCTATAAAGCCTGTTCAAATACAAAACAAATATGCCGAAAAAAACAAAAAACTACTAAAATTAGAAGTAGCGAGTGTATGAAAGTTAGCAGCAGCGCCGTGGTAGCAGTAGCGCGTCCAGCCAGAGCGCGCTAGAGCTACTAGCAGTAGCGAGCTTCCACTAAGCGCACTGCTGCTACACTTGTGTAGCAGTAGTGCTGGTGAGCACGCACTACTGCTATGTGTTAGCTGTAGCGCCTTATTAGTAGCGCCACACCCCGCGCTACTGATACACCTAAAACCCGCGCTACTGCTAGCCTTTTCCCTAGTAGTGCCTTTCGGGTACGGCGCATCGAGATAGGCAAATAACGTGAGGTAAGTGTTAGATAGGATAAATAGATCGCAGAACAAATAAATTACAGCAAGGTACTTTTTGTATTTTTGGTTTAATAGATCTAATAATAAATGCAAATGAAAATAGATCGCAAAGGCAAATATGATGAAAAGAGACCCGGGGGCTGTAGGTTTCACTAGTGGCTTCTCTCGAGAAAAATAGAAAACAATGGGAAAACAATTACTGTTGGGCAATTGATAGAACTTCAAATAATCATGACGATATCCAGGCAATGATCATTATATAGTCATCGTGTCCAAGATTAGTATACCGACTCCTGCCTGCATCTACTACTATTACTCCGTACATCAACCGCTATCCAGCATGCATCTAGTGTATTAAGTTCATGGAGAAACAGAGAAATGCAACAACAACGATGACATGATGTAGACAAGATCTATTTAGGTAGAAATAGAACCCATCTTGTTATCCTTAATAGCAACGATACATACGTGTCGTTTCCCCTTCTATCACTAGGATCATGCACCGTAAGATCGAACCCATCGCAAAGCACCTCTTCCCGTTGCAAGATAAATAGATCAAGTTGGCTAAAAAACCCCAAATATCGGAGAAGAAATACGAGGCTATAAGCAATCATGCATATAAGAGATCAAAGAAGACTCAAATAACTTTCATGGATAAAAACATAGATCTCATCATAAACTCAAAGTTCATCAGATCCCAACAAACACACCGCAAAAAGGATTACATCATATGGATCTCCAAGTGACCATTGTATTGATAATAAAAAGAGGGAGAGGAAGCCATCTAGCTACTAACTACGGACCCGTAGGTCTACAAAGAACTACTCACGCATCATCGGAGAGGCAGCAATGGAACTGGCGAACCCCTCCGTAATGGTGTCTAGATTCGATCTGGTGGTTCTTTACCCTACGGCGGCTGGAATTGATTTTCGTCGACTCCCCTAGGGTTTCTGGAATATTGGGGTATTTATAGAGCAAAGATGTGGTGGGCACAACCCACCTGGGCGCGCCTGGGCCCCCAGGCGCGCCCTGGTGGGTGCTGCCCCCTAGGCACACCCCCCGGTGCTTTCTTGGCCCACTGGATGTCTTCTGGACCAAAAAATCCTCAAAAAGTTTCGTTGCATTTGGACTCCGTTTGGTATTGATTTCCTGCGATGTAAAAAACATGCGGAAAACAGCAAATGGCATTGGGCACTATGTTAATAGGTTAGTACCAAAAAATGATATAAATGACTATAAAATGATTGTAAAACATCCAAGAACGATAATATAACAGCATGGAACAATCAAAAATTATAGATACGTTGGAGACGTATCAGCATCCCCAAGCCTAATTCCTGCTCGTCCTCGAGTAGGTAAATGATAGAAACAGAATTTTTGATGTGGAATGTTGCCTAAAATGTTCATCACATTTCTTTTCTTTATAGCATGGACATTTATAGTAATAAATCATATCCTGGGGACTACGCACACAACCAGGATCAAGAGAATTAAACCAAGTTTTAGCATCACACTTTAATGAGAACGGAAATATCTTAAGAATATAATAGTAGCGGGATTTCTCATCATTAGTGAACAGGGTGGCTATATCAGTTAACTTAGTAAGGTGTGCCACAGCAGTTTCAGATTCATTGCCATAAAAAGGATCAGATTCAACCAAAGTAATTATCTCAGGATCGACAGAGAATTCATAATCCTTATCAGTAACAAAGATAGGTGAAGTAGCAAAAGCAGGGTCATATTTCATTTTAGCATTCAGAGATTGCTGCTTCCATTTAGATAATAACTTGTTAAGATCATATCTATCATTGCAAGCAAGAATAGCTGTAGCAGCTTCTTCATCCATAACATAACCCTCAGGAACAATAGGCAATTCATATTTAGGGGGAGAACCTTCATCGTCACTATCATCAATAATTTCATTCTCTCTAACCATAGCAAGTTGTTCATCTACAATTCACCTAATGGCAAAGCATTATCAAGCATAGAAGTAGTTTCATCATGAGTATCATGCATAGCAGAAGTGGCATCATCAATAACATGCGACATATCAGAATTCATAGCAGTAGCAGGTTTAGGTGTCGCAACCTTACTCATGCAGAGCTAGATGGCAGTTCCTTACTGTCGGTGTCAAAACCGGCGGATCTCGGGTAGGGGGTCCCGATCTGTGCGTCAAGACTGATGGTAACAGGAAGCAAGGGACACAGATGTTTACCCAGGTTCGGGCCCTCTCGATGGAGGTAAAACCCTACTTCCTGCTTGATTAATATTGATGATATGGGTAGTACAAGAGTAGATCTACCACGAGATCGTAGAGGCTAAACCCTAAGAGCTAGCCTATGATGTATGATTGTAATTGTGATCGGCCTACCAAGGACCAACCTCTCCAGTTTATATAGACACCGGAGAGGGCTAGGGTTTACATGGAGTCGGTTACAAGGAAGGAAATATAATATCCTGATCACCAAGCTTGCCTTCCGCGCCAAGGAAAGTCCCATCCGGACACGGGCCGAAGTCTCTAGTCTTGTATCTTCACGCTTCAATAGTCCGGACGTTGTACACAGTCCGGCTGTCCGGATACCCCCTAATCCAGGACTCCCTCAGTAGCCCCTGAACCCGGCTTCAATGATGATGAGTCTGACGCGCAGTCTTGTCTTCGGCATGGCAGGGCGGGTTCCTCCTCCGAATACTCCAAGGTAATTATCGAACACTCAAACCGTGTCCGGATCCACAAGATGATCCTCGTATGCCACCGTAGAGAGAATGATGTTTCGCGAATGCAATCTGTTGACAACTTTTCAAACAACGCGACGTGTCATTACGGTCGGGTCAGTATTCGAACCGTCTTCCCATTGCCATCCACAGTGCATATTGCGAGGCGTTTTCCTTGACACGTCTGGTCAAAGCAAAGATCGTGTCCCCTTATCACGGGATTCTCATCAATACGAACATGGGTAATCCAACCGCATCGATAATCGCAGCGAACGGGAGGCAAACGGGATCAACCAGGCCAGTGGGGAGGCGCAAAAAACACTTATCGCCCCTATAAAGAGACAAGGCCTCTTTCTCTTTACCCACGCCTTTCTCCTCCCGCTTGCTCATTCCCCTCTTTTCGAGCCCTAACGCCCAAGCACTCTTCCTTTCCACCAAAGAGAAGCTTCCCAAAGATGTCCATATCCGGAGCAGGAGGCAAATGGACGGCCTCTATTGTCCGGGAGAAGGATATTAAGAAGCTCCGGGACGCCGGGTATCTGGCTCAGAAGATCGGCCACCGTCTCCCCCCGGCGGGACAGGTCGTCCCCACTCCGGAACCTCATGCGAGAGTCGTGTTCCTTCCTCACTTTGTCCGCGGGCTTGGGTTTCCTCTGCACCCATTTGTTCGCGGAATCATGTATTACTACGGGATCGATTTTCATGATCTTCCCCCAACTCCTTCCTCAATATCTCGATGTTCATCGTCGTGTGTAAGGCTTTTCTTCGGGTCTCACCTCACTTCGGCTTGTGGCTGAAGATTTTTAATGTAAAGCCCAAGGTGGTGAGCGACGAACACGCCGAGTAAGGGGGCGCCATGGTGAGCAAGATGCCCAAGGCCGTTTGGCCGAACGGCGCTTTCAATGACTCCGTCAAGGAGTGGCAGCAGCAGTGGTTCTATATCACTGAACCACGCGGCAAAAAGTGGGCGGCGGCTCCAGAGTTCAGATCCGAAGCTCCACTGCGGCTCACGTTCTGGCCCGAGAAGGGCCTGAGCTGGTGCTCGTCCGATGAGCTGTCACTGCTCCAGATGCGCCTTCAAGGTGTGGTCGATAGGGACGTCAAACTTGTGGACGTAGTCCAGGTGATGCTAGTTCGCCTGGTTCTCCCCTGTCAGCGCCGAGCTTGTACTCTGTGGGAGTTCGACCCAGCCGAGCACCACACCCTTCGGGAGCTTTATGATTCCTCCCATAACGATATCTGGAAGGTGCTCTTTAAGCCCGACCAATCGTGGTCGGGTCCCACCGAGGACCGTGGGTATTAGTCATACCATTCTCCAAGCTCAGTAAGTCACAGTCAATCTCTGTCTATTCATGCTTTAGTTGGCATGTCGTGAGGGAGACATCCTAATCTTGTCTCATCGTGACCTCGGGGATGGATAAAGAAAGTGGAGCGGATACACTGTCCGGCCCCGTTGCCGGAGGAACCGCCCGGACCTCTTCTGACGAAGATGCTGGTCCCCGCGCCTTACAAGGCGCCAAAGAAGGAGGCCTCCAAGAAGGTCAAGAAAACCCGGAGTGGCCTCCATCACCACGAGGCTTCAAACGCAAATTCCAAAGACTCAAGCGACGCTCCTTCTTCATAAGATGAAGAGGAAGAAGCAAAGGAGGGAGAGCCTCATTCTGGAGGTGGGAAGAAGCGCGTAGCTTCCTCGTCCCTGGAGGCCGAATCGCCCAAGAGGAGAAAAGGTTCCCTCCCATAGGCATCCACCACGGCTGCCGACAGCAGTCCGGAGTGGGATCGCAGGGCCCAGCCCCTAGAGAAGTCGTAAGTGTACAAGATCCGAACATGCATATGCGTCCGGGATTGTTTTTGGGTACAATAGTTTTAACTGTTGCTATATTTTGCACAGTCCGGCGAGGTCCCGCGCCGGCCAGTCCTCATCCGAGGATTCGCTGAGCTCGGACGCCTTGGCGAGCAAGATGCCTCCAGAGGCCCCTTCCCCAAAGTCCCGGCGCGATATTGAGGTGTCGTCTCAGCGGGGCTCGGACCAGGGGGGCATATCACTGGGGCAGGACACACGGGAGCGATGGCCCCGGAGTGTGCCGTCAGCGGGGGCGACCTTGGGTTCGGCCCACAGCCGGACAAGGTACGGGAGACCTCTAAGGCCCCCGGATCGGGCGAGCAGCCACCTTCAATGGTGGGAGGCCTGCCCACTCCCCCGGCAACCTCTGTTCGGATAGAGCTGACAGGCGGTCTATCGACGGCATTAAAAAACGCGTCTATCGTCGATGAACATCAGAACCTTATGGGTGCGGTGGTTGAAAAGATTCAGTCCGCCGAGAGCGGGCTGAACGAGTGCTGCCTTGGCCTTATAAAGGCCTTTGAGGTATGTTTTCCAAGAAACCTTTGAGGGATCGTCATTATATGAGTAGTAGCCCCTGATACACTGTCCGGCAAAGGAGAGTGAGCCGGGCAGGGGATCAAATCCTCTCTTATCGTGGGAACTTATGTTAATGACATGTACCTCTTTGTTTGAATACAAACATCTGCGGAGGGGACAACCGCTCATAATGCGGAAGTGTCCGAACTGAAGCGGAGCCTGGAACGGGCCGAGGAAGAACTTGGCCGCGTGAGAAAGCAATTAGAAGATAAAAAAGGTATGATAAAACATTGTCTTGCATTAGGCACAAATAAGTAATTATGCTTGTTGAAAAGTATTTGTGTTGTACGCCCTAGGAGCGAGTGCCGAATACGAGGCATTGAAGAAGGTTGTAGATGATGCCAACAGGAAGGCTGCCGCCGAACAGGCACTCCGTGAAAAACACGAGGCCAGGGTTATCACAGCTGAGCGGGAGCTCCAGGAGGGTGTGAAGAAAAGCGAGGGCTTGGAGCAAAGTGTAATAGAGAAAGAAGCCGAACTCGCCCAAGCGCTCCAGGCTGCGGAAGATGCCCGGGAAGAAGCCTGAGGTGCTGTACGGGACATTCAAGATGCCCGGAAAGTTGCGGCTGGTAAGGCCTTCTGTATTCTTAGCCATTCATTCATGACAATGGAAGAATTCTAAGCGGTAAGCTGAATTCTTATTTTTCCAGGGGCATTTGCGGATCTTCCTCGCAGCATATCAGATGCCGCCCCATTCTACCGAGCCGAAGAAAAGAATTCTGCAGAAAGGGATTTCTGGTCGCAGTATTTGGCACCGAACTTTCTTGTGCCCTTTATCGATCAGCTGAAGCAGCTGGTCGAACTGCACCAGGCGGCCGAACTAGCCATGAAGGACTTGATTGTCCGGCTGTGGCCGGCGGAGCCAATTCCGAGCAGTTACTTCGGGCTCGTGAAGCGGATTGCGGGTGCTTGTCCTCGGCTTGATGCTATTAAGCGATCGGTCTGCATAGAGGGTGCACGTATGGCATTCTCCCGTGCAAAAGTGCATTGGGGGAAGCTTGACGCGGAGAAGCTCATGACTAAGGGGCCGCCAGAGGGTAAGGAGCATCGCAAGCCCGAACTGTACTTTGAAGGTGTAATGAAGGGGCACAGGAATACCACAAGAGGATGCTCGGCTACCCCCGAGTATTTGCCTTACAAATTAACTTTGATGCAGAACAGGATAGGTGACGTGGAATCGGTATTCCTGTGGCTAGGCTTGGGGCGGCATCGACGACGCCTATGCTTTGCTTTTTTCCCTGAGGGATTATTCTCCGCTGCCTCATCGCCATTGGTTTCCTTCGGGGTGTCCTCCATACATATATCATTGGGGTAGGCGGTTGTCCACCGCCCAGTGAGCGGTGCTTCGTGTTCTTCTCCTGCATCGTCGTCTATGCTGTCGATGTCTTCGGATTCGAAATCTAGTGCCTCAGTTAAATCATCGACCGTGGCAATGAAGTGGGTGGTGCATGGGCAACGAATTCCTTCACTGCTTGTTCCCCACTCGAGTCGGACATAGTTCGGCCGAGAGCCTCCTGACAAAGAGAGAGACTTTAATGAGTCCAGCATGTCGCTGAAGGGCGAGTGCTGGAAGATATCTGCAGCGGTGAACTCCATTACCGGAGCCCAACCTGGCTCGACTGGATCGGGAGTGTGCGGACTGGAACCAATGTCCAGATACGAATCCGGGGGTTCGGAGTCACAGGCCACCGCAGAGGTAAAACCCGTGTTCGGCTCCAACACCGATGAGTGCACGACCTGGGGGGCGGGGTCCATCCCTCCATCCTTAGGGAGCGCAGCCTGCTCCGGATCTAGGTCCGGAGATACTACGGGGGCGATACCCCGAGCTTCGTCCGACGGCAGGTCTAAGCCGTGCTCGTCGCGACCGTCCAGTGCTTCTAGCATAGGCCCAAATCCATCGAAGATCAAGTCTCCGCGGATGTCCGCCGTGTAGTTCAGGTTTCCAAACCTGACCTAGTGGCCAGGGGCGTAGCTGTCGATCTCCTCCAGATGGCCAAGCGAGTTGGCCCGCAGTGCACAGCCGTCGAACACGAAGATCTGTCCGGGGGGAAGGCTCGCCCTGGACAACGTCATTGATGATGATCGAAGGAGCCATCGAGCCTGACAGTGACGACACAAAGGAACTCTCAATGAAAGCACTAATGTCGGTGTCAAAACCGGCGGATCTCGGGTAGGTGGTCCTGATCTGTGCGTCAAGGCTGATGGTAACAGGAAGCAAGGGACACAGATGTTTACCCAGGTTCGGGCCCTCTCGATGGAGGTAAAACCCTACTTCCTTCTTGATTAATATTGATGATATGGGTAGTACAAGAGTAGATCTACCACGAGATCGTAGAGGCTAAACCCTAAGAGCTAGCCTATGATGGTATGATTGTAATTGTGATCGGCCTACCAAGGACCAACCTCTCCGGTTTATATAGACACCGGAGAGGGCTAGGGTTTTCATGGAGTCAGTTACAAGGAAGGTAATATAATATCTGTATCGCCAAGCTTGCCTTCCACGCCAAGGAAAGTCCCATCCGGACACGGGCCGAAGTCTCGAGTCTTGTATCTTCACGCTTCAATAGTTCGGACGTTGTACACAGTCCGGCTGTCCGGATACCCCCTAATACAGGACTCCCTCACTTACCTCCCCTCGTAGTTGAGGGAAAATCTTAGTTCTTTCGTCTTTCAAGTTCCTAATACTGATCAGCAGATATAAATCCCAAGTGACTCAAACTATAGAGCTATGCTCCCCAGCAACAGTGCCAGAAAATAGTCTTGATAACCCACAAGTATAGGGGATCGCAACAGTTTTGGAGGGTAGAGTATTCAACCCAAATTTACTAATTCGACACAAGGGGAGCCAAAGAATATTCTCAAGTATTAGCCGTTGAGTTGTCAATTCAACCACACCTGGATAACTTAGTATCTGCAGCAAAGTATTTAGTAGCAAAGTAGTATGATAGTAAAGGTAACAGTAGCAAAAGTGACGGTAGTAGTTTTGTAGTAATTGTAACAGTTCATCAATGTAATGTAGGCATGTATTCCGAATATAGTCATACGTGCTTATGGAAAAGAACTTTCATGACATCTTTTTTCCTACCCTCCTATGGCAGCGGGGTCCTAATGGAAGCTAAGGGATATTAAGGCCTCCTTTTAATAGAGAACCGGACCGAAGCATTAGCACTTAGTGAATACATGAACTCCTCAAACTATGGTCATCACCGAGAAGTATCCCGATTATTGTCACTTCGGGGTTGTCGGATCATAACACATAATAGGTGACTATAGACTTGCAAGATAGGATCAAGAACTCACATATATTCATGAAAACATAATAGGTTCAGATCTGAAATCATGGCTCTCGGGCCCCTAGTGACAAGCATTAAGCATAGCAAAGTCATAGCAACATCACACTACTAGGGAAAAGCCTATACACAGAATCTTATCAGCAGCGCGCTTCAAAATAACTCGCTGCTGCTAACTAGCAGCAGCGCGGACAGACCAAACTCGCTGCTGAGACAAATATAGCAGTAGCGTGTCACCCGAAAGACGCGCTGCTGCTATAATTCCTACGAGGCCGCCACAAGGCTAGTTATAGCAGCAACGCGTTAGCGTGATGCGCGCTACTGCTAAGTGGCATAGTAGCAGCGCATTTCTCGGATAAGCGCTACTGCTAAGTTTCCTACAAACATTTAGTCCCACCTCGCTCCGTGAAGAGAGTTTCTACCACCTTAAATATGTTACTTCTCACACTTTGACAAGCACTTGATCTTCATTGAACTCTATGTGTAGAATTTGTGGCTGCAATATGAGTCTTCACCTGTTCCTAAACCGGTGAGGACTAATATTGTCAAATCAGATTGTACACAAAAAGATCGTTGATGATCAATGTGTATTTTTGCAGGCTGACACATAGCAGTAGCGCTTTACTGTGAAACGCGCTGCTGCTAGATAGGTTAGCAGTAGCATGTTTTGCTGAAGAGCGCTACTGCTAAGACATCCATCTCCCTCATCTCCTCCCTTCGGTTCCAGTCACACACAGCCACTCAAAATCTGCGCCCGCGCCTGCCGCCCTCTCCTCCGTGCGACGCATGCGCGCGCCCGTCGCCTCCTCTCTGCTGCCTTGCCGTCACCTCCTCCTCCTTGCTGGACTTGGTACCGGCCTCCTCCTCCGTCCTCCGTCTCCACTCGCCGCTGGCCGGCCCCTCCTCGCTCCGCCTTCCTCCTCCATCCTCCCTCAACTGGCCGCGCCGGCCGGCCCCTCCTCGCTCCGCCTTCCTCCTCCATCCTACTCTCTTCTCCCTCCTTCTCCCTCCTGCTCATATGCAACATTTTGATTTAGTTGATATAATTTAGTTGACTTAGTAGGCTAGTTGATTTAGTTGACTTAGAACATTTTGATTTAGGTTATTTAGTAGGCTAGTTGATTTAGTTGACTTAGAACATTTTGATTTAGAACATCTAACTAAAGTTGACTCATCACCAGTCCCATTATTATTAAGATTCATATTGCAAAACAAAGATCTAATAGGGGACACATCAATAACTTTAAGATCTTCATCATTATTTTCAAGGAAACTAGAAGAATACGCCTTTACAAAGCAAGCTTGTAGAAGTTTTGTAGCATCTCCTAACATGATTTCCATAAACGTGCCTCCCGCGGCCGAATCTAAAAGATTTCTAGAAGCAAAGTTCAAACCGGCATAAAATTTTTGTATGATCATCCATAAATTCAAACCATGAGTAGGGCAATTGCAAATCATCAATTTCATTCTTTCCCAAGATTGGGCAACATGCTCATGATCAAGTTTTTTAAAATTCATAATAT
This sequence comes from Aegilops speltoides, assembly GCA_021437245.1. NCBI lineage: Eukaryota > Viridiplantae > Streptophyta > Magnoliopsida > Poales > Poaceae > Aegilops > Aegilops speltoides. The sequence continues at coordinate 505,498,096 of CM038145.1, forward strand.
CGTTCCTAAGAGTGATGATCTTAGCGGGAGGAAAATATTTAGAGATAAAAGCATCTTTGCACTTGTTCCAAGAATCAATACTATTTTTAGGCAAATATGAAAACCAAACTTTAGCACGATCTCTAAGTGAAAGCGGAAATAACTTCAATTTAAGAATATCATGATCCGTATCTTTCTTCTTTTGCATATCGCACAAATTAACAAAATTGTTTAGATGGGTAGCGGCATCTTCACTAGGAAGGCCGGCGAATTGATCTTTCATAACATGATTCAACAAAGCAGTATTGATTTCACAAGACTCAACATCATTAATAGGAGCAATCAGAGTACTAAGGAAATCTTTATTATTGGTATTGGAGAAATCACACAATTTGGTATTATCTTGTGCCATGGCAACAAGTAATCCAACACACAAGCAAACGGAAAAAGGCAAGCGAAAGAGAGAGGAGAAGATTGGGAAAGAGAGGGCAAATAAAACGGCAAGGGTGAAGTGGGGGAGAGCAAAATGAGAGGCAAATGGCAAATAATGTAAATGCGAGGGAGATGAGTTTGTGATGGGTACTTGGTATGTCTTGACTTGAGCGAAGACCTCCCCGGCAACGGCACCAGAAATCCTTCTTGCTACGTCTTGAGCTTGCATTGGTTTTCCTTGAAGAGGAAAGGGTGGTGCAGCAATAGTAGCGTAAGTATTTCCCTCAGTTTTTGAGAACCAAGGTATCAATCCAGTAGGAGGCTCCTCAAAAGTCCCACACACCTACACAAACAAATAGAGAACTCGCAACCAACGCAATAAAGGGGTTGTCTGTGTTGATTTAGATGACTTAGAACATTTTTATTTAGTTGATTTAGTAGGCTAGTTGATTTAGTTGACTTAGAACATTTTGATTTAGTTGATTCAGTAGGCTAGTTCATTTAGTTAATTTAGTTGACTTAGAACATTTTGATTTAGTTGATTTTGTAGGCTAGTTGATTTAGTTGACTTAGAACATTTTGATTTAGTTGATTTAGTAGGCTAATTCATTTAGTTAATTTAGTTGACTTAGAACATTTTGATTTCGTTGATTTAGTAGGCTAGTTGATTTAGTTGACTTAGAACATTTTGATTTCGTTGATTTAGTAGGCTAGTTGATTTAGTTGACTTAGAACATTTTGATTTAGTTGATTTAGTAATCCTTTGCTCATATTGCTTTAGGAAGAATGGCGCCACCACCACCACCACTATGTCAATTGTGCAAGTCAAGATCTTGACAACCTTTGCAACCGGCAAGCTGTTCGGCATCTACTTCCAAATGAGTTTTAAGTCATCTTGGTGTAAGAAATTAGATGAAATGTAATAACTATTTTATTTTTAGTGTTGGCATTACTGCATTGTGTCATTTTGCTTATTTTACACAGATCGTCCCATGCAATGTGAGGTTGAAATTCAACAAGTGACAGAGACACTGTGACATTTGAGGCTCTGGGGGCCGTACACTATGGAGGTCGAGAAAGGACGCAATATGTCGCAGATTGGAGGAGATGGATGGGCCCGTTTGCCGCCGCATGCATCTTATTGGTGGTGAGTTGATCAGCTTCAACTTCCGAGCGTAAAGACCCAAGCTAGCTGTCATTTATCTCAACTGGTGGAAGATGATGAAGATGACGAAGATGATGAAGATGATGAAGATAATGAGGACCCACTCGATGAAGATGATGAGGACCCACTTCATGAAGCCATCGTAGCTCAAAGAACAAGGCTGAGTGAGGAGGAGGTGTCCAACACTGTGGGACATAATTCCGCCACGTCTTGACTTTGTCGGGTGCCATTCGTGACCCGCTTGACAAATACCATGGTTGATCGACATGATATGGTATGTTATACTTACAAGTGCAAATTAATAGTGTGAATTACTTAGTGTACAGTCCAATGATATGGTATGTTGTGTGGAATCTAGTCGATGATATATATGTTTTAGTGTAGAGTTCGATCACATGCTTATTAATTGATATGTTTTTCTTATTCAGAAATTGGCAAAGAGCATATCTGTAAGTTATGGTATCGAGCTTGATGAAGAAGGCTCAGCTGGACTACGCCTTACTGCAAGGGGCTCCGTCACAACCTGTACTTACCGCATGGACACGGACGGTCGCACACACTTAAACTCAGTTGGGTGGAAGAAATTCCTCGATGGCAAGAATCTTCATGTTGGACAGGCCATCCTAATTACTATCAGGAACACCAACCGCCCAGGCTTGAGGATGATGATTGTCTTCGATATCATCTAGAACTACATATGTGTGTGTGGCTATATCATCTAGAACTACATATGTGTGTGTGGCTATATCATCTAGAACTACATATGTGTGTGTGGCTATATCATCTAGAACATATGATGATCGTCGTCGATATCATCTAGAACTACATATGATGATTGTCGTTGATATGACCTTGTACTGCTTGAGGATGCATGTTGGCTATGCATGAAATTGTTATCTAGTACTCCCTTCATTCCAAATTACTCGTCGTGGTTTGAACTAAAACCATGAACGAAGGGAGTACTACCGTACCTAGTAATGGTTTATGAATTTGATATCTACTAGCAGTACCTAGTATCTAGTATCTGAAAGGAGAGGCGAAAGGAATGGGGCGGTGGGAAAATGATGAAAGATATAGCGATGGCGAGGATGGCGAAATCGCTACAGCTAGTTAATAGTAGCGCGTTCACAAAAAGCACTGCTGATATCGTCAACATTAGTAGCGCGGGTTGGGGCCGCGCTACTACTATGAGTTAGCTGTAGCACCTTATTAGATGCGCGGCCACCCGCGCTGCTGCTAGCCTAAAAACCCGCGCTGCTGCTAGCCTTTTCCCTAGTAGTGTCAATCTCAGAACATAGTGGATACTAGGGATCAAACCCTAACAAAACTAACTTGATTACATGGTAAATCTCATCCAACCCATCACCGTCCAGCAAGCCTACGATGGAATTACTCACGCACGGCGGTGAGCATCATGAAATTGGTAATGGAGGATGGTTGATGATGACAATGGCGAAGAATCCCCCTCTCCGGAGCCCCGAACGGACTCCAGATCAGCCCTCCCGAGAGAGATTAGGGCTTGGCGGTGGCTCCGTATAGTAAAACGTGATGAAACTTTCTCTCTGATTTTTTTCTCCGCGAAAGCAAATATATAGAGTTGGAGTTGAGGTCGGTGGCCATCCAGGGGGGCACATGAGGCAGGGGCATGCCCGGGGGAGGGGGCGCGCCCCCACCCTCATGGACAGGGTGTGGGCCCCCTGGCCTTGATTCTTTCGCCAGTATTTTTCATATTTTCCAAAAGTAATCTCCGTGGACTTTCAGGTCATTCCGAGAACTTTTGTTTCTGCAAAAAAATAACACCATGGCAGTTCTGCTGAAAACAGCGTCAGTCCGGGTTAGTTTCCATTCAAATCATGCAAGTTAGAGTCCAAAACAAGGGCAAAAGTGTTTGGAAAATTAGATACGACAGAGACGTATCACACACTTAAATATTAGCTTCACCCAATGCTCAAATACGATCATAGTGCCCCTTAGTTGGTGCTTTATAAGAGAAGATGGAGACTCAAATTCAAAATAAAAATTCCATAAGTAAAATAAAAACCCTTCGCGGAGGGAAGTAGGGATTTGTAGAGGTGCCAGAGCTCAAAGCTTAAATTGAGAGATAAAAATATTTTTGAGAGGCATACTTTTCCCACCAATGAAAACGACTTAGAGATCCCAACACTTTCCATGCTAGATACATGATAGGCGGTTCCCAAACAGAAACTAAAGTTTATTCCTTTTTCCATCATTATTTTCACTTTCCATGGCTAGTCGAATCCACGGTTGCCCTCCATACCAACACTTTCCATGGAATTTATTATTTGACAACATAAAGTAAATTCATTTTTAAGACTGGGCATCCCTAATACCTTTGCCGTACTCTCGTGCAATGACAAGTTAATAAACACTCATCATCAGAATAACACATCTAGCATGGAAAATATTGGCCACCCTTCCTCGCGAGTGGTAGAGCACACAAAAGAGAAATTTATTTTGAAAATTAGAGTTGCCACATGCAAATTTGCTTAGAACAGCATGGAAATACCGCATATAGGTAGGTATAGTGGACTCATAAGGCAAAACTGGTTTAAAGGGTTTTGGATGCACAAGTAGTGATCATACTTAGTGCAAAATGAAGGCTAGCAAAAAGATTGAGAAGCGACCAACCAAAAAGCGAAAAATCTCGTACCCAAGCATTAAGCATAAGTAACACCGAATAATGCACCATAAGTAGGATATAAATTTCATTGCATAACTATTGACTTTCGCGCGTGCATAGGGAATCACAAACCTTAACATCAGTATTTAATGACGAGAAAATGGCAGGCGTGAGAACATGCATCCACGTCATTGATACAGAATGAATATATTCAAATGCATAAATAAAATAGAGATCAAACACTGCAAGTACTTTATTTCCAGAACTCTTACATTTACATAAAAATTTTGTTAATTACATCTCCGAACAGAAAACCCCAGATTAAGAATTCCAACATATCTATTACATAGGATTACATCACATGCCTATTACAGTATTCTACAAGAGAAATCCTCCTTGCGGTCGACGATGAACTCCTTCTCGGTGAACTTAAAGTTTGGTTTCATGCAAATACTCCTCCGTGATTTCAAGTATGATGTTGGGAATATATTTTCCTAGCATGCAACAATTTGTTCGTGTTCAACCTCATTTATATGCAGATTTTATCCTACATTTGGCAAATAGGATATGGGTGATATGGGTATGTATTTTCCTTTAGGAATTTTGCACGATATATATGGTTGGTGGTATGGATATATGTGACATGCCAATTTTAATAAGTTCTGCATCATCACATTACTAATACCATTGCGTAGCACTAATGTGGTGCCCACGTGTAGCGTAACGGACTGAAGCTTTCTGACACAATCTTGATGCTTTCTATGGTGCATGTGATATGTGCCATGTTTTGTTGATTTTGACTTCACACGATATCAAAACTAACAATGCGGTGCAATGATATGACACGCATGTACAGCTTGACCCTAATGGAGTTTGTTTATGATATTTTTTATTTGTTTAAAGCCTATGTGTGGTACATGGAATATGCCTTATAATGTATTTTCCTTGAATTTTGTATGCATATGTGGATGTGGAGTGAACTTATTTTTTTATTAAGTTCTGCTTTACCTGTATTACTACTAACACCGCGTACCACTAAGATAATAACCGCGTGCAGCGTAACCAAGCAAAGGTTTGTGGAGCAATTATGGTGGTGCATGAGTCATATGACATCTATCATTTTTGTTTATGTTTGTACCTTACATGGTATTAGCACTAACTCCACATAGCGTCATTTCATTGGCACTTGTGTGTAGCATAACCCAAGTAAAGTGAGTTTGTGATATCCATTTGTGATGATGCTAATAGTTTAGGCTCTCATAGCATTGGAGCAATTCATGACATATTTTATTTGACTTTGGCCAAAATATGTGGCCCGAATTTTTTGTTTAATTTTCCCTCACTTGTACTACTACTAACACCGCATAGCATTAAGATAATGCTCGCATGTAGTGTAACCAGGTAAGATTGTTTTTTATGATGCAGCATGTTTTATAATTCATTCTTGCATGATTTTGTTTTTGGGTGTGTAACATGAACACATTTTTAAATTAAGTTTTGCCCTGCTAGTATTACTACTAACACCGCGTGCCATTAAGATAATGCCCGCGTGCAGCGTAACCAAGTGAGGGAAAGTCCTGGTATATCCTTGTTCGTATTACAACTAGCACGATACATAATGTCTGTAGCATAATCGAACAAGAATTATGATTTTTTTAGCACGTTTCATATTTTACTCAAACTTAGTCATATGAGTTTCACTTATGATGACCAAACCAAGACAATATTTTTATGAGGTTTTCATACCTATGATACTCTCTTGATTTGTATCCGCGTATAGGGACCAAACCAAGGAACAAGACGCTCATCCTAGCTTGTATCGCTAAGGAGACCGAACCAAGAAGGAGATCATTAGGACGAAGCATATGCAACATGTAAAAGAAATATGCATGCTCCTTGATTCATACAGCGATGACCAAACCAAGGACAAAAATTTGAGATAGCTATAACATGATCCTTGGTTTGTACCGCGGTGGCCAAACCAAAGATGAAATTTTAATGTAGATTAAACATGCTACTTGGTTTGTACCACAATGGCCGAACCGAGGGCAAGAAGTTTGGGAAGATGAAACACACTCCTTGATTTGTATCGCGATGGCCAAACCAAGAACAAGAATTTGGGAAGATGAAACATGCCCCTTGATTTGTACCAAGATGGCCGAACCAAGGGCCAGAAATTTAGGACAAGAAGCAGAAGAAAGCTCCCTGGCATGTACCACAATGGCCAAACCATGGGCTATAGGAGAGCCATTGAATCTAACCTTTCAAACTGTGACGCCCGGATAATTAGGCTATTGTAATCCCGCATTAGCGATGCCACGTCACCTCTGTTACTATTGCTAACCTCGTGTTAGTTCGAAACCGATTCGAATTCAAATTTGAATTGAAGTCAAACAATAAAAGTTTTCAATTATCAAATATAAAATGTTCAAATTGTAGCAAATAAATCATACATGATTATGGTGGAGAAACCACACCTATACAAAATGTTTAAATACTACAAGATGAATAAAACAGTAGCAAAAACAATTATTTAAATGCCCTTTGTAATTAATAAAATTTCAAACTAATTTATCTGAGGACTAGACCTTTTGTGGCTATGGACTGAGCTGAAATACTAATTTAGATACTAAGTGTATATTTTACCAAAAGTAAAATTATAGGAAACAAAACTAAAACAGAAAACGTAAAATAAATAAGAAAAACAAAAGTGAAAACAAAACAAAACAAATGAACCCCCCTCCCCATGGGCGTCGGCCCATCCCACCCAGCTGGCAGCCCAATCGGACCACCAGGCCAGCCCACCCACTCCCCATAACCCACTCCCCTGTCAAACCCTAACCCCCGTCGCCCCACTCCCCCCCCCCCACGTTCGCCTCCTCCCCGATCCAGATCAGGATTGGGGCAACGAGCCCAGGATGCGCCCCAGCCGCTCGTCACACGCCGGAACTCCACCGTCGCCGCCTCGTCCCGCCACTGCTTCACCGGAGCCACCCCGTCGCCGGAGCACCTCCTCGTCTTCTTCCTTGTTGGATCGCCCGAGCCGGGAGCCGCTCGACCCCCTTGCGAACCATCGCCGGATGCCGTCGCCGCGGTCCTCTCCGTCACCGCGCCCCCGCCACCTTGCCGGACACCATCACCGGACAGCCTCCCCGCCAGCCTGCTACCTCTACGACGCCTCGTCCCCATCCTCCTCCACAACGGCTCCACCGAGCCTCGCCGCCCCTCTTCCCTCCATCGATCGGGAGCGAACCCCCCCTCCTCTGTGCCTTCCTCACGCACGCCCCTCCCCCCCCCCCGCCACGTCCGGTCACCCCGTGCGGGCCACGCTCACCACGCCCGCGTGCCTCGCACTCGTGTGTTGCGCCTAGCCACCCCGCGCGCGAGTGCCCTTGCCTACTCTACGCACGGGCGCCGTCGTCACCGCATTCATCCCCTGCTCCAGCTCGGACATCGGCGCCCCGACCGTGCCCTGCCTGCCGAGCCCACGTCCCGCGGCCGAGCCGCCTAGCTCCGCCGCGTGCACGCCGCACGCACACGCGCCCTCGATGTGCCTCTCCTCCTGCTGCTGCTTCCGCGGTGCGCAAGCGCACCCTGCCGTTTCCGCACACGGTTGCAGCCTCTCGCGCGCCAGCCTGCCCCGGCGCCTCCACTGGTTTCCGCACACTATTCTGGATAATGTTGGATTAAATTAATTAGATAAATTCTAAAAATGATTTTAAAACTTTAGAAAATCATATAAAATAAACCGTAACTCGGATCAAAAAACTTTGTACATGAAAGTTGCTTAGAACGACGAGATAAATCCGAATGCGCAGCCCGTCCGTCTGCCACACATCCCTAGCATAGCGAACACGTAGCTTTTCCCCTCCGGTTCATCTGCCCGAAAACGCGAAACACCGGGGATACTTTCCCGGATGTTTCCCCCTTCATCGGTATCACCTACTACCGCGTTAGGGCACACCAAACACTGCATATTGTCTTGTTACGCTTTGTGATGCTTTGATTGCTCTGTTATTTATTGTACTCCCCCTCCATTACTTCTTTCCGGTAGACCCCGAGACTGCCGGCGACCCCCAGTTCGACTACGGAGTTGGCGACCCCTTCTTTGCGAGCAACCAGCAAGCCCCCCTTGATCACCAGATATCGCCTATTTTCCTCTATACTGCTTGCATTAGAGTAGTGTAGCACGTTACTGCTTTCCGTTGATCCTATTCTGATGCATATCCTGACATTGTTGCTACATCTGTTGATACCTTACCTGCATTCCTAAATGCTTAGTATAGGATGCTAGTTTATCATCATTGGCCCTACATTCTTGTCAGTCTGCCTTGCTATACTATCGGGCCGTGATCACTTGGGAGGTGATCACGGGTATATACTATACATACATACATATTATACAGATGGTGACTAAAGTCGGGTCAGCTCGATGAGTACCCGCAAGTGATTCTGATGAGGGGGCTGAAAGGACAGGTGGCTCCATCCCGGTAGAGGTGGGCCTGGGTTCCCGACGGCCCCCGACTGTTACTTTGTGGCGGAGCGACAGGGCAGGTTGAGACCACCTAGGAGACAGGTGGGCCTGGCCCTGTTCGGCGTTCGCGGATACTTAACACGCTTAACAAGATCTTGGTATTTGATCTGAGTCTGGCCATTTGGTCTATACGCACTAACCATCTACGTGGGAGTAGTTATGGGTATCCCGGCGTCGTGGTATCAGCCGAAGCCTTCTTGACGTCAGCGACGGAGCGACGCGCGACCGGATTGGACTGCGTTAACGCAACTTCCTTTGTAATGGAGGTTGCTAGGTCTGTTCGGCCGCCGCGCATAGCGCGCGGTGTGCAATGGGCGATGGGCCCGGACCTGCGGCGCATAGGATTTAGACCGCGGGCTGACCTCTCTGTTGTGCCTAGGTGGGGCTGCGGCGTGTTGATCTTCCGAGGCGGGCATGACCCAGAAAGTGTGTCCGCCAAATAGGATCAAGCGTGTTGGGTTATGTGGTGCACCCTGCAGGGAAGTTTATCTATTGAATAGCCGTGTCCCTCGGTAAAGGGCGACCCGAGTTGTACCTTGACCTTATGACAACTAGAACCGGATACTTAATAAAACACACCTGACAAGTTCCACAGACAACCCGGTGATCGCTTTTCTACAGGGCGACGAGGAGAGGATCGCCGGGTAGGATTATGCTATGCGATGCTACTGGAGATGCTACTTGGAGATGCTACTTGAAGATGCTACTTGGTGGACTTCAATCTACTCTCTTCTACATGCTGCAAGACGGAGGCTGCCAGAAGCGTAGTCTTCGACAGGATTAGCTATCCCCCTCTTATTCTGGCATTCTGCAGTTCAGTCCACGATATGGCCCTTTACACATATATCCATGCATATGTAGTGTAGCTCCTTGCTTGCGAGTACTTTGGATGAGTACTCACGGTTGCTTTCTCCCCCCTTTTTCCCCTTTCCTTTCTTTCTGGTTGTCGCAACCAGATGCTGGAGTCCAGGAGCCAGACGCCACCGTCGATGACGACTACTACCTGGAGGTGCCTACTACTACGTGCAGGCTGCTGACGACGACCAGGAGTAGTTAGGAGGATCCCAGGCAGGAGGCCTGCGCCTCTTTCGATCTGTATCCCAGTTTGTGCTAGCCTTCTTAAGGCAAACTTGTTTAACTTATGTCTGTACTCAGATATTGTTGCTTCCGCTGACTCGTCTATGATCGAGCACTTGTATTCGAGCCCTCGAGGCCCCTGGCTTGTATTATGATGCTTGTATGACTTATTTATGTTTTTAGAGTTGTGTTGTGATATCTTCCTGTGAGTCCCTGATCTTGATCGTACACGTTTGCGTGCATGATTAGTGTACGATTGAATCGGGGGCGTCACAAGTTGGTATCAGAGCTGACTGCCTGTAGGAACCCCCCTTCCATACTCCTTGGCCGAAGTTGAGTTTAGTCATTGCAAAACTTTTACTAACATGGCTGTGTGCCTTACGGGCCCACGTCGCCATTGGGTGGTATTAGGATCTTTTACTCCTCGATCTTTACTCTGGGACTCTGAACTCTCTTCTATTCGGGTTAAATGATTTTGCTAAAAACAAAACTAACTTTAGGTTCTCGCAAGTACTTTCTCCCAGAGAGCCCTTGTTACCGATGACCTTTCTTTGCACTGAAGATTCGAAGATACTCTACGATGTGCTCTCGAGACTATGTGCCATCGCTTTTGCAATTCACTTCCATCGATAAATCCCTCTGGATAACTACTTACACCTATCGTTCATATTGTCATCCCCAGTTGCTCTTGTTATTACAAGATGTCTTGAAATACTCCTCGATATTCTGAGAATTCTTTACGCTTACTGCCCTACAGTTCCTTGCTGCATGAATACCCTTACGGATAATTACTTGCGCTTGCCGTGTATCCGTTCATCCAAAGTTGTTCATGTGTTTCACAAAAATACATTCAAATACTACCCGATCTTCCGAAAATCATGAGCAGCCTATTGCTCTTGAAATTCTTGCTTGCTTGCATTATGGTTAATCCCATAAGTCTCGTAATCTTAATGGCATACCTTGTCATTATCATTTTGAGTCCGTGATTCAATATGTTGCGAATGCTCACAATCCTCAATCAGATCCTAGAATTCATCCTTCTAGCTCAGAAGTCATTTGGATATGAGCTGGTCTTTAACCAATCCAATTGCCGTCGGTTGTACCCCTAAGGCTATTCAACTTATCCATCCCTAATCAGAACTTTGCTTCTGATCCTTTGATTTAGAAATCATAATTCTTTTACATGTGAGCTTTGAATTAGCCAGTTGCTTCTGTAATCCAATGCCTTCGCATTCTTTCTTCAACTGGTTATGCATCGATGCTCACATCAGCTCCCTATCGACGATCAAATGATCCTTTGTTGGATTATTATTCGGCATTGTCCTTCATATTTAATTGCCTTGTGAATTCTTCCCTGATACATAATGCCATTAGTAAATCCTATTCGTTGATTTTTGCCAACCTTGCTTTGCTTTCGAGCTGGTGATATTTATTCTTGGAGCTTGTGGTATACGTTTCCACGATGCCCCGATGGGTTGAACCTATACCTTCCTTAATATGTGTGGACTCGAAAGTTTCATGAGTCATACTCTGTTGGTATTTTTGCCAGATAAAATTTCAACACTACAACTTCATCAAACGCGAGAAGTAAATGAAAGGTTATGCAGTGGAGAAGTGGGAGTCGACCTTGAACTTTGTGTTCATACCCATGGACACGATGTAGATCTTCTCATCGAAGCTTCTTTTAAAATTAATTATTCCCTTGGTATAAGTTCACCTTATATCTGGGATCTGGCCTTTTCAATCATGGTTCCGACCATGTTCTCCTTTAAATACCATTTCCTGTGCAAGTTTAAGCACTTGTCTTCTACAGAGCAATCCCCCAGTCCAACCTCTACTTTGATCCGTCGTCGAGTATTACCCCCTGGTATCTCGAGGTTATCACGGAACACCATAACTTCTTATGAGTTCTTCATCAAGTACTACATTCTCACCGATTCCAATGTTTCCTAGGTTCTGAGTGGTTAGTCACTCAAATACATCGATAACTGAATCGTGTCCTTTCTACGATTCAACCATTCTTAGCAATCTTCCTTGCTTACAAGTTTCTACCCGATCACTTCATCCCAAGCCTGATCGGCTATATCATTTGTGCTAAATTTTAACTATGCTACCTGGTCCTTTCTTCCCGGAGCACAATTTTCGACGATGAGCTAAGCTTACGTCGATTTTCCTTGTCATATCATTTCACCCTGAACAACAAGCTTGATTTCAAGTTTGTGTCGTACCCATGGTTCCAATAACCTTTTGCTTCATAATTCCTTTAACTTGATGTCATCGCCGATGGATTACATCTTCGTGGAGCCTCTCGACAAAATTTGTCATGATCATCATCAACATCTTGACCCCTTCCTGGATATCAATTGAATTCATGATGAGAAATACCATCCTTGCCTTCGATGATTTGTGTTGTCATTGACCACTTTAATGCCTCCCCTCCAACACAAACTTGTTCGTGTTTTGTGTTGTACCTTGAGATCCTTGCTACCCAAATTATGTTATGTTCTACCTTGGAGTATTGCTATCTTCTATGTCAAGAATGTCATGGGAAATTCACCACCTCTTAAAAAAAATCTTGGTACAGTGATACTTCTCACCATCACCATTCTTTCTTGGTCCTCGTGTTGATTCCAACCGGGGTACCAACAAGTGAACGATGTTGTTTGGATTCTGCCCTTCTAGCAACCCTCTTGCTTTGAAGTTAATGGTCGGCCGTTCATTCTTAGACTATTGATTATTGAATCACCATTCCGAGGTTGGTCGTGCAACCCAGCCCATATTCGGGTGTACCTTTCAACCAATGTTTAATTGTGTATGTTTTCCTCGAACATACATCATTATACCATTTGATCTGACAAATGTTATCTCCTTGTTCACATAATTGTGGAAATCCATCTTTTGTTAATCTCGATAAATTTTCACTGATTCCATCAACCACCTCCTCATCCTCTCCTTGGTTTAATGATGATGAATCCTTGTCTTCGAACTCACTTCCATAGTCATTTCCTGAGAATCTTGCAATGTCATTTCGCCAATTCGTGACGCACCTTTTCTTCTCGGACATCCTGAGTCTGAGGTATCATGACACCAATCAGATCTGAAACTCGGTCAGATATGATGGTTGGGACAACTTTTCACGAGATATGATGTTGGTCCTTTGATGACCCGGTAATATGATGTCATGCCTAGCACACCTGACCGGAGGACCCATTATTATAATTTCCTTTTTAGCAAGGCTATCCATTCTTCCATGAGAAAAATTGAAAGACTTATTCTATAAGTTGTTCCTGATGAGTCCATTGAGTATCCAAAGTCCGACCTTTGCTTGAAGACCATGTCAATGCTATCTCGAAGCATGTCTATGGTACTCCGATTTTCAACAAGAACATTTGAAGCCCAATGCTAAATGTTTCCTGCTAAATTATCCAAACACCGTTGTATGGGTAACGTCATGAAATTTCTCTCCCCTCACCTAGAGGATTTTCTACATAATATCCTGTCATGGATATCATGCTCCGCTTGTCCTTGGGAAGGATATACCCCTGAAATATGTGTTTAAACAAATTTTTCTTTCCATTGTTCTGTTTAATTTCATAATCATATTATCCTTTCCATTGTTTGGTTTGACCTTTCTTGAGGTCTATATGACCTAAGCAGTAATATTTTCCTGCTTACGAAAACACCTCGGTGTACCACCTTATCAGTCAGACCCTGTTACTATTGTTGATGACATTTCGGTAACCACCGATGGACGGGAACTTTGCCTATTGGTCCGCCTCGTTCAACGAGCAGGAAAATGGTTCTCTTCGTCCCTCGCCCTTGGTATCGATGTTGTTGCCGACAAAACTAACAGGCTACCCTCTGGCATGCCTTGCTATTGTGACCGTGCAAGATGTCAGCCCCCCCCCATTCCTACCTTTAACCACATGGTGGGCCCATAACCCACAGTTCCACAGGATTGAAACCTGACTCTCCTGCACCCCCCTATTCCCAAGGTTGTTCCTCGCGTGTGGCCCCGTATGTAATTCACGAGCCATCTTCCGAGGGATCATCAAATCTGGTACCGGACACAATACTTATTCCCGATTGCTTTGAGCCCCTTTCACGCCCTGTTTCAGGCATCAAACGGTTACCTGCTCGCTCGAAACTTCCCATGAAACCTCATTACTTTGCTCTCAATATTTTCTTAAGTTTCAATTCGAGAGTTACGTTCTGCCACCTTCCCCGATGATATCGACTAGATAGTCAACCTTGTAGAGGTTCGTTCTCCCGGAATACCCCCCTTATTCTTTCGTAAGAACGATGGAGATCCTGAAGAAAGGACGACAATTTCATCATGATGCGTTGAAGCAAAGGACTGAAGACACCAATGTAATGGATCGACCTCTTCGAGAAGAGCAACCAAAACTGAGAAGATTCGTTAGAACCTTCATAACAAGATCTTTCCCCCTAGTCCCCCTCTTAAATCTCGGGACGAGATTTCTTATAGTGGAGGAGAATTGTGACGCCCGGATAATTAGGCTACAGTAGTCCCGCATAACGATGCCACGTCACCTCTGTTACTGTTGCTAACCTCGTGTTAGTTCGAAACCGATTCGAATTCAAATTTGAATTGAAGTCAAACAATAAAAGTTTTCAATTATCAAATATAAAATGTTCAAATTGTAGCAAATAAATCATACATGATTATGGTGGAGAAACCACACCTATACAAAATGTTTAAATACTACAAGATGAATAAAACAGTAGCAAAAACAATTATTTAAATGCCCTTTGTAATTAATAAAATTTCAAACTAATTTATCTGAGGACTAGACCTTCTGTGGCTATGGACTGAGCTGAAATACTAATTTAGATACTAAGTGTATATTTTACCAAAAGTAAAATTATAGGAAACAAAACTAAAACAGAAAAGGTAAAATAAATAAGAAAAACAAAAGTGAAAACAAAACAAAACAAATGAACCCCCCTTCCCATGGGCGTCGGCCCATCCCACCCAGCCGGCAGCCCAATCGGACCACCAGGCCAGCCCACCCACTCCCCATAACCCACTCCCCGGTCAAACCCTAACCCCGTCGCCCCCCCCCACGTTCGCCTCTTCCCTGATCCAGATCGGGATCGGGGGAACGAGCCCAGGACGCGCCCCAGCCGCTCGTCACACGCCGGAACTCCACCGTCGCCGCCTTGTCCCGCCACTGCTTCACCGGAGCCGCCCCGTCGTCGGAGCACCTCCTCGTCTTCTTCCTCGTTGGATCGCCCAAGCCCGGAGCCGCTCGACCCCCTTGCGAACCATTGTCGGACGCCATCGCCGCGGTCCTCTCCGTCACCGCGCCCCCGCCACCTTGCCGGACACCATCGCCGGACGGCCTCCCCGCCGGCCTGCTACCTCTACGACGCCTCGTCCTCGTCCTCCTCCACAACGGCTCCACTGAGCCTCGCCGCCCCTCTTCCCTCCATCGATCATGAGCGAACCCCCCCTCCTCTGTGCCTTCCTCACGCACGCTCCCCCCCACTACTAGGGAAAAGGCTAGCAGCAGCGCGGGTTTTCAGGCTAGCAGCAGCGTGGGTGGCGGCGCTACTAATAAGGCGCCATAGCTAACTCATAGTAGTAGCGGCCCCAACCAACGCTACTACTGTTGAGCGATATCAGCAGCGCTTTTAGGAAGCGCTACTATTAACTAGCTGTAGCGATTTCCTCATCCAACGCCACTGCTATCTCTTTCATCATTTTCCATTTCAACTCTCCTTGGATGCTAGAAACTAGGTACTATCTTTCATCAAATTCATAAACCATTACTAGATGCGGTAGTACTTTTCGTTCAAATTACTCGTCGTGGTTTTAGTTCAAACCACGACGAGTAATTTGGAACGAAGGGAGTACTAAGATGACAATTTCATGCACAGCCAACATGCATCCTCAAGCAGTACATGCATGGTCATATCAACGGCCATCATCATATGTAGTTTTAGATGATATCGACGACGATCATCATATGTAGTTCTAGATGATATAGCCACACACACATATGTAGTTCTAGATGATATAGCCACACACACATGTAGTTCTAGACGATATCGAAGACAATCATCATCCTCAAGCCTGGGCGGTTGGTGTTCCTGATAGTAATTAGGATAGCCTGTCCAACACGAAGATTCTTGCCATCGAGGAATTTCTTTCACCCAACCGAGCTTAAGTGTGTGCGACCGTCCGTGTCCACGCGGTAAGTACAGGTTGTGACGGAGCCCCTTGCAGTAAGGCGTAGTCCAGCTGAGCCTTCTTCATCGGGCTCGATACCATAACTCACAGATATGCTCTTTGCCAATTTCTGAATAAGAAAAACATATCAATTAATAAGCATGTGATCGAACTCTACACTAAAACATATATATCATCGACTAGATTCCACACAACATATACCATATCATTGGACTGTACACTAAGTAATTCACACTATTAATTTGCATTTGTAAGTATAACATACCATATCATGTCGATCAACCATGGTATTTCTCAAGCGGGTCACGAATGGCACCCCGACAAAGTCAAGACGTGGCGGAATTATGTCCCACAGGTTGGACACCTCCTCCTCACTCAGCCTTGTTCCTTGAGCTACGATGGCTTCATGAAGTGGGTCCTCATCATCTTCATCATCTTCATCATCTTCATCATCTTCGTCATCTTCATCATCTTCCACCGAGGTTGAGATAAATGACAGCTAGCTTGGGTCTTTCTACTCGGAAGTTGAAGCTGATCAACTCACCACCAATAAGATGCATGGCGGCATTTAAACGGGCCCATCCATCTCCTCCAATCTGTGACATATTGCGTCCTTTCTCGACCTCCATAGTGTACGGCCCCCCAGGAGCCTCAAATGTCACAGTGTCTCCTGTCAGCTTGTTGAATTTCAACCTCACATTGCATGGGACGATCTGTGTAAACTAAGCAAAATGACACAATGCAGTAATGCCAACACTAAAAATAAAATAGTTATTACATTTCATCTAATTTCTTACACGCATGACTAAAACTCGGCGGAAGTAGATGCCGAACAGCTTGCCGGTTGCAAGGCTGTGGCGCATCTTGACTTGCACATTGACATAGTGGTGGTGGTGGCGCCATTCTTCCTAAAGCAATATGAGCAAAGGATTACTAAATCAACTAAATCAAAATGTTCTAAGTCAACTAAATCAACTAGCCTACTAAATCAACTAAATCAAAATGTTCTAAGTCAACTAAATCAACTAGCCTACTAAGTCAACTAAAGCAATATGTTCTAAGTCAACTAAATCAACTAAATCAAAATGTTCTACTAAGTCAACTAAATTATATCAACTAAATCAAAATGTTCTAAGTCAACTAAATCAACTAGCCTACTAAATCAACTAAATCAAAATGTTCTAAGTCAACTAAATCAACTAGCCTACTAAGTCAACTAAAGCAATATGTTCTAAGTCAACTAAATCAACTAAATCAAAATGTTCTAAGTCAACTAAATTAACTAAATGAATTAGCCTACTAAATCAACTAAATCAAAATGTTCTAAGTCAACTAAATAAACTAACCTACTAAGTCAACTAAATCAAAATATTCTAAGGCAACGAAATCAACTAGCCTACTAAATCAACTAAATCAAAATGTTCTACTAACTCAACTAAATTATATCAACTAAATCAAAATGTTGCATATGAGCAGGAGGGAGAAGGAGGCGACTCGAGGAGGAGAAGAGAGTAGGATGGAGGAGGAAGGCGGAGCGGAGGGCTGGCCAGCGTGGCGATTGAGGAGAACGGAGGAGGAAGGCGGAGCGAGGAGGCCGGCCAGCCGGCGAGTGGAGAGGGAGGACGGAGGAGGAGGCCGCACCGAGTCCAGCAAGGAGGAGGAGGTGACGGGTGGCCTTGCAGACGGAGGAGCGGCGGCGGGTGGCGCAGAGCGCTGGAGGAGAGGGCGACGGCGGCGCGTGGGCGCAGATAGAATTTGTGGCTGTGTGTGTGAGTGGATCCGAAGGGAGGAGATCAGGGAGATGGATGGCTTAGCAGTAGCTCTCTTCAGCAAAATGCGCTACTGCTAAGCTATCTAGCAGCAGCGCTTTTCAAGATAAAGCGCTACTGCTATATGTCAACATGCAAAATACACATTGATCATCAACGATCTTTACGTGTACAATCTGATTCGACAATATGAGTCCTCACGGTTTAGGAACAGGTGAAGACTCATATTGCAGCCACAAATTCTACACATAGAGTTCAATGAAGATCAAGTGCTTGTCAAAGTGTGAGAAGTAACATATTTAAGGTGGTATAAACTCTCTTCACGGAGCGAGGTGGGACTAAATTTTTGTAGGAAACTTAGCAGTAGCGCTTGTGTGGGAAAGGCGCTGCTACTATGCTAAGTAGCGAGAGCGCGTCGTGTTAACGCGTTGCTGCTATAACTAGCCTCATGGCGGCCTCAGAATTATAGCAGCAGCAGCGTCTTTGGGTGGACGCGCCATCGCTATATTTGTATCAGCAACGAGTTTACTGCGGACGCGCTCTCGCTAGTTAGCAGCAGCGAGTTATTTTGAGGCGCGCTGCTGATAAGATTCTGTGTATAGGCTTTTCCCTAGTAGTTCCCCCCCGCCTCGTCCGGTCACCCCGTGCGGGCCACGCTCACCACGCCCGCGTGCCTCGCACTATTGTGTTGCGCCTAGCCACCCCGCGCGCGAGTGCCCTTGCCTACTCTACGCACGGGCGCCGTCGTCACCGTGTTCATCCCCTGCCACAGCTCGGACATCGGCGCCCCGATCGTGCCCTGCCTGCCGAGCACACGTCCCGCGGCCGAGCCGCCTGGCTCCGCCACGCGCACGCCCGCCGCACGCACGCGCCCTTGATGTGCCTCTCCTCCTGCTGCTACTTCGCAGTGCAAGCGCACCCGCCGTTCAGCTTCGCAAGACGACCTCGCGCGCCGACCTGCCCGGCGCCTCCTTTGGTTTGGCGGCGCCCAAACGGGCCGACGCCATGGCGCCATTCGCCGATGCCGGCGCCCGTTAGGCCCTCTAGGCCACAGACACATGGGGCCCGCCCCTGGAACGTTAAAAAAAGGAGATAAAAAAGAATAATAAATAAATTAATTAATTAACTTAATTAATCCTGTTTAGTTAACCTATTTAACTATTGTTAATTAATTAAACATCAATTAGATTAGTTAAACCCTAATTAGAATAAACAGAGTATGACACGCGGGACCCACACGTCAGTTTGACCAGTCAACACCTCTGTTGACTGCTGACGTCATGCTGACGTCATGATGTCATCAGCAAACACTATTCTGGATAATGTTGGATTAAACTAATTAGATAAATTCTAAAAATGATTTTAAAACTTTAGAAAATCATATAAAATAAACCGTAACTCGGATCAAAAAACTTTGTACATGAAAGTTGCTTAGAACGACGAGACGAATCCGAATGCGCAGCCCGTTCGTCTGC
Organism: Aegilops speltoides; assembly: GCA_021437245.1. NCBI lineage: Eukaryota > Viridiplantae > Streptophyta > Magnoliopsida > Poales > Poaceae > Aegilops > Aegilops speltoides. The sequence continues at coordinate 505,517,385 of CM038145.1, forward strand.
CACACATCCCTAGCATAGCGAACACGTAACTTTTCCCGTCCGGTTCATCTGCCCGAAAACGCGAAACACCGGGGATACTTTCCCGGATGTTTCCCCCTTCATCGGTATCACCTACTACCGCGTTAGGGCACACCAAACACCGCGTATTGTCTTGTTACGCTTTGTGATGCTTTGATTGCTTTGTTATTTATTGTATTCCCCCTCCGTTACTTCTTTCCGGTAGACCCCGAGACTGCCGGCGACCCCCAGTTCGACTACGGAGTTGACGACCCCTTCTTGCCAGAGCAACCAGGCAAGCCCCCCCTTGATCACCAGATATCGCCTATTCTCCTCTATACTGCTTGCATTAGCGTAGTGTAGCATGTTACTGCTTTCCGTTGATCCTATTCTGATGCATATCCTGACATTGTTGCTACATCTGTTGATACCTTACCTGCATTCCTAAATGCTTAGTATAGGATGCTAGTTTATCATCATTGGCCCTACGTTCTTGTCAGTCTGCCTTGCTATACTATCGGGCCGTGATCACTTGGGAGGTGATCACGGGTATATACTATACATACATACATATTATACAGATGGTGACTAAAGTCGGGTCAGCTCGACGAGTACCCGCAAGTGATTCTGATCAGGGGGCTGAAAGGACAGGTGGCTCCATCCCGGTAGAGGTGGGCCTGGGTTCCCGACGGCCCCCGACTGTTACTTTGTGGTGGAGCGACAGGGCAGGTTGAGACCACCTAGGAGACAGGTGGGCCTGGCCCTGTTCGGCGTTCGCGGATACTTAACACGCTTAACGAGATCTTGGTATTTGATCTGAGTCTGGCCATTTGGTCTATACGCACTAACCATCTACGTGGGAGTAGTTATGGGTATCCCGGCGTCGTGGTATCAGCCGAAGCCTTCTTGACGTCAGCGACGGAGTGGCGTGCCGGATTGGACTGCGTTAACGCAACTTCCTTTGTAATGGAGGTTGCTAGGTCATTTCGGCCGCCCGCTTAGCGTCGCAGTGTGCAATGGGCGATGGGCCCGGACCCTGGCGCATAGGATTTAGACCGCGGGCTGACCTCTCTGTTGTGCCTAGGTGGGGCTGCGACATGTTGATCTTTCGAGGCCGGGCATGACCCAGGAAAGTGTGTCCGGCCAAATGGGATCAAGCGTGTTGGGTTATGTGGTGCACCCCTACAGGGAAGTTTATCTATTCGAATAGCCGTGTCCCTCGGTAAAAGGACGACCAGGAGTTGTACCTTGACCTTATGACAACTAGAACCGGTTAACTTAATAAAACACACCCAGACAAGTTCCACAGACAACCCGGTGATCGCTTTTCTACAGGGCGACGAGGAGAGGATCGCCGGGTAGGATTATGCTATGCGATGCTACTTGAGATGCTACTTGGAGATGCTACTTGAAGATGCTACTTGGAGGACTTCAATCTACTCTCTTCTACATGCTGCAAGACGGAGGCTGCTAGAAGCGTAGTCTTCGACAGGATTAGCTATCCCCCTCTTATTCTGGCATTCTGCTGTTCAGTCCACTGATATGGCACTTTACACATATACCCATGCATATGTATTGTAGTTCCTTGCTTGCGAGTACTTTGGATGAGTACTCACGGTTGCTTTCTCCCCCCTTTTTCCCCTTTCCTTTCTTTCTGGTTGTCGCAACCAGATCTGGAGTCCAGAGCAGACGCCACCGTCGATGACGACTACTACCTGGAGGTGCCTACTACTACGCAGGCTGTGGCGGCGACCACTGGAGTAGTTAGGAGGATCCCAGCAGAGGCCTGCGCCTCTTCGATCTGTATCCCGTTTGTGCTAGCCTTCTTAAGGCAAACTTGTTTAACTTATGTCTGTACTCCGATATTGTTGCTTCCGCTGACTCGTCTATGATCGAGCACTTGTATTCGAGCCCTCGAGGCCCCTGGCTTGTATTATGATGCTTGTATGACTTATTTATGTTTTTAGAGTTGTGTTGTGATATCTTCCCGTGAGTCCCTGATGTTGATCGTACACGTTTGCGTGCATGATTAGTGTACGATTGAATCGGGGGCGTCACACAAACCTCCTGCACGCAGGACGCCTGCCTCCTTCTCTCCTCCTATGCCACTGTATGTGTGTGTGATTTTTAGCAGAGGAGAGGAACGAACTCAGGGCCCACCCTAGAGCAGCCATGGTGCCTCCTATTTATAGGGGTGGGCTAGAGCAGAGCAAGGCTCTCACTGGATGTGCGCCCACGTTTGATTGATCGTGGGATCATGGGAATCGTGGGAGCGGGCTGATCTTTTTTATTGTTTAATCACTAATTGTCCGACAATGTCCCATCAGCCAATATGGACTTAATTAGCCCACCATATGTCAACGTGTGGGCTCTGGCTCTAATTTTTTACTCAAGGCATGTTGTGATGTGATATGGTCAAGACATGATGTGATATACGTTATTGTATGAGATGATCATGTTTTGTAAAAGTTATCGGCAATCGGCGGGAGCCTTATGGTTGTCTCTTTGTTGTATGAAATGCAAACACCATGTAATTACTTAACTTTATCACTATGCATTAGCGATATTTGTAGAAGCAATAGTTGGCGAGACAACCACGACGCAACAATGGAGATCAAGGTGTCGAGCCGGCGACGATGGAGATCATGACGATGCTTTGGAGATGGAGATCAAAAGCACAAGATAATGATGGCCATATCATGTCACATATTTTGATTACATGTGATGTGCATCTTATTTTGCTTATAATACGACGGTAGCATTATAAGATGATCCCTTAACTAAATTTCAAGGTATAAGTGTTCTCCCTGAGTATGCACCGTTGCGACAATTCATCGTGCTGAGACACCACGTGATCATCGGGTGTGATAGGCTCTACATTCATATACAGCGAGTGCAAGACAGTTTTGCACATGCAGAATACTCAGGTTAAACTTGACGAGCCTAGCATGTACAGACATGGCCACGGAACACTAGAGACCGAAAGGTCGAACATGAATCATATAGTAGATATGATCAACATAGAGATGTTCACCATTCATGACTACTCCATCTCACGTGATGATAAGACATGGTTTAGTTGATTTGGATCACGTATCATTTAGATGACTTGAGGGATGTCTATCTAAGTGGGAGTTCTTGAGCAATTTGATTAATTAAACTTAATTAATCATGAACTTAGTCCTGATAGTATTTGCAAATTATGTTGTAGATCAATAGCTCGTGTTGTAGCTCCCCTATGTTTTTGATATGTGTCTAGGTAAAACTAAGTTGAAAGATGATAGTAGCAATGATGCGGACTGGGTCCGTGATCTGAGGATTATCCTCATTGCTGCATAGAAGAATTATGTCCTTGATACACCGCTAGGTGACAGGCCTAATGCAGGAGTAGATGCAGAGGTTATGAATGTTTGGAAAGCTCGAAATGATGAGTACTTGATAGTTATGCAGAGGTTATCAATCTAGTAGGAGTCTACACTCAAATTCCTCATACCTGCACAAACAAATAAGAACCTTGCAACCAACGTGATAAAGGGGTTTTCAATCCCTTCACGGCCACTTGCAAAAGTGAGATCTGATAGAGATAATAAGATAAAAAAATTGGTATTTTTATGACATAGTTTGGAAAGTAAAGATTGCAAAATAAAATAGATCGGAAACTTATATGATGGAAAATAGACCCGAGGGCCATAGGTTTCACTAGTGGCTTCTCTCAAGATAGCATAAGTATTACGGTGGATGAACAAATTACTGTCGAGCAATTGATAGAAAAGTGCATAGTTATGAGAATATCTAGGCATGATCATGTATATAGGAATCACGTCTGCGGCAAGTAGATCGAAACGATTCGGCATCTACTACTATTACTCCACACATCGACCGCTATCCAGCATGCATCTAGAGTATTAAGTTCATAAGAACAGAGTAACGCATTAGGCAATATGACATGATGTGGAGGGATAAACTCAAGCAATATGATATAAACCCCATCTTTTTATCCTCGATGGCAACACTACAATATGTGCCTTGCTGCCCCTGCTATCACTAGGAAAGGACACCGCAAGATTGAACCCAAAGCTAAACACTTCTACCATTGCAAGAAAGATCAATCTAGTAGTCCAAACCAAACAAATAATTTGAAGAGACTTGCAAAGATAACAAATCATACATAAAAGAATTCAGAGGAGATTCAAATATTTTTCATAGATAATCTTAATCATAAACCCACAATTCATCGGATCTCGACAAACACACCACAAAAAAGAATTACATCGAATAGATCTCCAATAAGATCGAGGAGAACTTTGTATTGAGATCCAAAGAGAGAGAAGAAGCCATCTAGCTAATAACTATGGACCCGAAGGTCTGTGGTAAAATATTCACACTTCATCGGAGAGGCTATAGTGTTGATGTAGAAGCCCTCCGTGATCGATTCCCCCTCCGGTGGAGCGCCGGAAAAGGCCCCAAGATAGGATCTCACGGGTACATAAGGTTGCGGCGGTGGAAATAGGTTTTCGTGGTGTTCTTGGATGTTTTCAGGGTATATGAGTATATATAGGCGAAAGAAGTCGGTCAGGGGAGCCACGCGGGGCCCACGAGGATGGGGGCATGCCTACCCCCCTGGGCACGCATCCCTGCCTCGTGGCCTCCTCGTTTCTTTCTTGACGTCCACTCCAAGTCTCCTGGATTGCGTTTGTTCCAAAAATAACTCTCCCTAATGTCTCATTCCTTTTGGACTCCGTTTGATATTCCTTGTCTGCGAAACACTAAAATAGGCAAAAAAAACATCAATTTGGACTGTGCCTCCGGTTAATAGGTTAGTCCCAAAAATAATATAAAAGTGCATAGTAAAGCCCATTAAACATCCAAAACAGATAATATAATAGCAAGGAACAATCAAAAATTATAGATACGTTGGAGACGTATCAAGCATCCCCAAGCTTAATTCCTGCTCGTCCTCGAGTAGGTAAATGATAAAAATAGAATTTTTTATGTGGAATGCTACCTAACATAATTCTCAATGTAATTTTATTTATTGTGGCATGAATGTTCAGATCCAAAAGATTCAAGATAAAAGTTTAATATTGACATAAAAATAGTAATACTTCAAGCATGCTAACCAAGCAGTTTATATCTTATCAAAATAACATAGCCAAAGAAAGCTTATCCCTACAAAATCATATAGTTTGTCCATGCTTCATTTTCGTCACACAAAATGCTCCCATCATGCACAACCCCGGTATCAGCCAAGCTATTGGTTCATATTTTTTAACGCGCTTCAGCCTTTTCAACCCTCACAAAATACATGAGCATAAGCCATGGACATAGCACTATGGGTGGAGTAGAGTATGATGATAGGGATTATGTGAGAAAACAAAACGGAGAAAGTCTCACATTGACGCGGCTAATCAACGGGCTATGGAGATGCCCATCAATTGATGTCAATACGAGGAGTAGGGATTGTCATGCAACGGATGCACTAGAGCTAAAAATGTATGGAAGCTCATCAAAAAGAAACTAAGTGGGTGTGTATCCAACTTGCCTGCTCACGAAGACCTAGGGTATTTTGACGAAGCCCATCATTGGAATATACAAGCCAAGTTCTATAATGAAAAATTCCCACTACTATATGAAAGTGACAACATAGGAGACTCTCTATCATGAAGATCATGGTGATACTTTGAAGCACAAGTGTGGAAAAAGGATTGTAACATTTTCCCTTCTCACATTTTCTGTCATTTTTTTATTATTTTTTATTTGGGCTTCTTTGGCCTCTTTTTTTTATTTGGGCTTCTTTGTCCTCTTTTATTTTTCGTAAAGTCCGGAGTCTCATCCTGACTTGTGGGGGAATCATAGTCTCCATCATCCTTTCCTCACATGGGACAATGCTCTAATAATGGAAATCATCACACTTCTATTTATTTACAACTCAAGAATTACAACTCAATACTTAGGACCAAATATGACTTTATGTGAATGCCTCCAGCGGTGTACCGGGATATGCAATGAATCAAGAGCGACATGTATGAAGAATTATAAAGGTGGCTTTGACACAAATACAATGTCAACTACATGATCATGCAAAGCAATATGACAATGATGGAGTGTGTCATAATAAACAGAACGGTGGAAAGTTGCATGGCAATATATCTCGGAATGGCTATGGAAATGCCATAATAGGTAGGTATGGTGGCTGTTTTGAGGAAGATATAAGGAGGTTTATGTGTGATCGAGCGTATCGTATCACGGGGTTTGGATGCACCGGCGAAGTTTGCACCAACTCTCAAGGTGAGAAAGGGCAATGCACGGTACCGTAGAGGCTAGCAAATTGCGGAAGGGTAAGAGTGCGTATAATCCATGGACTCACATTAGCCACAAAGAACTCATATACTTATTGCAAAAGTTTATTAGCCCTCGAAGAAAAGTCCTACTACGCATGCTCCTAGGGGAAGGGTTGGTAGGAGTTAACCATCGCGCGATCCCGACCTCCACTAATAAGGAAGGCAATCAAAGAACACCCCATGCTTCAAATTTTTCACACAACGTTCACCATACATGCATGCTATGGGACTTGCCAAATTTAACAAAGTATTTCTGAATTTCATAATTACCCAACTAGCATGACTCTAACATTACCACCTTTATATCTCAAAACAATTATCAAGTATCAAATTTATCATAGTATTTAATGCACTCTATATGAAAGTTTTTATTTTACCCAACTTGGATGCCCATGATATTAGGACTAATTTTATAACCAAAGCAAATTACCATGCTGATCTAAAAGACTCTCAAAATAATATAAGTGAAGCATGAGAGATCAATAATTTCTACAAAATAAAACCACCACCGTGCTCTAAAAAGGTGTAAGTGAAGCACTAGAGCAAAATTATCTAGCTCAAAAGATATAAGTGAAGCACATAGAGTATTCTAATAAATTCCGATTCATGTGTGTCTCTCCCAAAAGTTGTGTGCAGCAAGGATGATTGTGGTAAAGTAAAGAGCAAAGACTCAAATCATACAAGACGCTCCAAGCAAAACACATATCATGTGGTGAATAAAAATATAGCATCAAGTAAAGTTACCGATGGATGAAGACAAAAGAGGGGATGCCTTCCAGGGCATCTCCAAGCTTAGGCTTTTGGTTGTCCTTTAATTTTAACTTGGGTTGCCTTGGGCATCCCCAAGCTTAGGCTCTTGCCACTCCTTATTCCATAATCCATCAAATCTTTACCCAAAAACTTGAAAACTTCACAACACAAAACTCAACAGAAAATCTCATGAGCTCCGTTAGCGAAATAAAACAAACCACCACTTTAAGGTACTGTGATGAACTCATTATTTATTTATATTGGTGTTAACCCTACTGTATTCCAACTTCTCTATGTTTCATACCCCCCCCCCCCCGATACTAGCCATAGATTCATCAAAATAAGCAAACACCACACGAAAAACAGAATCTGTCAAAAACAGAACAGTCTGTAGCAATCTGTAACTTTCGAATACTTATGGAATCCTAAAACTTCTACCAAAATAAGAAGTCCTAGATAATTTGTCTATTAATCTTCTGAAAAAAGAATCAACTGAAAATCACATTTCTGTGATTTATGAAAATTATTCTCGTGCGTGCAAAAGTTTCTGTTTTTCAGCAAGATCAAATTAACTATCACCCAAGATGATCCTATAGGTTTTACTTGGCACAAACACTAATTAAAACATAAAACCACATCTAACCAGAGGCTAGATGAACTATTTATTACTAAACAGGAACAAAAAGCAAAGAACAAAAATAAAATTGGGTTGCCTCCCAACAAGCGCTATTGTTTAACGCCCCTAGCTAGGCATAAAAGCGAGAATAGATCTAAGTATTGCCATCATTGGTATTGGGAAAGAAAAGAGAAAATTTCTTATCTATAGCATTTATCTTTCTATTTTGGGAAAGCACATTGCCATTAATGGTGGAAGAAAGATTAAGCACGCTATAGAAATTTGCATCTAAGCTAGCCTTCATCTCTTTGATAATTTCGTTTTGAGAAAAGCATAAAAGAGAGGTGGATTCAACCTTCTCACTCATGGGGTGCCAAAATATAGTTTTCATCTTTTCATAGGTATCTATAGCATCCCCCTCAAGAAAACCTTCTTCAAAAATAGAATCTAAAACTTGCTTGAACGAAGATGGTAAGCCAACATAAAAGCTTTTTAGGTATATCTCAATTTGATATTGTGGCACATAGCTAGCTCGGCTCCTTAATAGCCTATCCCAAGCATCTTTTAAAGACTCATCAAGTAAATAACAAAAAATTTCGGGATCATCATCATCGAAATTATTCAAACTCTCATTGATAACCCCGGTAGGTCTTTCCATAACATCATTATTTATGAGCTTAGAGAGGACAGAGGGACTATCCAAACTACTAAAACCCAGGAGAGAACCCTTAGCCCTTTTCGATTCGGCCATGGCGAAGGAAAGGCAAATGGTTAAGAGGCAAAGAAAAGGCAAAAAGTGAAGTGGGGGAGAGGAAAATGAGAGGCAAATGGTAAAAAATGTAATGCGAGGGATAAGAGTTTGTGATGGGTACTTGGTATCTCTTGACTTGTGTGTAGACCTCCCCAGCAACGGCGCCAGAAATCCTTCTTGCTACCTCTAGAGCATGCGTTGGTTTTCCCTTGAAGAGGAAAGGGTGATGCAGCAAACTAGCGTAAGTATTTCCCTCAAGTTTTGAGAACCAAGGTCTCAATCCAGTAGGAGGCTACAATCAAATCCCTCGTAGCTGCACTAACAAATAAGAACCTGGCAACCAACACGATAAAGGGGTTGTCAATCCCTTCACGACCACTTGCAAAAGTGAGATTTGATAGAGGTAATAAGATAAATATTTTTTGTATTTTTATGATATAGATTGGAAAGTAAAGATTGCAAAATAAAATAGATCGGAAACTTATATGATGGAAAATAGACCCGGGGGCCATAGGTTTCACTAGTAGCTTCTCTCAAGATAGCATAAGTATTACGGTGGGTGAACGAATTACTGTCGAGCAATTGATAGAAAAGTGCATAGTTATGAGAATATCTAGGCATGATCATGTATATAGGCATCACATCCGCGACAAGTAGATCGAAATGATTTTGCATCTACTACAATTACTCCACACATCGACCGCTATCCAGCATGCATCTAGAGTGTTAAGATCGTAAGAACAGAGTAACACATTAGGCAAGATGATATGATGTAGAGGGATAAACTCAAGCAATATGATATAAACCCCATCTTTTTATCCTCGATGGCAACAATACAATGCGTGCCTTGCAGCCCCTGTTGTCACTGGGAAAGGACACCGCATGATTGAACCCAAAGCTAAACACTTCTCCCATTGCAAGAAAGATCAAGCTACTAGGCCAAACCAAACTGATAATTCAAAAAGACTTGCAAAGATAATAAATCACACATAAAAAAATTCAGAGGAGATTCAAATATTGTTCATAGATAATCTTAATAGTAAACCCATAATTCATCGGATCTCGACAAACACACCACAAAATGAATTACATCCAATAGATCTCCAAGAAGATCGAGGAGAACTTTGTATTGAGATGCAAAGAGAGAGAAGAAGCCATCGAGCTAATAACTACGGACCCAAAGGTTTGTGGTAAACTACTCACACTTGATTGGAGAGGCTATGGTGTTGATGTAGAAGCCCTCCGTGATCGATTCCCCCTCCGGCGGAGTGCCGGAAAAGGCCCCAAGATGGAATATCATGGGTACAGAAGGTTGCGGCGGTGGAAATAGGGTTTCGTGGTGCTCCTGGATGTTTTTATATGAGTATATATAGGCGAAAGAAGTCGGTCAGGGGAGCCACGAGGGGCCCACGAGGGTGGGGGCGCGCCTACCCCCTGGGCGTGTCTCCATGCCTCGTGGCCTCCTTGTTTCTTTCTTGACGTCCACTCCAAGTCTCCTGGATTGCGTTTGTTCCAAAAAACTCTCCCGAAGGTTTCATTCCGTTTGGACTCCGTTTTATATTCCTTTTCTGCGAAACACTGAAATAGGCAAAAAAACATCAATTTGGACTGGGCCTCCGGTTAATAGGTTAACCCCAAAAATAATATAAAAGTGCATAGTAAAGCCCATTAAACATCCAAAACAGATAATATAATACCATGGAACAATCAAAAATTATAGATATGTTGGAGACGTATCGCCGATTTAGTTGCTAAGATTAAGTAACTCGAAACAGGAGTTGCAGAATAAACAAAGACTCGTTAAGGGTGAGGTGACCATGTGTGTTGGAATTGATTCCAAGGTTGATACGATCACCATCACAAACTCACTCTATCTTCAGGATTAGTGTTGAACCTTAAATAAATGTTATTTGGTGTTTGCATTGAGCATGAATATGATTGGATCATGTTTATTGTGATACAGTTATTCATTTAAGTCCGAGAATAACCTTCTATGGTCATACGCCCAATGTAAATGGTTTATTGAATCTCGATTGTAGTGATACACATATTCATAATATTGATGCCAAAAGATGCAAAGTTGATAATTATAGTGCAACATATTTGTGGCACTGCCGATTAGGTCATATTGGTGTAAAGCGCATGAAGAAACTCAATGCAGATGGGCTTTTGGAATCACTTGAATATTAATCATTTGATACTTGCAAACCATGCCTCATGGACAAGATGACTAAAACTCCATTCTTCGGAAAAATGGAGCGAGCCAATGACTTATTGGAAATAATACATACCGATGTATGCGGTCCGATGAGTGTTGAGGCACACGACAGGTATTGTTATTTTCTGACCTTCACTGATGATTTGAGAAGATATGGGTATATCTACTTGATGAAACACAAGTCTGAGACATTTGAAAAGTTCAAAGAATTTCAAAGTGAAGTAGAGAATCATCATAACAAGAAAATAAAGTTTATATGATCTGATCGCATAGGTGAATATTTGAGTTACGAGTTTGGCCTTCATTTAAACAATGTGGAATTGTTTCACAACTCACGCCACCTGGAACACCACGACGTAATGGTGTGTCTGAATGTTGTAACCGCACTTTATTAGATATGGTGCGATATATGATATCTCTTACCGATTTACCACTATCATGTTCGGGTTATGCATTAGAGATAGTTGCATTCACGTTAAATAGGGCACCATCTAAATCCGCTGAGACGACACCGTATGAACTGTGGTTTAGCAAGAAACCTAAGCTGTCTTTTTTTTTAATTTTGGGTTGCAACACTTATATCAAAAGGCTTCAGCCTGATAAGCTCTGACCCAAATCGGAGAAGTGCGTCTTAATAGGATACCCTAAGGAAACAATTGGGTACACCTTCCATCACTAATCAGAAGGCAAGATCTTTATTGCTGAGAATGGGTCCTTTCTAGAGAAGGAATTTCTCTCGAAAGAAGTGAGTGGGAGGAAAGTAGAGCTTGATGAGGTAAATGTTCCTTCTCTTGAATTGGAAAGTAGTACATCAGAGAAAATTGTTCCCGTGATGCGTACACCAACTAGAGAGGAAGCTAAAGATGATGATCATGAAATTCAGCTCAAGTTACTACTGAATTTCATAGGTCAAACAGAGCACGGTCCGCACTAGTGTGGTACGATAATCATGTCCTGGAAGTCATGTTACTAGATCAAGGCAAACCTATGAACTATGAAGAAGCTATGATGAGCCCAGATTCCGATAGATGGCTTGAGGCCATGAAATCTGAGATAGGATCCATATATATGAGAACAAAGTGTGGACTTTGGTGGACTTGCCCGATGATTGGCAAGCCATAGAGAATAAATGGATCTTCAAGAAGAAGACTTTGGTAAAAGGCTTTCGACAAGTTCAAGGGGTTGACTACGATGAGACTTTCTCAGCCGTAGCAATGCTTAAAGTCCATCTGAATCATGTTAGCAGTTGCCACATTTTATGAAATCTGGCAAATGGATGTCAAAACTGCATTCCTTAAATGGATATATCTAAGAAGAGTTGTATATGATGCAACCAGAAGGTTTTGTCGATCCTAAAGGTGCTAACAAAGTGTGAAAGCTCCATCAATCCATCTATGGACTGGTGCAAGCATCTTGGAGTTGGAATATATGCTTTGATGAGTTGATCAAAACATATGGTTTTATACAGACTTTCGGTGAAGCATGTATTTACAAGAAAGTGAGTGGGGGCTCTGTAGCATTTCTGATATTATATGTAGATTACATATTTGTTGATTGGAAATGATATAGAATTTCTGGATAGCATAAAAGGATACTTGAATAAGAGTTTTCCAATGAAAGACCTTGGTGAAGCTGCTTATATATTGGGCATCAAAATATATAGAGATAGATCAAGACGCATAATAGGACTTTCACAAAGCACATACCTTGATAAAGTTTTGAAGAAAGTTCAAAATGGATCAGTCAAAGAAAGGGTCCTTGCCTATGTTACAAGGTATAAAGTTGAGTAAGACTCAAAGCCCGACCATGGCAGAAGATACACTACTAGGGAAAAGCCTATACACAGAATCTTAGCAGCAGCGCGGTTCAAAATAGAGCGCTGCTGCTAAGTAGTTGTAGCGCGGGTTACGTAAACTCGCTGCTGATAAATATTTAGCAATAGCGGCTCGCCGAAAGCGCTGCTACAAATATCGACCGCGGTGTTCCCCAACTCTAAGTAGCGATGCGCTGTCGCAATAACAGCGCTCTTGCTAAGTCACGTAGTAGTAGCGCGGTTTCCTCGAGATCGCTGCTGGTAAGTTTCAAATTGCCGCAATTTTTTGTCCCAGTTAGCAGTAGTGCCTTATCTAAAAGCGCGCTGCTGCTAAGTTCTTAGCAGCAGCGTGTTTTCTCTCCCACGCTACTGCTAACCCCACCAACCCCCAACCCGTCCCTCCCTCCCCTTCCTTTTTCCCTTCCCCTACCTCCCCTCTCCTCTCTTCCCTCCACCACATGCTCCCCTCTCACTTTTTTCCCTTCCCCTACCTCCCCTCTCCTCTCTTCCCTCCACCACATGCTCCCACTCTCACTCTTCTTCTTCTCAATACTTCTCCCCATTACTCTCTCTCTTCTCTATCCACCTTCTCTCTTTTCATTACTCCTACATAACTACACCACCTCCATTAATGCATCTCCTTTCTCTTTTCCTTCCCCTCCACTAGTTGAAGTTGTCTCCTTCCAAATTAGGTAGCTAGGTAGATGTAGGATTTAGTTAAGTGACCTATTTGCCCCTAACTAGATCTATCTTTGTCAAGAAGAGCTTAATTTGTGCACTTTTGATCTCCCTACAACATCATCTTGACCATCGAGATAGAGGTGATGAAAATTTCATGCTTTTGCAAAATGGAAATGTGTTTATGTGTGTGTGATATGTTTGTAGAAATTGTGTGTGTGGCATGAGTTGGCCTTGTAAATTGTGCTTTTGAGTTGCCTATGTTTTGCGAAATGTCGATTTATTTCGTTTCAACTAATTCGGGCAAACTCTAGATCCATATATGTCCTATTTTTAGGGAAGGTCATGCCAAATTTTTTTATGTCTTTGATGCATGCATGCATTTTTACAATCAATTTTTTTATTATTACCGTGCAGAGTTGACGATGGTTAGTGGAACGATGGTGGACAGGTGGTTGCGGTCGGCGGTGCAAGACATGAAAGAAAATAACCGGACAGAGGTTTTATGTCCGTGTCGAAAATGCAAAGGAATAGTTTGACTCGACCCCCATGACGATGGTCGTGTCGAAGCGCACCTGCTCATGACTGGTTTCATGGATGGCTATACTAGGTGGATAATTTAAGATGAGGATGACGACGTTGAGGATGCCGACGGGGCAGGCAATGATGACACGGGGCAAGACGAAGAGATGATCGATAATGGCGACGGGGAAGGGGCCGGACATGGCGGCGGAGAAGGGGCCGGACATGGCGGAGGAGAAGGGGCCGGACATGGCGGCGGAGAGAACGACATGGACTCCACGCAGCAGAGTTCGTTGGTACTAAGTTCAATTGTGCGGGACCCTCATGTTCAAGCATTGCTTCGCCAGGAGACGGCAATCGAGAGCTGCTTCTAGAGAGGAGGCTAAGCTGGAGCAACTGGTGGTAGACTCGAACACTCCATTGTATGATGGTTGCAATCTGAGGTGACCGGTTGAGTTTCACGCTCCAACTCCTCAAGACGAAGGCTAAAACCAATGGACCGACACTAGCCTCGATGAGCATCTCAAGTACCTAAAGGATGTTCTTCTCGCGGGTAATCTATGTCCTACTAGTGTTGATGAGGCCAAGAAGATCGTGTGCCCTCTTGATCTGCCACACGTTAGATACCATGCATGCATCAATGATTGCATAATTTATCGGAAGGAGCACGCGGAAAAAACAAGCTGTCCGGTGTGCAATGCTTCTCGATACAAGAAGGCCGGGAAGAAATGTCCCCAGAAAGTTGTATGGTACTTACCGATCACTCCCCATCTCCAGAGGTATTTTGTATATCCCAACGAAGCAAAGCTAATGCGCTGGCACGCGGAGAGGAAGAAGCCCGACGATGGAGATGATCCGACGCTGAGACATGTGAAGGATGGAAGCCAGTGGAGAGCGTTGAACAGCTTCTATCGGTATTTTGAATGTGATGCAAGGAACATCGTGCTCGGCGCGTGTACCGATGGCATGAATCCGTTTGGCAACCAGTACACCAACCATAGTACATGGCCCGTGTTTGTATGGATGTACAACCTCCCCCCTGGTTGTGCATGAAATCGAAGTACATTCACATGAGCATGCTTATTCAAGGGCCGAAACAACCAGGAAATAATATTAATTTGTATCTGGGGCTACTTCAAGAGGAGTTAGACACGTTATGGAAAACACCGCCAAGACATGGGGCGCTTGACAAAGGTGAGTATTTCAACATGAGAGCGCGCTGATCATGACAAAGGGTGAGGACTATCTCGATTACGGATATGTGGCAGGCGGTGTGCCATGGATATTGCGGATGCACGCGGTGCATGGATGATACAACGTCTCGGCAGCTAACGTCAAGGAAAGATGGCGGTGCAGGAAAATCGTGTACATGGGGCATCGAAGATGGCTTGAACAGGACGACCCGTGGAGAAACCGTGGAGATCTATTCAATGGTCACGCTGAGCATCGAGGACCTCCACGTAAGCGGAGCGGTGCTGAAATCGATGAGCTGTTAAAAAACTGGAATGAGTGCCCCGCGCCGGGAAAGACGATGAGAAAGGCGCCGGAGCCGCTGCTGAAGGTATGGAAGACGAGGTCTGTGTTCTGGGACTTGGAGTACTGGCACATACTCGATACACCTCATTGCCTTGATCAAATGCATATCTGTAAGAATGTCCTTGAGAGCTTGCTCGCAACAGCGATGAACATGCGGATAAGACCAAGGATGGGCGAAGGCAAGAAAAGACTTGCAAGATTTGAAAATCAGGGAAGATCTGCACATGCCGCCCGTAAAATGTCGACGAGGCAGAGACGGAGGCAGAGGCACGGGAGAAGAAGGGCAAGAAATTAAAGAAAGAAGATTATTGCCCCCTCTTGCTTCACCTTAAGTCGGCTGAGATCAATCAATTCTTTAAGTGCCTTCTTGGAGTGAAAGTTAGTTCGATTCTTGTGGCAAGATAAGCGGATATCTAGACACGGACAAGAAAAGGTTCAGCGGGATGAAGTCTCATGACTGTCATGTGATGATGACGCAGATACTACTGTTGCCCTTAGAGGATAATGGACAAGCACGTCCGTGACACGCTTATTGGTCTCTGCAACTTTTTGGCGTCATCTCGAAAGTCGATCGGTGTGAAGCAGCTCCAAAGGCTACGAGGAAGAGATCGTTGTGATCTTGAATGAGCTTGAGATGTACTTCCGCCCGCGTTCTTGACGTGATGGTGCATCTGTGTGTCCATATTGTGGATGACATAATAGACTGGGGCCGTCATTCCCGCACAACATGATGCTGTTTGAGAGGATGAATGGGATCATCAAAGGATTCGTTCAGTAACATGTCCCGTCCGGATGGAAGCATCGTCCAGGCTATTTGGCAAAAGAGTGCATCTCTTTCGTGAGAATTTTCTATATGGCGAGACCAGCCGCTTTGGTGTTAGTGTTGGTTTGCCCGTTAACAAGCACGATGGGAGGCTCAAAGGAGATGGTCACTTTAGCAGTCACGAGGAACTGCGTGGCATACTCAGATCGATCTGGCGACTTTGTGAGCAAACTTGGTAGTGCTACAAGACCTAGGCGAGGTAGATCCTTTCGTGTAATTGCACAAAGAAATTATCGCAAAGAAATATCGTGACGGGGGTATGCGGGACGGACGCCGAAGTTACTAGAGAGCACAACTCCACTTTCTGCATTGGTTCAAAGAGCATATTATTGCTAATCCCGGAGGAGGGCTCTAAGGACGGATTGCTCATATCGCCTTAGCACATGGCCCTCGCCCAACCTCGTAACCTATCGGGCATATGATATCAAGCGGATACATGTTCTACGGAGGCAAAAGATATGGACAGTGATGATCGAACTCAGGGGTGACGATGGAATGCATGACCGGCAGCGACAACGGCATAACTGAACGATTTTATGGAAGGGTCGAGGAGATCTGGGAGCTTGACTACTCTGGACTGCACAACACAACGATGTTCCATGTCAGATGGGCTAAGAATGTCGAAAGAGAAAGCCGGATGTTCACTACCATGACTATACCCAACGCCAAGAGCACTACCGTGAATGCTATCGCAAAAAACGAGCCATGGGTACACGCTAAGCACGTGACACAATGCTTCTTCATAACTGACCCGCGCAATCCCAGCCGTGTTGTCGTGAGGAGAGGCAAAAGGAACATCATTGGAATCGATGGAGTCGCCAACGAAGAAGACTATGATCAGTACGGCAACCCAGTGAGGGAAGATGACGATGATGATGAAGTATACGTCAAAAGAAGAATCAATACTACATTACCTAAGAAAAATCGTACTCCATGGAAAAGGCAAAGTCACAATGAGGGCCTCAATTATTCTTGACGAACAAGAAGGGAAAGAAGCTGACTCAAAAGAAAACGCCAAAGACCGAGGAAAGCGTATGTTATGGGTCCAATGATGTGTAATATATATATGTTCCTATTTTGTATACACACTTAGCCATTATTATGCATGGGTCAGATGATGTGTAATATATATGTTCCTATTTTGCATACATATTTAACCGTCAAATGATGCAATATATATCGCCCTCCCTTCGTTCACTGCCCTCGGGAAATAAAAGTGGGATAAAATAAAGGAAAAGAAAAAGGAAATCTGGCAGTAGCGACGGCAGTAGCAGCGCGTTTCCACAAAACCGCTGCTGCTACAGACCATAGTAGTAGCGTGTTTCTTATAAACCGCTGCCGCTAGGCACCATAGTAGTAGCGTGTTTCCCATAAAGCGCTGCAGCTACATATCATAGTAGTAGCGCGTTTTGACATAACGCGCTACTGCTACGTCCACTTAACCCAAAATTCTCACTCGCCCAGCTTCATCCGCCATTTCCCCAAATCCCCTCTCTCTCCGGCCCCGTCGCTCCGCCCGCGCCCGACCAGCCCGGCGCTCGCCCCGACTCCGCCCGGCGCGGCGCTAGCTTCGGCGCTTCGCCCGTCGACCCTCGACCCGACTCGCGCTCGCCCCGACCACGCCGCTCGCCCCGACCAACCGCTCGCCCCGACTCCAGCGCGGCGCTCGCCCCGACCACGCCGCTCGCCCTCGACCCAACCGCTCGCCCCGACTCGGCGCAAGGCTCGTCCCGACCAGCGGCGCTCGCCCCGACCCGTCGGCCCTCGCCTCCTCCTCGCCCTGCACTCTCTCAAACCCCCCTCTCTGCTAGGGTTCTTCATGTTAATTAATTAGGTTATCTATTTAGTTATGAATTTAGCTAGGTTTCAAAATTAGCTGAATTTATATGGAAATTTGAACTGGACATGTGATATGTGCATATGTCATGTTTTGGACATGTCATATTTGGAAAATGATCCGAGTGGCCTATGTTACGCCGGAATGTTGATTCATTTCCGTTTGGTGAATTTCAGCGCTCGATATGTCCATTTTTAGCAAAGGTCATGCGAAATTTCCGTGAATAAAGGCATGATTTGTGCTACATAGTTGGCATATCGAGTGCTGGCACATAGATTTCTTTTTATGTCATTTCTCATTTATTCATACTTTTAGAAATAAATGAGGCCACTTAATCATAGGAAACATGTCGAACAACGAAGAAACTGGGCCTTCTGACCAAGATGCAGACGAGATGGATTATGATGGTGAACAAGAGTACCTCGACTATTTGACTGCTAAGCAAGGTTTGCAGGTCGGCCTCGATGATGGTACTGACGCCTACATGGACACCGACGGCGCCGGCACCGATGGTGCCGGCACCGATGGCGGCGCCGAGACCGGTGGGGAAGGTACCGGCGGGGAAGGTACCGGCAGGGAAGGTACCAGCCCCGATGCCGATACCGAAAAGAGGAAGCATAAGAAGCAGAGGATACGAAAACCTAACAAACTAGGGATTGGACGACTTGTGATCACAAAGATGGCACCTGGCAAGTTTGAGCCGTTAGAGCCGGAAGAACCTCGCAAGTGCTATGGGAACCAAGTAGGATGCATCCTACGGAATCTTGTGAGCATCAACGAGCGATGACTTAAGGAGTAAAGAACATTTGACGATTGCTCCTAACGAAGTTGCACAAGAGATTCAAGTTCCCCGACCGGGATGATAACATAGAACAACCGTGGGATGATCCGAAGATGAAAAAGATTAACAATCACGCCATGGGCATGTTCAGCAATGATTTGGCCTCTTGGAAAGGGAGGGTGAAACGAGCTATTGAGGCTGATGAACCCCTGTCCAAGATTCTGGAGGAAAATCCGACACTTACGGAAGAGGAGTTCGAAAAGTTCAAGGACACTTGCGCTACCGAGGCAGCCAAGGCTAAGGCTGCGAAGTTCAAAAGCCTTCAGCTCCGGAACACGGGGAAGCATCACCTCGGAAGCCGTGGCTACCTCGGTAAAAGGCCCATATGGGATAAGGAGGACGCGGGCATGAAGCCGCAGGTCTCCAGACCCCTTCGCGAAGTTCACCAACCCCTTGGAGCGTGACTTCATCGGGCCCGCTACAAGTGGGACAAGGAGAAAAGGTTTTTACGGACAAGATCACGAGGAAATTGATTAGACTATGGAGAAGCAACACCGCTTGCAGCGAAAGCCCTACTTCTCGATGAGGGCCAAGTGGGACACCCTCTCAACCGAGCCTTGAGCGAACTTAAGGGACTCCCGTTGGACCAGCGGCCGCAATATGGTCGTGTGTGCGGCGCCGAGACGGCGCCACGTGGAAGGTGTTTACAACGACGGCCCAGAGGCCAAGAAGCGAAAAAGAAGTTTAGTCGGCGGACATCGCGCAAAGGTGAAGCTTGCGGTCGAGAAAAAAGCAGTGATGACGCGAAAAAAGCAGCCGAGGACAAATATGAGTTGCTACAAAGAGCGGTCAATGCAGCATGAATCGCACTGCGAAATGATTTTGCTACTAACTTGGTTCGATTATCATCAATCGGGCGAAGGAAAATCGAGACAAGGCGGTACATGATTTCCCGATGCCCGGTTTAAATCGCGAGCAACTCCATGAACAACAACACCATCGCACCATCACTTGCTCAAGCAACCGGGCCTCCTATTGCACCCGCTCCCGCTCATAGCAGCCCGTCCTCAGTCTCAGGCGCGCTAGGTGGGCCTTCGTCTTTGGCTGAGCTCGACGCCGTCACGGTAATTACATGTCGCACCAACATATATATATATATATATATATAATATTCCATTTTTGTTGCCTTTCGGTTGTTTTACACCACAGACATATGTGTTTGCGGTGAAAAAAACCCCATGCACCATACTCTACTTGATCAAAGGCGGAAGGTGGGCGTGGGAAAGGGATGATAATGGACCCTCTCAGCGCACATTCCACAACCACCCGATCCCGCTAGGCACTTGAGGTTAGCTTGACCGGTGTGAAATCGGGAACGAGGATTTGCCTCCTCGATCTGCATGTGGGAGCGGACGGCGAGACCCCACCGCTGGATTGGACGATGCAAGGGTTGGGTGCTGCTATGGCGAAGAATCTTATTAAATGCAGGTCGGCCGAGAGCACACCAATAACTACCACACATCAACAAGCATGTGCGGAGACCACCACCCCACCTACGCAATTACCAGCTCTGTAGTAGTGCCGGGTGAGGCGGCGGACGACATGATGAAGGGGTGCAATAAGTATGGCTGATGTACCAGTAGAACAGAGAATGGATGATGAGGCGGAGGTCGACCCTATGGATTACCTCAATACAAAGCGTATGGTGTGACATAGATATGATGAGTCAACCATATGACGAATCGGGCTATCAACTTGGTAATGAGGATATGGATGATATGCCGGGCAGGGCCGTACCATGGAATGCAAAAGTCTCTCTTCATGAAATCCTCATAGGACACGCTGAAGATGCCGCCTCAACACAGGCTCAACTAGCGGGCGCGAGGTCGTCTGATGATTTAGCCCGGGAACACTTGGGCAGGGGTTAAGGAAGGGTGCGGAAGGTGTGCCCAAGAAAAAGGAGAGGAAGAGATCGGGAAGGTAATCGCCTCCAAACAAGCGAGCACACAGCAGCAGACGATGCATTCGAAGAGCGTGTACCCGTGAAAGGTGCGGTCATGTTCCATCTCACGGGCGAGCCGATGCTACCGCCGAAACCGCTGGAGGCACTATCGGGATCTCAGGAGAGACTGCGACCATGTCTCGCCGTCGAGAAAAGCCTACTAGCCTCAAAGGATCCGGGATATCCGACATAGGCGGCTCGTGTGCTCGAGGGAAGTGCTACGTCGATACACGGCCCGCGGAGGTGTTCTTCCTGCGGTTTGACCATATCTTTGAGATGTTTCTAACAAGGCGGCTTGATTTTACTATCGTCCGCCTTTTTGCGCTACATATGAGCTCCGTCGTGAAGAGTGAAGAAGTCTCGCAAATCGTGTGGCGGATCCGTACTACATGCACGAGTCTTTCTTGAGTCTCGGCGACTTTGAGCGTGAAACTGCTAGGGAGTACCTCCAAAACTTCATGGTGCAGAATAAGGACCGGAAATTGTCCTCATGCCTTATCATCCAAAGTAAGTCAGTTCGGACAACCCTTTCAGTACATTTCAATCATTCCTTCTCTCTCATATGGGGAATAATTTGAGGTGTCTTTTCCCTTGCAGCAGGCGTGCCGTCCTTATCGTTCTTTACCCGCAAGTCTCCCACCCGTGTATTTTGACCCTTCAAGAGACTACGAGAAAAAGGACTACACCCACATAATGAATATTCTAGATGATGCTCTCCAAGGCTTCAGCTATAGAGGTGGCCACGTGCATATCAGGAAACAAAGGAACATGAAGATGGGTTTCGCGCATAAAACTAACTTCTCCTGCATCCATGTCCCAAAACCAAGCAAGAAGGATGGATTCTACATCGTCCATCTCATGATTCAGTTCAACACGGATCACCAAAAGCTTCGCATTAACAGCAGAAATGATGATCATATCCACAAGTGGCTAGAATCTCATGGAGAAGCGAATTATAAACTTAGAGATGACTTCTTTCGCATCCAAAGCGACATTGCGACGATCATCATGAAAGAAGTCGTCGATGAGAAGGGGATGTTCCACCACGGCTCTATATCGCGAGCTGACGTCCGAACTCGCATAGGCATGCAACGTCTAGACCTCACGCCGTTCAAGCAGCTAGGGTTCGTCCTCAATGATATGGAAGGATGGAACTTCTAGTGATTTATGATGCCGATGATGATGATATGTGTCGGTTGAACTTGTATACTTTTGTAGCGATGAAACTTTGTGATGTCCACGGTCCTGCCGAACTTGCGTAACGCTACTTTGTTAGTTGGCGTCACGATGACCTGCGTACCTCTAGTTAATTAATTTGCGCATTGTATATGTTGCATCTAGTTGCTAATCTTTCTTTTTGGTGTTGCTCTAGTATATTTTTTGCATATATATGATTGTACATCCTCTTCATGAACATGCATCTCTAACGGTACCTAGTTTCTTGATGGCGAGATGGAAATGCTATGTCGTGTACAAAGGGAAGGTTCCGGGTGTACAACGAGTGGCATGAGTGTCGGCGCAACTGAATGGGTTCACGGCGCCAGCCATAAAGGCTTCAAAAGACAAGAAGGAGAAGCTAGTTACTTGAGGTTCACGCTAGTGCGAGAGAGGACTCGTAATCGCCACCTCATGTATTGCATGGTTCCGCTCTCACTCATAGTGATAGCACTTCTTGCGTATGCCTTTGTTTAGATGGATAGCGTTGTTGTAGTTGCAAGTATTCGAGACTTGCATGTATTGCTATTTTGAGATCATAACAAGATATCACTTTGTGTTGGATGATGATTATGAAGAGACTATTTGTATGTACATGCTATGATTACATTTGTGGTCTCATGAGCATTTGTATGTGTATCATGATGAAATTTCTATGTGCTAAAGATTCTTCTACAAAGCGGTTCAAATACAAAACAAATATGCCAAAAAAACTACTTAAATTAACGATGGCGAGTGTACAAAAGTTAGCAGCAGCGCGCGCAATAGCGATAGCGTCCTGCCAAAGAGCGCTAAGCGCTACTAGCGATAGCGAGCTTCCCACAACCGCGCTGTTGCTAGACTTGTATAGCGAAGGCGGGGGCACGCCATCTTGCTATGAGTTAGCTGTAGCGCCGTATTAGTAGCGCGGGTACCCGCGCTACTGATACATCTAAAACCCGCGCTGCTGCTAGCCTTTTCCCTAGTAGTGTAGAGAGAGAATGAAAGTCATTCCCTATACCTCATCCATAGGTTCTATAAAGTATGACATGTTGTGTATCAGACTAGTTGTGTGCCTTGCTATGAGTTTGGCAAAGGGGTGCAATAGTGATCCAGGAATGGATCACTGGACATCGGTCAAAATTATCCTTAGGTACCTAAAGAGGACTAAGGAAATGTTTCTCGGTTATGGAGGTAAAGGGTTCGTCGTAAAGCGTTACGTTGATGCAAGCTTTAACACTGATCCAGATGACTCGGAGTCTCAATCTAGATACATATTGAAAGTGGGAGCAATTAGCTAGAGTAGCTCCATACAGAGCTTTGTAGACATAGAAAATTGCAAATATACATAAGGATCTGAATGTGACAGACATGTTGACAAAACCTCTCTCACAAGCAAAACATGATCACACCTTAGTACTCTTTGGGTGTTAATCACATGGCGATGTGAGCTAGATTGTTGACTCTAGTAAACCTTTTGGGTGTTAGTCACATGGTGATGTGAACTATGGGTGTTAATCACATGACGATGTGAACTATTGGTGTTAAATCACATGGCGATGTGAACTAGATTATTGACTCTAGTGAAAGTGGGAGACTGAAGGAAATATGCCCTAGAGGTAATAATAAAGTTGTTATTTTATATTTCCTTATTTCATGATAAATGTTTATTATTCATGCTAGAATTGTATTAACCGGAAACTTGATACATGTGTGGATACATAGACAAAATATTGTGTCCCTATTAAGCCTCTACTAGACTAGCTCGTTGATCAAAGATGGTTAAGTTTCCTAACCATAGACATGTGTTGTCATTTGATAAACGGGATCACATCATTACGAGAATGATGTGATGGACAAGACCCATATGTTAGCTTAGCATTATGATCGCTCAGTTTTATTGCTATTGCTTTCTTCATGTCAAATACATATTCCTTCGACTATGAGATTATGCAACTCCGAATGCGGAGGAATGCCTTGTGTGCTATCAAAGCGTCTGGCGAATGGGTGATTATAAATATGCTCAACAGGTATCTCCGAAGATGTTTGTTCGGTTAGCATAGAGCGAGATTAGGATTTGTCACTCCGAATATCGGAGAGGTATCTCTGGGCCCTAGCGGTAATACACATCAAAAGAAGCCTTGCAAACAAAGTGACTAATGAGTTACTTGCAAGATGATGTATTACGGAACGAGTAAAGAGACTTGCCGGTAACGAGATTGAACTAGGTATGTGATGTCTGCTAGAACTACGTCGGTATTTTCCCAAAGAGGAAGGGATGATCCAGTATAGCGACGGTAGGTATTTCCCTCAGTGATGAGACCAAGGTTATTGAACCAGTAGGAGAACCTCCTCACACCACGTAAAAAGCACCTGACACAAATAACAAATACTCGCAACCTGACGTGTTAAAGGGATTGTCAATCCCTTTCGGGTACGGCGCCTCAAGATAGGCAAATAACGTGAGGTAAAAGTGGTAGATAGGATAAATAGATCGCGGAACAAATAAATTACAGCAAGGTATTTTTTGTTATTTTTGGTTTAATAGATCTGATAATAAATGCAAATGAAAATAGATCGCAAAGGCAAATATGATGAAAAGAGACCCGGGGGCCGTAGGGTTTCACTAGTGGCTTCTCTCGATAAAAATAGAAAACAGTGGGAAAACAATTACTGTTGGGCAATTGATAGAACTTCAAATAATCATGACGATATCTAGGAAATGATCATTATATAGGCATCATGTCCAAGATTAGTAGACTGACTCCTTCCTGCGTCTACTACTATTACTCCACACATCAACCGCTATCCAGCATGCATCTAGTGTATTAAGTTCATGGAGAAATGGAGTAATGCAACAAGAACGATGACATGATGTAGACAAGATCTATTTACGTAGAAATAGAACCCATCTTGTTATCCTTAATAGCAACAATACATACGTGTCGTTTCCCCTTCTATCACTAGGATCAAGCACCGTAAGATCGAACCCATCGCAAAGCACCTCTTCCCATTGCAAGATAAATAGATCAAGTTGGCTAAACAAAACCCAAATATCAGAGAAGAAATACGAGGCTATAAGAAATCATGCATATAAGAGATCAAAGAAGACTCAAATAACTTTCATGGATAAAAACATAGATCTGATCATAAACTCGAAGTTCATCAGATCCCAACAAACACACCGCAAAAAGGCTTACATCATATGGATCTCCAAGAGACCATTGTATTGATAATCAAAAGAGGGAGAGGAAGCCATCTTGCTACTAACTACGGTCCCATAGGTCTACAAAGAACTACTCACGCATAATCGGAGAGGCACCAATGGAACTGGCGAACCTCTCCGTGATGGTGTCTAGATTCGATCACTAGTAGAAAAAGGGTCAAATGTGAGATACATTAGTCCCGGTTTGTAACAGAACCGGCACTAATGTGTCCATTAGTGCCGGTTCCAATGGCTAGGCGGGAGGAGCTCTTTAGTACCAGTTCGTGGCGAACCTTTAGCACCGGTTCGTGCCACGAACCGGTACTAAAGAAAGTGGTGGCAGGATGTTGTCAGAGTGGGGCCCTTCCAACACGTTTAGTACCGGTTCGTGGCACGAACCGGTACTAAAGGTTGTCCTATATAAACCCTTCGTCCACCCGCACTCTGTTCTTCCCCCTTTCCCCTCTCCCTCTCCTTTGTTCTTCCCTTCTTCCTCTCGAGCTCATCACAAAATTTGCCCCAAATTTGTCAAGATTTGCAGGCCCCCATCCATTCAAATGATCACCAAGGTTAGCAACTTTGTCCTTTCATCTCTCATTGCTAGATTAGCTCTTGCATTGGTTTATATAGTGATTAATTGTGGGTTTTAGTAATTTGGGAGGAATTATATGTGGTAGTATTTGATTTATATGCAATTTGAGGTCAAAATAACACTTAGTTTGCATATGTAGGTGTGGTTTACTTAGTGCCTTCTAAATCTCCATCGTAACCACCGTCGATCGCCCGCACTTAGTCCGTCGCGGCACCACCTTGTGGTGAGCCTCTTGTTCATGAAATTTTATATAAAAATTGATGTTTGTGTGATTTGGATATATAGTTACTCGTATAATTATCTTACCCGTCGTTGTTTGTTATACATAGTGCCATGGTTTTGATATCCGTCCCCGTCGGCCCTCGTCCTTGTTATGATTCGGATGTGGTATATTCTCTTTTAAAACTATTTGTTGCATTTCGTGTTTATGACAAATTATGCCGATCAAGTTGACATAGATATATTTATCTAGGAGGTATGTGAACCGGAAATTCCAACCGACCCTATTGTCGAGAGGTTAAATTTAGTTGAAAGAGAAAACGAGTACTTGAAAGAAAAATTGAAAAGAATTGAGGGGGAGAAGATGGAATTGGAGTTGCATGTTGCCGATGTCGTTGATGATCACAAGATCAAGATGGAGAAAATGCGCTTGAAGATTAGAAAGATTAGAAAATATGCCATCGATAGTGAGGCTTGCTATCATTATGTTGTTGGATCAATTGTTACCTTAGTTGCGATCTTGATCGCATTTGTTGTTGCATTTAAATGCTTTAGCTAGAGAGTTATTTGTTTGTTGCATTTAAGTGTTGTATGAACTTTATGTATGAACTTGTATTAATTTGGTCTATTCGGTGTTGTGTAATGATGATGAGCCGGCAATGGATGTACAATGACCGATGCTCTCCCCAGTTCGTTGAGGGCGTGCATACTTTTCTGCTTGTGGCTGAGGCAAACAAGCGGGCGGATGGTTTTATGCCTTGTCCATGTGCTGGCTGTAAGAATGGTCGCAATTACTCTACGTCAAGAACCATTCACGTCCACCTGTTTGAGTCCGGTTTCATGCCCCACTATAATGTTTGGACCAAGCACGGAGAAAGAGGGGTTATGATGGAAGACAATGAAGAAGAAGAGGATGATGACTGCTATCCTGGCCATGGGTTCCCTGAATACGATGATACAACAATGGGGGAAGAAGCTGAGCCGGTAATGCGGGAAGAAGCTTAGCCGGCAATGCGGGAAGAAGCTGAAGAAGAGGCATCACATGAGCCCGTTGATGATCTAGGTCGGGCCATTGCCGATGCAAAGAGAAGCTAGCAAGTGATTTGGAGAAGAAGAAGTTGCAGCGCATGTTAGAGGATCACAAAAATTGTTGTACCCAATTGCGTAGGTGACAAGAAAAAGCTGGGCACCACTGCTGGAATTGCTGCAATGGAAGGCGAGAATGGTGTATCGACAAGGGATTTGGAAAGTTGCTGGTAATGATAAAGGATATGCTTCCAAAGGACAACGAATTGCCGAGAGTGCGTACAAAGCAAAGAAGGCTGTCGCCCTCTAGGGTTAGAGGTGCGAAGATACATGCATGCCCTAATGATTGCATCCTCTACGCGGTGAGTACAAGGATTTGAGCGCTTGCGGTATGTGGTGCATTGCGCTATAAGATCAGCCGTGATGACCTTGGTGATGTCGGCGGCGCCCGGAAGAATATTCCTGCCAAGGTGATGTGGTATTCTCCTATAATACCACGGTTGAAACGTTGTTCCAAAACAAATAGCATGCCAAAGCGTGCGATGGCACGAAGAAGACCGTAAGAAAGGCGGAAAGTTGAGAGTACCCACGACGGGTCGCGATGGAGAAAAATCGAAAGAAAGTATGGGAAGGAGTTTGCAGATGACGCAAGGAGCATATGGTTTGGTCTAAGCGCAGATGGCATTAATCCTTTTGGGGAGCAGAGCAGCAACCATAGCACCTGGCCTGTGACTCTATGTTTGTATAACCTTCCTCCTTGGTTGTGCATGAAGCGGAAGTTCATTATGATGCCAGTGCTCATCCAAGGCCCTAAGCAACCCGGCAACGACATTGATGTGTACCTAAGGAAATTAGTTGAAGAACTCTTACAACTGTGGAATGGAACAGGTGTACATGCGTGGGATGAGCACATGGGGGAAGAATTTGACCTAAAGGCGTTGCTGTTCGTGACCATCAATGATTGGCCTGCTCTCAGTAACCTTTCAGGACAGACAAACAAGGGATACCGCGGATGCACGCACTGTTTGGATGATACCGACGGTATATATTTGAATAGTTGTAACAAGAATGTGTACCTGGGACATCATCGATTTCTTCCGAGAAGGCATCCCGTAAGAAAGAAAGGCAAGCATTTCAAAGGTGAGGCGGATCACCGGACGAAGCCTCGCCACCGTACTAGTGCTGATGTACATGGTATGGTCAAGGATTTGAAGGTGATATTTGGAAAGGGTCCTGGCGGACAACCTGTTCGAAGGACGCCGACGACGACAGCGCACCCATGTGGAAGAAGAAATCTATATTTTGGGACCTGCCATATTGGAAAGACCTAGAGGTCCTCTCCGCAATCGACGTGATGCACGTGGCGAAGAATCTTTGCGTGACCCTGCTTGGCTTCTTGGGCGTGTATGGGAAGACAAAAGATACACCGAGGCACGGAGGACCAGCAACGATGCACGGAGAAGGCGGCATACATCGTGGTCATGCAAGCTACGCTCTTACCAAAGAAGAGAAGGAAATCTTCTTTGAATGCATGCTCGATATTAAGGTACCGTCGGCTTCGTCGAATATAAAGGAATAATAAACATGGCAGAGAAAAAGTTCGAACCTAAAGTCTCATGACTCGCCACGTGATTATGACGCAATCGCTTCCGGTTGCATTGAGGGGCTTCTACGGAAAGCGTTCGATTAGCCATTGTGAAGCTATGTGCATTTCTCAATGCAATCCTCGAAGGTAATCGATCCGAAATCATACCAAGTTCTGAGAATGATTTGGTGCAATGTCTTGTCGGTTTTGAGTTGGTGTTCCCACCATCCTTCTTCAACATCATGACCCACGTCCTAGTTCACCTATCTTGAAGAGATTAACGTTTTGGGTCTGTATTTCTACACAATATGTTCCCCTTTGAGAGGTTCATGGGAGTCTTAAAGAAATATGTTCATAACCGTGCTAGGCGAAGGAAGCATCTCCAAGGGCCATCAAAATGAGGAGGTCATTGAGTTTTGTATTGACTTTATTCGACCTTAAGCCGATTGGTGTTCTGAATCGCGGCATAAGGGCGATGGATGGAAAAGGCACGCTAGGAGGGGAACAAATAATATGTATGGACGGACATTCTCTCACTGAAGCACACTACATAGTTCTACAGAATTCCACCTTGGTGGCTCCCTATATGGATGAACACAAGAATTTGCTATGCTCCAAACACCCGGAGCGGTCTGATGACTAGATTACACGTGAACAAACCAGGAGTTTCGCCAGCTGGTTGCAGACACGTACCATGCATGACACCTCTATTGAAGATGACTTGTACTTGCTGTCCCAGTTACCATCTTCGAATATAATGACTTTCAAAGGGTACGAGATAAATGGTAATACATTTTACACGATCGCCCAACATAAGAAGAGCACCAACCAAAACAGTGGCGCGCTTTGATGCAGAAACCAAGACGGGAAAGGAAACATATTATGGTTATATACAGGACATATGGGAACTTGACTATCGACGTGGTTTAAAGGTCCCTTTGTTTGGTGCAAATGGGTCAATATGACACGAGGCGGGTAACGGAAGACCCGCGATGCGGAATGACAAACAGTGGATCTCAACAATCTTGCGTATGCGCAGACGAACCATTCATCCTAGCCAATGATGTGGCACAGGTTTTCTATGTGAAGGACATGTCTACCAAGCCAAGAAAAAGAAAAGATAAGGAAGCGAATGCATCGTACGATGAGCCAAAGCGACACATAGTTCTTTCTGGGAAGAGAAACATCGTGGGAGTGGATGACAAGACAGACAAGTCAGAAGATTATGAAAAGTTTGATGAAATTGCTCCATTCACAGTGAATATTGACCCGAGCATCCCGTTAAATGATGAAGATTTTACATGGTTACGGCGCAAAGGGACACACGCGAAGAAAAAGTTTCACACCCAAAGATCTGGGATGTGATCGGCTTCACTATCATCACTTTCTTCTGTGTTTCACACCCAGAGGGGAATCTCTATAATAGTTAGGGTAGTTATGTGTTTTCGCATTTGAAACGCGAAGAAATTTTATGTGCAAACAAATTCTTTCATGCCTTTACTGATTTTTAAAGTTACGTTATTCACAAACTAGTGATTCACACTAATTTCAAATAATTCAAAATTTAAACTATTCAAATTTGAAAACTACGGGCACTAACAGAAAGTTTGTAATTTTTTGTACCTAAAGCAAAAATATTCACAAAGAAACTCTAAATACACAAAAAAACAACACAAAAATAAATAAAGCAAAAAAAATAATAAAAGCCCGCCTACTAGGCCAGAGCGGCCTGCATATGACTAGAAACCCAACCTGTTGTTGGGCGGGATGCAGCCATAAAGGCCAAGTGGGCCTGAGCGACAAAGAACACGAGGCCCAGTAGGCCTGCTTTGGAGAGGAGCTCGAGAGAGCGACCGCACGGGGGTATATAAACCAGTGCGGTCGCCCCTCGGCTAGCGAGGTGGGACTAAACTTGCTGCACCGCACCTGCTTGGCGCACCCCTTTAGTACCGGTCGTGGCACAAACCGGTACTAAAGGGGCCTTTAATACCGGTTTGTGCCACCACCCGGTACTAAAGGGGGTCGCTTCCTGCCGCTTGGGCTAGCCAAAACTGGCCTTTAGTACCGGTTGGTGGCACAAACCGGTACTAAAGGCCCCTCCTATATAAAAAACACTTACAAAAATTTCAGTTTCTCATTTGGCTTCTTCTCCTCTGCACCGTCGACCGCCGCCCCCGTACGTCTCCATCCCTCGTCGCCGCCCCCGTCGCCGCCCCGTCCCCGTCGTCGCCGCCCCATCATCCCCGTCCCCATCGTCACCGCCGCCCCATCCCGGCCCATCCTGCATCGTCCCTGTCCCCGTCGTTGGCGTCTCCCTGTACGTCCCCGTCGTCGTCGCCGCCCCAGCCCGTCCGTCCCCGTCCCCGTCGTCAGCGTCGCCCTGTACGTCCCCGTCGTCGTCGCCGCCCCAGCCCATCCATCCCCGTCCCCGTCGTCGCCGCCCCGTCCCTATCCCCGTCGTCGTCATCCCTTCGTCGCCGCGCCCGTCGCCGTCCCCGTCGCCGCGCGCCCGGCCCCCGTCGCCGCCACCCGTCGTCCCTCGCCTCGCCGGTGAGCACTCACACACACACATACATTTTTTGTTTTTTAGTTATACAAATAGTTAGAAATTTTTCTGTTTTTTAGAAATTGTTAGAAATTTTTCTGTTTTTCAGAAATGTTTAGAAATGTTAGAATTGTTAGAATAGTTAGAAATGTTAAAATTGTTAGAATAGTTAGAAATGTTAGAATTGTTAGAAATTTTTCTGTTTTTTAGTTATAGAAATAGTTATAAAAATGTTAGTTATATTTATAGAAATGTTATAAATTTTTTCTGTTTTTTAGTTATAGAAATATTAGAAATGTTATAGAAATGTTAGTTATATATAGCATTGTTAGAAATGTTATAGAAATGTTAGTTATATAGAAATGTTAGAAATTTTAGTTATCAAAATCCAATCATTAAAAAAATGTTACTTTTTGCGGGCATATAGCTAGTATTTGTTCTCGACGATGCCCGGACCACATCCTTGCCGTCGACACGTCCGCGACGACGTCCGGCTGACCCATGTCCGGGACTGGGCTCCGCCAGGCTGGCACTGGGAGGTGCTGCCTAGAGGGGCGCGCCGCTTGATGAGGAACCCGGCCCCGGGTCCCGTCGTCGACCCTGATCTCGTTTGGTGGCATTCGCGTGGGCCAGTTTCGGCGCGGAGGGAGCCGGCCCAGCTGGAGGTGGTACGTCGCCGTGTCAGGGAGGAGGACGAGCACGTCCATCGCTACATGGTTGCGTTAGAGGGCGGCAGGTTCTCCAATACCTGGCAGTTTCTTCAGGGATCTCACTTCAGCTATGATCCCTGTGAGGTTCCTTCTCTTTGGGTGTCCACCGCCCGCGCCGCAGGAACCGCGAGTGTCCTAGATTCTTCTGTAGTATTCGATCTTTATTAGCTACCTAGCCAGTGATGTATTCGATATTATATCTATTATTCGAGACGATGTATTGAGATTATATCTATTATTCGAGACGATGTATTGAGATTATATCTATTATTCGAGACGATGTTTTGAGATTATATCTATTATTCGAGACGATGTATTGAGATTATATCTATTATTCAAGACGATGTAATTTGAATACTAAATTGTTTTATATTTCTTTTGGATTAGTTAAATAAAAGCTATGGCGGACAATACCAGAGAGAGGAGAACAGGCCATGTTCGATATGATCGCCATCCTCACGGGCCGATGATGATCAGAATGAAGAAGATTATGGCGGCTCGAATTTCTAAACAACACGGAGAGGGTGATATGATATTCGATCGCGACGACCGAATTGATGAAGTCATGAACTATGATTATGATGATGACGAAGAAAATGTTGATCTTGAAACAACAAAGACCGCGAGGTATATATATTTATATAAGCAGGCATCTGGTGATCATCACATGTTTTAAATGACTTGAAGATATATTAACGAATCGATCTTTGTTCTTTCAGCCATCCGGATCGAGCAAATCTTCAGGCAAAAGGACGAAACGAGGCCCGAACAAAAAGTTGAAGGAGGGCGTAAAGTACAATATCGAGGCAATCAGACCTAATGGCGAACCATTAGCACCTAAGAAGATTGCGGACAAGTTCGTTCGTCAGTGCGGAGTTCTTGTGAAGGACCAACTCCCGATCTCCCTTCAAGAATGGAGAGAGCCAGCAAAATACAAAAGACAAAAAGAAAAAAAGGACGCTGCTCCACGTCCAGATGTTACTTTTGTCGACAAAACACAAAAAGATCTGCTTTGGGATACTCTCATGGAACATTTCACCCTACCAGATCATTTCACAGAAGCAGATGTGTAGAAAGTCAAGGACGCTGCTCTTAGGAAGATGGCGGTTGCATTCAACAACCACAAGAATCGTGAATGGGACAAGTACGTCAAGGGAGGAAGGAAGACTCCAGTATTCGAGGAAACACTAGAGAACCAACGTGCTCATTGGGACGATTTCGTGAAATTCAAGGATTCGGAATTAGCTAAGGAACGGTCGAGAATAAACAAGAAGAATGCGAAAAAAGGATAAGTTCCATAAGTGGGGCGGTGGCTATGCGGTGGCAATGCCTAAGTGGGATAAGTCGAGAAAGAGATGGAGGATGCAGGTGTCACCCGGTTACTAGAGCTGGCCCCCCAGGTGCAGGACTTGGTTCTATGCGCATGGGGGGAGTTGGACCCGAAGACAGTCAATGTTTCGACGAGGGCAAGTCTGAAGGGAGCCGACGATGCGATACTTGTTGCAATAGAAGAGGCACGATCGGGGGTGTTCCAGCCCAACAGAGAGAACGACGAGCTTACGCGTGCCCTAGGAAATCCTGAACACCCGGGAAGAACACGAGGCAAGGGCGCTATTCCGTGGTATGAGGGGTTTTCAGACTGGAACACCGACTACAGAACCCGTGCGAGAAAGAAGATTGCGGAGGAGAAGAAGAGGAAGATGGAGGAGGAGCAGAGGAAGTGGGACTATGAACGCCTTCAAGGCCTAGAAGCAAGTCAAGCGGAATTGGCAGTAAAATTCCAGCGGCAGCAGGAGCAGATCGACTCACTTACCCAGCAAAGGGGGTCTCAGCAGCTGCAGCAGCTAGCGAATGATCCAGCATTGGATAGCACCGCCCAATCCATGCTGAGAAGCAGCGTGGGTTCCGCCCCGGACGACGCAATGCTGGGTAGATACCCCGTGGATGACATCACGGAGAACACTAACTGCGAGCTACATGTCAAAATGAAGAACATATCCATGAAGGTGGCGGACGGCTGTGCTTTTACAAATCCCCCCGAGGCAACCTTCCATTGCAACCCGATTCCAGCGGGCTATGCTCGTGTCTTGGTTGATGAGGTGGTGGACCCACCATATTCGGGGCTACAGACTTGACATTCTTTGGAGGTGACGGCGCGCTTTCTCGGAGAGGCCAAACATCGTATCATCCTATGGAAAAAGGATTGCATCATCTTTCCAAGGCCACCGACACCGCGTCAGCCGAGTCCTTGTCGAAGTCTGCCACCGAGTCAGCAGACTCCCGCTCCTGCAAGTCCACCAAGTCCGGCAAAGTGTCAGGCCACTCCTCCTCCTCCAAGTCCGGCAAAGTGTCAGGACAATCCTCCTCCTCCAAGTCCGCCACAGCGTGGGACGCCCTCCTCCTCCAAGTCCGGCACAACCTCAGGCCTCCTCCTCCAAGTCCGGCAGAGCCAGCCCTCCTCCTCGTCCAACTCAGCCCGTCGGCCGTCTCCGCCGCCTCAGCAATCGCAGAAGAGACACCCCGCAGCTATGGTGCGTGGCGGTACGAGTCGAGGTAGTACAGGAAGTACAGGCGAAGGCAAGCGATATAAATATGGTCCAAGCCTCACGCCTCTTTCGCAGAGGCCTTATGACAAGTCCGAGGAGGAAAATGCAGCCATATTGAAGGCCGAGGTGGAAGCCCATTTTGGACCAAAACCGCCACCGCCGCCAAGGGAGAAAGTGCCTGAGTAAACGATTGACCACTTCATTCATATGGGTCAACCACCAGCTCCCAAGCCTGTTGACACAGACTATGAGCGCCACATCAGGAATTTAAATCGAGCATGTCTACGTAAGGAGGCGAGCTCGGGATCGAGCAAACAACAAGCAGCTATCAAAAAATGCGGGAAAACCATTTCCCAGCTGGGAGAACAGGCGGCGCAATCGATCCCCTCGCTTGTTGTGCCAACAACACGTGACAGTACGCTCACCCAATATTATTGTGGGCAAACAGTTTACGTTCCCGAGGTGGGCAATGTGGTAATAACCAAGGACCATATAATGCAGGCTGAAGTTCTCAACATCACTGTTGGACAACTCCTCGAGATCGAGCCCATGCCTGTGCTTACAGAGGATGAAATAAAACGGAAATATGTCCGGGGCCAACCTTTGGTCGAGCTGGACAAGGTCAAGAACCTCCCAAGCGAGAATGTATGAATTGCATCAATGGTACATGAACATTACCAAGATTTCAATCGATTGTCCCTCATGGTGAATGTCAAGGAGGAGCATTACTTCCATGAAAGCTCTGTCCGTTGAGTATTACGAACTGTTTCAGTTATACAATCAAGACGCACTCGACAAATCTATAAATCGGTTGCTATTATCTATAAGTGATTTCTTTCTGTAATTTAAGTCTCAAGCTAGCTGTAGTGATCCTTTTGATCAATCATTACCTGTAATTATCCTCACTATATTCTTTTCTGTGGTATTATGCCGGATGAAGATGTATGAAATGAGAAAAGGTGGACGCTTTGGCATTGGGTTCATTGACCCAAACACCGTTAATGAATACACATGGCTAATAAATCCACATCATGAAAAGGCCGTAGAGGACAACATGTTAGAGTTCTTGAAGCGCCTCAAATACAATGAAGATATACTACTTCCTTACAACTTCTAGTGAGTCACACTGTCTTATACTACAAATTCTCTGTTTTTGCCTGCTAGCTAGCTACATGTTTTTGCTTACATATGCCCGCTTAATTAAGACATGCAAACGTGTGTGCATACAGATTTCACTGGATCTTGTGTGTCATTAAAGTTGACACCGGAACAGTTGAAATACTGGACTCACTACTCAAAGCAAATACTGACTATAACATCTTGTTTGGGATAGTCAACAGGTAATTTCAATCATTATTAACTATATATCTCGGCCTATTTAGTTCGCCATTTCATGATACGAACTATTTAATAACCCTTTTATTCATTTTCTTTGTCGGCGAGCAGGGCTTGGGCAAGGTTCATCAGCGTCACGGAAGGCGAATGGAAAAAAAGCTTAAACGGTTTCGACCCAAGGTAAGTAATTAAGTAGTACTAGCTAGATAGCTAGCTGCCAGCTCTTTAATTATCATGCTTGATTAATTATTATCTCATCAAATTCCATTCTCATAAAGGCCCTGAAGCAGGCGCAGGGGACTGATCTGTGTGCATTCTGCGTTTGCGAGAACATTCACATGATGGCGTCCAAAAGGAGCAGATCTCAAAGACAGGAATGGGTACGCTTGTCAGAACACTATTCACAATTTTTACACCATTATCGATATCTAGTCACACAACTAATACACATGCATATTGATCTCCTTCTTAACAGTTCAAAGAGGTGTGGGAGAAGCTCCTAGAAACGGAGCGCGTAGAAGCACTTCAAGAGGAAATAGCGGGATTTTTGCTCGACCAGGTCATAAATCCGAAGGGAGAATACAATTACCGCCTCGCCCCCATGAAAACCACTTCCAATTGTCATCGTGCTCGAAGGCACCAATTAGGCTAATGCCACTTGGCTCAAGGCAACATGCATATGTAGGAGAAATTGTATATAGATATACATGTGTGTATGTGTGAATTAATTAATATGGTGGTTTGTGAGACATTGATGATATATATATGCATAATTGGTTCTACTAGAAATTTATATATATATATATATATATATATATATGCATAACGTGTACAATATGTAGTATCGTAAAATACCAGCAAACGAAAAAGAATTAAAATGGAAACACAAAATTAAATGAAAAAGAAATCATATACTAAAACCCCCCCAAACCTTATAGTACCGGTTGGTCTTACCAACCGGTACTAAAGGGCTCCAGGCCCCCGGAGCTGGCTCGTGCCACGTGGTTGCCCTTTAGCACCGGTTCATGCTGAACCGGTACTAAAGGGCCTTACGAACCGGTGCTATTGCCCAGTTCTGCACTAGTGGATCTGGTGGTTCTCTACTCTACGGCCGCTGGAATTGATTTTCATCGACTCCCCTAGGGTTTCTGGAATATTGGGGTATTTATAGAGCAAAGAGGTGGTGGGCACAACCCACAGGCGCTGGGGCCTCAGCGCGCCCTGGTGGGTCTTGCCTCTCGAACCCTCCCCGGTGCTTTCTTGGCCCACTGGATGTCTTCTAGCCCAAAAAATCCTCAAAAAATTTCATTGCATTTGGACTCCGTTTGGCATTGATTTCCTGCGATGTAAAAAACATGCAGAAAACAGCAAATGGCACTGGGCACTATGTCAAAAGGTTAGTACCAAAAAATGATATAAATGACTATAAAATGATTGTAAAACATCCAAGAATGATAATATAACAGCATGGAACAATAAAAAATTATAGATACGTTGGAGACGTATCAGCATCCCCAAGCTTAATTCCTGCTCGTCCTCGAGTAGGTAAATGATAGAAACAGAATTTTTGATGTGGAATGTTGCCTAACATGTTCATCACATTTCTTTTCTTTATAGCATGGACATTTATAGTAATAAATCATATCCTGGGGACTACGCACACAACCAGGATCAAGAGAATTAAACCAAGTTTTAGCATCACCCTTTAATGAGAACGAAAATATCTTAAGAATATAATAGTAGCGGGATTTCTCATCATTAGTGAACAGGGTGGCTATATCATTTAACTTAGTAAGGTGTGCCACAATAGTTTCAAATTCATTGCCATAAAAAGGATCGGATTCAACCAAAGTAATTATCTCAGGATCGACAGAGAATTCATAATCCTTATGAGTAACAAAGATAGGTGAAGTAGCAAAAGCAGGGTCATATTTCATTTTAGCATTCAGAGATTGCTGCTTCCATTTAGCTAATGACTTGTTAAGATCATATCTATAATTGCAAGCAAGAATAGCTCTAGCAGCTTCTTCATCCATAACATAACCCTCAGGAACAACAGGCAAGTCATATTTAGGGGGAGAACCTTCATCGTCACTATCATCAATAATTTCATTCTCTCTAACCCTATCAAGTTGTTCATCTAGAAATTCACCTAATGGCAAAGATATATCAAGCATAGAAGTAGTTTCATAATGAGTATCATGCATAGCAGAAGTGGCATCATCAATAACATGCGACATATCAGAATTCATAGCAGTAGCAGGTTTAGGTGTCGTAAGCTTACTCAAAACAGAAGGAGAATCTAGTGCAGAGCTAGATGGCAGTTCCTTACCTCCCCTCGTAGTTGAGGGAAAAATCTTAGTTCTTTCTTCTTTCAAGTTCCTCATAGTGATCAGCAGATATAAATCCCAAGTGACTCAAAGAATCGAGCTATGCTCCCCGACAACAGTGCCAGAAAATAGTCTTGATAACCCACAAGTTTAGGGGATCGCAACAGTTTTCGAGGGTAGAGTATTCAACACAAATTTATTGATTCGACACAAGGGGAGCCAAAGAATATTCTCAAGTATTAGCAGTTGAGTTGTCAATTCAACCACACCTGGATAACTTAGTATCTGCAGCAAAGTATTTAGTAGCAAAGTAGTATGATAGTAAAGGTAACAGTAGCAAAAGTAACGGTAGTAGTTTTGTAGTAATTGTAACAGTAGCAATGGTAAAGTAAATAAGCAAAGCACAATATGTGAAGAGCTCGTAGGCATTGGATCAGTGATGCATAATTATGTCGGTTGCGATTCCTCATGTAATAGTTATAACATAGGGTGACACAGAACTAGCTCCAGTTCATCAATGTAACGTAGGCATGTATTCTGAATATAGTCATAAGTGCTTATGGAAAAGAACTTGCATGACATCTTTTGTCCTACCCTCCTGTGGCAGCAGGGTCCTAATGGAAACTAAGGGATATTAAGGCCTCCTTTTAATAGAGAACCGGACCAAAGCATTATCACTTAGTGAATACATGAACTCCTCAAACTATGGTCATCATCGAGAAGTATCCCGATTATTGTCACTTCGGGGTTGTCGGATCATAACACATAATAGGTGACTATAGACTTGCAAGATAGGATCAAGAACTCACATATATTCATGAAAACATCGTAGGTTCAGATCTAAAATGATGGCACTCGGGCCCTAGTGACAAGCATTAAGCATAGCAAAGTCATAGCAACATCAATCTCAGAACATAGTGGATACTAGGGATCAAACCCTAACAAAACTAACTTGATTACATGGTAAATCTCATCCAACCCATCACCGTCCAGCAAGCCTATGATGTAATTACTCACGCAGAGCATCATGAACTTGGTGATGGAGGATGGTTGATGATGACGACAGCGAAGAATCCCCCTCTCCAGAGCCCCGAACGGACTCCAGATCAGCCCTCCCGAGAGAGATTAGGGCTTGGCAGCGGCTCTATATCGTAAAACGTGATGAAACTTTCTCTCTGATTTTTTTCTCCGTGAAAGCAAAT
The DNA here is from genome assembly GCA_021437245.1 of Aegilops speltoides. Classification (NCBI taxonomy): domain Eukaryota; kingdom Viridiplantae; phylum Streptophyta; class Magnoliopsida; order Poales; family Poaceae; genus Aegilops; species Aegilops speltoides. The sequence goes on from CM038145.1 coordinate 505,556,539, forward strand.
ATATAGAGTTGGAGTTGAGGTCGGTGGCCATCTAGGGGGCCACACGAGGCAAGGGGCTTGCCCGGGGAAGGGGGCACGCCCCCACCCTCAGGGACAGGGTGTGGGCCCCCTGGCCTTGATTCTTTCGCCAGTATTTTTTATATTTTCCAAAAGTAATCTCCATGGATTTTTAGGTCATTCCGAGAACTTTTGTTTCTGTAGAAAAATAACACCATGGCAGTTCTGCTGAAAAAGCGTCAGTCCGGGTTAGTTTCCATTCAAAGCATGCAAGTTAGAGTCCAAAACAAGGGCAAAAGTGTTTGGAAAAATAGATACGACAGAGACATATCACACACTTAAATATTAGCTTCACCCAATGCTCAAATACGATCATAGTGCCCCTTAGTTGGTGCTTTATAAGAGAAGATGGAGACTCAAATTCAAAATAAAAATTCCATAAGTAAAATAAAGACCCTTCGCGGAGGGAAGTAGGGATTTGTAGAGGTGCCAGAGCTCAAAGCTTAAATTGAGAGATAAAAATATTTTTGAGAGGCATACTTTACCCACCAACGAAAATGACTTAGAGATCCCAAAACTTTCCATGCTAGATACATCATAGGCGGTTCCCCAACAGAAAATAAAGTTTATTCCTTTTTCCATCGTTATTTTCACTTTCCATGGCTAGCCGAATCCACGGTTGCCCTCCATACCAAAACTTTCCAAGGAATTTATTATTTGACTACATAAAGTAAATTCATTTTTCATTTCGGGACTGGGCATTCCTAATACCTTTGTCGTACTCTCGTGCAATGACAAGTTAATAAACACTCATCATGAGAATAACACATCTAGCACGGAAAATATTGGCCACCCTTTCCCGCGAGCGGTAGAGCACACAAAAGAGAAATTTATTTTGAAAATTAGAGTTGCCACATGCAAATATGCTTAGAACGGCGTGGAAATACCGCATATAGGTAGTTATAGTGGACTCATAAGGCAAAACTGGTTTAAAGGGTTTTGGATGCACAAGTGGTGATCATACTTAGTGCAAAATGAAGGCTAGCAAAAAGATTGAGAAGCGACCAACCAAAAAGCGAAAAATCTCGTACCCAAGTATTAAGCATAAGTAACACCGAATAATGCATCATAAGTAGGATATAAATTTCATTGCATAACTATTGACTTTCGCGCTTGCATAGGGAATCACAAACCTTAACATCAGTATTTAATGACGAGAAAATGGCGGGCGTGAGAACATGCGTCCACGTCATTGATACAGAATGAATATATTCAAATGAATAAATAAAATAGAGATCAAACATTGCAAATACTTTATTTCCAGAACTCTTACATTTACATAAAAAATCTTTTAATTACATCTCCGAACAGAAAACCCCTGATTAAGAATTCCAACATATCTATTACATAGGATTACATCACATGCCTATTACAGTATTCTACAAGAGAAATCCTCCTTGCGGTAGACGATGAACTCCTTGGTGAACTTAAAGTTTGGTTTCATGCAAATACTCCTCCGTTATTTCAAGTATGATGTTGGGAATATATTTTCCTAGCATGCAACAATTTGTTCGTGTTCAACCTCATTTATATGCAGAATGGAGATTGATGTTGGCAAGGCATAATTTTATCCTACATTTGGCACATAGGATATGGGTGATATGGGTATGTATTTTCCTTTAGGAGTTTTGCACGATATATATGGTTGGTGGTATGGATATATGTGACATGCCAATTTTAATAAGTTCTGCATCATCACATTACTACTACCATTGCGTAGCACTAATGTGGTGCCCGCGTGTAGCGTAACGGACTGAAGCTTTCTGACACAATCTTGATGCTTTCCATGGTGCATGTGATATGTGCCATGCTTTGTTGATTTTGACTTCACACGATATCAAAACTAACAATGTGGTGCAATGGTATGACACACACGTATAGCTTGACCCTAATGGAATTTGTTTATGATATTTTTTATTTGTTTAAAGCCTATGTGCGGTACATGGAATATGCCTTATAATGTATTTTGCTTGAATTTTGTATGCATATGTGGATGTGGAGTGAATTTATTTTTTTATTAAGTTCTGCTTTACCTGTATTACTACTAACACCGCGTAGCACTAAGATAATGCCCACGTGCAGCGTAACCAAGCAAAGGTTTGTTGAGCAATTATGGTGTTGCATGAGTCATATGACATCTATCATTTTTGTTTATGTTTGTACCTTACATGGTATTAGCACTAACTCCACATAAAGTCATTTCATTGGCACTTGTGTGTAGCATAACCCAAGTAAAGTGAGTTTGTGATATCCATTGGTGATGATGCTAATAGTTTAGGCTCTTATAGCATTGGAGCAATTCATGACATATTTTATTTGACTTTGGCCTAAATATGTGGCCCGAATTTTTTGTTTAGTTTTCTCTCACTTGTACTACTACTAACACCGCGTAGCATTAAGATAATGCTCGCGTGTAGTGTAACCAGGTAAGATTGGTTTTTATGATGCAGCATGTTTTATAGTTCATTCTTGCATGATTTTTTTTGGGTGTGTAACATGAACACATTTTTTAAATTAAGTTTGGCCCTGCTTGTATTACTACTAACACCGCGTGGCATTAAGATAATGCCCGCGTGCAACGTAACCAAGTGAGGGAAAATCCTGGTATATCCTTGTTCATATTACAACTAGCACGATACATAATGTCTGTAGCATAACCGAACAAGAATTATGATTTTTTTAGCACGTTTCATATTTTACTCAAACTTAGTCACATGAGTTTCGCTTATGATGACCAAACCAAGACAATATTTTTATGAGGTTTTCATACCTATGATACTCTCTTGATTTGTATCCGCGTATGGGGACCAAACCAAGGAACGAGACGCTCATCCTAGTTTGTATCACTAAGGGGACCGAACCAAGAAGGAGATCATTAGGACGAAGCATATGACACATGAATATGCATGCTCCTTGATTCATACAGCGATGACCGAACCAAGGACAAAAATTTGAGATAGCTATAACATGCTCCTTGGTTTGTACCGCGGTGGCCAAACCAAAGATGAAATTTTAATGTAGATTAAACATGCACCTCGGTTTGTACCGCAATGGCCGAACCGAGGGCAAGAAGTTTGGGGAGATGAAACACACTCCTTGATTTGTACCGCGATGGCCAAACCAAGAACAAGAATTTGGGAAGATGAAACATGCCCCTTGATTTGTACCAAGATGGCCGAACCAAGGGCCGGAAATTTAGGACAAGAAGCAGAAGAAAGCTCCCTGGTATGTACCACAATGGCCAAACCAGGGGCTATAGGAGAGCCATCAAATCTCACCTTTCAAACCTCCTGCACGCAGGACGCCTGCCTCCTTCTCTCCTCCTATGCCACCGTATGTGTGTGCGATTTTTAGCAGAGGAGAGGAACGAACTCAGGGCCCACCCTAGAGTAGCCATGGTGCCTCCTATTTATAGGGGTGGGCTAGAGCAGAGCAAGGCTCTCACTGGATGTGCGCCCACGTTGGATTGATCGTGGGATCATGGGAATCGTGGGAGCGGGCTGATCTTTTTTTATTTATTAATCACTAATTGCCCGGCAATGTCCCATCAGCCAATATGGACTTAATTAGCTCACCATATGTCAACGTGTGGGTTCTTGCTCTAATTGTTTACTCAGGGCCAAAAACATGTACGCATGATTGAAGCATGGGGCCATATGTGCCATGGTACATACAGATGCCATGCATGTAGGCTCACTTAGCCTGCGTGTATTAGCACATAATGCAAGTATGTGCTAGCTAAATGAATCGATGCTAATATTTGCTTTAGCTATCAATTATGGTTTGTGTACAGTTATTTAAGATACCTATGATATATTAATGGAGTCACACCCGCATTTGTTATATTTTGCCGACATCGACGCAATCTTTGCTGGCACAATGTTTGATCAGAGAACTCTATCATCGACGATGTGTGTACCAGTCATGTGTCCTCTATATTATCCTTCTTTTTGTCAGCGTCGGTGCGCGTACATATAAATCTTGTGTCCTCCATTTTTCCAATGGAGAAAACTTGATGACTGTTGATATGTTTCATCATATTTTATAATTGTCGGTTGAATATGTGCATTATCGACATTCAAAAATATATGATATACCTATTTTTTCGTCCTTAATTTGAGCAGTTGATTATATTTTTAATTCCTTTTTTCACGATAAAACAGATTTTTGCCGTTTTGCATTTATTTTTTTCATATTTTATATGGTTTATGCATTTTATTTTATCTTGGTCAAAATCCGTGTCAACAGTATTCTTACTAAAGCACAATTACTCATCAACATGACTCACATATCATATCGTCATATCTCAAAACCATTACTAAGAATCAAGTTTATTTTTCCAATGATCTTCATGAAAGTTTTTATTATATCCTCCTTGGATATCTATCACTTTGGGACTATTTTCATATGTTGCTTTTGATAAGCTCAAACAAATATAAGTGAAGAACATGAGCATAATTTTTTGCTTTCTCTCAAAATAATCTAAGTGAAGCAAGAGAGAATTTCTTAAAATTTTACTAACTCCCAAATAAATCTAAGTGAAGCATGAGAGCATTTCTTCAAAAATAGCAAAGCGCGCCATGCTCAGAAAAATATATGTGAAGTACTAGAGCAAATCAATGGCTCTAAAAATTTAAGTGAAGCATAGGGGCAAGCATAGCATAATTTTTGGCTCTCTTAAAAAGGTGTGTCCAGCAAGGATTGAAGACATACAACATAAAGAAAAACATGCAAAGACTCCTATCATACAAGACGCTCCAAGAAAAACTCACAATATGTGACGAATAAAAATATAGCTTCAAGTAAAATACCGATGGTTGTTAGAAGAAAGCGGGGATGCCACTCGGGGGCATCCCCAAGCTTAGTTGCTTGCTACTTCTTGAATATTACCTTGGGGTACCTCGGGCATCCCCAAGCTTAGCCTTTTGCTCTTATTCCTTCATCCAGCGTAAGATCATCCAAAACTTGAAAACTTCAATCACACAAAACTCAACAAAACCTTCGTGAGATCCGTTAGTATGAGAAAGCAAACCACTTCTATAAGTATTGTTGCAAACCTATTCATATTTTGTTTTTGCATTATATCTACTGTATTCCAACTTTTCTATGGCAAAAACTTATCAAAGAAAACCATAGAATTGTCAAAACAAGCACACAACGCAAAGAAAACAGAATCTGTCAAAAACAAAACAGTCTGTAGCAATCTGAATATTTCGAATACTTCTGTAACACCTAAACTCTTGCCAAATTAAGAAAACCTGGGTAAGTTTTATACTAATCGTCTGCAAAAATAATCAACTCAAAAGCACTTTTCTGTGATTTACTAAAACTATTTTCGTGAGTGCATAAGTTTCCGTTTTTCAGCAAGATCAAATCAACTTTCACCCAAATCAACCCAAAGGCCTTGCTTAGCACAAATACTAATTAAAAAACCACAATCATAACTGTTAGCATAATTGTGCTAACACACAAGAAAAGAAAGCAAAAGGCAAAAATAAATTTTATTCATTGGGTTGCCTCCCGACAAGCGCTATTGTTTTACGCCCCTAGCTAGGCATAACGCGTAGGATCTAAGTTTTGTCATCCGTTATCTTTGCTAGTTTAGTAAGGATCTTTTCAAATTCGGGAGGTGCTTTGCGCTTCCCTAAATTTTCTGGAAAATAAACCATCTTGAGATCTAGAATATCCAACCGTTTTTTGCAAAGGGAAATCAAAGTGTTCATACGATTGATACTATCATTGAGATGTTTGAGAGGTTCATTATATTTTTGCAATTCAACCATATGTTTATGCAAATCACCGAGTTTGTCCAAAATTTGGACTCCCTCTGGGGCGAAAGAAAACCCTTTCTTTTGTGATGGAACCCCCAAAATTCCTTCTAAAATTTCATAGGCAGCACTGACATGAAGCTCGATAAAAATCCCTTTTATGGCTAAATCTAAGAGTTGTCTATGATGCAAAGTCAATCCTACATAAAAATTTCTAAGCAAAATTTTTGCATCCCCCTTTAGATTGCAAACACGGTAAGACTCCATAAGCCTATACCAAGCATCTTTCAAATTTTCTCCTTGTCTTTGTTCGAAGTATAGAACTTCAAAGTCTGCTAACAAAGGAGGAGCATTCAAACTAGCCAGTGAAACAAGAACATGGATAGATCTGATGAGAAAACGGCGAACGAAAAAGAGGGCGGATAAAATGGTAAATTTTTGTGAAGTGGGGGGAAGAAAACGAGAGGCAAATGGCAAATAATGTAAATTGCGAGTTGATGAGATTTGTGATTAGGAACCTGGTTGATGTTGAAGATCCTCCCCGGCAACAGCGCTAGAAGTTCCTTTTGATGTCTACTAGAACAACGTCAGTATCTCCCCAAAGAGGAAGGGATGATCCATTATAGCGACGGTAGGTATTTCCCTCAGTGATGAGACCAAGCTTATCGAACCAGTAGGAGAACCTCCTCACACCACGTAAACAGCACCTGCACACAAATAAAAAATACTCACAACCTGACCTATTAAAGGGGTTGTCAATCCCATTTGGGTACGGCGCCTCAAGATAGGAAAATAACGTGAGGTAAAAGTGGTAGATAGGATAAATAAATTGCAGAACAAATAAATTGCAGCAAGGTATTTTTGTATTATTGGTTTAATATATCTAAAAAATAAATGCAAAGGAAAATAGATCGCAAAGGCAAATATGATGAAAAGAGACCCGGGGGCCGTAGGTTTCACTAGTGGATTCTGAAAGCACATTTGCTCCCTGGGTGGTTTTGGTAATTAATGACAACATACTTTGTGGTTGGACTAATGCTTTCATCAAGTATGTTTCAGGAAATTCAATCACATTGGCATGGCAAAAGGACTGAAGAGGTGGACCCCTAAGATGCTAAGGCAAGCATTGGCAAAAGCTCAAGACTCCATTTTTGGTTTAGTGATCCAAGATCACATTGAGTCCATAGGAAAGCCAATACTATTAAAAGGGGATGAGGTTATGTTGATGATCTGGTTGCTCAAAGTGCTTAGTGATACATCTCCTAAACTATCAGCAACTCTCACTACCACATACACTCATAAGTAATCTCGGTCCCACCGATTTCCTAAACTCAGTCACACTGAGATGAACCACCTCAGCCACAAAGCCAAACCCTAGAAATCTCGGATTTTCCGATTCTGAACTCGGTCTTACCGAAACTTGAGTTGCCAAGCTTCTGTAACCTTCTGTCATCAAATCGGTGTCACCGAGATGATGAAGTCGGTCCCACCGAGATTGGCAAGCCCTAGTCTTTACACGAATCGGACTCACCAAGATTGTATTTTCGGTCCCACCGAAAATCCCAACGTTCACATGATTTGAACTTTCGGTCTCACCGAGTTGTCAACTTCGGTCTGACCGAGATTGGTCAAATGTGTGTAACGGTTGGATTTTGTGTGGAGGCTATAAATACCCCTCCACCCCCTCTTCACTTGTGGAGAGAGCCATCAGAAAGAACTACCACTCCTACCTTACATTTCTGAGAAGAAAACTACCTACCCTTGTGTTGAGATCAAGTTGCTCCACTCCCACCATATGAAACTTGATCTCTAGCCTTCCCAAGTTGCTTTCCACTCAATCCTTTCTTCCACCACAGCCGAATCAGTGAGGAGAGTTGAGTGTTGGGGAGATTATCATTTGAAGCACAAGAGCAAGGAGTTCATCATCATCAACACCATCTATTACATTTTGGAGGGTGGTGCCTCCTAGATTGGTTAGATGTCGCTTGGGAGCCTCCATCGAGATGTGGAGTTGAACCAAGAAGTTTGTAAGGGCAAGGAGATCGCCTACTTCGTGAAGATCTACCCCGAGTAAGGCTAGCCCTCCGTGGGCGTATGCCATGATGGCATAGACAAGGTTGCTTCTTCGTGGACCCTTCATGGGTGGAGCCCTCCGTGGACTCTCGCAGCCGTTACCCTCCGTGGGTTGAAGTCTCCATCAACGTGGATTGAGGATAGCACCACCTATCGGAACCACGAGAAAAATCACCGTGTCTCCAAATTGCGTTTGATCTTCTCCACTTCTCCTTACTACTTGTGCAATTTATTTTCCGCTGCCCATACTCTAGAATTGCATGTGTAGTATTCTACTTGACTTGTGTGATATGCAAAATCTGCCAAAATCTTGTCTTTGTCAAAAGGCATAATTTTTATCTTGTCGAGTAGTCTAATCACCCCCCCTCTAGACACTCTCACCTTCTTCGATCCTACAATTGGTATCAGAGCTTTGGTCTCCATTGCTTTGGTTTGCACACCATTGGAGGAAGATGGACGTGTCTACGTTTGGGAGTGTTAGCCATAGAGTGCCTATTCTTGATGGAGTGTCCTATAACTCGTGGAGGATTGAAATGCTTATTATCTTTAAGATGTATAACTTGCGCAAATATGTTAAAACCCCATATGTGCCTCCATTTGACCCCTTGCATCCTACCATGGATGAAGAGCTTGATTTGCTTTGTAACCTTAGAACCGTAAATCTTATCATTAGAGGTTTGCCCGATAACTTGCTTAAGCTTGTCACAAACTTTGAGTGCGCCTATGCTATGTGGAAGTTCTTGGAAGAACTTTATCCGGACTACTCTTTGAGAGGTCTTGATGAAATTCTATACAAGACTATTGAATTTGATATGTTGCGCCCCAATGATCCCAACTTTGATAAATGCTTCTTTGAGCTTCGTGATATCATGAAAAAGAAGGGTGATCCTTGTCTTATCAATGATCTAATTAGAAATGCTCTTGTATTGCATTCCGATGATTATTGTCACATTGACAAAACTAATGCAAGTCATTGTCAAATTGACCTAGGTGTTGATGATGAACTATCTATGGGTCAATATGGTGATGAGCATGAGCATGATGATGATAACTCCGATTCGGACACCGAGCTAGACAAGATCATGAAAAGTCTCAATCTCATGGCGAATCTGAGAGACTACATGTGACGCCCGGATAATTAGGCTACAGTAATCCCACGTTAACGATGCCACGACACCTTGGTTACTATTGGTAAACTTGCGATGATTCGAAACCGTTTCGAATCTTCTGATTAAAAAGTAAGTCGACGGTAAAAGTTTTCAAAAGCCAAAACTAAAATGTTCGAAAGATGATAAATAATTCATAAGTTATAATGGTGGTGAAACCAAATTTTCATAAAATGTCTAAATACTCTATATAAACAAAACAACAACAAAAACAATTAAATTAAAGGCCTTTTGTAGTTTATAAAATATTAAACTAAATTATTTTGGAGTAAAACTTTTTGTGGCAGTGCCATTTAATGCAATTTGAATTATGAGGCAAGTTACACTTTTTACGAAAGACAATTGGTGGCACTACTTAATGTAAAGCAGTGTATAAAAACAAAACAGAAAAAAAAGAAACCCCCAAACCCCCGGGCCAACCGACCCAGCTAGCTAACCAGCCGGCCCAGTCGGCCAACCCACCCCGGCCGGCCCACCTCTTCCCGCATAACCCCCCCCCACCACCACCACCTGCAAACCCTAGCCCGCTAACCACCCACAACCCCCACTCCCTCGTCTCTCCCCTCTCCCCTCTTGCTCCCGATCTGGATCGGGAATGGGAGAACGACCCCATCGTCCCTGGCGCCGCCGCCCGTCGCCCTGCCTCTACCTCGTCGGCGCCGCTACTCCGCCGAACCTTCCCACGGCGCCCCGACCCCGTCGACCATCCCCCCGCCTCGACGCCGCGCGGAACGCCTCCACCACGGCCACCTCGTCGTCGACCCCGCCGTCCTCGCGCCCAACGTCCTCCCCGCCGCCTCAGACTGCGCCGGGAGCACCGCCTTCGCCATCTTCTTCGACTACGTAGACGCATCGGAGCTCGGGACCCTCTGCCTCGCGCGGATCGAGCTGATCCGTTCCCCGGATCGCCGTCGCCGCCACCTCGCCCCCGTCATCGATCTGCCTCGTCGGACCTCCCCGAGCCCACTGCCTCGTTCCCTACTCCCCCTTGTGAGCCCCGACCTCTCCTCTCTCCCCCTCGCTCGCTCACCGTGGCCGCGTGCTCGCCGTGTCTGCGCGCGCCCTTGCTAGCCGGCCCTGACCGCGTTCCGCCTCGTCCCCCCCCCCGCTGCTTGCCGCCTTGGGGCTCCGACCCTCGCCGGTCTCATTGTTGTCGCCGGTCCGGCGCCCGCCTCGCCAGCCTGCTTCACCTTGTTGGCTGGACTGCCCCGCCAGCGCCATTGGTTTCGTCCGAGGCCAGCGGCCGTGCTCGTTCCACCGGGCACTCGTGGCCGTGCCCCTGCGCCCGAAACCCAGTGCCCGTTAAGCCCCCTGCCTATGACAAAGAGGCCCCACGCCCCTGAGAACGAAAATTTTAAAAGAGGATTTATTAAAAAAATATAAAATAAGTAAATAGATAATAATTTAATTAACGAATTAATTAAGTTCATTAATCACAATTAGGTTAATCTAATTAACTGTTAGTTAATTAATTAAACAATGACAGTGGGGCCCACCCTCAATTAATTATGATTAGTTTAATTAACCTGTTTAATTAAAATGTGTCACTGACCAGTGGGACCCACTGGTCAGGTTGACCAGTCAACTCTGTAGACTGCTGATGTCAGCATGACATCATGCTGATGTCATTAATTCATTTTCGAATTAATAAATTAATTAATTAAAATTCTAGAAATTAATAAAATCTTTGGAAAATCATATCTTTTAATCCGTAACTCGGATTAAAATATTTTTAACATGAAAGTTGCTCAGAACGACGAGACGAATCCGGATACGCAGCCCGTTCGTCCGCCACGCATCCCTAGCATAGAGAACCTGCAACATTTCACCTCTGGTTCATCT